>OZ023159.1:26567042-27167042 GCA_963678695.2 Diplodus puntazzo | reverse complement strand
AGTCAGAAAGGGTAAACGCTTCAGTTTATTGTTATAGGATTAATCATTTATCGTTTTTATTTATTGAACCAATTAGTGAATGGAACATGATTCGTGATAATCCAGAAGACACAGGAACAAAATGTAAAATCTCTTCATTTCTTGCAAGCTCTTAGAGGTATTGTGTTGTACCTCAATCCTTTTCTCGTAGCTAGCTCCCTGGACAACCCTGTGGACGTAGATGCTGGGTATGTGGATGTCTTCTTCAGCAAAGGTCCCAACATCCACAACTTCCTCCACCTACACACAGACACAGAATGATCAGCTCCACCTTCACCTGGAATATTTCTCAAAAACCTCTCGATTAAAGATAGGGGCTGATTCAGATAAGGAAATCACACACTGATGGAACCATGCCCTCAGGAAATAACCTCTGCCTATACAGCTATGACATTTAACAGATGATGTGATAGAGACCAGTAGATTTTCATGCCATTCTGCGGGTTAATCTACAGAATCCCCAATTATAGACTGTTCAGGATTTTTTTAAAGGGAATTCAGCAGTCGTTTTAATTTGTTTGACATTGAATCCTAGATTGAGCTTCAAAAGGCAGAGGGTGATGTGAGGGCAGTATAAATGTGGGTTAGTTTTGTTTGGTTTGTCTTCACTGTGGGTCTTTATTTTGTTGATGCCCAAGTGTATATTGTATATTGACAATTCTAAATAAAATCTTGAGGGTCACACACAGGCAGACACTTCTCCAAATATGACCTCAAGTCCTCCTACTGTCACATCTTTCAGAGGAAATTGAGGGTAAATATTTGTGGGAGAAGGCATAACATTTATTTTTTTAGCAACTCTGTCTGTGTACCCAAAGCCAGCTTGCTTGACTGAAAACTGAAGAGGATTATCTGAAACACCAAGCCCAGGGAGCGTAGCTTGATCCCAGGATCAAAGGCAATGGAGAGTGGGGATGTGTTTCAGAGATTGCTATGGCGCTGGGAGGACTTTGGTCAAACACAGAGGTCAAAAGAAACTTTTAACTCCCTCGTGTGGGAAACCCTGTTTAGCAACCATTTTAATTTTTAGGTCTATTCGACAAGCTCTGCCTCAGGACTCTTACAAGGTTTACATTTCAGCTTAGCAGGAGCTGTGTTAACATTGGCTACTGATATTGTCTAAATTTACCCTCATAGCACTTCAATTAATCTCACTGTTATTAAATATGGAACCGTAATAACAAAAGGAATTTCTCTTGGACACCAAATAAATAACATATTCCTGACTCTGAGACAGAAGTGCACCACCTTTGTGTAGAAGGTGTCTAGCAGAACAAGAAGGGGTTATTTCTGTCTGACTAATACAACAGGGATGGAAATGGCTATTGATTTAAGCAGAGTTGGGTCAACATTACTGGGATAGAAATCCCAGAATGAACGCACCTGCTCCCTCTACTTAGGTAACGCTATAAACCGTGTCTACAGTCTCCACTTATACAGGTGTTCAGGGGCAGCTGCACAGCATATGTGTGGGCTAAACTCAATCTTGCTGCCCATTTTAGCCTGCTCAAGCTCCTTAAATTCAAAAGTCTTGTTCATATTTACTGAAGGCTGTGTTATTTAATGCAGTGGCCCCCTGAGATTTTAAGTCAACAAAAGAATTTAACTGAACTGGGGATGACTCGACAGCTGACTTTCTAAAGACAACAGACTTTCCTTTATCAAACAGAAAAGAGACTCCAAGGAGGAGGTGCAATTTCTTTCTTCCTGAAGAGGGGAAAAGCACTTTAAATGACACAATAATAAAAAGGAGAAAAAAAGAAGAGTGAGCCAAGCAGAGTTATCACATCTCTGGGGACCAAAATGGGGACTTAACCATGATAACATAATTCTCACCCTTCCTTTTTCTACGTTTCGGCGCTTTGCTCCTGTGTAGCTCAGAGAGTAACCTATTTTTTCCTTTTACATGAGGGGCAAGCAGCTATTCGGAGCAAATTGAATTGAATCTCTCCTTATCTCCACTTCCTCCCTAAGCACTCAGTGCTGACTGAGAGGAGTCAATGGCTAAGAGTGGATCCCATCTTAGCGTTGTCATGGATACGCAGGCTTTGGTCTGCGGTGAGCGAGGGCCACTCAGGACCGTAAAGTGATTTCAGACTCTTTTTTTTGGTTCTCTTGGTCGGGTTATGGTAAGTCTCTGATGCTCCACAGTGAAAACGAGGCCATGCGAGATGAGACTGGTAGCGCGAGAAAATTGATACAGCAGTCCCACACATCCACCCACGTCTTTCTCTGAGGGGCTCGATCTGTCTTTTGTGAGATTTCCATAGGCATCCTCATCAAGCAAGACTGAGCTCATCATATTATGAAACAGCAACAGTAATAAAATAGGGAAGACTCGAGGGCAAAGGAATCACTTCAGTTATTTGGTGTCATGCGTTTCAAGACTTCAGATAAATGAATTGAATTTACAGCATCAATCCTAAATTTTTGTCTCTTCAATCAAAAAGGTTTTCAAATATGGTGCCCCTTGAAAATCGATGACAACGAAAGAGAGATCACACCTTTTTCTCCCTATCAGATGTTGGTCTCTCACACACATGCAAACAAATAGTGTATTCAGTTCATTTTCAATTAGCTTTCCAAAGATAAGTCACAGCACAATAACAAGCTCATGCAATTTAAATGTTGCGCATACATAAAAAAGCCTTTCGTTCCTTTCATCTAGGTGATGTGTCCCGGCTGCACCGGCGCTCAGATGCAGCGCAGACAGGAGGTTCAGTGGATGAGGCCAGATAAAGCATTAAAATAAAATAATTTAAAAAAACACACACACACACACACACACACACACACACACAGGAATAACACAGACGCACACACACAGAAGCAAATGAGCAGGTGTGTGGAGCAGGCAAACAGGCACACGCGGAGACACACACATTGATATTCCAGTATCTGGCGAACAATTTTCACATCAATGAGAGCTGAGCAAGGCATGAAGTGAGCTGGCAGAAGGATAGAGGGAATCAAAGTGCCCTCTGGGGACATCACGTGCGTTTTTTGTTTTTTTTCCCCCCAGAGTTGTGCTTTTTTTAGGACGTGAGCTTTGTCAAATCTTGTTAATCTCAAACTGACTGAATTACAATGCTACCAGACATCTAGAATAAACCACTCTCTGACAGACATGAGTGATATATCAAGCATTGTTCATTAAGCAAAGAGGGATCGGTTAAGGAACAATGCTGGATATATCACTCATGTCTGTTGGTGCTACATTTACTGTTTGAAGGCATGCTGGTGTTACTCGTTTACCGATCACGACTGGTTTTAGTTCAATGTACTTAAAATTAGGTGATAAGGTACTGAAAGGTATTAATCCGAGCTGATTCTGGCCTTCATTCCTATCACCAAATAAACAAACAGGATCGTCTGTTTGTGTCTTCGGATTATATGCACATCATTATGAGTCAGTTCAAACTAAACGTTATGATGCAACTCCCAGAAGCTACTATGGTCATTTTGCTTTTCATTAAAGAGGCAATGGACTGGTGGATAGAGAACATTCCATTGACACCAATGACTGGTGTACAACTGTGAATTTGTCCTAAGGGTGGTGCTATGTGGTTTTTGGATGCTCCAAAAACATTAAAATGTTTCCTTTGATAATCACTGATACCCATTAATGAAAATCAAGTCATTCATCACCCCTGGAGAATGGACCCTTTCGTTTTTATCTGGCAAGGAGTTATTAGTGTATTTATTTAATAAAAGTAAGGTAACATTGGTGAATCAAAAGTAAAATTGTTTTAGTAATTTTACCATTCATACACCTGGGTTACATGTAATCCCTCAGCTAAGAGATTTGGTTGCTCAGTAATAGTAACTTTGTTGAGCTAAACAAACATTATTCACGAGTAATGTATGTAAATAAAATGTTATGTTATAAGCCAGCTGTTCTGTTGCCATCTGTCTGGCAATACAGACGTATCCGCTGCCATACCACTGGATAACAGAGCACCTTTCTTTTCTCAGGCTGTAAGATGCCTCAAATCATCCTCAGCACTCGACCATAAAAAATTAATTTTCAAAATCCGCCCAGGTGGCAGGCATTAAGAATAAGTATACAGAAATAGCAAGTCTGCCAATGATGGCCTTGTTTAGGTCATACGGAAGCATCAGTAGTATATCAAGACTGTTTCATAACCAGTTAAAGTACCTTCATACATTCAACTGAAGAATATGACCCCATAAATACATATTCAATTTCATGTTTCGATTTTAAAATTCACAGCAGATTATTAAATCACTTTGACAAACAGATCCAACTGACTAGCCAAGCTCAGTAGCTAATACCTTAATTGTGATGCTACCTGAGTTTATAATCCACCAAGCATATGTTTTGTTTGTGTGTGCGTGTTTGTGCGTGTACTGTCGGGGGAAAGAGATGGTGTGTCTACAGGCGAGAGAGTATGAGGATGACAGCGACACCACACTCTCATTACCCTGTGTATTTTTAGCCTCACCATTTCCCTCCCAGTGTGTGTGCATGCATGTTTGTGTATGCCGGCACTTGGCCATGCTCTGCCGCCACTTTTGGGGGCTCAGCTCCGGCTCTATCCTCTAACCCAGAATACTGTCAACACAAGCAATCTGGTTCCTCGCAGTGGAAGTTTGCCTCGCCTATGACAGTCTTTATGGTATCCCAACAAAACATGAGACAGCCAGCCAATGCAAACCCTGACAACATCACAGGGAACTAAAAATACATTCTTTCAAATCACCCATACTGCACATAGACAACTCATCTCCCAGCTCAAATGTTTACATTTCAAAGAACACATAAGCCTCAGTGAAATGTGCTTCACATTCAGATGATGGGCAGTCGTTATGGAACTTTGAACTTATAATCGGTCCGTATAACATGCAAATTTGCCATTTCAAACCTTCAGTTTGTGCATATGCTCAGCAAATCTGTCATCTCCTTCGACTGGCTCCTATCATTCTTTTAAATTATATTTTCTCTCCCATTTTCTGTCTCTCTGTTCAACTGCTCCCAGAGTGACCCAAAGTTGATAATCACAAGCCACAGTCTGTTACCACCATCAGTAAATGTCAGCACTGGATGCGAATTTCTGTCAATGCCAAACCTGACTGACTCTTAGATAAGTCAATGCTAGCCAGAGTGTAAATGTTCCTTTTCAGATTTGACAGGACCAAAACACACTATGAGTCCTCGTATGTCCAGTTAAATTGGGCCATGCTATAATAAACTACTTTGGCAATGCAGAAAGATGAACGCTGCCAGTAATATCTCTAAAAAGGTAAGCCGTAAAATATACAAGTTATAAAACATTAATTAATGAAACATTTTTGTTCCGCTCAACGTTCTAATGAAGGAAATGGCTGAGCTGAGCAGCTGCATGCACAGGAACTACATTTAGTCAACTACTTTAATCTGGTGCCAATATAAATTTTATGTTTATTATGTGTATGCATGAGTGCATAAACAGAAATGGGCGGACAAACAGAAGACCTACATTTAGAGAGTCAACACATGAATGTAGGTCTTGATACTCGTCTTTAATGTTAGGTGTAGTGATGTGTCGGTCGCGAACAAATCAGTTCAAAGGAACGACTCTTTAACGCGAACGAACTGACCCGATTCCCCGTTTCACTTCTCTTCTTGTTGTGTAGTCTCAAGACATGCTTAACAATCAACATGTAAGTGCAACATTAAGGGCTCTATCTTGCACTAAGCGCAATTGACTTTGTACACTGGCGCTTGTGTAATTCCTATTTTGCATTCGGCGCACATTGGAATTTTCCCTCCACAGACGCACGTCCTTAAATTAGGCAATGACTTTGCGCTCTCGGGGGCGGTTCAGCGAAAAGAGGAGGCGTGTTCCGGCGCAAACGTTCACTGGTGCCATTTTGCCATTTCAGAAAACACTTCCGCAACAGACCAGGAAAAACCTAGTCTAAAGTCAGTGGCGCTTATTCAGATGCTATTTTAAGGGCACATGCTTGGCCATAATGTAGCGTGTGCACAACGTGCATACACTTTGCTTCTCTCATCTACAAGGAAGCATTTCCTGTTTTTGCAAACCATACAAAAAAAAGTTGAAAAGATTCAAACAGAAGAACTTATTCTTTTTCCCTCTGATATGCGGCGCGCCCGCCGTAGCCGTGAGGGTCCGGTAGCGGCAATGCGCGATGTGCTCCTAGTGGAGCGGGTGGACGGAGATGGAGTTGGGGGAGGAGGAGGAAGGAGGAAGGGGCACAACAAGAGCAGGTGGTGCGTTTGGAGACTTGAGGCGATGCGCCTGAGAGGCCGCAACAACATCGCCACCTGGTCAAGACGGGCATTAATACCTTGCCGCATCCCGGACAGTGCGGTCCGGTCTGACAATGCTGCCACGGCGTGTAGTGGGTCTGGATCCTCTGCACCTTGGTATTTGTGCTGCTCCGTCATCAGCTGGCCGTTGCGCACTGCTCGGCCCGTGCGCACTGCTCCCGAAGCCCGGTGCAATGTCATGGGGATGCCAGCCTTAGCAACAATTGTGGCAATTTCCTCCCACGCCCGTTTAACCAAAGCTAATTTGGATGGATTTCTCCCATCCCCATACAAGGCCTCTCTTTTACAGCCCTGACGAGAACGTCGGTCTCCTCGGCTGTGAACCGTTCCTGGCGTGCGCCTGTCAAATTCGCCATTATAATAGCAATCCGCCATGGAACAAGCGCGCCTGCTTTTAAAGGGAATGTGAGATGACGCTCTGATTGGTTTATTGCACGTTACGCCCAAACCACACCTATGACTAATGTAGCTACTTCAGACCAACCCATTTTAGATTTGCGTCAGGCGCAAGAGTCATTTATCCCGCCGGCATAATAGCAACAGCGCCTGAGATCCGCCCACAAAGCTACTTGCGTTTTGTGTTTGATACTGGCGTTTCAGATCGTTAAGATAGAGCCCTAAAGCTATTCGTTTAATTTGACACAAACACACCAACATACACACACTTTTGGGGGGAAATAGATGTCAAAGGCTATTACACCCATCTGTCCACTGATATTACACTAAATTGCTGTGGCTTTAGCCCAGCCTGCCCTGCAATTACCCCCATTTGCTCTGGAGAGGGGCTCAGCTCAAAGTAAAAAAAGTGACACAATACTGAGTACAAATTCAACTTTGTTGCTGAAACATTCTAAAAGTATGTCATAAATGATGACTCAGTAGTGTGCACTGCCTTTGTAGCTATACTTTTTCAGGAAAGTGCCACTACTATATTCCACAATAACAATTTTTTAAATCAATTTGAATTCAAAGCCATGTCACCTTCTGGCACATATGAATCCCATTTAATTAAAGCTGCAGATCACTTTGGCAACACTGTTGTGTGGATGCAAAGAGGGGCTGGAAACATCATTCTTACCCACAATTTGCACAAAATACAAAAAGGAATTATGACATTAATTGGACATATTATGCACACAAAAGGCTAATTCATAAACCTTTTTAGGTAAGAAATTAAGGGGAGTGTTGAGTTGATGCAGTTAGTCAAAGGCGCAAGTCAAGATCAAGGCACGAGAAACGTAAAACAGCATGAAAAATGTTGGCTGTGACAAATAATCAAAATTCCAGCAGCAAGCAAACAAAGAATTGGGTACCACAGAAAAGACTTAAAGGGTCATGATAATACCAAATAATTATTCCAGCAAGTGGCCATGCAGTAAATAAACCTAAATATTACTTCACCCTAGCTAAAGCTGTATGTCTTTTTGTTGCCATTTATGTTTCAACACTAATGTACAGTGGAAGGCTGGGCCTAAACCCCTGAGGACTGAGGTCGTTGACATGCAATTAGGCCTCTAGGCTAGTTAAAAGAACAAAAACACACTCATAAACACATCCATTCAATTCGGCCATGCATGACTGGTTGGTTGCACGTGCACACAAACACCCACACGGCTACATTGCATTGCCACAGTAACAGAATACAGTTGAGTCATTTGCTGTGACTGATGGACGAACAACAGCACAAACCACCGCTTTGATCGAGTCTCTGGTGTATTATATCCCACAATGCACTGGGGCCTTTCACTGTACCTGCGATAAGGGAATAACTGGACCAGCTGGATACCCTGGAACATTCAACAATTGAATAGCAGGGTTTGGTTGCCTAGCAACCGTGGCAGGCGCTGGTGATGATCTGGTAATTTTCAAAGTGCTTTTGTGTTATCTCGTTTTTTCACCCTTTTCTTGCCTTTTGTAAGTTAAAATTCAGCACAAAAAATAGAAGATGAACGTCTCAGAATTTGCACAGGGACTACGATGATACGCCAGTAATCACTGACCCAAGGGGTTGAATCAGTAGCCTACTGATGGCTATCTATTAATAACGACACAACTTTAAAAAGGACTTTAACGTTAATGCACTTATCTTGGACATGGCAAATGCGGGGTCTCTTAAGAGAAATGGAGCCGGCTGGCGACACTTGCGGGTTTGTTAAGAGACTACTGGGAGGTCATTTGAATTTTTTACCCTGAATTCCCATTAATGTCAGACAGAGGTGGAGTCACCAGGTTATCTATGCGTCTCTTAGACCATTTGGGATTTAATGTATTACACAACCATCCACTGAGCCTAAGGTGAGGGAGCTGGCTCAAAATTTTAAATAAAATGAATACTCTATGACTGACAGATAAGGATATATAATATGTAAATATTAACATTTATGCCTTCCCCCCCAAAAAAAAAGAAAAAAAAAGAGCTACAGACAGGAAGTTGTCATCGGATTCTGCGAGTGAAGAGTTCAAGCACAGGTAATTCAATCAGCCATTAGAGAGGAGTGGGTTGGCTAAACAACATTTTATTCAAGAGGCTAATGTGCACCAGTTTTTGCAGTGTCGAGGGGCACACTTCAATGTGGTGATATTTTAGGAGTTTCTAAAAACAATGACCAGAATCACACTAATACAGAAATTCTGGGGATTTCCTGACTCTGAATACTTACTTTCCCAACTGATTAAGTATTTTGAAGACAGAATTTAAATTAATCTGGATCGAATCTAGTTCTACTTATAACTGCTGTCCTTTCACTGAAACCACAGCATTAATCATCTTTACTTGACCCCTAGTTATGTCAGTCTCCCTACACAATGTCCTGACATTTTTTGCCCTTTGATAAGAATTAATTGCTTCACCCATGAACCGCTTGAGCCTACCTAGCTGCAAATAGGTTACAGAGTAAAAATCTGGTCCAGCAGACAAGCAGCTTACTGTGCAACATGATCGTCAAAGAGCTTGCCGCAAGCTGGCCTGTGATGCCAAGCTGAGCTGCTGCAAGTTAAATGAATAGCTTCAAAGATCCCTGACCCCGTCCGTTAGTCCCCTGCCTTCACCAGTACACCTAACAGCAGGGTTAATATTGACACCGGATCACTATATTTATGACTGAGCATGCACTGAATACTAAAGATAAATTTGTTGCCACGGTTCAGTATCAGGCATAAATAGATTCTTAATGGGTATTGCAATACTGGTCTATCACTTTATGGTCACCAATAAGTAGGCCTTCATAGATAATGTTCATGTTACCTGCACTGCCATAAAAGCTGGGACCATAAAAAATGGTGGGCAATCAGACAAATCACCTGATAGGATGATAAGACAAACTGTTCAGACAGCTATGATGGGGATCCCAAGTACTTAAGCACACACTTAATAGACCATATTCACAGAGTGGCCATTTTCCTCTTATACACACTCAAGGTGGGAAGATCAATGTCGTACAGTACTGTCGTGTTCCAGGTTGTAAATCCTAAAAGTATAGGTAATCTGACTAGCTGTCATCATCTCACTGCTTCCTGATTGATTAACAATTGTAAAGACAATGGATATTTGAATCCAGAGGAACATGCATCATATTTTAAGGTGAAACAACAGGTTTGATAAGCGCTTAGCAGTCAATTCTAACATTCTAGCTAATGTTACTGTTTGATGCGATATTGTTAGGAAAGGCATTAATCCATTTAGAAATATCAACACACATCTTGGGGACATTTGTAAACCTGGAAGTGAATACACCGGATCTAACGGAACGGTATTGTCAGGTAGGAAGTTGTTCGCACTAGCGTTAGCTAACAAGTTATCAAATATGTTGTTTTACCTTGAAATATGGCCGAATGTGCCTCCAGATTTTCACTATACATTATCTTTTCGGTTGCATGACAAAACATTTTCAGAATAACTAGAATAATGGAAACTGAGTGAATATCGCCTATGATTATTATTCCAAAAACATATTTTAAAATAGATATTTATTCTATTTATCTTACATTATGTGACATGTTTATTATTCTAAAACTAGGAGTTGAGGTGGATGGGTAAACAAGGAACAGAACTGTGAAAAATAACTTTTTCTGAAGTTTTCTCTGTCACATTTCAAAGAAGCACGAACAAGTGAATATCTACTGAATGTAAGTAAGACAGTTTTAAAATGTTCTGAATTCCAATTCAACATTTGAAAATCCTGTTTGACATGTCAGACTGGAGCACAATTTACAATGAGTGCCCTGTCAGATAGAAGCATTTAGATGACATGTGGATGACAAGTGTATGACAAGTGTCTGACAGGCCTATTTGTTATAAGAACATGACAGGAAAAAGGAATGAAATAAAAAATCTTCAAAGACTAGGATGACACTGACACAGTTGTCTGACATGGTCACAGTATGTCAAGCAGGGAACATATCATTACGTCTAAAATGGATTAATTTAAGGTGAAATGCAGATGCAGAGCTCCACTTCCCAAAAAAGGATGACTTGTGTCAGAGGGGGTTTTGGGTGAGGTTAATTGATTGAGATGTGACAATTCAGTTTCATAAATAGGCAGTTCATAATAAATGTCTTTAGGCTACACACATATGTCTAATACTCAATTAAAAAGGCTGCTTTAAACTGTGTCCTTGTTAATAAGTAAAGCAGTTATTTCTGTGTCTGTGAGAGTCTTCAGGGGCTGTTTATGTTCATAATTTTCCTTAGGCCTTGTTAACTGAAGTGTGTCAGGTACATCCTGGAGGATCGTGATACCATAGGATCTAATTCTCCCTTTCAACTTCTCTTGTCATTCCTCCTCTCTCTTTCCTATCATTCCTGCAACTCCTTACTGTACGCAGAAAGAAAATGCCACAAAAAAGCAATCTTAGAAATTCACCTGGGGTGTGAAAAAACACTTCAGTTCCTCAGTCCAAATACAGCCTGGCTCTCTAAATCCTGTTAAACAACAGTTTCATCCTGTCCGCCTCCCAAAAAAATACACACAACCTAAGCAGACAATTCTGGGTGCACAAAGGTTGAAGCAGACAGTTCGATATTAAATCCAACCAATTATGTTTCCATCTCATGATAGGACTCTCTGTGCAGAGCTGCATTATCATTCATGTCACTGCCGTCTACATCACAACTCCAGCAGACGTCACACAGACACACTTCTTGGCAGCATCACTGCTGTTAGAGCGACGAGCCTAATTATCCTTGCAGAAAGAAATTGGGCAATTTCAATTATACCTTAGCATGGATTCTCTATAATTGATTTAAAATTTAATTGACATTCATCATGGTCATTGTCATAACACATGCACTCAATTGAGCATGATGCAAAATAGCTGAATTTAGTGGATACTTTGGTGTGGAAGTCTGCAGAGTACCTGTTGTCATTAATGCCTGTGCTATTTACTGCTATAAACCATATTTTAGTAATTAATCGACCGTCTAAAATAGCTGTATAGTGAGAGAATTTATTCTCTCCATTTGGTCCCAGACATTTCTAGTCAACAGCAGGCTAAATCTCCGGTCCAGCAACCATGGAATAATTGAAAATGTGCTTTGTGGAACCTCGTTAGATTTATGAGAGACCCTTCGCTACCGATTTATTTTCAGAATGCGCCTGTGTTTTATGGTTTTCACTCACACGCAGTTTTTCTCCCTGCTGCTCTCTGAATCAAACGGTGCCTATATGTGAGGTGTGAAGCTGTTTGTGTGTTGGAGGGGTGGAGAGGGACACACACACAAAAACACACACGCGCGCACAGAGGGAGGAGATCACACATCAAGACCATCAAATGCTATAGACAGTTGGGTAACCACAGAGATAAGATAAAACTCGGTATGACACAAACAGCACAGAGATAACAGGACAGTCTCACCTCTTCTTTGACCACAGAGACGGATGTTACAACTTCTTATCTTTTAATAATATCTGAGGTCCTAGAGTCATATAAGGAGGAAAATAAACCATTCGCAATTCAACATGATCTTTTCAGCCCACGGCTACAAAACACCTTTCTCAACTCACATTTCTGCTTTCTACCGTGACTCCTTTGACTGTGCTTTGATACTGTAACATCTATTTGAAATGATGATGTGTTTGGTTGCTTGACTGAAAACAGGATTTTTTAGGGGACTGCTGGTTGGTTACTTTTCCCTACTTTTCTTAAAAATCTACCGCTATAAAAATGTTTTCCCACAGCTTGCTTGTAGATGTAGGTGGTGCTGATTTTAGTCAAATGAAACACAAATGCATACTTGGGCTCATTACATATCAGTTCTAGGAGGTGCTAAATTTTAAGAATGGCTTTATTTCAAGTTGTTTATATCGAATATATGGAGTAATTGTTAGTCAGTTGATACTATGTTGAGTTTAGATTTTTACATAATTTATATTTTGCCTAGAGGGTCCATTTTAGTAGTGGAGGCTTGATAAATAAATACAACATAATGCATAAAATCCATTAAAAGAAAGCTGTAGTGTAGAATCTGAGATGGCAACTCCTGAGTCTGATTGGTATGTGTCAGTAGGCATGTTCCAGACAGATATCAGGTTGACAAGCAAATCATTGTGTTGCTGGAAGTGCATACCTCAACAATAGTGGTTTTGGCTGCTTTGCACATTGGTTGGTTGAAGTTTCTGGCTGTTTTTCTAACAGAAGAGAGCAAGACAGAGCTGACATTAAAAACCAGGAGGTAAGGACAATTACTGTAAAGAGAGAAGCAAGCAAACTCAGACACTCCTACTGTAATATCCAACATTAAAGTGCTACATTACTGCAAGACACTGCTCCCTTGTGGAGAAAGATGTTATTGCATTGCCCAACTTCAATACTTCACAAACAGGTTGGTGCAAATTAATTCCTGGTGCTAGATAGCGGGTCAATACTTAATTTAAAGTGTTTTATAAATAGTGGGGATAGTGACAAACTGGTGTAATTAGTAGTCTGTAATGGAGGGTCTTCAAACTTTGTGCAGCATCAATGTATATTTTGGCCTGAAACTCAATTAGCACTCATGACTGATTATCCCAACCCTATCCTAAAATAAGTGTGCTGTATTTTGAGAAAAAGAAGCGGATGTGAATGATATCACAGGACAAACAAAATAAAACCCTGTTGCTGATCTAGATATACTGATTATAATCAGTACATACAGTGCGGCCTTTAAAGATCTTATCAAGAGCAAGGTCAAGGTCAAACTAAGTGAATGCCCATTATAAGATCATTTGAAAGTGCTACTGCTTCACTATCACCCCATGATACCAGCAGCATGTGCTGATTGTTGTGCAAACACATCCAAGGTGATTAAGACTAGTCTAATGTGCTTTGAGGCAGAGAGAGGCTGAATCCTTTACAAGATAAATATTGACAGTGACATAATACAACAGGTCCACATTAACGATGTGGGTCAACGCGATCAAAAGGGCTTGCTTTCACTTCATTTACCTGAAAACAATGTTTCCAGCTCTGTCAGCTTTCCATGCCTTGATCAGTGCATAGTCTCCTGTGATGGCTTCTTCCATGATGTAGTGCCTGCCATTGAACTCCTTTACCTGTGCACAACAGCAACACATTTCAAGGATATGCAGCATTGTCAGACTTGGCCCAAATCAAATCAATTAAAATCAGTTTTATTTCTGAAGCTCAAAACCACAATCACATTGCCTCAGTGGGCTTTACAATCTGTACAGAGAACAACACCCTCTGTCCTTAGACCCTTGATTAGAGAGGCCATATTGCCGTATTGAAACCAAAAAAAACTTTTAACAGGGAAAAATAAATAAATACATGAATCCAGACATACGTCATTTTATCCACTACAGAAAATCACAGCAAGACAAACATTCATGACAACACATTATGTCTTCTACGTTCCACCTGTGAATAGCATTATACGTATAAATATGAGGAGCTTTAGAAACCAGTCAAACACATTGCAATTTTCTTTTGAAAACATTGACATGAGTTTGTGCAGTGCTCTCACTGCATAAATTGACATTACGAATGTGAACCCATTGCAGAGGTCGGTCCTCTTTAAATGTCTCTTCATAATGCAAGGTAATTTGTTCAAACCTGCACTTTATTTATCTTCCGCTGTATAGAGAAGCTGGCCTTCACTTCGAGCAAGAACTGAGAAAGCCCACAGCCGAGCTCTTGGAAAGTCTATTAAGGTGGGTTCAACACCACTGTCATTTACCACAGCCAAGTTCGAATGTAGCTCTAAACCCAGTAAACAAACTCTCAGGGTTAGTGGCCATGTTCTGTAAAAATATCTGCAGTCCTCCCAAGGAAAATACTGACTTCATTATTGGCTTGGTGGTACAACCACAACAGGGATGACAGCACCCTCACCTCTCTCTTCTCACTTGCGACAGAAATGCTGCCATCTTTGTTGTACTTAATAGGAGAGCCTCCCTCTTGGATCAGTGTGCCGTAGCCGGTGGCTGTGAAGAAGGCTGGAATCCCAGCACCCCCAGCCCTGATCCTCTCAGCAAGAGTACCCTGCGGGGGAGAAAGGGACAGATTAAAAGATGAGTATAACAGATTAAAGTCCACTGCAAACCTTTGTTAACGTTCTTAAATATATTCTTTCTTAACAAGTGGATGTTGTAATTTAACATAAAAATTCTACATGATGAATGTTTATTTTCATATGCAAGTAAGTATCATTCTTTTATTTTTTAGAAAATTCACTTTTAAACCTTTTCATGCATTATCTGACCAACCTGTGGTGTCAGTTCCACTTCCAACTCCCCTGCCAGGTACTGTCGCTCAAACTCTGCATTCTCCCCGACATATGAAGAGATCATCCTCTTGATCTGCTTAGTCTGGAGCAGCAGGCCCAAGCCAAAGTTATCCACTCTGAAACACACAGACACAGCCACACAGTATTATGACAAATACCAGTACAGAGAAGTGTGGCATTTTTTAAAGTTACATTTTCATAGTTTACTAATGAATGATTTGCAAGGGTTTTTAAGACATTAAGGAAAAGAATCCCAGTCAGCCTCGTTTTAATGCAGTCTATGCAATTTTATCGCATAGACAAAGGGGGAAAACGTTAATGTTTGCATGTGCAAAGCTGATATATAGTTGCCAAAGGTGCCTCTCCCACAAACTGTCTTGAATGTTGCAATTGATAATTTTGTGTTTCATATTTGTAATCATTTAAGATCATGTGTACAGATTTGCTGTCACAAAATTCACCAAGTACACCATGATTCACTCTTTTTTCCTATCAATTTGTAACAGGTTATGTCACACACTGATACAGCTCCTTTTTGTGATCTTAAAGATAGGCAAAGCACAGGACACCTGCAGCCTATCCACATTATTGGTGTAGCTACTATGACAGTCCATGTTTATCATCTGAGATTGAGATTTAATGAAGCTGTGATGCTGGTTATTTTACTCCCAAATCTGGTTCCTTTTTCTGACCGAAGAAAGTTATTGTGTTACTAGGGTAGTTGATATAGTCATAAAAAATGGCTACAAGGGGACTGACTTTGCGTGGCTGGTCAGTTGTTAACCTATTAAGGCATAGTAATCATAAAACTTTGAAACAGTTTTATATGTTTTATAAACAGCGCATTGTCTTGTATTATATTATGTTCATCATCTTATCTTTTCCACCCTGCTGGATCATAAGCAATATTACTCTGAGAACACAGTGTAACCACATGTAGGGTGCAGTTTTCCAAAAAGACAAGCTTGTATTAAGCATTGTGACAAAAAGGTACCAAATTACACAAAATTCAAACAATTCAGCAATTACAGTTTGCACCTGCAAATCTTTAAGTTTGCCATCTTTACTTTCCGCAGACACTTTAATGAAACTGTGATGCTCATCAACTTGGTCTCAAGTCTGGGTTGCAGCTGCTCAACACTGTACACATTTAAAACCTGAACAAACCATAATTATTTGACAGTAAGAATAACTAATTCCTGAGCTCAGTGTTGTGAATGCTCCTTTCTTACTTTCTGTGACCAAAGAAAGTTATTGTTTAACCAGGGCTGTTGACATTGTCATAAAATGGGCCATTAGCTACTGGAAGCCCAACTTTGTGTGGCTGGTCAGTTGTAACATACAAAGTCACTGTACTTTAAAAAAACACATAAAACTATTTTAAACACAATACTATTTAAAGTATTGTCTTGTGATGAAAAATTAAAAGTAAAGTAAGTAAAGTCAAATCAAACCTCTCATCGTTTCATATTTTACACCCTGTCAGATTATATGCAATATTCAAAGAAGACAGTGTAATCAAATTTGGTCTATTTCAAAGATCAACCTAAGGAATAAAGAGATGTTCAGTGTATGTTAATGTCAGAGTATGCGTCGAATCAGAGCCAAGAAGAAAAGCTGAATTTTGCAAAGGGTAGGATCTCCTCCTTTTTTGTATTCCACAGAGCTATCAGTGCTTTGTCCCTAACCCTAACCTCAGGTCAGCTGACAAGATATCTAGGCCATGCTTGCTGAGAATACCAAAAACAGATGACTGTGACAAGCTCCCCGATACAACACATAAGTGGAAGTCTTTGCAAAAGGGTTAGGCAAGTTTAGTTGTGGTTTTAATGCTATACTTTTTTACTAGTATGCATGCATTTGTGCTTGATGAATAAAACCTCGTCAGCTTCAAGAATGACATCAAGTGGTGGACACTATCAGTAGCACTTAATGCAAATATTCATATATCATAAGTTTTGCCAACAGTTTCTTGAACACAAATGTCTTTCAGACTGAATCTATTCCTTTAAGCAGCTGATTAAAGAATCGGTATAGAGTTGCAGGGGATGCTGTTTTGCCAGAGCACAGATTTATATCTACCATCTCATATTACAGAGCACAAAGAGCCCACTGTAACAGTGCTCTACAAAGTCGAACAGTTGTGTCTCCCTCGACTCACTCAATGCGAGTGGTGAGACACAACATCCAGCACAGACAATACTTATAACGCCACAAAAACGAAAAACAGATCTTCATCACTACCTGAGGACAATGTGCAACTAACCATATTTTAATTTTTTTTTTTCCAAATTACACTTGCCACACACTGCTACCAAAATAGGTTAGCAATGTTTGTTGTACAGTACAAACGATGTATGCAATCTCAATGGATGAGTGGGGTTCACTTTTACCTTTACTCAAACATTCAATCTTTGGAGTGCTCCAAACCACCAAAAACATTCTACTTTTACTGTATATACCATGAGAGATGACTGAGGAAGAAAACTCTTATTTTAACATTCACTTTTTTTCTTTGCAGTATTACGTACCTGCAGTAAGACTTAGATCGGCAGTATTGTCTTTAACTCAAATTTCTCTGTAATATAAGTTCTTTACATTACTTGTCTGGTCATGTGTCATTGAAGAGGATTTAACTAACAATCCACTTGGGCATAAAAGAAGACACAGTCAGGCAAAGGGGAGTTTTCAGCTTTAGGAGTCTTCTCTCTAAAATTAAATGTTACATAACTACTTCTTCCCCCTTCTAGCCCTCTTCCCTCTTCCCCACAGAGCGAGGACATGTAAACACAATTCAGCTGTGGGCAAGAAAACGATGAGTATACTATATTAAGGCCTAGTAGCTTTTATAAAAACAAGCCTATTCAATGACGGTCATGTGGAACGCATTGCTGATGTCAATGTAACTCAATGTTCAGCTTCCCTCTCCTTGTTGCAATAGAAGCCAGATGCCTGTCTCTGTCAGTAAGCCCCAGTCAAACCGGTATTCAAATAGAAATCGAAGAAAAGTGTGTGCTTCAGGGTACTTTACATACTAGAGTTCCCACTGAATCAACATGTAGTCTAAATGTCGTATGTAAGAAGCATAATACTTTTAGAACTTGCTAAAAAATGCTCAGAAACTACTCAAAAGAGAAATTATGGCTATTTGCAAGTTGTTACAATCTTTCCCAACAACTGATATGTCTGCAGATGGAAATTATTAAGAAGGCCAATGATTGTACAGATTGGTGGCCTGGCTCAAGCAAACAGTGAGTGCATGTCCCGCGAATCAGTGTTCACCACAAGTCAAAGTCCACAAGAAGAGTCTGGTCACCTCTGTCAGGCCCACTAGCATACCTCATCGGGGGGGTGAACAGAGACATGTATGACAAACAGTCTGCACAGAGACTTTTATGCCATTTGGATCGTCCTACTTTTAGACATTACATTTACAGTGGATTTGCGTTATGTGCAGAGTGCAGATTTCCAAAAAACACTGAAGACTATATTAGGCTTTATGGGGGGGAAAAGAAATAAAATTAACAAAGTTCAGCAATTACAGCTGCACTGGCAACATACACTGAGGTTTGTGTGGTGTTGAAATATGTATCATTTTGTGTTACGGAAGTCAGAGAGGAATCCCGTTAGGTATGAAAATCTTTTTAATATTTCAGTAGATAAGATCAGGTTTCGGTCACCTTCTTAAGTTTCAGTGTTGCTATGTCAACAAATCAGTTAAAACAATGTTGACGGTTTGGCAGCACTTTCGGATTCAATTACGGAAAACTGATTAGGCCAAGACTCTTTCCAAATCCACAAGCAGGACATTGCTAGTGAATGGATTTTTTTTCCTTTGACGAAAATATATATAGAGAAATGTACTCTTCAGTGTTACATGGTCATACAATTGGTCTTAAATTTTATATCATATAAACATGCAAAACATGCAATTTGTGTTACCTTTAAAACATAATTATTTTCCTTCAAAGATTGTCCTGATTCAGATTTTTCCTAAAATACTGAGCCATGAAGGCAGTTTAGCAGAATAAATTATTTCATCTCTAGTTTAAGATAAGATATAATACATAATAAATACAAATGAAGTCAGCACCTGTTTGCCATGTGCGAGAGGGGAAAACTCAGAAAGCATTTTTAAAGTCTAACCCACTGACAGGAATACAACTTTTCCTTGTGCAACCAACTTTGATAACCTATCAGAAGCTAACATCTGGCCAACTCTTTAGGTCAACAATGCCGGTTTGAATGTACAGCAACAAGGTCACCAACATATCTCCCATATGAATTTAAAGTGACAAACTCCTTTGGGTGTCCAATTAAAACTCCCTGTTCACTACACAGAAGGGAGTGACAGGGGCCAGGGGAGAGTCATTCACTCACTGACTTGTATTAAATAGCCGATGCTATCACTTATTTACAGCCAATTCGCAAACCTTTAATGTTTACATGTGGGGAAAGATTAAGAATGTAACAGACTGCAAAATGAGGGACCTTGTGATCTTTTATGTACAGTGAAGCAGAAACAATAACAATGTCCAACTTTCTTTGCGTCACGCACATTGGGAATTTTATAGTTCAGGTAGCACCAATATGCAGCCTCTAAAAGTGGTGAAAGAGACCTTACATATATGAGATTGAATAGCAACTGGAGTCAGACTGAACTTCATTTTCCTTTTTCAACGTAACATCTTTATCAACACATCTACTACTGAAAAAACAAGTTGGGAATTCGGAGTGGTGGCAATGGCATTAACTTAGTAATAACATCAAGCACCACTATGGAATTCACTGCATGATCTGAGTATGCAGGCACCTGCCTCTGTGCGAAGCAGGCATGTATAGCACCCACACGCTTCTTCCCTTCTACATACACACTTACCCTGCATTGTTGCTGACTGCAGTAAGACCCTTCACGCCAGTCTTCAGTAAACTGTTGATAAGATTCTCTGGGATACCACATAATCCAAAGCCTGTGCAAGAACCCCAAAAAATAAAGTCATTCACCATAAACAAATAAAAATGTTTATGTGATACATGGCAATTTTAAAGTGGAAAAATATAATGACCATCTATTACAAATCGCACAAAAAAACATCTAATAGTATGGTAAGGCATGGATAAAGGGCCAGGTAATTCTAGTTGTGTGTGTTGAGCATGTTATTCAACATTTCTAATATTACACTGAGTACTCCACTCAGTGTAATATTAGAAATGTTGAATGTAGATTTCTATCGGTCTGTGTTTTCCCCCTCAGACTGAAGTGTGACACAGTGGAAAATGTTTAACAATGTCACTCCGAACTTGACTATAAATAAGAGCTGTGGAATTTGTGTGTGCTCTCTGAGTGTAATCAACCTCCATGCTAGACTGAGGTCAAGCTCACTTTGCTGTAAAGTGGTCATTGTACATACATTGTTGAACATCTTTTCACACTTGTTGTCAGTCAACAGAAGTTGCATGCAGTTAAAAACTGAGGTAAATAGCCAGCAATGTCCTTAAGGTGTGCACTGTATATCTTACCTCCCACCAGGACAGTAGCTCCATTTGGGATATCTTTGACTGCATCAGTAGGATCTGAGAAAAACTGTGAGCTTCTCTGGCTGGAGGTAGAAAAGTAACAGCCGCAGGTCTGTAGAAAGCAGAAGAAGAAGTCAATTAAACTAACACAAAACATCCATGTGTAGGGGAAACTCAGTGACAGTAAATCTGGATTAAAGCATCAGAATCAGAATCAGAATTCCTTTAATGTCCCGCAGACGGAGAAATTTGTGAAGTATATCAGTATAATGCTTGAAAATGACCAGATGCCTGAGGGTAGCTAATATGTAGGTACAGTTCGAATGGCCGGTCCTGTTTACTCAGTTGAGGAAGGGAAAGATAAGCAGAACCGCCGGACAAATCCTACAACAAAGGAGCAGAGATTCCGGGCAGCACATAGGCAAGACTCCCAACACAACAGAGTTAGCTCAAGACTCAAGATTTAAAATCCTCTGCGTCAACACTGTTCTATTCAAATGTAATTTATAGTGATGAGACCTCTTTTTTAATTATTTTGATGGATATTTTGTTGTGTCTTGCTATCATATCCCAGACAGTAGCTACAAAGAACTGGAACCACAAGGTGTTTCCCAGTACCTATTGCATTCCCTCTTCAGTTATATGGTGCTGATTCTATCAGTATTGCAATTGCATTTTAAATTACTTATTTGTGATTTCTGCTTTTAAAATGCTGCATTATTTATACCACTGCTAGCCAGACTTGAAGAAGGAAACTCCACACTTTTTCCTTTAACGGGAAATAAAGGTAACACATATCCCTTTGTGTGCAATATTGTTTGAACATTAACCTGTCTGTTCTGTATTAAAAACAAGAAGAGCAGCATCAAGTCATGATCACTTTAGTAAAAGTCAGTTTTTTACTGTCATCCAAATGCTTTACAGCTGGTCTAAAGGTTCAAGTTATTATATCAACCGCAGTATAACATCTTGAGGTCACAGGCGCTCAATCAGACAATACAGCCAGTTTTTTTTTATGATGGCCATCTATAAACACACAGTATCTTTGTCTTCCCTAATCAGACTTCAAGAAAAATATAATCATGTTCTGCGACCATGTCACATATCTTTACACCCTTATACATTTGACCTCTCCACCAAACTGGCACTGATGCTTTCCTACCATTACAGGAATAGAAATCCTCAAGAGTGCATGTTCCCATGAGCAGCTAATTTTGCTCTGATCTCAGACACCATGCTGATTTCTCAAGTCATACCATTGATAGCCATGACTACCTTGTGCAGACTAATGGCACTGACAAAGATGAAACATAATGTAAATACTGTAATGTGTTTGCATGTAAAGCTATGATTGTAGGGGTGGATTATCCAAGCTTTGATCATATCGCCTACAACACCACACATAACCTACACACTGACACCGACTGATTAACTATGCTGAATGTCAAACTAAAGTCACTAAGCCATGCAATCAACACATTAGCGTTAAGTAATGAAATTGACATTATTGGCATCACTGAAAGTTATCACCAGTTTGTAATATGGCTGTTTAGAAAAATAGAGAGATTCCCCGCTAGTTTAGGTCTTCGGGTAAGTTATGTCATGCAGCAGCCTGAGGTCACTCCATGGTATCTTCGACAAGTAAAATGTGGAGCTAAATGTACCTAAATTCACTTTATTCTAAAATGTTGGACCACAAAGGGAAGGCACCATCATTATATCGTGACCTTTTAATCTTGCCCAGTCATTTTGCAAATATTTCCTCTAAACCCAGTCATTTATTAAACTAATTAGCGCTACCGTTTGCATACCGACCTTGCTCAATTGTTGACGAGCGACGCTAAATTTTGCTCTGCCGGCACCTGAGAGGTTTCTGAAGAGGAAATTCTCCGCTCTGCACAATGCTTTGACGGCCGCCATGTTTTGGAGCTTAAACACACACTCTCGCACACTGGGGGTGCGTATGAAATAGACGAGGTGCAGAGAGTGGAAACTGGAGTGAAAGCTCCAGCTGGTGGACGGAAGGTGATGCAGTGCTGCTAGCTTAGCGCGGCTAGCTCAACACACACACACACACACACACACACACACACACACACACACACACACACACACACACACACCGAAAAGCCAACCGCTGCGATGACATTGGCTAGCGACTCTCTCAATGGGCCGGGCTAGCAGGGGTGGAAAAAAAGAGAGGCTCGGCATGCTAATTTGAATTTAACCCTTCCGTCACCACCGCACAATTTGTCAAAACTCGACGATATTTCAAACTCTCAAGTGTGAAAAAGCGAATGCGGTAAATTAATGGCGGCGATTAGCTAGATTAGACGTTTTAATAGCGCGCGCACGCACACACACGTTGATATTTTGGCAACGGGGATGACATTCTATGAGCACGTGAGTAATCCCTGGCTCACGTGACGAATACTTTTAGTCATGGCCGACGAGTACAGGCGACAAGGTTTCGAGTTGGAGAGAAGGATATTTGAGTTAGACATCAAGTGTTCTAGTCTCAGAGCCGAAAAGCAAGGTACCGACCGGACGTTGTGACTTTTTCCTCTATGTTATGGCCGCTCTTGGCACTTCGCGTGCATGGCTAACGTGTTTGTTCAGTTTGTTAGCCAAATAGCAAGCTAGCTAACGTTATCTCACGTAGCTTGCTACCACAACAACAACGGCTGCTGTCTGATGTAATGTTGCACGTTGGCAAAAATGAAAAATGCATTTACTCATAGTTAGCTAGTAAATCGGTGAAATGTGACCTCAGTGTCTTGACGGATGATTGTTTTCGACTAGCTGGATGCTCGAGTTAATGGCTAGCTTAAGTTCGCTAACGTTAGCTAAAATGTATTATTGTTGACAAACGTCAAGCTGGTCATGAGACATGATTTTGCCTACGTTTAATCGAGTGTTGAGAGTTAGTTGTCGAAGCAGCGTTGCCATAATTGTATGCTGAATTGTACCTTTCACTTGTGTCGTTACGTTTCAACGTAATCAGACGCTTGTAAATGATAGTTATTGTCATTGACTGTAATTTATGTCATGTTGTTCATTGCGTAGTCTGGCTAACGTTTAATGGGTAGTTGAATTGTTTTGCTCTAACATTGTGTGTAACGTTAATTATAAATCATCAGCCATCAGCAACAATACTGTCCTTGAGCCTATGTTAACATATTGTTCTTCCATAGATGATGACTATTTGCAGAATGCGTCCGCCATACTAGACAAGTTGAAAAGCTATTACAGGCAAGGAGGGGAGAGTAGTAACCTTTCCAAGGTGCTCCAGGATTACACACAGGTACGTCATTACATCAAACTTAATGAAATGTTTAAAGCTGCAATTTATGATTATTTTCATTTCTGTTTGATGTCGTACTCCCTTTTTAAATTAATCTTTAAGTTTATACAAAATCAGAAGATAGTGTAAAATGGCCATATTTATTTCACTGCAGTCACGATGATCCTCAAATTGCTTGGTGCATCAATACAGGAGTCAAACGTATTCAATCTTGTATCCTTAAATAATATGAGGGAAAACATTCTCAAATTTGAGATTGCGTAACCAGCATAGGCTTGAAAGTTTGGCTAGATAAATTAGATAAGTAATTAATCGTCTACCACATTTCCTGTGGGTTACGTGGGATATCCTTGTTCTCCTCGTCCAGGGAACAAATGTTTATACTGCTGAGTCAGTTGGAAAAAACTGTAAAAAAAAAAAAAAGGCTCAGCAAAGTTTTTAGCCTCTGGTTAAACTGGTTGCTCATGAACACTCAAGTTAATTCAGTGTTTGAGTGGGCACCTGAATCTAAAACTTGGTTTGAGAAAGGTTTTAAAAAAGAGCTTTGGTGATGAGCTCACAGCTGTGGTTACCGCTTAATGGAAGGTATATTATCAGTTTCACCACTGAGTTGATCAACCTAATCAATGAGTATCTTGATAAAGTCATTTTGTGAAAAGAGGAGGCTATTTGCTTCTGACAAATTTAAGATATTTTTGTGATTTTAAAAATGTGTAATTTCCTTGCATATTTTATTCAACTTTTTGGTGCTGGTTTTTATTTGTTTTTCATCATTTAGGTGATCCTAGACATCACATTTTATGAAGAGAATAAACTGGTGGACCAGGAGTTCCCTGAGGACTGTTCACCATTTAAAATCCAGCAGCTGCTGCAAGACCTGACTGAGCCAGAAGTCTTGGCGGGGAGGCTAGCACCAGCACAAGAAGTGTGTATATGTGTATATCCAAACTATTCTTAAAGTCTCATTTTACGTCATGTGACTCCATGTGTGCTTGGCATGAATGAAGATGAGGGGGAACATCACAAAGTTTTGTGCAATTTATAGCTCGGTATCTGAGAGTAAAAAGATGTGTAATAATATAGAAGAGATAAATCTATATAAAAAAATCCATTTACTTCTATGTCATTGTTTGACAGCATCATTTATGTCTTGTGGTTCATGATAGGTGCAGTCTGTGTTGGGCCTTGAGCTGTTGGAATGCCTCTATTGGAGACGTGGAGCTCTGCTGTACATGTACTGTCACACCCTTCATCAGCGAAAACAGTGGATTAAGAAAAACAAGGACACATTCCTTAAGGTACCACACTATAAAAAGAATAATAGTAGTTTCAGTTAAGTATAGTTGTGAACTGAAATGTGAGCTAAGCTGATTCTGCTGAGTACATTTACTTTGTTTTGGTGAAACAGTAGTTTTAGTATCCTTTTGTTTTTTGGACATACACTGTTATTAAGTGTTCATCTGACTCATCAGATTTTATTTTCATTCAGTGTATTCAGGAGGGGGTGCGCTACCTTATGAGGATGCTGCAGGTGAGAAACTCTGTGAAGCTCAACGATGGGGTGGTGCTCCATGACACTGCTACAGCAAGCTTCCTATCTGAAGGTAAATCTGTTACTTCCCTTGTCTTCAGTTGGAGACAATTCTTAGCTGGACTGGTCTTACTCACTACTTGCTTATGCTTTCATCCAGGCATCTTCTCAGACACACACCTGTTGACAATGATGTACATCGGGGAAATGTGTTTCTGGGCAGTCAAGTACGAGGACTGCAGCGCTGACACAATGGATCGCAAAGAAGATCGGCTCCAGTTTCGGGACATTGGCACGCAGATCCTCAACAAATATGTGCTTGCCTGTGAGGGCCCACTGCAGGGCCAGGGCTGGAACACAGAGAATGCCAAGGAAATCCTTAGTATTTTACAGTGAACCAAGCTGCTCCTGTGTTGAAGTTGCCCTCAGGCACAGATCTAAGTTCAGTATTCAAATGTGTGTCAACCCCCAAATAAAAATGGAATCCATCAGGTGGGGTGTAATGTTGTGGAAGGTTAAGGGGAGGCACAGGGAGAAAGTGTATGTGAAGAAGAGTCTTTGGATCAGTGTCTACAGGCAACCTCATCTCATGCCAAATGGCCCAGGCCAAAGCAGGTGGAGGAGAGGTCAGAAAGTATAAGATAGGTTGTGTTGAACTGGCAGTGACTGCAGAGGGAAGCTGTTGAATAATTTTTTGCCCTGTCCTGCTTAAAAAGCAGATGTCATCTTGATTCCAGACTGTTGACTGGGGCACTTATTTTTGCTCTGAGAATGTGTTATAATAACATTAATATGAATATAAAAAAGGTTATTAATAAAATTGACCTTTTTTTTTTTTCATTTTTTAAGATTGTTACAAGTTTGAAGATAATCCAGCTGGAAGGGAGACATTGCACAGTAACATTTTATTTATTGTTTTGTTGCCATTTTGTTATGCTTTTAATATTTATAATTGCATATACATTATATATGTACGTGTGTATAAAACATATACACACTAAAGGCAAAGAAAGGTGTTCAAAAAACAGTTTGACAATGCTGTATTCATGACCATTTAAACTTTGTTCAGATTTGCTCATACCAGCTTTATAACGCACCACTTGTATTCCCATCTATTGAAAGTTCCATTTTTTTTCTGCCACTTAAATAATCTTGATAGTATAACTATTACTAGAGAATCTGTGTTGTCTGGACGAAAATTATTTTCTTCTTTTTTTTTATGTCCTCGTTGACAATAAACACACGCGTTGTTTTAAGAAAAACACGTTTGCTTTGCATTATGCCTGAGAAGTTGCAGTGCACATTCTTGGGAGGACTACGATACCCACAATGCCGCGCTACCGGCCAGCAACAAGGAAGTGTGACGGAGACAGGGAAACGTCAACTTTGTTGTCATGTCGCACTCGGTCTCACAGTAACGTTACAGTATTTCACCAGCTACAAACTGAAGGCATGGAAGGAGAGAACCAACAGCTCAACGAGTCCGTAGTTATCCGCAGCCTGAGGCGGTTCAGAGACAGATACTTTACAAATAGTCGGACAGTTTTCAAAGATGATTCGAAGTCAGCTGAGTCCACGGGAGAAGAACCGCAACCGGGATTTCTGGGTAGCTTACCGGTGAGCAGAAGAACCTTACTGGTTTTCTCTTATCCAACTGTCAGAAAAGTTATATTAGGTAACAGTTATTTTCCCAAGTTGATTAGGCATTAAAGAGATGTCAGGCAATAAGAGGCTAGAACGAAACATAGTCTTTAACTTAGTCCACATGACCAATCCCTGGTACTTCCTGCTATCCAGTGATGTAATCTACCTAGATACATTTACTCGAGTACTGTACTTCAGTACGATTTTGATGTACTTTTTCTTTACTTCAGTCTTTCCCTTTTCCTGTTACTTCAAACTTCCACTGCATTTTATTTTGAAAGCACAGATTATACTTTGTACTTAACTGCATTTATTTTGGCAATTTGAGTTTGGCCCACCAGTTACTTTGCAGATTGCATTCCGCTGAACATCATATGTGATTTATCCTTACTTTAACATTATGATCCCAGGTACTAAATGATTGAACTCAAGTACTTTTCTTGTGGTAGACTTTTAACCAAAGTTATGTTTTAGCACGTAATCTTTACTTTCATTGAAGTATGACTCTTTGGTACTTTAAACAACACTGATGCTGTTACTCCACTTCTTAAATGATAGACATATTATCTTTTATCCCATTACATTTATAAACACAGCCTACTCTATCAGCTTCTGATATTAAATAAAATGGATCATCTTATAACATATGTTGTATTAAAACTACCCCACTACCACAGCTATATAGTATATAATTTACACATAATGTAGCCTATGTTGTTTCTGTTTTTTTTTTTACTTTTGATAATCTAAGTAAATATTATGCTCATGTTATGTACATTCCTTAAGTATGTTTTACAACTGCGATTCCAAAAAAAAAGTCTGTGTCAAACAGAAAATTTGCCAATCCTTTGTGAAGTATAATCAATTGAAAAGAGTATAATGACAAGCTGTTAAATGTTTTATTTTATCAACTTCATTGTTTTTTTGTTTTTTTTTTTATAAATATATGCTTATTATGAATGTGTTGCCAGCAATTTGTTTCAAACACGTTGGGACTGGGGACGTTTGACGTTTTTTAAAATTTGTTTTTAACCTTCATTTTTTCCCTGTTTTGTATTTTTACCAATAATAAATTTGCTGGTGTTTCCTTCCTGTTTCAGTTCTTGATACTCTTCCTTCCTTCGTGCCTTCTCCATCCCACAGCCTTTACCTATTGGAGAGATTTCTCTGTATTTGTCATAAAATTGATATTAAACTCACGGACACAGAATCACCAGAAAACAGCATCCAGCTCATCGTGCAGGGACCTGTTGTATCACTTGTTAATGGCCTTAAACTACAGGGGGGTACAACATCACCATCATCATATCTTCCCTCCTTAAGGTGGACGTACAATTCCAGATCATGACCTTTCTGTCGCCCTCTGATATCTGCCGGCTGGGAGCCACCAGTCAGTACTGGAGAGCCATGGTCAGAGATCCATTGCTGTGGAGGTACTTCCTGCTCAGAGACATGCCACACTGGCCCTCCATTGATCATTTGTCCATGCCACGACTGGACGCACCACTCATCGGCGAAGATGAGAGCGTGGACGATAGAGAGGAGGGGGAAGACAAAGGGATGGAATTGAAGTTTGACTACATGTCAGAGTGGGTATCTTTTCCTGTTGTCCTGTTTGATTCCAGTCGATAACACCTGGACACATTTGTTTGACTGCCGACTTTGTCTCCACAGATACCTGAAAGGCTGCCCGTCCTGCAGACAGCGATGGCTTCCTTCGCGCCCGGCGTATGAGGTTGTGACCTCATTTCTTCAGTCTCTGGTGCCCTCGTCTGAACCCCGTTATGCCATGTTTGGCCCTGGCATGGAGCAGCTGGATGTTTCTTTGGTCACAAGGCTCATGCACGCTCCTGATGTGCTTCCTGTGTCAGGCACTCCACACAGACAGATAAATGGTGAGGCGACGATGATGATGTAGAAGGAAAAGCTTCTCTTCGTCCTTTCAGTGACAAAACTAGCCCCAAATCAAGCTTGTTCTTAAGCTAAAAGGGGCTGTCACTGGAACCAGATTGCTGTATATATACACACTGTAATGCTGTTATACAATTATTGTTATATACAATCATTACTTAAATCCCAAATAAATTCAATTAAAGAAGTTACTGAAAGAAAATTGGATTAACTTGCTTGATGCAGGTTTATCCATCCACCACTAAGCGGCAGTATTAGCCTAAAATGTAACCAAGACAACATCCACATTTCTTTTTTTTTATTCTAGGTATCGGTTCAGGGATCAGTTACTTGTTCAACAACCAACACAGATTTAATATCCTGACTCTGTACTCAACCAACAGGTAAGCACTTTGCACTTTGAAGTTGCCCTTTGAGTTGCAGTTGTTCATCTTTTTTTCTGCATATTATTGTCACCGTGGCTGCATTTATTAATCTCTTCCTGTTTATGTGTGCAGGGCCGAGAGGGAAAGAGCCAGAGTGCAGCAGCAGAGCATCAGTAATAAGCTTTTCACCTTAGTAGGAACCGATGATTCGGGCCACCCGATCTACAGTCTTGCTCCTCAGGTCCAGCAGGTGTGCCAGGTGGTGGATGGTTTCATCTATGTCGCCAATGCCGAGCCTGGTAAAGGTAAGACCTCTGCCGCCGCCGTGTCACATCCCGCACATTGGTTGTTGTCGTTTAAATCGCCAGCGCAGGACACCCATGTCTTTAATAGGGGAGTGGGAGTCCGAGGTGGCTCAGATTCGAGCTGTGCTGAGCTCGGCCGGGGGTTCAGCACCCAGGCCTCTCCTGGTGCTCTCCTGTGTCTCCAGAGAAGAGTCAGAAGCAACTATCCTGCAAGCTGCTCCCACGAGGAACAGGCCGAGGTGTCGAACTCACTGTGTCGACATGGCAAAGAGACTCGGCCTACCACAACTGGCAAACCCCTGGATGGTAATTTCCTGATATTTGACTAAAATGAAAGGCTTCACTGCCTGACAATCCATCCAGTGTCAGTCTGAGGATTATTTTAAACCGTGTTTGTGTTTCCCTTTCTTATCCAGGTGCAGGACACTGTAGCAGAATCCCTGTCCGGTCTTCTGGATGGGATCTCCTGGTTGTTGAGATGTTCTGGAGTCAAACTCTAAGGTAGCATGTAGCCCAACCTCTGCTGCCACCTCTGAATTAAAACCACAGACATCATTGTTGCATCATGCTGAGACCAAGACACACTACGGCATTTCCTGAGTGATGTAATCTTAACACATGTGCACTGAATGTCTCAGGATAGAAGTGCTTCCAATGGAGTTTAATGAAGTGGATGAGCAGCAGAGGAACTGACAGAGACCCCGTTTTTATCTACAAGGTGTCATATGAAGAAACTATCACAGGATAGAATGTTAAGTGTATATGTTAATATATTATACACTGGTATAAGTTAATTTATGAGCCAGATGACACAAGTTTACAATTTATGACCTGCTAATTAATCAGGTGGGCCACATTATATGTCTTTTTACGTCTTTTATTTTATTTTATTAAATGTTCATTGTGGCAATATGTAAACAAATGACAAACAACTTTAAAATGTGTTTCTGTTTTTTGAATTAATCTTTCTTTTGCCAAAAACACTGATGTTTCGTGTGGGTTTAATTTTAAGAATGTTATACAAAGATGTCATTTTTCCAGCTAACTTTAATACAAGCAATTGCATTTTTTTTTTTTAAACTTCAAACAATTTATTGTAATGAATGAAAAAATCTTGCCTTTTGATAAATGTTGCACAATCACTTTGCTCTTTGGATTCAGAACTGCAGATGTTTCTTGTGGTGAATGAGTCACTGTTGCTCACCATTAAACGCCTGTTAGATAACTGGCAAATTACTGTCGAGTAACTGCAGTGGTAAAACTATTGTCTGTGTATGAGTCATGCTTTTTGTTTTCCACCTTTTGTTCTTTATGCCTTTTGTTCTTCTTCCTATTTCGTGCACCTATTCACAAGTTTGAATCTTTGTGAGTAGTGGAAGGTTTTTTTTCCTTTCTACTTTGCAAAGTAATGTGCCACAATCATACCCTGTGGTTCCTTTCCTCTGACGTCGTCCCTGGAATGTAAAGTTGAGTCCACATCTGCATGACAGCAAGCTTGGATGAATCTCCTGTTTTGGCCACCAGGGGGTGCTGCTAATAACTGTGAGGGTCAGTGCTCGGTTAGTGAGAGCTCTGCCTTTGTGGCTCATTTTGTCTTTTGTTGTGAATTTCATCTAAGTTTAAAGTACCTTATTACCATGTTGGCTTACTGAGAAAACATCCAATTTTCAATAAGCACACTTAGAGCAAAAAGTGCAAGCAACACACAATTTAATGTGCATTTCCATGCCACAAAGGTTTTTACTAAAGGAGACATTTTACGATCATTCTCAGATTTAACAACAACATAGCAGCTATGCTAAATAAATTCCTTGGTGCCAAACCAAAGCGGCTAAACATAAATGATGCGAATGTGTGACACGGCGACCTAGTGTGATGTCACAAAGTCACAGATTTAAAGGCGAGACTGCTGATGAGGCGTTTCAGGAGCAGTGTTTTTGGTGGGAGAGAGGAGCTTCTGTTGGTGTGGAATTTGACCTCTTTAACTTGCAAGATTTTTACATGCACAATAATATAAATAAAACAGAAAAGGGAAAAAAACAAAAAAAGCATAATAGGTCTCCTTTAAAGCATTCCATAGATAGTCCAGATGTAAAAGGATCTGTATATCCATCTGTTTCTCAATAACAGAGGCACACATGGCTCTTTGCCTATTAAGCACGTATCAAAAAATGCAAAAATATATTCTTAAATATTAAACTGGTAGAAACCCACAGCTAGACATTTGGTAATTTAAGATGAATATTGATTGATTGACACTGTAAACACTGTTTGTGTCAACTGTACCGCATTTGGTGAATTCAGTTGGGAACTGTCGAAGTTGTGCTTGTCCACTGAGAAACTACCACCTGTTTGATATTCTGTATCTCTGTCGGCACTGTTCATGCCCTGATGTAAGGATGACAAGATAATGTGGCTCACCGATGCGCTTTTTGTTCTAGTCCCCTAGGTAACCACGAATCTTTGGTAAAAGTACGTCCCTCAGCAACCTTTCCATCAAAAGGGTCCTCAGCCTCAACAATCATTTTCATACACATACAGATTTAGAACAGAATCGTGATTGGTGCAATTTAGGTGCATTAAGATGAACTGAATGGTAGCTGGTGAAGCAGAGATTGATTCTTTTTTTTTCCTGGTGAAATTTAAATTGAAATGATGGAGTCAGCAGGTGTGTGTGTTTTTGTGTGTGTGTTTCTGAGAGAGAGAGAGAAAGAGAGAGAGAGAGAGACGAACAGACATAATCTGACTTTTCATCTCGACACATCTCTCAGTTCTCTGCAAACACAATGTCTCTTTGGTTCTCAATCCGCGGCATTTACGTACATTGTATGTTTATGTGCCTGTGTTTTTTTGTATCTCCACATGCATGCTCGTGCTCACACGGACTCGTCTAACAACAATGGTACACCACTTTACAAAAAATGGTATATAAAACCATGGGAACCTGTTGTTAGGGGCAGGAATGCAGGGAAAAACATCCCCTTAATCCTTTGTTATTACTCTGTGATCCTGAGGGAGCAAATGGAGGTAGACACTGTCAGTGTGGATGGATATGATGAAGATGAACCACTTTTATGAGAATGCAGGCGGAGGAAAAATAAACAGCATTAATCAAGTGAGTGGTTTGCAGCCAGGATGTGTTGAAGCGTGCTTAAATGGGATGGTTTCAAGGTTCCTGCTTTCTTTAAGGCCGTGGACCATCCTACATAGATGGTGGCAGTTTGGTGGGGGAGGTTCCCGGGCCATGTTTTGGTAGGATGAATGAGAACCAGACCTCCAGCTGCCTCTTTGCTTCCTCAGTCAAAAGGGAGGCCTCTGGGAAACGAAGTCACGAGCGAGAAAAGCCCTATTTCCTGACCCCAGACAGTTTACAGACGCGAGAACATTGTGAGGACAGTTGAAGCGAACCATGCATGTAAGATGTGTGCAGAGACACCAGGACGCAGTGTATGAAAGGGTAAAAATGATATGGCTGTTTGTGCTCCGACTGACAAATGTTATCTGATAGTTAAATGTTAAAGTGAAGACAGAGGACGTGCTCCATCACATGCCCTTTCATCAATTATGCATCAACCAAATCACTTCTGTGATTCAAGCTTGGTGTAATGCCAACAGACTTTAATGCAGTTCCATTTATACTGTTCCCTCTGCAGCCCGAGGCTATAAAAAATGAAATAATCAGCAGTATTTTTCTGGCAGCCCGTTCACTTGCAACTTATGTAATATGAATACTGTTTTGCTCGAGGTGTTTCCTATATATTCCGGGTAGGCTTTCCCTGCTCAATGAAACCTAAGTTTTCATGATGTTGGACATGTGTAGTATATCTGGCTTATGCCAGCATTGGCCTTGTGTAAGTGGGTCTTTAAATGTTTTTGGGTTTTTTTTTAAAAGTCAAATATTGACTTTGGAGAACCATATTTACCAGGTACTACAAATGCAAAATAAGTGGTTATTTTTACTCAGATTTGCACAAACATTGAATCGAAATATGCTCTCTGGGTACAAAACTATTTTTGTGCAACTACATAACATCGGGTGGGGTGGACACACTAATAATAACACCTGTAGCTACAACATGAATATATGATCCTGCAGTAACTGGTGTCATCTTCCTGTTAATATTCAGGCTTAGTTAAAAATGTGTCTGTGCTTTCAGAGGTTGTAGTTTGTGGCGGTGTGCAGTATAATCGTGTATTTAATTACATTGATTTACAGAATTTGAGCTGTATTAATCAAACACCACTACGCTTTGTTAGTGCATTAATGTTGCAGAAGTAGAATGGATACAATAACAACAATATCAGTTCAGTGTAGTAATTTTCCATCATGTATACACAAAGAACAAAAGACAGAAAACTATATTGTCTGAAAAGATGTGGACCGAAGATTGAGCTGCTGTTGCCTATCCGTTTCACATTACATACAAGAAGTTCATATTTTCGTCAGCTATACATGAACAAATCATAACAGGAATAAAAATGATGCGTTCTTAAACACAATGGTCCGACTTGAGTTTCTATTTACCAAACACAGCATACAGTTGGGAAGCAAGTTATTTTGTGCTTCATACATTTTTATGATCAACTAGAAAATGCATTTTTAAGGCTAAAAACAAAGCGTGGATGCTGAAGTGGCCGTTGCTGGACACGCAGAAGATGCCTCATGCTTTCTTCACCAACAGTCAGGTTTTTCCAGATGGTGATTTTTGGGTTTGGTGCATGGAAGTGACGTGGACGTTCTTTGCTCAAAACCTCTTGGACCACTGCACTGGACAGCCAAATAATTTCCCAGTCTGGGATCAATAAAGTGATTCTATTCTGAACTATATTCATGTGTATATTAGTTTGCGCGTATATAAGTTAAAGACTAGTAGCAAATGTTGGCCCACTGTGAAGTGGATGCAACTGCTATGTATCCACGTCTAAGCCCTGTAGTGGCAGAGAAAGTCAGAAAGTTTCTTGATTGGGTGCATTTCACTAACTCGATCACAAAATGTAAAAGCATGTAAGTAAACATATAGATACAAAGTTAATGAAGACTGGTTGCTGTGTCAATAATTGTTTGCCTGGAAGGAATGAACTTGACTCTGGACGCCACTCACAGGGTTGAATACAGTAACCGCACAACCAGCGGCGCCTTTCTCACACTTTCTTCTTACATCACCGCCCGCGTCTTCCGCTGTCCCCTTTTCCTTCCCTGTTGTCTCGTCCCACTCTTTTCACTCTCTCCTCCTTTCATTAGAGCTAAGTCCCTGATTAGTATTCCGCGATAACAGCTGAGATTAAAGTTGGCATTGACAAAAAAAACATCATTTGCATGATGCATTCACTGATTAGGCTAAGCGTCCCTCTTAATTGTGTTGTTTTGCACATGGCGGGGCTCTCATGCTGATACTCGGTGGATCTCGCTCATCCCATGCAATCTCGCCAATTCGCTTCAATTTCCTCCCCCACTTCACTCGAGCGCCACACCTACCTCCTGCTGACATATACGGCAAGCGAGGGACTCGTAAGGCTGGATTAGGGGCCCAGAAGTGTTAATGGTGAATTATTTGTGAGTCACTTGAGGTCTATGAAGAGCAGCTCTATAATAACGGAGATATAGAACCAGGAGCACAGCGATCCGTCCTTATATCTATTGCTGCTGTTGTTGTTATTTCGTGTCTGTGTCCCCTGTAGCCATCTCCTCCTTTCTTATCCTAATCCAATAGGGAGCAGGGCGCTGACATAATAGTGAAAGGCCACACTTGAGATGTGAAACTGCACTAAATGCATTACAGGTGAATTGGGGGGGGGGGGACACAAAGGGCACTCTTTCATTACATGGATAATAAAAACAGACATATAACAACAAGTGGCTCTTCCATGGCAATTGGAAGACATGCTGTTGGAGAAAGCCTGATACGGGAAATGTTATTTTTGCAATGAATGCCTCAGTTCTGATGAAAATAAAATGATAAAATATTCTTGTGATGTATTTGTTTTCATTGCTGACTAACAGTAAACAACAATGGTTGACGCTACTAACAAACACTGCCAAAGCTTGACAGAGCTTGTTCCTCTGTGCAACAGACCTCAACTGCCGTCCAAAGCCTGCTGAAATACATAAATGAGCCACATCATTACACGTCTCCTAATAACACTGAACTTGGGCGCTTAATACCTAATCTGATCCTGAATACATCATCACCCTGCTGTTAAAGCTGGATTAAAGCTACACTGCCCAAGTGTTTTAGGAAATTATTTAGCCTTTTTTTAAAAAAAATTTTTTATAATAACTAAGACAATTCTCATTCAAACATGCTGCTCGGCACGTAATCTGGTAATTAGAGGGGTTTACAGATCCAGTGTTAAGCCTCCTGAACTGCTCACAGACTCATCATGGATAAAAAAAATGTTCTGATGTTTGATATTTTGCAAATTGAAATCTGGATGATTACATCAGGGCAACAACCGATGAGAGAGGCATCCCAGAGCAAGCTGACGGTGCTGAAGCTAACGTAGGCTAGCATACTACCGTCGACAGGAACTTTAAATCTCACCTCCAGTTGTTGCCAAGGAAGAGAAAATCTGTGTCAACCATGCCTCCACACTCATTCAGATTCATAAAACCCCCTTTTCTGCTTTCTTGTATTTCCTTACAGCAAGTTGTTGCAACCCGCTAATCTCCATTTTGTTTACGTCTTCTTCCCCATGCGATCACTGGAGGCGTGCATTGCTCCCTCTGGTGCGATAACCTTAGTGTGTGCCATGGTTTAAAATTCTTGTTGTGCGTGCATGTTTTAAGATCATAGAGAAGAAAGTGTCGATTTTGAATTCAGTCCTGTAGCGTGATCCCGGCCTCTGTCTGAAGCAACGGAGCCAGAGTGCTAAGGCCACGTCTGCACAGAATGGTTTTTCGCCGTTTACTCAAAATGTAATAATATGTAATGCGTTGTGTGTCTAAACTCGACACTGCACGGCCTTGAGTCCTCTGCGACTGACCTGCCAAGAGTGAAGCAGATTGGATGAACAGTTCTCGAGATAAGCAACAGTCAGACGGACTATATTTTTTCTTCCTTACTGTTAAGCGACCCACTTTGAAGATTTGCGTCCTCAATAGAAACTATGTTTGGAATCTCCGGTATTTTCATATTCGAAATCTCTACGATAACCCCAGCGTTATCGCTGAACACCAATCATTGTGTTACAGTTGTAATAACAGCAGAATGATAAGGAAGCGCTCATGCCTGCAGGTGTGCGTCTTAGTAGCTGGTGGAGGGTCGAGCCCTAAAACCCTCAGTCGTACCATCTGCTCTGCTGACGGATCACCTTACTAAAAGACGATTCGATGGCTGCTGTAACAGCCAACACCAGAGTTGTCACCAAACGTCCCGCAGAGGGTGCAGCCGAGGAGCTCCGTCCCTCCAGTGAGTGCAGGTCCAGGAGCACGGGTCTGCGGGCCAGATGCATTGTTCTGTTGTCACATTCAATACAGCGTAAGTCCGCATGATCACTGAGGGCAGACAATCACAGGAATGAATATTCCATAACAAAGGAACTAATTCAGTGGACGCCCCCCTCTCTCGTCCAATCAGAGCTCTCCGTCTCACGACTGACCGCTGCACGGACGTGTTCAGGGGTCACTTAATACATACAAATTGTTTTGCCAGTGCAGTTTCGGTTTTGTAATTAATGTCACAAAGGCCAGCGAATGAGAGTAACCCTGTTTCCCTAAAGTAAAGAAAGTTCCTGCGCATATCAAATGTAAACCTTTGAGTTCATGGCTTTTTTTTTTCCCTCTGTGCAGCAAGTTATAATTTACAGTATTTGTGTTACATGAGAGCAGACTCGGTGTCTGGTTGAGTGTGTGTTTTATGCGTACTGCGACCGGAGGACTCGGAGAAAGCCAAGCCATAACTTGTGGACCTTATAAACCAGAAGTGGACAGGGATATAAAAATACAAGGATGGCTCGGCTCAATGCAGACAGGCCAATTCCATTTCTTTCCCCCCTTCGCATCACAAATTATGTCAACCGTGCGTCAGTGCATTGCCAGAGAGGAGGGGGGAGAAAAGAGAGGCGCTGGATCAAGAAAATACTCCCTGGAGAATGAGTGACTGTCGGTACATTTGTTTGTTTCCATTTGCTGAATGTGTGGAAGACTATACAGAGTGGACTGGAGGCTGTATGCTATTAGATTGTTTAGCTATTTAAGAGAACAGGGGTTGACTTAAAGAGGGACAGTGTAGTTTTGGGAATCAGAAGAGAAAGATCTTCACTGACTGTTTTTTTTTTCTTTCTTATGTCTTAACAAACTTAATAAACAAACTCTCCTTGTTTGTATGACTGATAATAAAGTGAATAAGCAAATAGACACAATTTCATGACTGTTTTCATGTGGCAGACCCTGCCACCTTTCTAGCCTCCAAAAAGCCTGTTTATCCAGTCATGGGAAAAAATAAAATATTTCTGAGTTTGTATTCTGACCTCGTGAATATCTTAAATATCACAGTTCTGAGTTTGGATTGCTTCTCCAAAAACCACACAGTTCCCCTTTAATTGTATGTAGGCTAACGTATGCTCTGACTGCCATGGTCTGTAAGTGTATATATAACCGGATGCATTCATGCAAAAAATACAAATCTGTTCCTTTCGCTTCAATACTGCAGTTGATGTAGTTAACACTGATGGATGTTTGCTTTGGGGGGATCATTGATTGGAGGAAGAAAGGGAATCGGTCAAGAGAACCCAGCAGTCAGCAGCAGCAGCAGCAGCAACAGCAACAGCTGGCTGCATGGGTGTGTTCTGCTCTCACGTGTCGGGGCGGGCCCGTCCATTGTTGGCTCTTGGGTCGGTGGGTGTATATCCAGTGACAGCTGAAACGTTGGTCGAGCCTCTCGGGGCGTCACTTCTCCAGTGGACCCTCCACGTGAGGCCACACAGGCTACAGCTCCTCAGACAGATACAGCCATTCATAACAACTGTGGGGGGTGGGGGTGTCTTTGGGTGCTGGTCATGGTGAGAGATATCATTTTTAGCAGTTTCTGTGCATTATTCTGTCCCGGTCCAAGTATGAATCATTTCGGTACATTTGAATGGCAGATGTGCAACTTCAAACAAATGCCAATAGCAGATCAATGGCAAAGCAAAACAGCTTAACAAATAATATACGACAGCATATCTTCACCAAATAGTCCAAACCCAACTAACAACAATGCTGTAGAAAATGGGAACATCAAGGGAAGATGAGGCTTCTTCAGTTTGGTAAAGAGGGTGTGTCGGTGGCTGATGCCTGTCCATAATATTTTGGTCACTTCATTTGATAGCCATGGCCGCCTTTAAATCACGAGTGATTCTTACCAGATCTTAAATCTACGACAGTTAGTTGCCTTTTTTAATATCACTCTTTACAGGCATTTGAAGGAAGCGTGGAAAGTGTTCCGTGCGCAGATATTGCCACAATTACGCACGACGGATTTGCTGCACATCATTATGTATGTGCCACAACCACCGGACTGTTGCAAAGGTAACCACAGAGGCGTCCTTGTTCTAGGCTGCAGAACACAAGTCGATTATGGTCATGTTCCCTTTTTGTGAATCAAGCATTGAAAAACAGTCCACACTCCATTCACACCTACACTATGTTTTTTTTTTCTTCTTTTTTTTTTCTTTTACAGTATGTAACCAGGACAACTGCAAACAGCATCACACCACCTGTAGCTTAAACGTTTTTAAGTGCAATAGAGGTACAATAGAGACACGGGGTGTATTTGAAAAAGCCACTGCAGTGATGTGGATCACTGCATGTCACACAAAGATTCCCACCAGACATTAGCAAGTTTCCTCTGAGGAAAACTCTCCACAGGGAAAGTAGTGAACGTGATTGGCCACGCGTGCCACACCCGTTTTCAATACGTGATGAAGTATCCTTTCGTATCCAAGAGCGCCACAGGTGTGCCAGTGCGTCTGGCACGCTCCGGACGCACTGGGCATGGCACAGATGAGAGCGCTCAGCATCAAACCATCCCCACTGTGCAGTAAAAAAGTAGCGCAGACAGGACGGATACCGGATACAACTCAGTGTCTATGTAAAAAGTGTCTCTTAATTATTAAAGAGCATTGCTTTATTATTAGTATAAACACTGATTATAAGTCCACACAGAGACACTCAGATGTTTTGGCTTTTTTTTTTTTTTTTTTTGCGTTTTTGTCCTTAAAAATAAAATAAAAAGTCACTGAAAGCCTGTGTGAAAAGAATCTCATCGCTTTGAAATGTAAAATATTCGGTTCTTCCCCATGATAAATAGCTCAATAAAATGATTATTAGACCTCATTTAAACTTTGGCTCTCTCCAGCTACCGGGTGGTTTTATTTTGGAAGTTTGGAAGCCCGGCAGCCCCCCCCCCTCCCGGCTGTCCTCCTCTGTGTGGCCATAATGGAGCAGATTGGATTGCTGGCGGATGAGGGCGCCTCACCGCCATTTGAAACTCACACGTACTGGCTCCGTCTCAGCTACGTAGCGTGTGTAGCCCCCTGAAAGTGAGCTTGGATGATGAGCTGAGCGACCAGACTGGACCCAGAATCTTGACAACAGGAAAGCGGCACGAACCCGATTTCCCCCCCCTCCCTCCCCTCTAATGATTCGGGTGATGTGATAGAAGCCCCCCGATCGCAGAGATCTCACCGGGGGCCGAGCAGGGTTGAAGTGAAGACTCAGGACTTTTTTTTTTTTGGTTTTGCTCTCACGCTGGCCATCAGATGACCAAGTTGTGAAAAGTCGGATCTGCGTTGTCCTTGCAGTTTTTTTTCTTCCTTCTGTCTTCTTCCCCCACCACCTCGAGACTTCGTACCAAAGTAAGTGCTTTTAAAACGTGCAGTGCATCTTTTTTTATGGTGTGTGTGTGTGTGTGTTTCTCATTTTCCCCTAAAACTCTCCACGTTTTTGGAAGCTTACGCACGAGTCGGGGAAACTTCGCTGATATTGCGTTATGGTTCTCTTCACGCTGCAGGCTGCTCATTGCAAGAAAAATCTTTTTTTGGGGGGGGGGGGTCACACACATTAATCCTTCTTGGCGTGCAACTGCCGACGTAAATGCGTACTTTATCGAAACCGCAGAAAGTTGACGCAAATTCCGCAGCAAGTTAGTGTTTTGTTTTTTCTTTTTCTTTGCAGAAGCAGCCGGGACGCCCGAAGAGTCTTAACACAGCACAGACAGCTGATGCATGTGAAATTCTGGGGGAGACGCAGAAACGACTGGTTTTGAAAATGACACGCTCTTTCGACTTGACGCCAGCTCGTGTTGTCGGTCTTTGCCTGGATCAGAGTCACTTGAGCCTTTTCACATGTCTGCTTATTTGACTTTAGATGTCATGAGGAGGGAAGCTGTGAGGGGGTTTCTCTGAAGCTCTCTTGATCCATTAATCCACACATGGTGACAAGAGTTAAACAGAAGTAAGCAGATGATGCCAGGTGATGCCTTTTAAAGCTGCTTAATTGGTTTCATCAACAATCAGAACCCACCCAGAGGAATCCCATTCAGTTTTATGTAGAAGTTATGCTTTTGTTTGTGAGGCACTGGGACCAGCTGATGTTTTGGGGGGGGGGGCGCTGGATTGTCACCTTCTCACACCAGCTTCTTTCTCCCATCACTGGTCTCCAGTCAGTGCTGCAACTCTGCTGTTCTGATTGCAGAGCAGACAGTGATGAGGCTCACCGTGCACACTTGGTCACCACAGAGGGCAACGCGCCGCAGAGGTGTCATTAACTCCTCAAGGAAAAAGTCGTGAGTCTCGCGTGTTGAGCTGTGATTTCGGTTATTCGCTCTACAACAGCGCGTCCCGATCACCGCATTCATCCGTAATGGCTCCAAAACAGTTCTTTATGCATAAAATCCAGAATGGTTATCGTGTATGTTCACCAGATCGCGTCAGTTTCACCAATCCCATAAAGGACGAAAGATTTTGTGGCGGCGCTCGATGAAAATGCTCGAACCAACTTTATCGCGGTGAATTTCGTATCGTCGGGATAAATCGTGGATCGAGAATCGTGAATATCCTCAGGTGTATCATTTGCAGAAGATGTCTAGCTCGCTGACGCACAGCCCTACACTGGTTTCCTAGTTTGTTTCGACGTGCCTCAACCATTGTATCTCACACAAAAACAAGTAAAAAGGGAGGTGTGTGAATACGGCAGATTGCAAACTAAATGTTACCAGCGTTAAAGTGATTCCAGCATGTAAGAGATTTAAGAATATTTTGAGATTATCGGGACGATATCGGTAAGCGCGGTTATGTTGGACACGGATAATCGTGTCACGACTTCTTCATATCGCCTCACGCCCGTCTGTCTCTGTGGTACCTGCGTGATTGTGACCAATGCAAACCCTTCTCCTGTGAGACTGCGTAGTTTGCCGAAGCACATTTAGCGGGATTTGTTGTTGCAGAGGTTGCTCTGCAGAGAGAAGTGAGGCACATGCATAATGGCAGCTATTATAATAACCACCAGGTAGCTGGAGTAAGAAATGCTTCGATAGATGCGGCGAGGAGTTTTTTTTAAAGAGACATTAGTTCCTGTCTCAGTAAACACAGCTGTAATGTGCTTTACCCTTTGGCCGCTCAACACTTTGGAAACCATTAGATTTTTTTTGCACACATACATGCGTACTTCAGTGTTGTTGTTGCACGGTCGTCAGGATGTGTGTTCTGTGTGTGTGTGTGTGTGTGTGTGTGTGTGTGTGTGTGTGTGTGTGTGTGTGTTTGAGGGAGGATATGGAGCAAATGCTGCACGTCTATACTTAGTCGTCAAAAACAACAAGTGGCTTGATAGACTTTTTTCTAATTTCTTTCGTTTGAGATGGGATTGAATTCTAAAATCTTCAAACCAAAATCCAGATTAGTTCACACGTGACCGTCTGTTCTGATTGGATTGGATTGAATTAATTGTCTGATATTACCAACAAGTTATTTTTGGAGGCAATTTTTACTTGGCAGCTTAAGTTTTAATATCTTCGACAAACAGCTGCATGTCCGTGCGTGCACACACGCCGCGTGGAATGCTGCAAAGCAGAGGTTTTTTTTTTCCTTCCACAAAGATCACTTTTCAGCACACACTTTCTCTGCTCCTGCTCCAGTCCGTCTCTCACTCCTGCACTCTTTACCTTTGCTCGGCCCCGCTCTGATACGCACACTTGATTTTGCACGTGCATGCGCGCACACTCACACCTCTTTTCGCTCGCCCTCCCGTACACACACAGACTGCAGCCGGGGTGTTTGCAGATGTGTGTGCTGATCCGCTTCCAGCGCAAGGCTCGTCCCATGCCAGTGTGCTGACTCTGAGTTTTCCACTCTCTCTTATGAAATAAGAGCAGGAGACATTAGAGCCGTCCAGTAGCCAGGTCTGAATGCTTGAGAGCTCCCGCACGCACACATACAAAAAAAAAATGCATCCTGCGTCTTGCATGCATACACACACACACACACACACACACACACTCTCCTCCACAGTTTAATGAATTCATGTAAATACACCCAGCGGTTGAAGGCCTGTTCGGAGCAGCTGGTGGAGCTGCAGTTTTTTTTTTTCCGGGGCCCCGCCGATGTGGACTCTTCCTCCCCAGTGTCTGGTGTAACGTGCAGGCTCATGTTGGAGGTCTGCGGCGTGTTTACTCGGATTCTGTTGATTTTAAAGAAAGAGGTTAGTGGCGAAGGGGGAGGGTCGAGCTAAGGCAGCAAAATCTGTTTACATGATTCTTGTGTAATTATTGAGAGAACAAACAGGGAGACCTCGGACGACTCTGTGCGTGTGTGCGCTCAAATATGGTTATGGTAAAAGGAAATATGCTCACGTCTACCACAGTATTGTTGTCATACAGTCTTGGAAGGATAAGCTTACCTTGATGAGATCGTGTGATTGTAGATGATCCATGAAATTCAGTTGATAATTACATAAATGTGTTTTATATTTTGGACTTCTTGATTTACCTCATGCGGTTAAATGGCGCATTAGTTGCTTTAAAGTGATTAAACCGAATTCAGCAATTATCTGTTTGTTTTAATGGTGCCATATGTAAGACTTTAGGTGAAAACATTTGTTAGGGTATAGATTTAAAATTATCAAGAAGTTAGCATGCTAACCAGCTAGCTCCAGCCTTTCCCGGTCCAAAGCTCCTGTGCTAGTGGTATAAACACTTCACCGATGCACAGATCTCCCAGCTCTGACCACTAGCTGCACGGCTAACTGAGCTAACAGCAGCTACACCTGGCAGCCGTTAGCTTACTCCAGTGATGTGCTGCCCCCCAATTGTTTTGAGTGTAAATTCTTACATATTGCACCTTTTTAAACCATTAAGGAAAATCAAAGTGATCAGAGGAACTTCCTGAGATGTGTGTCCTCGGGGCGCCTGACATTTTTTTAAAGCCTTTTTTTTATAGAGTAGCAACTTTCAAGAACCTCAGGTTAAAATTCCGGTGACGGCAACGTGTCAGAAGTCCTGCACTTAGCATGCCACTCTTTACAAAAGGCGTGTCAGAGGAGGTAGCAGTTTAAAGTCAGGTGACGTAAGACATCACAACCTCTGTTTGGAGCAGCGCCGGCTCGTGATGCTTTCACCTTGTTGGTATGTGTGCGTCTCTCTGTGGACAGAGTTTGTCACCGCGATATTGTCACAACCAGTCACCAAACTTCCCAGGTGTGTAGCTGAGATCGAATTGGAGGCCGAGCTCAGAGATGGGCGTCGTCCGAGGTAATGGATCGGAAGTAGGGGTCGGCCCCCCTCCCTCAACTTCCCTGACCCACATTCGTAGTCCTGGACACATCTTCGCCTTTTGTGTCGAGAGCTCCCACAGAAGCAGGCCAGAGTGCCTTGCAGGGTATAAAATTAGATTTTTGACCTACCTGCCAATGGCAGGTAGAGTTTGAAATTTTACCACCCAAAATATATTTTGACCGGCCACTTAAGTGTTTATAATCACGACCTTAACTAACATATTTCCTGTAGGAATTGTTAATTGCCCACTATTTGTTTTTTAGTAGGGAACTATCTAAATTACTACTTCTACGGCTCCACTATGTCTCTCTTTACATTTATTTTGTCCCGTTGTTGGCTGCAGCTAAGAAAGAAATAGTTCACCCCACACATCCAAAAACACAGTGTTTCCTATAGATTTTTTTCTAGCACTGGTGCTCTGAGTCGGAAACCTAGCAACACGAGGGGAATCCAGGGGCATGCCACCCCCCGGAAGAAAATTTCGAAAAATAACCCTTTATATGGTGAGTAATGTTGCGGCTGGACCCGAGTGAATATCCAACCTAAAACTAACTTCACCCTGGTTTGATGAGTCGCCTGTTGCAGCCTTTGAATAGGATGGCGAGGAGTTCAGTCACTCAAACGGTGACTTGTAGAAATTATACAAATAGCAGTAATGACAATAATAATCGATTTCAAGATAACTTTGGGTGTAGTGCTTTCACTGTGTGTAACTTAAATTCGCCATTCGCCCCTGATATTAAACCGTCAGAAATCGTCTTTTTTTGTGGCGGCGGCGCTGAAAATCCAGCAGCAGAATGCATATAGGGGAAGCACTGACACATCAGATAACCTTCCGCAACGATTACAGGCTCTTTGGTGGAGCTCTGCTTTCATTGAAGTTCCGTCGTGACGAATGAATGAGCTACTTGCGGAGTGACATGAAGACATGAATCAGAGGCACAAACAACGTTGACAGCGCTGGCCGGTCATTATGTTTACCAATACCTGACCCGTGCCTTGCGCAACTTGATACTTTTTTCAAATATTGAATGACGGTGGACAACGAGGGAAATTTTAAACACAATCAGTAGATCTGCTGTAGCTGTAAACTGTCTGTTTTACTGTTTTAGCATTTATGTTGAAAGTTATATAGCAAAGTCGGCAAATTTCAGCAGCCGGCCAATGGCGTGTGACCTATTTATTTTACTCGCCAAAACATATTTTTACACGCATTTGGCGAGTGGCGGGTGCCAATTTTAAACCCTGGTGCCTTGCCAGGTTTTTATGTGTCATGACTGTCACCACCGCGCAGCAAGATGCATTCATGAAACTTTCCAGGTGTGTCGACAAGATGGTCTTTAGTTTTACGTATATGGCACCACTACAGGCCAGCTAACGTGAGCAGCAGCTGTTCCTCTTTATTCACACGGGTCCTTGAGAAATCGGAGGCTTAATAGCTTGAGATTGAGTTATATAGGTCATACCAAATTGATTCACATCTTCCTTCACTTCTCCTCCGTCCCCTCAGTTAGTCCAGAGAGACAAGCCCTTTGAGATGGGAGCATCAGGGTATTTGTAGTAACAGGTACACTGCAATGATTGATAGAGAGGGGATCTGCAGAAAGGAATAAAAGACATGACGAAGAGTGGAGAGAGCAAGAGATCAGGTAATTAGATCAGATAATGGGAGGCATTACACTAACGCTAACGCATTTAAAGACTTGAAGCCCCTTTAACACCTTTAAATTCCAAGATGGCCGATGCAGTCCTTTTCAGACTCGAGGCATACATTAGCCGCTGCCTTTACAGCTGCAGCATCGCTCCAGAAGCCCAGACGAACCGGAGAAACCATTTGAAATATAGCTGGATGAAAGGAATGTCACAGGGTCAGCAGCAGCGTGGTTATATACTGTGGGTGTCCCACGCTGTAAAAGGCCCTTAAAGGGAAAGTTTTGAAAAAAATACATCTTTTCACCTCACCTGTAGTGTTATTTATCTATCCGGACAGTTTTGTGTGAGTTGCAGAGATCGGATATAAACGGATATAATATACGTGGCTCTCGGCTTGCGGTGCTCGAAAATGCATTTTGTCGTTTCCCTCACTCAACATTTAACACCTCATTTTGAGAATTTGCACACTAAATATTCAGTTGCCGAAGCTTTGAATCGGCCAGTGGTTGATGTGTCTGCCAGTGCATCGGTTCATCTCAACGCTCGACGGGGATAGAGGGAGTTTTGTCCGTGCAGATTTACTTTACTACTCACCTATGCCAGGAGCACCTCTCCCACACTCTCTGCCTGCCTTACACTTCATTTCCTTAAGCAGTTGACTTCAATCAGTCAATACCACTGTCTGATATTACTGGAACGAGAGACAAAGAACGATAAGGAAAAGGAAGATAAAGCTTAAAGCTGCGAGAAAAACACCCCTGCCTTCTGTATATGACTGACGAGTGTGTGTGTTCACGGGAGTGTCACACACAGATTGAGGTCGACAGCCCAGTGAGGGTTGTGAATGTATAAAGAGTCCGTCGCAACATGGGATCATAATCCCATTGAAGGGCGACCTCATTCTTCGGGTGTCATTGTATTATCATGTTAATGAATGTATGATGTCAGTGCTCACTTATTTTTCCCACCAAAAAGTAAACATCGCCTGTTTCCTCTTCTTCCCTATCAACGCCTCGGTCTTCATCGCCTCTGCAGACATCAGAGCATGCTTGTTTGTTTCTTCATAAATCCTTGAATGTCCACACCTCACAGAATTTGAACATTTAGCTCCCCCGTCGACTGTCTTTCTGCTTTTTCTCTCGAGAGACCTCAAACTAAACTTGGACTTGCAACATAACTCTGTGTGTGTGTGCGCGTGCATGCTTTACTTCTGGAGAGCTTTAGAAGAGACCAAACACAGAGATCATGTGACCTCTCACCCCCTAACCTTTCTTTGTCTTTGGCTGCACCCTCACACCATCACCACATCTTGTCCTCCCTCCCTCTCTCGTGAGCTCCTTTTGGACAAACACAGATGATTGATAGAGATTTGAGGAAACATGGGAGAGGCATGGTGCAGGCAGTGGGGTGCCAAGACAAGATGTTGCATGTGTGTGTGTGTAATGTGTGTGTGTGTGTGTAGGGCAGAGGTAGAGGGAGGAGGGTTGACCAAGGAGGCCCTTAAATGTTTACGGAGAGGGACCCCAGGAGAGCTTGGCTGAGCCTCCCTCTCTTCTGATTTGCTCAGGCAGCTTTCCTGTGAGTCTCGGAGCCTGTAATTGGCTGAGAGAAGGACAGGAATTGGGGGGGGGAGATGGAGATGGAGCACTAACCTTGCCAGGGCTTTCACAGACGCTTTCACATGAGCAAAGGGAGGGGAGAGGGACTAATGTTAGGGTTAACATGAAGCCACATGTTGGAGTTGAGGCGCCTTTTGGCCCCCTTTTAGGTTCCTCAACTGATCAGAGAATGTGAGACTTTGGAGGAAAAGACAATGCTGAAAGAAAACAAGAGTAAAATACTTCAACCTACCCAGAGTCGTAAAATGGTTTGGAAGTGCTCAGCAGAGGGGTTGTGAAGTTCACTCTCAATAATTGGGCTTTAACTTTTGATCTGGGAAAATAAAATATGTGGACAACATGCAGAAAACGAGCAATGTAAATGGAGCATTTTAGCCGAGGCCAGAAGAGCCTGCTGCCTGACGGGTCTCTGCCATAAATTCTTGCATTGTATAACTTGGCCTTGCACGGCCTCTAACAAATGGAATTCATCCACACACAGACACACACACACACACACACACACACACACACCCACTTAACTTAATGTTTAAATTTTTCAGCTCGCGAATCAGGGAAATGAGTCATCGTGAGTTTTTATAAAAACAAAAGATCTCTTCTCTTGGCATTTCTTCTGTTGTTCGTCCTGTTTTTGCAGAAACATAGTTGGTTTGACGCATGCCTGTTAATGCACATGTTGGTTAAGCTGTTGCTGTTTCTGAAGGTATGAAGCGCCACTGTCCTCGCTGGCTAATTTTAAAGTCAACTATAACTGACCACACAATCAAACCATTTTTCAAAAAAACAATATATTTATGAAGCTTGTAGAAAGGTGCAGAATAAAAGTATCGCTGTTCCTTTAAAAACATTACAATGATTGAGGATTGAATAATAGTAAACATTTCGTTGGCTCCAAAATGATTGTTTCTGATTACCTGTGTAGGAATTCAAAAGTTTCATCACGATATGATATAATGTCAATTCTATGGACAACGATCCAGTATTAACCAACACCACAAAGTCTGCCACAACACCATTTCATTGGGATTCCATACGAGGGCCTGCGATCGATTTAAGATGATATCATATGCCCATTTAACGCAATCAGTTAAATGTTATCAACTCGCAAAACGTGCCTAAAAGAGACGATCTGACAATTGACTGTTTAATGAAAAGAAAGCACTGTTCTGAAAGGAGCTGCGCATGGAGGGACACGGTGACAGACGTGCCGTGGGAAATTCAAAATTAAAGGCGTATCTTATCCGTGGCGGCGATAGGAATCATTGTTTTCACTTTGCATCAATGCTATTGGATCATTGATGAATCGATACATTGATCGGAATCAATGTATCGTTAAACCCCTAGTTGCCAGTTTGTGGGAAAAAAATGTTTTCTACTGTATGCACCCAGCATACCGTACTGCCCTAATGTCGGCTAGCTAGTGTTAGCGATGTTGACGTGAGCTGGCTAACGTTAGCAACTTCAATGTTATCTAGAGCAACAAACCGGCCGCCATGTGAGGCTGTAGATGATCCAAACAGCAGCAGTGTTGCGACGTGAGCACAGTTTTCCCAGAGAAATGGAATGCAACATCTTTAAAGTAGTATAGGCAGAATAACTCAAGCTCGTATTTTGAATGCTTTAATTTACTTATATTGAAATCATCAGTTCAAAAGAAAAAGTCGCAGCACAGAATAGGCTATGAAAACTCATTATACTTTCCACAATATGTGAATATGGAGAGATTTTTAATTTCACAAGATGTCTCCTGAAGTCCATTGGCAGTGTATGTGTGCAGGAGGATCGGGTTTCCTCATCACACTGGTGTTTGCTGAGTGATGGACCAGGACTGGCCTCCAAACTATTATAAGTGATGTCACAATCATCGGATTTTCATTGAGCACAGAGAAAAGCACGCGCTCCACAGATGAGTGTGCAAAACCATCTTCTGGTGTCAGACTTGGCACATACATTGTTCAAGACACATTCAACTGAAGGAAGAAGAAGAAAAATCTGCAGTGAATCTAATAAACAGTAACTAGATGGCTGGCGTTACCCTAAATCTGTGTTTGATTTGTGCTGCTATATGAACACTCCTCCTCCTGCCAGTAGGTCTTCGACGCCCTATCCGAGTTTGTCAGTCTTGAAAATGTGCCTGAGTTAGCCACATTGTTGCTCAGTAGCTGTCACTGTGTGTGAATGTAAAAATGCTGGGAATGCTTCCTGTTTCTAGGCACGGAGCCCAAAAACGTATTTTCCCGTAAAAAACAAAAAAAAACCAAGAGAATTTGATACGTTGTACAGCTCACTAGTCATATGGCATGAAGATCCCTCTGTCCTCAGATTACTCCAGAAGTGTGTGGGGAGGGGGGGAACACTGGCAGCGTCGCCCTCAGAAACACAGTCTCCACGTTCAGGGCTGCTGGCAGCCCAGCAAAGTTGCGGAGACGCAGCTGTAAATAGCCAAGGGTGCGGACAGAAAGTTTGGCCTATATTTAGAGGTTGGACTTGACTGGTAAGAGTTTGTCCACCAGCTTAGAGACCAGAAAATTGTTTGTTCTATGGTATTGGGGGGGGGAACTGGTGATCTGGATATCAAAATCTGGGTGGGTTGAGAGACGAGGTCACCACATTATCTGTGTGAAAGGTTTTGTTGGGAAATTTGAGTCTAGTTTGTAGGGGAGGGTGAGTGTTGATGTGTAGGTGGGGTACAAATGCTGCAGCATGTGGAACTGATCTGAAGCTCAAAGCTGCTGTAATCAACTTTCCTGTATTGGCAATTGATTGAAATGACCATATGTATAATGTGAAATTATAGCTCATCGCCAGTTTTTTTTTCTTTACTTTTTAGTGTTGCTGTTTCGGTTACACAGCCCACACCTTTTATCCCCCCACCGTGAGGGGTGCGGGAAAAGATTTATTCTTGGACTGCCAGCAATCTCCTTGAATCTCTGGCTGGAATAAATTTGTTCACTCTGCGCTAGTTGGGTGACGTTTGCTTCCAGGAGGGACAGAAACACGGCAGTTGCAAAACACAAGTGGTCTGTGGCCGTTCAAAGACTTAAGGATTATCTCAGTAAAATCTGAAAAATATACTATTTCTTCATCTCCTTCTTTGTCTTTTGTTCTTTGTCCTCCTGTCTTCTTTTTCTTTGTCTTTTTCTTCTTTGTCTTTGTTTTCTTCTTCTTCAGCTAGTGTTGTGTTTACAGCTAGTTTCAGCTGCCCCAGATTTGGGGGGGAAAAGTGATTTTTAGTTACTCTACTTTTGATAAAGTAGTGACGAGTCGTGTGACATGGACGAGTGTTGTTGAGTCAAAGATCTGACCTGGCATCACCTGATCGAAGGTTTAAATACCGTGATATTTCATTCATTATAACTTGAAATGAGAAAATAATTTCTGTGTCTCTGTTATGTGCCTACTGTACACTGAAAAAAAAGCAGGCTTCATCCGTTCAACTCTTTGAAATGCTGCAGCAGCAACCCGGCATGATAATTAATTGTGACATGCTCCGTGTTAGGTTTCACATGCACCAGCTGAAAATAAATGGCACCCACAGTTTGTGTTCACAAGGCGGAGAGAAAGAAAGAAAGGGGGATGAAGAGGGAGCTAGAAAGGTTTTTTTTCACATGGACATGTCATCATGGAGTCCAACTGATAATTATAATCACTGTGTCTCTGTCCCTTCCTGTCATTCTCCCTTCACAGCATCATGGCAGTCTTGTCCTCCTCCTCCTCCTCCTGCTGCTCCTCCACATCCAATCTCCTGCTCCTTCTTCTGGTTTCCTCCCTGGATTGGCTGTCCACTCGGGGATCTGCGTTTGCGATGGACCACATGACATCATCAGGTAGGTTACTGCCGTTTTCTTAACAGGGAGAAAATGCGCTGATACGAGACCAGACAGTCCACCCGTCTCGCTACGTGGCACTCATCAAACATTAACAAATGTGATTTTTTAGGATCTGCGCACGGCACGCTGTTGACACTTGTTATCGTGTCTTATGTCAGACATCAGTTGCAGAATGCCGTGTTTGCTCAGATACATGTGGAAATGTTCGCTGTTGAGCAAACGCCACTCTTTCCTGGTTTGGCTTGTCAAACAGGCTGCTGATCAATAGAGCTAGGGTAAATACATGGCTGGGGCTTTCTCTGTCAAAGTCCAGGGACAGGACGACGCAGGATGTTCAGCCAGCTAATCCAGCTGAGACTGAACTATCTGGAACAATTAGGTGAAAGCGTGCTGCGGCTGTGGAAAAAAAAAGCCAAACACGAGTATTGATATAGTTTTACCACTTGAACTTCCCGAGCAGTTGGTCTCTATGTGGTCTCTGATACTGGATACTCAAGAGTCCCCGTTCACAAAACTACCATGAGAGTGATGATTTGTCATCTTCCTGTAATGGCTGAAGCCGCTGCAGCTGGAATAAGGTGACAGTGTGCAGCCCTGCAACCTTAGCCAAAAGATTCTTGTTTATTTAAAGTCTGCCGATGCTAGGACAGCACACGAAACCCTCACAGCCAAGATTCAGCAGCTGCCATGAGCCGATCAATGCTGCTGTTGACTTTGTCTCTGAAATTCTTGAAAAGAAAATGTGGCTGTCTGTCGTTTGGTTTTGCTGTGTCTGCATTTCAGGGTTTCATATTAGGAGGGGAGTATACGTCTGGATGTGGGATAAGACACCGTTATCTAAAAATACCTGTATTTTTAATGGGCTTTGTTCAGTTTGTACAAAGTTATGTTATGAATTGACTTGTTTAACTGTGGAATTTAGGAGTCTCACGTTTTTGGTTTTGGTAAGGATTACAGTGCAGTAAACTAAATGTAATTAATGATAAATAAATAGATAAATAAATGAATAAATAAGTAAATAAAGATAGCAGCCTACCCAAATTCCTTTGGGAAATTGGATAAAATCTAACATCAAACAGTACTGAAAAAATGTATTTGATTGCCAAAACACTATTGTGATAATTGGTTAATCATTCAAGTCGTCAAGTAAATATATTAAAAATACCTTGTTAATATCATATTTAAATGTGTTAATTATTTAAATTGGTAGCAATGCACATTACATGAGACCAATACCGGTAAATTTTTGTTATTGGTTATTTAACAGTGTCGTGGAATTATACAAAGTAAATTGCTTTCATGGACTCACAATGCGCGACATCTACATTTTGATACAGTCGGAAAGGGCAAGCACCTTTACAGTTAGTTTGTGACCTGCCAATGAACACAGAGAGGAGGAAATACAAGAAAATTGAGTGCATCGTGCAATATAAGGTTCGCTTTCCAAGAGGAGGGAAAGCTGAGATTTAATGCAACAAGTTTGTGGAAGCTATGGAATATGAAATTGTTCATCTTTCCTCGCCACATCTGAGGCGTTCTTACCCTCAGGTACACGTAAACTCCAAGTTAGGAACTTCTTTTTAAAATACAAAAATGTCAAATTAAAGGTAATCTTATAGCTTCAGATATGAAGCAAGTTCTCAGTATCAGCTTAAAAATGTACATATTGTGCATCCATATAATTTAGTTTGGTTTCGCTTTAATTTTCTTTTTTTTTTTTCTCTCTTTTCTTTTAAAGGCGTATCTTATCTATTCTAAGCATCCTTCAGCTCCACTTACAGGAACATCCAATTTTTGCCTGCACTTACAGGCACTGAAACTATTTGGCAACACGATGAAAAGTTGTCCTTGTACGTGCACCTCAGAAACATTCACACGGTGCATGTGCGCACTGCGATTGAGCAGTAAGCCGGGCGGCATTTGGCCTGGATGATCTCCAAGCGGTCTCGGTCAGTCTGGCTGCTGCAGCACCTGTTGCCAGAATAGAACAACACGTGTGTCACCTGGAGAAACACTGGGGGAATTTTGGCCGGCCATTTCAGTCGCAAATAGTCGAGCCTTGGTTATTTTCATTATCTAAGGAACTCAAACATTTACAACGCATTTGATGTAGCTGACATTTAATGCATGTTTTTTCTGGGTTTGATTGACATACGTAGACTTATAAGGAGTAATGAATAATGGAAGTCATAAGTGGTCATTTTTTCATTTGTAATTTCATGGCGTCCTGTCAGAGACATTGTTTGGCACCTCATTAGGGCACTTCTTATATCTTTGTGGGGGTTTAGAGCAGGGTAGGGCGACGACTGCTGAACTGGCATGTGACAATGTCTACAGTGAAACATTGACATGGACGATGACATCGATGTTTTACGAACTTGAGGCTGCGTGTCCTCTCAGTGTTGCTGTAAGGCAGAAGTTGCTTACTAGCTCACCACTGTAGCTGTCGTTGTTTCCCACCATTGCTCTGACATGAATCTCCAACTGTCTCACCCTGCAGAGGATACTCCCGTTACCACCAACATACACCCCCCTCTGCACCACATGTCTGTAACTTAGCTTTGTTCATATCATGAATATGAGGCTTTTGCCTGATATGTATAAAAGGGCAGTGTCTTGGATTCACCTAACTGAGCTGGTTTAATAAGAATAGCAACATACTTCTTTTAATTTCCCCTCCCCACATATCACAAACAACAACAGCTCTTGGCCTACAGCAACTCTGAGGGGACACTTTAATTGGGCTCTCTGGTGGTGAGCCTTTCGAATGACGATGTTACGATGCTCAGGGTTTAGTGGTGGTCATCGATGATGGCTGTAAGCCATCGGCGATGGACGATGGTATCGTTCACCAACCCCAATTTAGAGGAAAGCAGCTGTAAATATTACCACAGGCATCTACGTGAGAGTGCCAGCCTCATTGTGTCTTCTTCTGCCAAGTTTAGACCAAGTCCTCGCCCTTCTCCTTTTCTGTCTTAGGTCAGAATAATTTGTTGTCCAGTCTGCTGCTTTTTACGATGCATGCAGTCAAAGCCTCACCAGTTAATAATTGGTCAAATTTTGGGAGAAACCGATAAATCAATGGGCTGATTTGGCAGAGAAGTTTGGTTTGAGGGCACTGGCTCGAATGCCATGTGGTGTGAACATATTGTTCTTTCTGTCTTGCTGTTTTTAGTGTTGAAAACCATCTTGGCTTTTCCTTGTGAAGTAATTCTGGGGCCAGTGGTGGTACCAAAGCAGCCAAAATATTATGTTTCACAGATTTTGTGTTTAAATCAACCCAGATTGTTTTTCTTTAGGAGAGTCATTTGGTCTTAAGTGCATCCAAGCCAACCCATTTGGACTAAGCAATCATGGCCAGAAGCCATTTTGGCGTTCTGATAAGTAATTTACGACTTCAATGGTTTTGTAGCCATTCGTCATAAATTCTCTGTTAGTACTATGCCTTTAAGTCATGGTCTTGTTGCACTTTTTGATGAGGAGAGGCCAGGAAGCAGCCTGGGTACGGTAAGTGGTTTTCTTGTTTAGTTTGGCGTTACTGAGTGAGAATCATAACTCAGAATGAGCGCGTCTTGATAAGATACAGCCACAGCTATGTGATAACGTGTATAAAATGGGGCAGCCAGCGCCAAACATTTGATAATATTTACACATTGAAGACTTATTTCAGCACAGCTATTCTTTATCTTATGATGCCATGTTAAATTGAAGATACAATGTGTAACATTTCTGCATTCAAATGTGAAAAGTAAATGTTGGCAAAGTACATTTCTGTAAAAACCACATGAGTTTAAACTTTGCATTTCTTTATGTTCCAACGTTACATTTGTTTAAGTTGACTTTGTTTCCTGTCACAACACTGTACTTTTGCTCTTGTTGGGATTAGGCACAAAAGTCACTTGATTAGGGTTAGAATAACGTTTTTGTGTCATGTTTTGGATTAAACTACCTGTTTTAGAAGCCACAAACACAGGCCTGTCTTAAATATACATCTTTTTGTTGCAACAAACACACCTGACATATTCCCAGAGGTCGCCTTAAAAATATCAAGCTGCTTACAAATGTTGAAACACAGTCTCAAACCATGGTCAATGGCCCAACCCCCCATTCTCTTCACTCCCAAGACATGGAAGTGAGTTAATAAAGACGTAATGTGAAGGTGATATGACATGTTATTTTTAACGAATCTGTGATTTGCAGAAATGTTTGACATCCCCTGCGTTTGAAAGTATTGTGTCAAGCAGATGTGACTTCCTCCTGCACAATGATCAGTGGCAAACCGTGACCTGTGTCAGCTCTCTCTTCTGACTCTTATGTTCTAAATGGAGATTGCCAACATCTGCACTCCAACAGGTGATTTTGAGTCCCCCCATTTTAACAAAATTGTCTAAGGAGCTCTTTTTTACATCAGTCTATTCTGCTGCTAAACCAGAAATCAGTGTGCTGCTATTTGGGACAGATAAGACTGTTTCATATCATACAACAAAAAGGTGTCTGAGCTGTACTGTAAATTAATTAGTAAACCGCGCCGAGCTTTTGAACTTTATGTCTTTGCCCTCACGCTTTTTGACTTTGTATTTGTTCACAGGCTGTAGCGAATGGCTTTAACTCCGCTGGGTTTACATTACCTCTCTGATAAGCTCTCAGACAAACCCGCTGATAGTCGAACCATCAAACATTCAGACTGGTCTGCCTCCTCCTCTCGTTAAAATAGCCTGCGGTGATCTAGCCCTGGTCCTCCTCAACAACCGCTAAAACATCTGTAAACACAAAGCAGCCACTGATGGCACGAGCAAACACACGCAGTCTGTGCCTTTTCTCAAGCTTATACCCCTGTATGAACTCCAGCCCTGACACCTGCCTCCTGTACACTCTGAATGTCTTTATTTGACCTCATTAAATCATTCGATCTTGTTGATCAGATCAGTAACAGTAAACATTGCCCTTCCCGGGTTGCTTAAAGCGGTTCTGTTGTTCCACTCTGGGATCTAATAGAGCCTTCCTGAAATTCTGCGGGCTCCTCTTTTTATGTCTGTTGTCGAGCCAGCCACATAACAAGCTCAGAGTAGACGTTCAGAGATGCTCCTATATATTTAAAGGCTTACCAGAGCGATTATAGCCAGTGGTAGTCGTTTGTCTTCATCTGTCCTCACTCACAAACGCACACACTTTCTCCCCCCAGCATTTCCTGAGTGGCTGTCTGTGTGTCTCAGGAGGACTTGTTCCTCAGGCCCGTAAATTGATCTCAGCTTAGTGAGGCTGTGTGCTCGACCACAGAGGTGGTAACCAGTGGTAGAAGCACAGAGGTTTGGTTTCCATCTGGCAGTTACATCTGCTTCAAAAAACACACAGTCGGTGTCCAGGCCCCGAGCAGCGTACTTGGGGCCGTGTACTGGATGTGGTGGCTGTAATGGAAGGATAGCTCCAAAGACACACATCCCTCTTGAATTCTTAAAGGTTTATAAGCATTAGTGTCGACTGACGACTGTTACAGAAAAAGTCACAGAGAGCCAACGTGAAACTTGAACTTTCTTAAGTAAGAACGAAGACGAAGAAATAGAAGAAGAATCCAGCAGGGACTTGCCGTGCTGCTGGATTCTCTCACACATCAGCGCCTGATTGTTGCTGATTGGGCTATTTTGTCGCCTTTTCTGCGATTTAAAAATCGCAAAAGTTTCCCTCCGTCACTGCAGCACCTTTCTCTGATTGGCTATCGACCAATCACCAGTGGAGCTAAAGCGGACCGACGGTGATTTTTGTTATCAAGGTATCTTTCAGGTGATTGTTTCAACAATCATCGTTATGTATAATTTCCTCTATGCATTAATGGAAGCGCTGTTTGTTGGAGGTGGAATGCCTCCACTATGGACACCACGGAAAATCCTGCTTACCTTCCCAAAAGCACAGAAGAAGTGAAGATGAGGTTAAAGAGGTATAAAGAAGAAACAGTTACGATCACATTGCAAAAGTCTATTCAAGCTTTTTGACGACTGTACAATGTAAGACACTGACAATTTAGATTGGTTTCCTATAATAAGCCGTCATTTTTACTGTGCTAATAATCTTGTCTGCCAGCGCCACAAAATCTCCCTGGAAATTGAAGCTGGCAGCGGTTTTATCCACTTTGACAAATCCATTTTAGTCTTAATAAATGATTAACCTTTTCTTTTTTTTTTCTTGTTGGTCGTTGCTACTCACAGACAAACAGGCGCCAACAGCAATGCCACTCGGAAAGGTGAGAATAGAAAGCATAAGGTCAGACGCCCCTTCTCATCTTTACTCCCTCTCACTTGGACATAATATGACATAACTAAGCCAATCCTGAGGGCTGTAATGCTATTAGAGGAGATTAGCATCATTAGTTCTGCCTAATAAATCGCTGGGACCAGAAAGAGCTGACTGGGTCAGTGCATGGTTAACGCACAGCAGATTGTGGCCGACTAGACTTCAAAGCTGCGAGCGCTGATAGGAGTCATGAGGATCAGATGGTGCGAGCGATTGTCCCAAACGTTGCACGGGGAGAAAAGCCATAGGTCCTGTTGTGTAACCGGGAGGAAAGGCAGAACGTATTCGAGGAATCTGGACAATGGCACTTTGATATTCTTTGTCGGTTTTTGTTTTGAAGGTGTAAGTTCAATGCGTGTGTTCACTTGTGTGTGTCCGTGTGCTCGAGTGTGAGAATGCCTGTGCGTGTTGGCAGTTATTTATATCACCTGTTTACATTCCCCTGTTTGTATCTTGTTGCAGTATCTCACCTTTCTCCCCCTCTCCTCTGGCCCACTTCTCGCCGCCTTCTCCGGCTCGCTCAAATGCCACATTGCCTCCTGGCTCGACATTTCACCTCCACTGTTAAGCCCTCGAGCTCAGTTTTTTTTTCTCCGTCCCCCCTCCTTCAAAATACGAAACACATTTGTATGAATGTGAAAGAAGGGAAAAAAGAGGAATTGTGAAATCACTTTTCGGTCCTGTTGTCATTACATCTCATCTGGTCGTTCTTTCTTTTCCCCCGTCGTCCAAGAAGTGCTCCCCGTGGAAGAATGATGCCGTCCGCTGCACACACATTAACACTTCTACCAGTGTGTGTTGCAGAGATGTGCGTGTGCGAGTGTGTGTATGTGAGTGTGTGTGTGTGTGTGTGAACGAGCGGTGGAGCAGAGACATAATGTAGGACTTGGCGTGTGCAGACTGACAGGCACTTTTACTCTTAGCACAGCATTAGAGCGAGCTGCCAGTTTCTCCATCTGGTTAACAGAAATACACACACACACACACACACACACACACACACACACACACACACACACACACACACACACACACTCACAAAGACTGATGGCAATGTGGATCATCTGGTACATGTTGTGCAATGGCAGTCCGAAGCTGGAGCTGAACAGTAGTTCCCTATAAGTACACTTAACTGTTTAAAAGCTGCATCTGCCTCGTCAAGAGACATGTAGCAACATGCAACATGCATGTAACAACAGCTTTACCTTAAAAAAATGCTACATTTAACCCTTCCTGCTGGGATTAAATTGAGGCTTGCGGCCGCAATTTGGCTTTGATTGCCTTGTTATTGTGTTTGCCGTGTCCGTAGAAAGCAGAGTACAGGCTACGTAGGTGAAGTGAGCAAGGACAACAGGTTGTACTGTTCAGCTGCCCCTTTGTGTGTTCTTGTCAAGATAAGGGCAATCAAATCAATTATGTGCTAATGCCAGGCTGAAGAGACACTTTTCGAGTCCATGTTCCTAATGTTCATGTGTCTTTCTGTTAGTGTGTAAAAACTGGATAAAGTCACTCGGTGAAAAACCTGCACACAATTGGTACACACAGCAAGTAAGAGATGATCAGCTTCATTTATGTGATGCTTTCAAAATGAAACAAAATGAAACAAAATTGTGCAAAAGTGCTTTACGCTCAGGAAACCAACCGCAAACACGCAGGTTGGCTGTTAAGGTTTCTGCAAACCACTGTTCACAGTTGTACGTGTCGTAGGCTACGTATTGTTTAGACATTTCTACAAAATGTGTCATATTTTAACCTGACTTTCATGACCAGAGGCCGAGGGGATGGGGTAGGAGTTTCAGACGAGAAGGCTGACAAGCTAGTGACCACAGTTCAAGACTGCATTTCAACATTTTCTAAGTGTGAGACAGGTGGACATTTTTTAAATGGGACCATGCTGTTTCAACATTTGTAAGTGTGACAGTAGTGGATGTTTTTAATGAGAACTCTGCGTTATGTTTAATGAGAAGTCCAGATGTCTCCAACCGGATTTATGGCAACAGAACCAGGTGTTTTCAATGAAAGCCAAACCATGAGCACAGCGTTGTCACAAGATGAAATTGATATTTGAACCCAAAGAAACAAGAAATGTTAAGTTTCAATTTATCCATTGTTTGCATGGCATCGTGTATATTGCCCATATTTATTCTGGCGATTGGATCCTTCTGCACTCATTTCAGATGTGAAATACCAGAGTTTCAGTAGTCAAGTCTGTGGAAATGCCTAGCTTTAGATGTAATTCCCCGTTTAAAAAGTCTAAATTTCACAGCTGAGTTTGTCTCATAGAATAAATTCACCATCACGCAATCACACACATATTCCACATATCTAGTGTGTGGTCTGATGTGGCTGTGGAAGATAGAAGTTTAATTTTCCCGGAAATCCTGAAAGTTTTGTGTTATCCAGCATTTAATGTCCTCAAGTTTTGCTGTCGACGTGCTGAGCTGAGCTCGGTTGCGAAATATCAGTGAAACACATAACTTGGTTAATCTGCAGAAGAGGTCAAATTGATTTTGTGCCTGCCAGTAACTGTTTCCAGCTGTAGTGTGTGTGTGTGTGTGTGTGTGTGTGTGTGTGTGTGTGTGTGTGTGTGTGTGTATATAAAGAGAAAAGTAAAGGACCCACGACTGAACCCTGAGGGACGCCATCAACAATGATAGCTGGGACAGATAACTCTCTTTAAGAGGCTGTGAAGCTGTGGAGCGTAACAGTTTTTAGATGAACTGCATCATATCAACATGAGTCATGTCTAAAGCTGTTAAAAATGACTATATGCTCTGATTTAAAAACAGCGCTTTTGCATTAAGGGAAATGTGTCCCCCAATAATTGTCTGTTATAGGTTGAGATAAATTTTCATTAATGACATTTCTGTTTTGCAGTCAAAAAAATCCCACATTCACTCCCTCTGTTGCCATCATGTATCTCTGTCCTCCTCCTCCTTACCTCACATCTCCTTTCTCGTCACAGCAGCCTTTTGTAGCGTAACTAGCCTCAACACTAACTTAAATCCACAAATGAGCCGGAAAAGGTGGTAATTCATAGCATCATAGCCGTCATTTCCCCTGCGCTCCTCATGACAGTTGAGCATGTCACAATACGGTGACTGATAAAACCCGGTCGCACCTTTCTCGACGCCTTTTTAGTGCTGTTTGCCAGATGGCGCTTGCGCCTGGGAGAAGAGTGCTTTATTTAGGCTTTTTAGTGGATTTTAAACCTTAATGGCTAAAGCTGACATCGAGGTAGATAAGTGGTTTCCTAGCTCCTCCGTATGGACTGATGAAGACAGGATGTGAAGCTAAGAGCTGTTTATCAGTCTCAGCTGCACACACAGCGCACAAGGACCAACGGATACATTGTGGACAGCCAGGATCAACGCACACACACACATGCACACACACACACGCACGATTAGGTTTCTTGTTCCAGCCAGAGGCTCTCAACTGCTGATCATTTGATGGCAGCTGGCAGGTACGGGCAGGATCGAGCTTACCATCAGTTAAACTTGTTTTTACATAAGTACATGTAGAAAATGGGGGGTAAGGCCCTGCAACAAAATTAGCAGCCTATGCATGACAGGTAATTAACATCTATCTGTCAAGAAGTTTCCCTCTGGCATGTGAACCAGTTACAACTTGAACAGTTTTCTCACCGTAATGTCTCAAAAAGACGTTATTAAAGCAAGTTGCAGCAGTAGGCCTCACAATATCGGAGAGGAATTAAGAAGAGAAGAGCAACAGTCAGCAAAAGAGTGAAAAAGAGAGACATAAGAATGATATGGGTGAGAATTTGAGTCTCTCCATGTGAGCTGCCCAACCTCTTACCTCTGACACACTGACACTTTTGTTTATCCATCACTGCAAACGATGCAAACAACTTTTTTCTTTATGGCTGCACCTCCTGACCTTTTAGATCTTCATGGAGAGGTCAACTGTCAAAACACACTGCCCGTGCGCTTTCACGTCTCCTCTGTCCAAAATGGAACAACAGCTGTGAGATGACATTCAAACACATCGTATTATGCGAATAATTGCACATGAGCAAAAGTTTAAAAGAGCGAATCAGATCGCAGCAAATGGTGGAACACAAGGAACAAAGTGGTACGAAAGTGCAAAAAACGTGATTGAGTTGTCGGGATTCTCAGGCTGCAAGGTGTTATTTTACTTGGTGTGCAGTCTCTCCTGCTGCACTTCAAAGCTCTCCTTTGCATCCAGCGTCTGCATAAAGCTCTTTCATGGTGGCAGCTGGAATTTGTTGGATGGGGGCAGGGAGGGAGGCCTGGTTGAAATAGCAAAGCTCTGGGAACCACGACAGTGTGCAGAAGATGAAGGGAGGGAAAGGTGGGAAAGGGGGAGGGGAGGGGTTGAGAGCTGGAGGCACAATGCCGTAGGAATGCGATGACTTATGAGGTTACACTGGCATCAAGTAGAAAGTGAGCAAAGTAATGGTGCACGGTCTGCGTGAATAAATGATGACTGTTTGCAGCCCGCGCTGCCGTGAGTTCAGGCTTATTTGTTAGACTGTTCTGTTGCGGTGGTTGGAAGTGTGTTTATGTTAGCGAGGGATGCATGGTGGCTGGGTGCGCGCGTACGTTGTACGCATGCAGATGCGACTGTAGTATTTCATGTTTGTTTTTTTTTTTCTTTTTTTCTAAAGGAGGATTTAGCAGCGAATCCGTGTGGAGACAGTGTTGCTCCAGTCTGGCTTTAATTCCCCGCCTTGTGTTGTGAAGCATGTTTATGTTCTGGGTCTGTGTGTGATTTATGCCGCAGCCAGTGCCGGAGGAGGGCGGTTAGAGCAAAAATCAATGCTACCTTCAGTTGCTTATTTATGGTTGCACCAAACTCTGGGACTCTTTGCTAGATGAGAAAACTGGCCTCCGACAAGGGTGGAGGGAGGCTGCGGGGGATTGGCAATGAGGAGTGACAGGGTGCCGAGGGAGAGTTGGAAAGGGCTGAGTCAGGGCCTCGGGGTGGGGCAGGGGGAGATGGATCTGTGTGGTTAGATCTAAAGGTTATAAAGGCACGGGGACTGAAATGTGATGCGGCGTAACTCCATCTTTCAACAAGTTGTTTTTTTTCTTTTCTTCGCATCTGAGTCACAGGTCCACGTGTCGCACAAGTCAATTTTAGATTAACGTAAGCCGCAGACCGAAAAATTATCCTTGTGTTTTTCTCGCGGCAGGTGGCGGCTACCGGTGGGTCGTAACCTCCATCGCCGAAAACGTGCGCTGCTAATGAAACGTATGAATTTATGGAACAGCTCCTGGTGCACAAATAAGATGACAGTACACACAATGTCCAAAAGCACACAACGAAAACATGTTGTTGACAGTCACCTTGAATGTTTCCTCGCTCTTATCTCGACGTTCAGACTGAGTACTTGCTCGTATCTGCCTTGAAAAACAGATTTTTTTTTTGTTTGTGTCCATGAGCAGAAGTCACGAGGAGTTGGGATAATGAGGCTTAGGTTTTATCAATGTTATTGATAAATCGAAATCCCTGTTAGTTTATAGACATCAATGAAGCTGATCGATCAACCTAATCCCTCCTAGTTCCTCTGTCTGATCTTTACCTTTCTGTGTTCTTCTCTCGTTGTATTTCAGCCCCCGTTGGACCGCATTTCACGGAGTGCATATCGAGGGAGCAGGAGACATTCCGTTGTTGGTGGAGTCCAGGTGGCTTCCACAACCTGTCCTCACCTGGAGCGCTCCGAGTCTTCTACCTTAAGAAAGAGTGAGTGTGACAGCCCGCTCTACCCGTCCCAATAAAATGATGGCCCAATAAAAATAAAACGCTCCAACTGTTGTTTATTTTCTTTGCTCCTTCTTCACTTTCTACGTCAGCTCGCCTAACAGTGAATGGAAAGAGTGTCCAGAGTATAGCCACTTGAAAAGGGAGTGCTTCTTCGACGTCAATCACACGTCCGTTTGGGTCCCCTACTGCATGCAGCTCCGCGGCCAGAACAATGTCACCTATCTGGACGAGGACTACTGTTTCACCGTAGAGAATATCGGTCAGTAACAAATGTTTGTGCCACGTATCCTCGTGTGAATAAAGGGAATTCTACGCTGCATCTCCTGTGGGCTTCGCACTGTGAAACTTGTGGTTTCAGACGTGTTTTTCAGTGTCTTTACAGACTACCGAGTAAATGTATTCACACAGAGGAAGCCATGTGAGATAGTTGATTTCCAAGAAAGGCTTCCTGCTGCTGCATATCAGCCAAACCAGATTGAGTCGCAAATGTTTTTGATCTGTCAGTCTTTGATCCAACAGGCCAGTAGACGATGCAGTTTATCATCACATGGCAATCTCGAAAAGTTGCTGATATCTCTTCTATGAAGAAGCCTTTGGTGTCCAGATCTCCTCACGTGCACAGATAGATTATCAGCACGTTTTATTTCGCAATAATACGGATAATGACCTTTTTACCACAGCGAGGTGTCGAGTAAAGAGCCTATTGATGGACGGTCTGTCCATTCATGGAGGACTGTGTGGCCAAGAGCTATGGGTTGGAATTGAATTTTTTCCATGAATATTCATAGTCCCCAGAGGATGTTTTTTGGTGACCGGTCCCAAAATTGGGCCAAAAAGTTCTACTTCTACCCGAGAAATATCAATTTATGATCAGCAACTTTCCATTAAATTTGATACGAATGTTTGTGTTCCTCATAGGATGAACCCTTTTCCATTGTTTGCACTGAAATTTTGAGAAACGCCCTTGTAGTTTGATCATCCTCAAGATAATATTTGCGTGTTTAGCCCCACAACTGGTAAAGCTACGACTAGCGTAGTCATAGATTTGTTGATTCTTTCGACAAATAAGTAGAGGGGCTCTGTGGAACTTCTGCATCGTGCTTGAAGCCGGTCGTTAGTTTAGTTAGTTTAGTTTACCTTAGCGGACTCCATTTCTAAACTACAGTACATGCTGTTGCTGTCCGTTCGCAGAGCCCAGATAGGCACAGAGATGACCCCCTCTAAAAAAATGTCCATAAAGGCGCAATCTTTAAACATACACAGAATATTTTTTGTGTAATTCTAATTATTTATTGGTTAATCTAGACATGTTTAAAGTGCATTCAAAGCCACCACTTAATGTACGATGTTCAGAGACAGAAATAGCTCCAAGTGTTTTCTTTCTGCTCAAACTGAACTTTTGCCCTTTTTCCTGGCAGTGCGTCCTGACCCACCAGTGTCTCTGAACTGGACCCTTTTGAATATTAGCCCCTCTGGGCTCAGTTATGATGTCATGGTCAACTGGGAGCCCCCTCCCTCTGCAGACGTCGGGGCGGGCTGGATGCGCATCGAGTACGAGATCCAGTACACAGAGAGAAATACCACAAACTGGGAAGCAGTAAGTCATCTGTCTCTTTTTTTTACTTACTCTTCAAATCTCTCCCTCGTCTTTTTCTTTTACGCAAGCACACACACACACACACACACGGTGACATGTCCTGACACATGTCAACACACATCCTTGAAGCTTTACAAAATGCCTCTGTGCGCCGGCACAAGCTCACACCCCTGCACCCTCTTTAAAGTAAACTTTAGGTAGGTTGCACAGGCACAGTGTCTTGTTTCCTCTCCCCTCCCCCTGCCTGGACACTCATGGCTTAAATGCAGCGAAGCTTTGTTGGCAAGGCGGTAGAAGTCGGAGCAGGCCCTGTGGGAAAACACAGCCTCTCCGAAGGAAGTGAAGGGAGGGATCTGTAGGTCAGAGGCCATGGGACCTTGAACAGGCTCATATTCATTACAGCCTGGCCATGCTGTCTGACAAATGCAGCCTTGGAAACCGTTTTAGAGCCCTTCGTTATAACAGTATGTCCTCTGTCTAATGTATCTGAAGTGCTTCCACAATTGTACCTTTTGAAAAGGTCACTTTTACAGGTACCAAAAATAAACATGGACTCTTAACTGTTCAGCTCCCTGTAAGTTTCAACTATAGCTGTTTCTCAGTCATGCTGTGATAAATGAGCACAACTTTTTAATTCCTTCCCTGAGTGATTCGTCTCCCTCTCCTTCCTTTTTGTCTTTCTGTACTGCAGTTGGAGATGCAGCCGCACACCCAGCAGACGATCTACGGTCTGCAAATAGGAAAAGAGTACGAAGTGCACATCCGCTGCAGGATGCAGGCCTTCGTCAAGTTTGGAGAGTTCAGCGACTCCGTCTTCATTCAAGTGACTGAGATCCCCAGCCAGGGTAAGATCATGGGAGGAGTACACAAACTTTTGGTTCGATGGAGTGAATAAATATGGCTGGAATGTTGCTTTGTTAACGCCAGACAGACCAGGCGCACCAGCTTAAACATCAGTCAACATTGTAGTGAGGATGATGAGGATGGGTTCTGTTTAATGTTGTTTTTCAGACTCCAACTTCCCCTTCAAGCTGGCTCTTGTCTTCGGGGTTTTGGGCATCCTCATACTCATCTTGCTCATTGGCATCTCTCAGCAGCCCAGGTACGAACGGACCCTCTCGTTTTTTTGCATGCACGCACACCGATACCGTCCAAAATATATTGAACCTCCGCTGCACCAACAATGGCAGCTACAGCGGTTACATGTTTCTCTGCAAAACTCACAGCGGGCTGCGCGCCGCAAATACTGACAACTGTGAACAGATTATCCTCATCGTGCCTGCCCTGTCGTTGCAGATTAATGATGATTCTGTTGCCACCGGTTCCTGCACCTAAAATTAAAGGCATCGATCCGGAGCTGTTAAAGGTACATTTATGTCTGTGTTGTCGTTCTGCCGTCAGATCGTGATTATTCTGACTTTATTCTCACTTTTATCGGATTCACGTCGGATTCTGTTCATTTTACAAAGCAAATATCGGCTTATTTTTAAATCTCATCTTAGTTTTTAAAACTAAGTCAGGCTCTTGATACATAACAACTGTGTCTGTTATACCCTACTTTAAAGACATAATGAGTAAAATTGCAAACATCCATAATTTATTTAAGCCAATATGTGGATCTGTGCTTTGTTTATTCATTATACAAAGTCTTTCGTAACCACAGTTGTTGTTTTTTTTTTTTCAATTACATTTCCATTGTACTTTTAATTAAAAACAGACACTGCTGGGCATTCATGTGTTGGCGGAGGCATCGCGGGCCACATGATCGTCACATCACCCCGCTGTCTCTCTCACACTCAGAGCCTGTTTACCATTTGTGTCAAATATCAAATAACAGCAAAAATGTCCTGAAATAATTTGAAAGCAGAGACTCAGTGTTTTTGTGTCGGTAAACAAGGACATGAGGAGGGATAATAAGATGTGAAGAGGGTCTCGGGATGTGTTGTGGGTGTATTATTGCCAGATGATGTGGGATGCATTTAACAGGCCGCCTGTTTGCTCTTTAGAAAAACAACCTTACCCCTGAACCTCAGGGGAGAAAAAAAGTCCTGTTGGGAGCAAATAGAAAAATAATGCTGCCTGTTCATAGCCAGACAAATGTGAAACACAAGTTGGGTTTGCAGCTGAAATGTGTACATTAGTCACCATGCTTTGTAGAGAACAGGGTAAGGTTTTCTTATTCCATGACAACATGCACATTTGTGCTCTTGCAGAAGGGGAAGCTGGATGAGCTGAATTTCATCCTGAGCGGTGGAGGTATGGGAGGCCTGTCGACCTATGCGCCAGATTTCTTCCAAGACGAGCCATGGGTGGAGTTCATCGAGGTGGATGCCGAGGATGCAGATGCTGCAGAGAAGGAGGAAAACCAGGGCTCAGACACCCAGAGGCTGCTGGATCTGCCCCAACCCGTCAGCCACCACATGAACATAGGGTGTGCCAATGCCGTCAGGTACCACTTAAGTTCTCTTCTAAAGTTTTGTTTTCATGCTGCCAAACGGCACTCAAAATACGAATTCCCCTACTTTTCCCCTCCCTCCTCCAGCTTTCCTGACGACGACTCGGGTCGTGCCAGCTGTTACGACCCAGATCTGCATGACCAGGACACCTTAATGCTGATGGCGACCCTGCTGCCGGGCCAACCAGAGGACGGAGAAGACTCCTTCGATGTTGTGGAAAGAGCTCCGGGCATAGAGAGAAGCGAGAGGCCCCTCGTCCAAACCCAAACTGGGGGGCCCCAGACTTGGCTCAACACAGACTTCTATGCCCAGGTCAGCAATGTCATGCCCTCTGGAGGTGTGGTGCTGTCTCCCGGCCAGCAACTCAGATTCCAAGAGAGCACCTCAGCCGCAGAGGAGGAGGAGGCACAAAACAAGGGAAAAGGCAGCGAGGACAGTGAGGTAAAGACGCAGAAGGAGCTGCAGATTCAGCTGCTGGTCGTGGATCCTGAAGGAAGCGGCTACACCACAGAGAGCACCGCCCGGCAGATCAGCACTCCCCCTAGTACCCCCATGCCTGGCAGCGGGTACCAAACCATACACCCTCAGCCAGTGGAGACCAAACCTGCAGCCACAGCTGAGAGTAATCAATCACCTTACATACTTCCTGACTCTCCCCAGTCCCAGTTCTTTGCCCCTGTCGCAGACTACACAGTGGTGCAGGAGGTGGACAGTCAGCACAGTCTGCTCCTCAACCCGCCTCCCCGCCAGTCTCCCCCCCCCTGCCTGCCACATCACCCCGCCAAGGCCCTACCTGCTATGCCTGTAGGGTACGTCACCCCAGACCTGCTGGGGAACCTCTCACCGTGAAATGACATTGCCACTTTAGGCCTTTTAGGTTTTTAAGGCTGATTGACCAGGAAGTCGCCCTGCGGTCACGAAAGCCTTGTTTTCTACCTGATTCCTGCTGGAAAACCAAATAACTCGCAGCACACAGTGTGGATGAGAGTGTACAGGTGGTTGTTTTCAGAAGGTGTCAAAAGGGAGATGTGGAAAGCTACAAGCTTACATCTGCCTCATCAATTAATTTGATGCAGAGGCAGTCAGATGTAAACATAAAAAAAATTAAAAATAATGCACAGTTGGCTCACACACACACACACACATGCACACATATAACAGGCCGAGACTGTGATTGCAATGAGTCAAAAAAGCATTAGCTCACTGCTAAGCTGCCCTGGATCGCATTACACGCGCGGCTAATTGTGTTGAGAGCATTTTTGGAGTCTTAATCATACAGAGACGTCAGTGTGTGATTGATTAGGATAAGACAAGCACATTGTCGTCATGTATTTCACAGCGCACCGAGAAGAAATGGCCGACGTTGTTGTTCATACCTCTTGCTGGCAGAGGTGCTTTGCCGCTCAATTGTGACTTATTTTGTATTCTTGCATTTCTTATCTCATCGTGTCATCTTATTAGTACCTAACTAGAGATATATTTTTGTACAGAAAGGCATTAACTAAAGGAAAGAAAAAAAAACAGCCCTGAGATACAGTTGAGAACTATGCAGTTTGACTTTGCATTCCTGGCTTATTTTTTGTTTTGTTCAACGGCGTGCTGGTCAAATTTTCCTGAATACGTGGCCAATGGGCGAATTAAATGATGTCAAGATATTTTTTTTATCTAGCGCCACAGCAGAGAGTTTAACAGAAGACATGCCCACACACAGAGACTTGAGTCGCAGACTATATTCACACGGCAGCCATCTTGTGGCCGTCGCGCTTAGGGACAGGAAGCGCAAGTGTCCTGTTGCTGTGTTTCTGGCTGCAAGTCCTTTGAACCGCAGGGAACGCCACAGATGGGGGGTTGCGATTGATCCGAAAATCCCAGAGGCAAAACAGCGTCAACCTCCCAACGCAGATAATACCATTATAGCTCGTTGCCACTTTTGGGGGGGGGGGGGGCATTCTTGGAAATGAAGGAAATCTCTATCTGAAGTAAAAGGAGCGACAAGGTATGAACGGGAAAATGCAACATTTGATCATAAACCAAATCCGAGAATACCCTGAATATAACAGACTTATTATACATGTCACACAAGTATATTCATTCTGAGTCCATTCGCAGCTGGGGAGCCTCTCAGTTCAAACAGTGCAGTGTAGTACAATGACCGCCACCAAGTGCCTTACTTAAGGCCACGTCGATGTCGTTATTTAGCAGAAGGGGAAGAGAGTCCACACAAGGTCTTACCTTCCCAAACCAGCACTCGCTCACTAAACCTGTATGAGTAAGCTTCTCATTGGCGGGGGGGAGGGGGCAACTGGAACAAGTTGAGAGACTGTGAAAGTATGTAATAGCTGTAATTAGCTTACATTTTATACTTATTATCCGCCAAATACACCACGTTAGCGATCTGTGCCTGTGTTTTCCAGCTTTGCCGTGTCCGTGCTATAGAAGACAAAGGGTAAAAAAATGCCTCACCCTAAAAAAAATGTGTTTCGCCTTTTAATTGATATTCAGTTTGGCCTTCTCGACATAGTCCTAAAATTATGAGCATAAAAATCAGTTGCAAGGGTGAAAATTTTAAGAGGCCACAAAACCGTAATTAGAGCACATTCCCAGTCTTGCTTGTTAAACTTGTTAAATTTCCGAGCCAAAAAATGTTGACCGGGCAAGTACTTAAAGACCCTGAAGATCTGGTTTGACAGAGCATCCAATGCATAGAGACGTGTGAGTATCTTTCCCCAGAATACCTGAGTCTGAGGCATTGATTCCTTGTTACTCTGCCCGCACACTTTTATTTACACTAACTATATTTAGGTATTGTGTTGGCAAGGTATGTAGCTAATCAATTATTTAATCACGTTAGCTTGTAGGCATGAGCTCACCCTCGGCTTATTGGCAGTGTAACATTATAATAATTTTAAATCTGCGGCCTGTGTGGGTGAGTGGAGACCTTATTTTGAAAAGGTGCTTCTCCAGTGTTTTCATCTGTTGAATTCTATTGTCAAGACTTTGACAATATGCCTGTGGCGTACACACAGACCCTTCACATACGGCATTCAATAAGCTACCCAAGCGCGGGTCAACAGAGGTCGTGCTTATGTGCGTGGTTTTGTGACGCAACACAATGAATTTCCTCTTTAATAAGTTTATGAGTGTGTCAGGAGCGTTATCATCATCTAACATCAAGGTAGCCTCTGAATAGTCACGTCGCACCGTTAAAAAAAAGAAGCTAGTTTCACACCAAATGCTATGGAAGCTTTGAATCACCTTGTTTGGAAAATATTGTCCTTGAGATAAGTAAGTAGGCAGACAGATGACTATAGAATGGAGATGAATAGAGACATGAGATAGAATAGGTCTTTTGTACAAGACAATCCCCATAATGAAGCGAGACAAAGCAAGAGCCAAGAGATGTTTTCAAAAGAAATGTGAATACGACAGATATGTGCCAATTCTCTCCTTTTGTCTCCCTCTTTTTTTTTTTTGTTAAAGCTCAGTGTTCTGTTGTCGTTGCCTAGTACTGATGATACCAGCAAGTCAATGCTGTCGCGGAAATGTCTTAATATATTTACTAGTGCTGTAAGATTACAAGTATATATTTTTTATGTCATTAATGTAACTAATCACGATATATTGCTGCTCGGTACATGTATTTTTTCCTGCATTCGGCCTTACCGTGGTGAGGCAAGAGAATGCAATGATCATGATTGTGAACAAGTGTAGATGTTTGTGATAAAAAAAAAACCTTCAAATTGGATGATACAGATATCTGAAAAATGTCCTGTTGCCTGGGAGATGTGGGACGGTGTAACAACGATGAAACCATCTTACCCGCCAGGGTCATTCAGCAGTGCTCGTCCAGCATTCACAGTGTTTACACACCCATCCAAAGATCCCCACCAGAAGGCTCTCTGCGTATATGAAGGAAGCGCAGGTCATGGAACAAGCGCTGTTCAGGTCGTGTTTCAGTTGTTACTTTGGTGATTGTGAATGTGTGCAAACTGGAATATGCAATGCAATTAACATATTGAGGAAAAAGTTGTTAAAACAAAAAAAGGTAAATCACTGAGTGTTTGTTTCTGTTTTTTGAAGATAAGTTGGGAGGTGCTTTTTTTTTGTTCAAGCTTACTGTACAGGTCTTTACTACATTGTGTCTGCGATGTCGTTTCCTTTTTTTTCTTTTTTTTTTTTTTTGCCAGTTCACAATGAGCTCATTCTTAATGTGGTGTAAAAAAAAGTTTGCAACTGTTATTTCAAGCTTATAAATGTTACAGACACTTTAGAGCAAGCACTTTGTACACACGTATATCTGATGTTTGAAATAGTATTCAGATTGTTTTCTTGATCGAGTCTATGAATGACCTTTTATTCAACAAAACATCATTGTTTTGTTTTTGTTTTTATTCAGCACAATAATCAGACAATGAGGATCATTCGACATCAATAAGCTGCAGTTTTGTTTCTACAGAGTTTATGTTTATTACAGGACATATTTTACACTACCAGAATTATAGAATGATGTACTGTAATGGAGTGTTTAATGTTTGCTATAAGATTTATGGATGAATAGAGCAGATAAGATATAGTCTTTTATGAAGTCATATCAGAATATAGACAGAGTGTATAATAGTTATACTGCAACTCTACACTCTTACATTTCTCCCACTATGTGATTTTTATTGTCGGAAAAGTGAATGGGATACAGTGTTTTATAATGATGTATTTTGGCATCCAGCGTCTTGGTTTTTGCATCGGTTCAAGGGTGGCTTTTGTCGCTCTGGTAAGCCTGGAAGTAATCTCGAGTGCTGGAATTTGTGCTGGTTGTAGCGCTTTATCAAACAAAGAGCATTCAGCTGCACATTTATTTCAGCTTGTTGGGAAAATACTTTAATTCTTGACTTGAGTACAGCCTGTACACCCCTGTTTTTTTTATGACTAAGTTCAGTGGCTCCGCTCTCTATTTCTATTCAAAAGTTTTTTTGTTTTTTCTTTGTTTAATTAGAGTGCTCAGATCACCCCGCCACCTGAGCAGAAGTGTGCACTGTTATTCTCTGACATGTGTGCTTCACGTTTATAACAAACGAAAAGTATCTATATATTAATACATGTCAGAACTGGAAACAGCTGCGTTGTGGTTGCAATTGTGGAAAAAATGCACCATAATTTATCAGTTTGTCATAAAATCACTTGGCTTCATTTTTTTCTCATGCCTCAATCATTTTTTCAGACCCTCTTGACCTTGGAGCCACTGTCCCTTGTCCCTGTTGGCTGCTGTTTTACTCAAAGCCAAGAACATGTGTTGATCTTTGATGATTTGACATTGCTCTCTTACCAGTTGAGCCTTTCTGGTGTTGTATAAGCTTGCAACAAGTTACACAATAAATGTATATACAGCATCTCAATCCTGTTGTCCATGTTTTTTGTCATCAGTTGCTGGCAGGTTTACAGAAGTGATTATTAATGGCCGACTCAGGATGTTGGCTGGGGCGAAAAAAATTAAAAGGGCACCAACTGTGCCTTGTGTGGCACCAGTGTGTAAAAAAGGCACTTTGCCACATTTTCTCCACTGAGATGACCCCCTATAGAGCACTTTATCACATTTTGTTATTTTGAAAGGCACCATAGGGGGCTTTGCAGCATTTGTGTGTGGGCACCGTGGGTTAACTCATCGTAAAACACACTTCATTCAAACTCTTCACAAACTAAATACAACTCAGCCAAAGCAGTGATGTTTTTTCTTTCCACAAGCACCTCTGGTTTGGTCAAAAGTCCTCAAAGATATGAAAGTGTTCCAGCTTTATGTACCTTTTTCAACCACTGCTCACACCCGACGTCTGTTGTCGTCCCCATGTCATTGTCTTGGTCGGAGCAGCTGTAAATCGCCTCTGTACCATATCCCCTCTAAGGCCACTGGCTCCACGGCTAACTGAGCCACGAGCCAATTAGATAAACAGTAGCTCGCTACAGCTAAGGATTGCTAGCCGAGAGCAGCAGTTGTCTGTTACTGTGTTGATACGCTTCCCCCATGTTTGTGGTGCTGCCTTCGAACTCTGGCCTGTGTATTTCATTTAAGCAAATAATCTAGTGTTAGTGTTGTCAATGCAGAAGGAAATTAAACAAATTAGATTTAAATGGGTTAATAAGATCTTGTTACTGATTGCAAATTCAATTCAGTGTTAAATGCAACTCTGCAAACTTTGTTCACATGATCTCCTTAACTCACCGCCAACAGTGTCATTAGAAGTACACACAGGCAGCACGCTGCACGTTAAAGGTCAGCCTGGATCAGCGCTCAGTTACAGAAAAGGCTGTTAATGAACAAAATGTACAGCCCACTGTGGGAGAGTTCAAATGCAAATGGATTTGTGTATGAGAGAAGGCAAAATAGGAATTGTGCAGAGAGTGAGCGCACTTTGTGAGAAACACAGAGGCACTTTGTGTGTGTGAACGAGTTCACAAAGTGTGTGGTTGTCTCTCTCGCTCCCTCTCTGGCGCTGCCAGACTAAGTGGAGAGGAAACGGCCGCAGAAACAGTTGTGCATCGCGGGGAAAGCATATCGGACAATTAAGACAGAGGCTGTGTATTGCACTGCTCTGTGTGGGGCTGATTGAATCAGAGAGACAGACACTCACAGCTCTTCGTCTCAGGACATTGCAGGTAATTACCCATAAGTCACTGTTCTCCTGTATTGGATCTTCAGCCCAATTACGCCCACACAAGCAGTCCACCTCGGCCTCATTTATTACCTCCGGTTGCTTGTTGACCTTTTCAGACACACAGTCCAACAGGCAATTCAGATACATTAGACTGAGCAGAGGGTGTTGCACTTGCACAAGGGCTAGCATAGAGAAATGAGCTTGAGATGCTCAGTCTCCCTAGCACACTCGTAGATACGAGTACAGACAAACAAAAATTAACAAATGGACAGGTTTTTTATATAGAACAAACGCTATTTTCTTTATGTGTTTTCTTCTATAGTCCATCATCAGTACCAACAAAACCGAAAAAGATGCGATCAGGTGTTTCATAAATCTAGAGTATGTGTATGGATTTATGTCACAGACCACCTAAGGCTCAAGGTTCAAGGTTGATTTATTATTCTACAAACAATCTCTGTCCACCACTCTGCAGGATTGTTGATTTCCTTCCTATATGAACTCTCAATGTTGTTTTTGATGTGACCAGTGATGGTGGCGTCGTCCACATACATTCACAACAGAGCTCGTGGTTGTGTACAGCGTGAACAGGAGGGGGCTGAGCACACAGTGACAGTGTCTGTCAATCCAAACTGTCTGGGGTCTGTTTGTTAGGAAGTCCAATTTCCCATTTTGTGGTATTCAAGGCCAGAGTGTTAAGTTTTCGAATCATATTCATGGGTTAGATGGTGTTGAAATCAACAGCATTCTGATGTAGCTGTTCCAAGTGTGTGAAGACTGAGTGGCGGGCAGTGGATATGGTATCCTCTGTGGATCTTTTGGTATGTGTATATATATATACATATATATATATACATATGTGTGTGTGTGTGTGTGTGCGTGTGTGTGTGTGTATTTGCTTTTTCAATTTAAATTAGCTCCGTTAAAAGTGAGAGCCTTTCCTGAAATGACAAGAGCTCACTTACATCCCATACAAACTACTCCTGCACATAACTCAAGCTGTCACCTGACATGTGATTGATGTTTAGCTCACGTGCATGCCAAAAATCTGGATAACTTGGACCACTGGAGTTGAAACTGCGTGTGTTTGTACATGAATGACAGACCAAAATGGATAAAAGATGGCTAATAACCATGAGTAATTCATCAGAGTTTTTTTGGTTAATGGTTTGAAGTGAAGAGCCTGCCTGTTAAAAGCTCATTTGGGTGGAGTTGTCAAAGAATGTGGTAAGCCTGCATGAGGTCAGTAGAGGAGGACAGGCTCCATCTGCAAACCCACCAGTCTGTTGTGAAGAGTGTGGCGGTGTTTTATTGTGCAGACCTTCATCGCCATCTGCTGACAGATATTGGGTTAACAGCGCCCTTTATATAAAAACTTCAAAATAAGTGAAAACAGTTGAATCTACTTAACAGTATCAGTGTGTGTGTGTGTATTATTGTACTTCAATAGCATGCCACACACTCTTATGAAGATCCTAAATGTGCAAGAATTGTTCGTAAAATGATCCCCCTGCTTTGGTGAAGTCACATGTGTCCAACCTCTCAGGCACGTGCAGGCTAGTTGCCAAATACCACCAAGAGTCACTCCCCTCAGACATACAATCCACTACAGACCCCACCATTCCTCTTACGCAGCACATTTGACACTCGGCGTGCTCAAATATATACATTCACGGTCAACTTTTTTTGTTTTAACTTTGGCAAGAAAGCACACGCACAAGCTATGTAACCAACTCAACCATCTTTATTCAGCTCTCAGTTTTCCATGTTTGACATCTTGACCACAATACAGTCCACTGTGCCAGCATCAGGTCTTTGGGGTGACTTGCATCCTGCTCCCAGAGACCTTCATTAAGTACAGAGTGTATTCCAACATTGTTTCGCTTTCTTTTTCCCTCTAATCCTTCCTAAGTCTTGTATTTTTTAAAATTTTGTTTTGTAAGCATGCTTGTGTAAAAGTGTACAATTTGCAACTTAAAGCAAATCTAGAAAATAATGTGCATGTTTGTGCTAGAAGGTTCACCTGATATATGTTGAAGCTTGTGGACTTCAGCAAGTGCAAAGTAAAAAAAGGAAGTCATTCATGGTAGTTACTGCTGTTATACGTGCTCATGATCAGTTGCATGCCCTACAGACAAACAAGTCATTGATACAAACTTTTTTGAGGTTTGCTTTTGGATGTTTTTTTTTAGGACCTTTTGCCGCATTAACGGGCCAGAGCTTTAAGGTTTCCCCCATAAAAGATTGCTGGTAATTCACAGAATTTGATGGCCTGTAATAATATGTTCAGTAATGCTTCTTTAATAATCAGTTTTTGCAGTATTTGCAGATTCTGTCTCATTTTCTGTTTCCTCAAATATCCTCCAATTATGAACTTCAAAATATTTTCAAGTGTTTATCATGTTCCTGAAGTTCCCTCTCCTCTCTCTCCTGCCTGACTTCGAACAGACGCCACTAGAGCATAGTTTCTGCGTCTGCTTTCATAAAGGATGGAGAGAGCAAAGTGGAGGAGGCAATTCATGAACATGACAACCACATACACTCCTGAGAAAGGATGAGAGCAACCCCCTGACAGACATACTGAGGTAGGTAAAGTGTGACATCTTTCACCAAATTTTTCTGTATCTGTTGCCAAATGTAGCAAGTTAACAAGCTGCCAATACTTGCTTTGGTTGATTGATCTACCATATTTTGTCTTCATCACCTGTTTACCCATCCCATGCTGTCAGGGACTGCCCTACTCTCTCCCAGGGTAATACTTGTTGGTAAAAAGAGCGCTTGGCCCCTGGTGTTTCTGGTGTGAGGCTGATATCAGAGTCAGCTTACAGCTGCTCTCATCCTCAGCTCACACCTTGGGGTCAGGCTCATTGGGTAGGCTGAGGCTGCTGTCACTCAGCAGGAGGCGAGCGTCACTGTCAGGTCTCCCTAACATTATTGGCTGCATCGCCTATCAGTCCGTGTCACTGTCAGGAGGCGGGCAGCGCCTCATTACAGTGTCAGAGACCGACCGGCTGATCGCTGCCTGCATCGCCAAACAGCCTGCGTCAGTGTCAGCATCAGCTGGCCTTAGACGAAGCTTCATTGTCAGAGACTGCTGTCCACTGTCAGCTGTGCTTTGACTTTCACCTCGCCTTCTTGGACACTCAGGGCCTCACAGGGGCTCAGTTGGCCTCCTGTGGTATCTGGTGTATTTGCACTGCTTGCTGCATCTGGCCTGCATCTAAATGATCTTGCCTATGAGATACTTCTTGCTGTCTGACATCTTGCTGACTTTGTTGATGGTCACCGCCATGGCCACCATGATGCCCATGGCGATGGCCACGGCTGTGATCATGGCCATTGCCATCAGGGTGTTGGTTCTGGCCATGGTTGTGATCATGGCCATGGCCATGGCCATCAGGGTGTTGGTTCTGGCCGTGGTTGTGATCATGGCCATGGCCATGGCCATTAGGGTGTTGGTTGTGCCCAGGATGAGGATGGTGATGTCCTTGATGGTGACCGTGTCCAGTGTCTTCTTCTGCAGGCTGGACTGCGTCTGTGTCAGGCTGTGCATCTGCTTTCGGTGTGCACTCCTCTGGGATCTCAGCACTCTGTGGAAAAATCAAGAGAAAAGAAAACAGAGACAGAAGAGTTATCTTTCACATAAAGATAACAAAATATTCAGTTTTTTGGCAGTAACGCCTGGTCTGTACCTCATGCGTGCACTCGCCACACATGCGCTTGCAGTACGTGTCTTTGATGGCACTCTCCACATGGCCTTGTCCAATAATGGTGTATGGAAGTGAAATGTGGTGGGTGAGACGGCCACACCTGATGGCGAAAAGACAGAAAAGAAAGGTGAGTAAAAATTGAATAAAAAAAACACATTAGCAGTCGCAATATTGTGGTGTCCGCTATGGGTCACGAACCTGTCATAAATGAAAAAGTCATCCTTCTCTCCTCCCAGTGCCTGCCAGACATCAGGCTGTTGGGCGTCCTGTTTGTAGAGTGTGATGTTCTCTGACAGTCGCAATCCCAGCATGGCGTGCAGGCGCTGTGCTTGCTCCCCCTGGTGGTTAACGACCATGTAGACCACATTGTTCAGACCCTGACTCTCCAGCTTCTGGCGCAGGCCTTCCATTCTGTTCGGAGCAGGGTGGGAAAAAACAGGAGATAAAAGGAGTGTGAAAATCCGTTGCCAGGGATCTGAACTGTTGATAAAGCTTTCCTGGATTGTATGCTCAACAAACAAGTATGAACAAAGTGTGTTTTTTCAACAGTGAACTAAAAGTTGCACAGGGAGGACCAGTCTCAGCTGGCTTGCAGCCACTTTTGAAAGCTTTGCAGAATGGGCACTGTTTACTATCTAATATTTTACTTACTACGCAGTGAGAATGTCAAACTTTACCACAGATTTAGGACCGTTTTGCATAACCAAAGGTCAAGAGGTCATGTTGGCTGACGCATGAAGGCTATGTACCTGGAGGCCTGCACCAAGCAGAACAATCAGCTGGCCTGGAAAAGGGCCAACACCGTCACCCGACCCATAGCCTCCTTCATCGGATCCACCTCCCCTATCTTCCAGGCTGGCGGCGGCTGACAGCGAGGCCCGCCCCCGTCACTCTCTGCACCGCCCCCGTGGAGCAGGCAGAGGGTGAGGAGCAGGCTGAGGCATGCCCACATCCCTGCGGCGCCTCCTCACTGCACCAATCTGCTGAGCACAGAGAGGGAGGGGATAGTGGTGAGGAGAAGGGAGAAGTTGAGAGGGGGCGCAGAAAGGGCAGAGGGAGGAGATTGGCAAAACTCATTACAAAGTCAGTTGGGATTGCACAAACATTTTAGAAGAAGTGTTGTCACTTTTAGTTCCCCAGAAGAGTTATCATCCCGAACCGTTTACTCTTTTCACTCAAGTGTTTGAAAAGGAAACTGTACAACTAGCAGGGCGAACAAAGCAATTTATTTGAGGTTCCCAAATCCACAATCCTGTTTGCTTTTGTGCAAATCTACGCAAACAGATACCCAGTACCTACAAAGAAACAGCATATAAGTGAGCAGGAGTCACACTTCAATGTTGGAAGCGTAAAGTCTTAAACTTCTGCAGTGCATCAACACATGTATGACAGGTTAAATAATATGGAAAATGGTTCAGTGATTGGTTAAGATTACATTGATAAACCTCAAACACCATGAAAACAACTGTGTTTACCATAGTGTACTGTAAAATCCCTTAATCTTGTCTTTAAGCATTTGCCTATTCATGTAGCATAGTTGCAAAGACAAACACCAACAAATAAATGGTGCTTTCTGAGTATTCCCCCTCAAATGTAAAGTGTTCTCTCACTTACCGAGTGATTAAAAAGTTTCCTTCCCTCTGCTCAGCTCAGTGCTGCTGCAACTCCTCGAAGAGAAAACAAGTCTCTTCCTCTCCTGCTCCCCCCTTTTATACTCTGCCTGTTGTTATTCCTATCTGGATGGAGGACAAAGTTCAGTTCCGGCTGTATGCTGATGTCTACACTTTTTTCACAAGTTAAACAGTGCATGCATCCCCCTCACTGACAAGACACAAAAAAAACCCTTTTCATGTAAAATGTTTTGTAGCGGCTGACACTGTGACAAATTCCTTCAGGGGAACAAGTGTGAGGAGTAACAGTTACCTCCTTTAACGGTCGGTTAAGATATGTCAGCTCTGGAGATAGTGCATGCGTTTGCCTTGCAAATCACACACTTTTACAATGTTAATGTATATTATAGAGGTGTATTATGTCCATAGAAGAACATTGTGCAATTCAGTTTTTTTTTACTTTGAGCGTAGAGGGGAGAAGTGAGAAGGACAGAGGGCGGGACTCTGGTCTGCGTCCAGCATGTTTCTACACGTCCCACACAAACACAGCTGGGCAGGACTCCTTCAACATGCACACAAATGGAATAATCTAAGCATTCCTTGATAGAAAGTATCCAACAGTTTTAATGCAAAACAGACAGTAAAGGCAAGCAAATGATGTTATTAAAGTTCAGGGCAGGCCAGAAAAATAAGTAACTCATTAGAAAAGCGGGATTTGGCTCAATGAAGCAACAGGGGAGGCTGAAAAGATTAACTTCACACACTGATTGACGAGGGATGAAGAACAAGACAGTAGCTTTGTGACTGAGAAAGACAAAAATCCATTAACTGCTCAAGCTAATGTACAGCTCCCTGTGCGTTAAATTACATCACAACGTCACTGCTGTAAACGGCGTGAAAGTCCGATAAGGTGTGCGGTTGTCTTGTCTGCAGATACAGGCCATTCAGGTCAGGACAGGGAGAGCACTGTTACGAGATAACTAAGGTCAAAGGCCCGTTTTAACTAGGCCAGCAAGTGTCAGTGACATTATGTTCTAACGAAGAATTCAATTTATTCAAATGTCCTGTCAACAAAAGTAGCTGCACAATATCAGACAATGTAAAACTACTGTCCTGCAGTAAGTATATTTGCAGGTTGCTTGTATATCTGCATGATGGTGTTTATTTTTTTCTCCATGTGATTTTAAGGCTGTATTTTGTGATGTGTCCACCCTCTGTGTATCTCTACAAGCCCTCTCAATTAAATATTTGAGATAGAGGTGAAGACATGTGGAGGAGCTAACTTCCTGCCCCTTGTCCTGATTTTGACCTGGTCGCACGGTACTCTTTAACACTTCTGTATGCGCCTTGCCGCCAAACAACCAAGCAGCATTAAATGCATACTGACATGCAGGAAGCACTGCAAACATCCCCCAAGTGGAAACTACATTAAAATAAATTAAGATCTACAAGGACCCCCAAATAACAGAGTATAGCAAAAAAACAAAACCAAAAATAAATGGAGGCTGCATTAGTTGCAGCATAAAACATCCATCAGTGTGCATAGTAAAAGTAGGTATCATGATGTGACACCACCCGGGAGATGTGACTGTGGTGTAGCAGCTTATACAGCAGAGCAATGAAATGTTACCTGAGCGTCCTGAGGACTGGCTTATTCTATGACCCAGTGTTACTCATTTACAGTGTATGGAGAGGTGACAGCGTGTCAGGACATTTCCAGAGATCTGACTTGATAATTTTCATCCACTCTAAAGTTTCCACAGTCGATCGGCTGTTGTTAACCCCTTGCCACTTTATTTCTTATCATAAAACACCACTGTGTGATGAAAGACTTCATACAGTTGACACGTGTTTTTCCATTCATACAGTTTCTGCCCTTTTGAGTTTTGACATTTGTAACATAGTTAGTAAAAACAGAGAGATCGTCATGTACAGTTTTGTCTATTTTCCATCATTCATTTGTCATTAAACGTATTCACTGATTGTCATTTTCTTTCATGCAGTGTTTCATCATTTGTTCTTTGCGCCTCCCTTTTTTATTGACTGTGGCCGTACATTTTATTTGATTGTACATTCTCTGTATATATTCATTCTATAATGCATACTGAGGATCCTCTACCATGAAGATGTATTTCCAAAGAATAAAGTTGTATCTTATTTCTCTCAGACTTTAACCCTGCATAATCTGGTATCTTAGATAGAACATCTTCAACCACGTCATCCAGCACAGTTTAGCAGTAACAGTGAGTGACTACATTACTTGATGTGAATGTTCAATCAAGGCTGTGATAAAAAAAAAAAAAAAAGTAACTTTCTGCATTAACAGAAATGAAAATGCTTGCTGTTGGTTTTGTTATTACTTTCAGAAACATAACTGCAGCTAATAATGTAATGTCAGTTGAATCTGAAAACACTTCTATCTGTTTCTGTAATTGTTTGTTTGATTCAGAGCAGCCATGATGACGCAGGTATGAACAGAAGAACATGTAAACTCTTGACAGGCACCGCTGTCACTTAGCAACGCTCCTCGGCGTCCTGGGCTTCGCAAGGGTTTCTGGGAATCCGAGGCCCAAGGGCCGTACGACCGCCCTTTTCGGAGCTACGAGAGTAGAACAGCGGTTCATGCGTCGAGGGAAATATTATCGCAAAACAAGTTTTTGAAGCAACGCAGCCATACTTGAGGTACGTATACCGATTGTTTGCAACGTGTATTTTGGCGCTCGGGGCTTATAATCTGGAAATCTGTCTGGGAAATGTGTATTTTAATGCGCGGTTTGATGACGTAATGTTGATTGTCAAACGCGAAATGGCGAGCGTGCTAAGAGGCCCGTTACGCGCAACACTCCGGGATTGTACCATGAGTATTTGCTTCAGGTGCCCGTCTCGAAAGGATTACATATGTATAAGTAGACCTGGTAAGTCGGGCTTTGGTTTAATTTATTTCTTATGTACGTTTAATGACCAGTTGTGCTCGTTTTTAGGCGGCAGGACTGTATGTTTGCTAGTTGAGCTAACGTCTAGCTGGGCTAGCAAAGCTTCAACGTTAGCCAAATGACTAACAGAGTGGCAGGTCATTGGTTGAACCCTCACATGGCACGTCAGGGAAACTAAGCAGGGTATATTTCCTCTGTTATCACCTTATTTCGGAGGCTCTGGCAACGTCCATCCCGATACAGTCGTGATTTGGTTCTCGGGGGGCCTTCAACTTGACTTCCTTGTTCAGTGCAACAGTGTTGTCATGCAAAGCCCTTTCTGCTTTGAGACTCTGATACATTTATTTTCTCTGAACCTTGCACTATTTAATTACAGCCTTCCTTCAGTGTTCAGATGCAGGTCTGCCTGCCGATACTAAAACTTAATATTCAGTGACCAAAATTCTTAATGCATTTACTTTACATGTTATGATATGTGGTTTTCCTCCCACAATTCTCGATAGTGAAGTTACTTTCAAAGGGACATGTCAGGCTGGGTGCCAATTGCTTGCCAAAAACAGTGGAACCAGAGAGACTAGGACATGTAAAATAGGGGGTTAAAGATGCAACGTTGGAATATGTATGGACGTTCAGCATTTGTCTCACTGTGTCAGATTGGATAATGTGAGATTCAATCAATCTGTAGTGCATCAGTTCCGGAGAGTTTTAAAAAAAATATATATGTATTTTAGCCCAGTCATGTATAGCAATTATTATTTCCTGAAACATTGTTTTTCAGTTCTCAATTTCACAGAGGAATTCTTAACCAGGAGTGGAGACTAATAAAGGTCGAGCTATTCTAAGAACTGTATGTTCATCTTCTCTTCAATGCAGAGAGGAATAAGGTCAATAATGGCGGCTGAGGTGGAGGTCGAGTTGGATGGAAGCAATGAGTACCCAGCACATTACAAGGTCATGATGGACAAACTTAATGAGCAACGACAGCTGGACCAGTTCACAGACATTACACTGATTGTGGATGGTAAGTATGCCCACATCAGAGGTCATCATTGTAACATTCTTCAGTCGGTTGTATTCACCAAGCCTCTTCTGTCTTGCAGGACACCAGTTCAGAGCCCATAAAGCAGTGTTGGCTGCATGCAGTCAGTTCTTCCATAAGTTCTTCCAGGATTTCACCCAGGAGCCTCTGGTGGAGATAGAAGGTAACCTGAGCTTTAATTAGTTTTAGAATAAAAAGAACAGTCAGACAGCTCTTCAGGTGGAAGAAATGCAGGAGACTGTTAACCTCTTGTTTGCAAGAGAAAACAATGAGGATTATTATCTCCCCACCAAAACTTTCTGCATCCATAACACCCTTTTACACCAAAATTGGAGACTATGTGTGTTTTTTTTTTTTTTAAACATGGGTAAAGTGACCAATTTTACATTGTCTGTCATATCCATATTGTAAGTCTGTATTTGAAATCTAATCTTATGTATTAGAACAGTAAATATTACTAAACATCTTCAGTCTACTAGTAATTGCTAAGCTTCGTACTGGATGGGTTTTATGTTCCAATAATGTCCAGCAAAATAATTGAAGCTAGATATACATTTTCCTGTGTTCGTCACTATGTTATGTAAAACAGCTTTAATTTACCACTGCAACTCTGTTGTGCTTTTGACAGGAGTGAGTAACACAGCCTTTCGGCAGCTGATGGAGTTCACTTATACAGCAACTCTGGACGTAAGTGGAGAAGAGGAGGCCTATGATGTGTGGAAGGCTGCCGAGTACCTCCAGATGCAAGAAGCCATCAAAGCCCTCGACAACAAAAAGTGAGACTTGCATTCACTTTACAAGTCACCTATCTCTTCTCGTGTCACTGTCATGATTCCTCAGCATTGTTACCTCTAATCAAGAGCCCATTTTCTTCTTGTAGGATAAATGATAATCCATCGCTGACGGCAAAAAGGAAAGGTAAAAAGCGGAAGATTGCTGAGACATCTAATGTGATTACAGAAACCTTACCTTCAGTGGAAGGGGAACAGGTCAGCATGTTTAAGATTAATTCTGAGTGGTAGCATTGAGTGAACCTTGCCTTGTCCACACATCTATTCTTTGAGACTGAATGTTGTCAGTGTTCTCCAGGTGGAGATTGAGGTGATCGGGGAAGGAGCCATTGAGGAGGTGGAGGAGACCGGACTGGAGGAGGTGGTCGACGCAGCAAAAAATGCTCAGACGGGGTCAGACGACTCTGCTTTGGCTCTTCTTGCTGACATAACCAGCAAATATCAGCATGGGGAATCAACGCTTCAGGTCATTAAGAAGGGAGGAATAGAAGAGGTACATTGAGTTGTATTTGTACAAACTTTTGGTTAAAGCTGTTTCTTTTTGTTTTCTTTTAGTGGTTGGTAAATTATGAAATACAGTAAAAGTTCTAGTCGTGAGAGATTAACTCTGCCTGGTCTGTGTTTGTGCTCGGTAGGAGGTGGTGTATCAGGAAGAAACTGTGACTGCCTCCAAGGTGCTGGAGAATGTCGAGGTCGTCGAGGTCCAGATTTCCCAAGTGGACAACATGTTCCGCTGCAATAAATGTGATCGTAGCTTCAAGTTGTACTACCACCTCAAACAGCACCTGAAAACACACCTGGGCTCGCTGGAAAAGCCCCACGTGTGCAACCACTGTGGTAAAGCCTACACGCGGGAGGGCGCCTTGAAGCAGCACATCAGCACGTTTCATTTCGATGCAGAAGAGCTGTCTCGAAACCAGAAACCCCAGAAGAAAGTGCATGTTTGTGAATACTGTAAAAAGCACTTTGACCACTTCGGCCACTTTAAGGAGCACCTACGGAAGCACACGGGTGAGAATGAAAGATAAAGCTGGTTCCGTTCAGATTAATATCCAAAATTCTCAATTTGGAACATTCATAATTATCTACTGTTGAATCTGACATTGAAATACACGCTTGATTTTGCATTTCTCTCTGTAGGGGAAAAACCTTATGAGTGTCCAGATTGCCATGAGCGATTTGCTAGGAACAGCACACTGAAGTGCCATATGGCAGCCTGTCAGAATGGGGCCGGAGCCAAGAAAGGACGCAAGAAACTGTATGAATGCCAGGTACAGTTTGTCCTAAATCAAGCCCATAAAATGCTCCCTTACCAGTACAGTGCCTGCTGTAGAAAAGAAAGATTTTCCTTTTTTTAAAATACTGTGTCGCTGTTTAAATTCACTTAATGCAGAAAGACATAATACCCAGATGTCTGATTTTGGCCTCCTTTCAGTATGAAGACTATTGTATTGAATAATGTACTAATTCAGTGAATGATACGAATGAATGATCTGATGTCTTGTCATAGTTTCTCAGATGGTGGTGGTTTACCTTAGAAGATATAGTCAAAATTAAACAGTTTTTGCTACAGTACAACAACAGATACTGTTCATATATGCACCTGCCTTATTTATTGACAGCTTTTCCATTTGCTTGAATCCCTTATCTAGAGTTATTATTAACCCCAACACTTCAGCGTTATCAGCAGAAGCTACAACATTGACTGCTCAGTTATACTTAGACTGTGTTGAGTCTATAAATAAGCACAAAATGACCTGCACATAATAAAAGCATGATATGCTGCGGCCAGATGAATCATTAAAGCTACAGGCCCATTATCCAGGACTCTACTGAAGTATTAAGTTAATGGCGGTGTGTTGTTGGCTTTATATTCCATGATAGAATTTTCCTATACTGTTATAATAGTAGAAGTTTCAGTGTGGTCTGTCAATGCACATGTTTGTCGTTGATTATTTGAAAACATGCCTACTGATAAAAGTGGCTAACAATATTTATCCTCTCATTAAAAACATTTTCCTGATTGCAAGAAATAAAAGCTTTCAACCATGATATAGACATATACAGAGTGAATGTTTGGGGGATTAAATGTCTGATTGTCATGTTTTTGTTTTGTTTTGTGGTGTAGTTAACTAAATAGTGCGCTCCAGTTTCCTCCCTTCATGGTACAGTTAAAGATGTCTGTTGTTACCCCCTTTTACGACAAGAGGGAGTAAACTGTGAGAGCGGGCGTCTGTCAGGAGTAAAGTCCTGCTGAGAGTGCATAAAGTCAGTTTGATAAATAGGACTGCATCTCGTTAAGATCACAAAAAATATCAAGAAGATATGCCGGTCTCTTCATCAATGCACAGCCATGAAACTCTACAATCATGAATGCTTCCAATTTGGCTTTTGATAACAAAGATAACTAAAATCACCCCAATTGTGTATGTGGTAGTCATGGGAACTGAATATTTCATGTTTGACTCATTAAATGAAAATCTGTGATGATGAAACAAAACAACATTTTACTTTGAGGTCAAATATGAGACTTTTTGCTTCCGTCTTACTTTGGTAAATTTAGTGATTTTTGGTTTTATGTTGTTGGCCTGAAAGACAAGTGATGACCTCATCTTCGGGTCTCGGATATTGTGATGGGCATTTGTCACTGTTTTCTGAGTTTTTATTGGCCCCACAACTAAATAATTAATCCTCCTCTCTTCTTGTAAATCTAGTATGTTTTATCAATTCACAGTCTGTGCCCTTCTGTAACCAAGATCTACCATTTTCTCCTCCATCAGGTCTGCAGCAGTGTATTTAACAGCTGGGACCAGTTCAAAGATCATCTTGTTAGCCACACAGGAGACAAGCCCAACCACTGCACCATGTGTGACATGTGGTTCACCCACCCAAAAGACCTTAAGGTCCACCTCAAGCAGGTCCATTCCATTGAGGACAAGTTGAATGAAGAAGTGGTCGTCGCTGACTCTGCCGCTGCCGCCGCTCTAGCCGTCGCCACACAGAGCATAGAAGGCACTGAAACGGTCCTGCTAGATGACGGTATCCAGGTGGAGCACGTCACAGTGGAGCCCGTGGATGTGATGGAGATGGAGGAGACTGCGACGGTTGTGGTGGAGGACGGCGGGGTGGCAGAGATGTGTGAGGAGGACGTGGAGAGATTAAAGCAGGCCGGGGTGCAGATCCAGGTGGTGCATGTGACTCAAGTAGACGGGCAGCAGGTGGTGAACTCTCAGGTGGAAGTAGAGATGGAGGGTGAAGTGGTGAACGTGGTGGAGGCAGAACATGCAGTGGTCGTATGAGGCTGTGAAGAGGACTCTGTCAGCCCTGACCGGCTGCATTAATCTGTAGCAGAGTTATTTTCCATAAGGAAACTGCATGTTGGGATAAAGCATGTCACCTCCGCATGTCCGGTTGTGTGCCATCACTGTGGACAGCTTTGTTCCCGCCACTCTCACCCTTTGAACTCTGAGTTATGGACAGAGTTATGGAGATGTATCATTTCTTGCTAATGATCCTGTATTTATTTTAAATCTGTTTGCCATCATATCAAATATTCCTGATGACTCTCCAGTGCTTCATCAATCGTGTTTCATATTTGATTTTCATGTCCTTATTTTACCTCATGTAATGTTTGCTTCACTTGCCAATTGACATTTTGACAATGAATGAAAAACATGTCTGGTTGCAGCTGATTAAACAGCTGGTGCTGATGTCCATCAGTGCTATTGCTGTCTTGCTACAGTTTTGTTCAAGCTAGTTTTCATATTGACTGTTGGTGTTTTTGTAGGAAAAACTCAGATGCGGAATAAAAAATGGTTTTCCAGAATGCTTCCACAAGTCTTGTTGATGATCTTAAGATTGAGATGGATACGCTTAGAAATGCTGCTGACTTTATAACACCTTCAGAATTTGTTGTTGTTATTGATAGTTTTATATTTACACCAGATGAAAGGACTGCATTGTGAAAGAAATTGCTAGTTTTTATGAATCCACGGGGAATGATCAGTGAAAAAGCTTTGATAAACCTACTCTACCCCGCATTTAATGACAAAGGAGTATTTGTTTATTTTACCAGAAAATGTATTAGTCGGTGGCCAAAAACACATCTCAAAATAAATGCTTAAGTTGCTTCGTATCTACTGAATGTGTTAGGAAACAAGCCACAAAATGACTAACGGTGGAATAAAAGTGTTGTTTTCATCTTTAATCCACTGCCCCCAAGTGGCTAGAAAAAGCAGTGTAGATTTGAGGAAGTTGATGTAATGATCCATAACCACGTGTTCATTCAAAAAAACATGTATTTGTATTCCCAGAATATTTAACCATTGCATCCTATGCTACTTATAACATGTCAGATTTTTCACTGCTCATGTCAAATATAATCAGCTGTATTACACTAAATAAGTTCACACTAAAGTAGTCAAACTACAATTTGTTACATTATAGGCCTGCTGCCACTTGGATAGATTGTCTTCCTGCGATATATACGGTGTGCTCCATCAATCTGAGATCACTTTGAACATCTTCAATATTGTCACGTAGATCTGGAAATAATGAGAAAATTTAACTATTCAGAGTAGTAAGCAGTCAAATATTTGTTTTCTAAGCAAAGGGGGCCATTCTTTCTCATCATTAAATCGTGGCTAGACTAAAGACTCCGTAAGGGAGCAGTGCATGCAACTTTGGCGTGAACTCAAGGTGGACTCAAAGTGAGCACACCATCATGGACTTTCCTCCACAGTTATCTGACTTCCACCCTGCTGAAAATGTAGGTGGGGGCCGCTTGAAGACTGAAGAAGGCCAAGCATTCTGTGGAATCACCAGGAGATTTGCGGAACACTGTCAAATCATCGTGAGATAACATCCAATTTGTGCACAAACTTAAGCGACGAGACATTTTTAACTCAAATTGTTAAGGTGATTTGGCCACTTTCTAATGAAAACAACATTTTTTACCTGTGACATGAACACAAAATATAAGTGTGTTGGCTAGTGGTGTCAGACTGTTGGACTCCACTGTCCATATATGGATATAAAAACATATAATCACATGCATATAATTGTCAAGAATCTGACATGAAGACATTTACATTATGAAAAAGATTCAAGGAAGGATAAAGACAAAAAAAAAGTAGAGGGCACTGATATCCACGGCAACCGAGGAGGCCCATGTGATGGAGAGGAGAGACTCAGACAAAGCTGTCGAGTGGACCTCAATGTGTAAGTCAGTTTCATGAGTTTTGGTGCAGGGGACCCTACCTGTATATTAACACAAAGGTGACATGCAGTGACAGTAGTGAAATGACACCCCTCCTGCACCCCCTGACCCCACCTTGAACCTCTGCTGTGCTGGCTGACGTACTGACCGTGGTGCGTGACACCCACAGCTCAGGTTACCTACCTGGTGACTCCCACAGTCTCACGCTCCGGACAGCTCCTGTGGTACTGAAACTCCAAGTAAAAAAAAAAAAAAAAAACTGTAATCCTCGCCCTCTCATTGGACGAGCGCCGCACGGTGGCCTCCTCAGCCCGCCGCCTATTGGTCGTCTTAACCTGCCAGTCGAGCGAGATTTCCCCTTCACAACAGACCGAACCAGGAGGGAGCAGCTGCAGCACAGAACCAGTCCGCTCAATGTCACCGGGCTGCCGGGGAAGGGGGGGACGGCTCCGCGGCGGGGTCGGTAAGGATCGTCGCCACGGCTCCGTGAAGACGCTCACCCAAGTAAGACTCACACACCTCTGCTGTGTCTGGTTCGGGGTTTTTCATGAGAAAAGGCGCCGGCTCACAGGGGAACGGCCTGCTGCTGCGAGGAGATGGTAACTGTTGACTGTCATTGAACACCGATAATCGATGCACTGCGTGATTTATTCACTCCGGCAGCAGGTTGGTGTTTGGGGGGAGGGAAAAAAACAAACTTGCAAGTCACCATGGACACATCCCGGGTGGCGACTCAGCAGGTTCTTAGATCACCTCTCTGGGTGTTCAGACCTGCAGGCTCGAGCATGAGGCTGATATGTCATCTTCTATGATCTCTCTCTTTTTTAAAAATCATAATAATCATTATTATTAACATCTGTTCTGTCATCATCAATCATCAGTCCTGTTTTGCAGTGACTGCGGTCTGCATCACTTCTCAGGGGGATCACAGTGCATCGCTTGGCATTTGCGCACGCACGCACTCACGCACGCACACGCAATAGTTAAGACATTAACTCGGGAGCTCTGACGCGCTCATTTGAACTCTCTGGCTGCTTTAAAGTTCACAGAATGAGGTGAAGAATGGGAGAGTTGAGCTGCAGCACCTGTTGCACCCTGATGGAGGCTTATCTGTCTCCGTATAGAGCATCTCCAGCATCTTGACTGAGGGAGCAATGCATCAGTGCATCACATACACAGCAAAGGCTTAGTGGTAGTTAGAGGAGGAACAGCACTCTGTGGTCAGATTGTTCCAAAATGAGGCCTGTGACGATTAAACCAATTGAACTGTTTGTCGTGGTCACACACTTCGACTGGCATGTTTACACCGGACGCTCACTGTGTTTGCCGGCGGCAAAGCGAGAGGAGGAGAATTATTAAATGACTCAGCAGCCAGACTTGGACACTCTACATCACATGTCTTATCAAACAATCAGGATGCCCCGCATTGTGCCTTTAAAGGGGCACTTGTATCTTGTTTTGGAGAAGAAATTCAAACTCTGAATTTTGATATTTGCAACATTAATGATAATCATCCAAACTTTGACATATTTATTATTTCCATAAATAAATAAACAAGCTGTCCTCAGAGTAAAATAAGGGTTTGATGCTAGAAAGGTGGCAGGGTCCGCCAACTGTAAACAGAACAAGCTGTGTTGCCAGTCAAAAACAAAGAGAGTTTGTTTAAAGTCCATAAAGTCCAGTCCAAGATCTTTCTCTTCTGATTAAAATCTCTTCCTCAAAACTACGTAGTTCACCTTTAACATCTGGCCCATAATCAAGAAGTAAGAAGGAAAAAAAACAAACTCTTAATTGCAAAATTAGGCAGGTAGCCTTTTAATGTATTGCTTCTTTTTCAAGCCATTCCTCTCGGTGTAGACTTGGATTAGACGGCGAACGTATTTCCATGTTTTTGAAGCAAAAATAGCCTCTTTTTTCTGTGTCTGTTTATGCCCGCCCCGACTGAAACGCGTTACCTGATTTTTTAATCCTTTTGATGGTCAATCAGTCAGAACACATGAAACACTGCTGCTCCGCGCGTTCTGTCTTTGATGCGGGCCTCTTTGAAGCGCTGACAGTGAACAGCGTGAACTCGGGTGGCTTTTTTTCCGGAAGCAGGAGGAAAATAATTGACTGAGAAGATCTTCGACTTGAACCCACCGTGCGCATGGATTTTACAGTGTGTGTTCTGCATTGTGTCAGCGTGCTCCCTGAACACAGTGTCATGGTAACTTAGTTAAGGCCGCAGAGAGTCTCCCTGTCTCTCTCTCTCTCTCTCCAACATGTACTGGGAGCTATAGATCAGCACCATTGTCAGGCATGGGGAATAACACTTTTTACTTTCAGCCACAGTAAATAATAGGTATAGGTGATGGAATTCTTTGGGTTGGTTTGAGTGCATCCAAAGAGGCCTGTGCAGAGGTCAGTCTGTTTTTTTTGGGGGGGAAATGTGAAATATTTGCCCTGTGGATTCCAGAGAGGCCTGCCTCTCTGTATCTAGGGCCCGCAGTCTTCATTGTCGGGGCTCTTTCACCGTTGAGCTCTTTATTCTTGTCAGCCGTGCGTCTCAATTAACACACTGGGGAGCTTTGTGTGGAGAGAGCTCGCTTTGCCAGTGTGTGTGTGTGTGTGTGTATTTACATGAGTGTGCTTGAAGCGAAGGGGGTCTGTGAATGTGTGTGTGTGTGTGTGTGTGTGTGCGTTTGTCTTTGTGCCCGAATGCATAACAGCAGTGAAAAAGAGAGAGAGAACGGTCCACAAGCACAGGCAGAGTGAGGAGGATGGATGCAAAGTGAATAAGAGGAAAACAGAGAAGGGGAACTCTTTCACAGAGAGACGTTTCGTAGCGTGCGATGTGAGAAAACGTCTCTTCTGTTTTATTAGCCTCCCTAACGACAGGCACAGAGTGGCGTTTCGGGAAAAAAAAGTGTCTAATTCTTGATCCACAGCTGCTGTGGATGGGCTCTCGGGTTTTCCGTTGTTGAAGTGCGTGAAGAGGCAGCTGATGCTAGCAGCGCGATCAACAGCAGAGTGCGCCGGGCAAGCCCTCCTCCTTGTCTTCGGGGACCCTCAGACAAATGATTGACTGTGCGGTGAGTAAGGACGCGTGCTTGGCACAGCTGATAGTGTTTGCTGATGAAGAGCTGGCCGTACCCAGACTCATAAACCTGTTTGTGGCAAGCAGTGCACCGTATTAATTGAGCGAGTATGTGAATGGTATACTTGTCTGCAATCTGAACTTGGAAAAAAAGCAAAAGTTGGCCGGACTGCTTACAAACATCAAGCCGTCCATTTTTTTTTGCCTTTTTTCCATGGCTGGCTCCTGTTTTGGCAGCAAGGTAGTCCACGTCTCTCTCCTCAGTAACGTTTTCTAGCCCATCCTGGGGGATCTTGAAGTGTTGTCAAGCTGGATAAAATATATAAGTTGTATCCAGCCTGGTCCTGGTCTACCTTGGCAACTCTTCCCAGTTGTATGTGCCCGGAAAAACAGCCACAAGAAGGAACCCAGGGAGTATCCTGATCCGATGCCCGAACCATGTCGACTGGCTTCTTTCAACATGAAGGAGCAGCTGCTCCCTCCAGTTGTCAAAGCTCCTTACCCCATCTCTGAGGATGAGGCCAGCTACCCTACGGAGGAAGCTTATCTGAATCCCACTTGTCTACAATTTCATTCTTTCAGGGCCTAGTCAAAGCTTTTGACCATAGATGCCTAGACTTAAAAAGGACAATTGAAAACTAGTAAATTTAATTAGACTGGTACCACTTATTCTGTGGTGACTTAAAGGAACAATGTGTAGGAACTGGCCGCCTGTAAAATTCAGACTGAAAACAAAAATGGGGCAGCATATCGCCACTGTAACCACCAACGGCTGCTAACTGTAGCCTGCTTAGCTAGTTAGCTCAGTCAGCCATGCAGCTAGCGGGAGCTCAAGGATCATGGGAGCATTAGTGTTTACATCATTAGCATGGGAGCTTTGGACTAGCTCAGGCTACCTGTTTAGCATGCTAACTTCAGTAGGCATCTCTGCAACATACATACATAAACCGTGTAATTACTAAACTGCTATTTACTCACATTCTGTTAAGAGTTTTAGTTCATTTTAATGTATTCAGCTAAAATTCATACGTAATGCCCCTTTAAATGTCCAGTTAGCCTTTAAGGTAAGAGCAAGAAGCTGTACTTGTGTTTGGTCTCCAGCTCTTCCACCTGTCCTTTGCTGTGCTCCGTGTTATTGTATTTAGCCGTCAGTCTGCTCATGCACATAACTGACAGGGAGACTCTGACTCTTCACTCAGTGCAGCGCCGTCAGACTGTAAACATGGCACTGTGTGCTCTCTTTCTTGACAATCAGCGCCAGTTAATGCCTAATCCTCGACATGAAAAACAGACAAGCGCGCTGGGTCAGTGTCCATCACCAAGCAACCAGGTAGATCTGTTTTCCAGAGGAAACAAAGCACAAAGCAAACTATTACTCAGCTATAGACGCACCGTGGGGATACTGTCCACTTGAAGAAATTATCAATAGAGCCAGTTGGTTATTGAACTCCTTGGTACTCCCTGGTTAAGCAATTTTGAGGAATACATTTGTGAAGATCAGAAGTATTATTCAGTAAATAATACCATCAAGTAAACGTTCATCCGGAATTGACAATTCAATACCCTGATTACGATTTTGTCCCGAAAACTCTTGCGGCTCTCCTCTTTATGTTCTTTATGTGTTTATCTCACGCTTGATTGTCCTCTAGTCTTTTTATTTACATACATAAAAGGCTGGTTTTCATGGCTTGTCGCTTTGTGCTGTAAAGTAGAGGCCTCTCCTCTCTTAGCGAGTCCTTTTAGGCCGCCTGAGATCAATGCTTAGATATTCATGGTGCTGTGGCAGGAAAGGTGTTTGAAGGCTGGTAGAGAAAAGAGAACTGCTTTGATTTGCAAGCGAAGCTTTAACGTGGATTCATTTATCTTAACATAGACAGGGATGAGAGAAACCCCTGCTCATGTATCACAAAGTTAACCGTTTCTACTCCTACGTGTAACGGCATGGCCTCTTACCCTTAACACCTAATTTGAGATAGAAATAGATAGAGATGTGACTAATGCATGTATTTTATATAATGTGGTCCTTAGATGCAACATTAGGCAGCTCGTGTAGATTGTTTGAGTGAAGCACATTGTCATTCACAAGACAATTCAGTTCAGGTGTCAGGTTGAGCGTTGAACAATCGACTCAGGCTAGTATTAAGTGTTGAGCGTGTGTGCAAGGAGGTGACGGAGAACCAGCCAATCCAGATTAGGCCAGTCTAGCTGTGGTCAGATCACATAGCTTAGTTTACAAACCTGGTGCCTGCATTACCCACAATGCATCTTAGCCACTGAGTGACACCACTGGAGTCAATTTGTCAGATTACATGCAGCTTCCGGTGGAGCCAGAAGAAAGCTTTATATTACTTTTTCACACAGTACTCCTCATTAACTGTTAAACCACTTTTATGTGTAAAACGGCGGAGGTCCGTTAAAGAATGTTCGTTTCATTTTGCTGAGTTTAAATGTCATTATGTTTCTGCAAAATCAGGGTTCACCTTAGCCTCAGATGCACCTCTTTTGTTTCTGCTCTTGGGATGTTGTTAGAGCTTTGTTTTCTGAGCAGCGTGCACTTATCACCTAATTACAATTACTTATTTGCCCTCATGCCTTGTGCTACACACACAAACACACACACACACACACACACACACACACACACACATACACAAGGGAGTGCCAGTCATTGCTCATACTCTCCATTAGAACTGACAGGTTAATCAGGGGTTGTTAGTATCGTCTGTTTGGTGGAAAGTGAAAACGACCTGTGCCCGCGGTGCCCTTGGAGCCGGACTCAAGCTCAGAATTAAGTAAGGATTAAGATACGTATTAACGGACGCTTAAGCACACACTGCGCACGCACACTTTTGTGGACATGTGCGCACAAACTCTTTACCGTAGAGGATAAAAGCACATGGCTTCTGCGCAGGTGCTTGATTGAAGACAGGAAAAGATTAAAATGCAAAAGGGAAAGCCTGAGCGCTGTAACATAACTGACATTTATTTTTTTGTTTCTCTTTTGTGCTTCATTCCAGGTCGTCTCACTAAACGCACCTGGGCTGTACCCTGACACTATCATCTGTTCAACCTCTCTCCTCCAACCCCCCCCATTCAGTTCCTCTTCCCCTCCTCCTCAACCTGTGGCCTATTAATACCCTGGAGACTCAAAAGAGCCCATTAAAGCTCAGCAGACCTCTCCGGCAAGAGACAGCAGTGAGCATGAATCCGATAACACATGGTCGATGTGATCCTCAGCCTCCTCACCTTCACTCCAGTGGCTACAAATAAGAAAAACTAAGGCCTCAACCGCCGGAAATTTCTTGAGATGCAACAAGACTGCGACGGCGGCAAGCTTCAGATGACAAATCGTCCCTGATATTCCAGAGGAGGACCGTTCTGGGGGAAATTTTGGATGCAACATGTGCTTTGGTGCACAGACTGGAGGTTCTGTCCTACTTCATTGAAATACAGGACAAAAAATTCTTCATTAGATTTGTTTCTTGACTAAATTGTCTAAATAGCTATGTGACTTAGGCACAGACACTGAAAGAGTTTACCCTCTAAATGGCTCACATGTCTGAAGGTAAGTCAAGATTTTTGTCCGATATGAATTCACTCAATGTCACATTTTTTCCTTGGATTTCATTTTCATTTCACATTATGCAGGTTATATGTTATCTCTGTATGTGTGAGAGGCTAATACTGTAGCCACTGTGCACACTGTAGAAATGGGGGATCCTTTTTGTGCTTATAACAGAACTCACAATGATGATATATATTTATTTATAATTGAGATAAGGAAAGTGCATGATAGCATGCTATCATGCCCCATCCGCCGCCTATATATATATATATATATATATATATATATATATATATATATATATATATATATTTGAATATATGTTTTTTTCTTATTGTGTATCCAGTCCTCCCCCACTCCCAGCCATGAGCTAAGCCCATGTCGACCTGGGCGTCCCTTGCAGCATGACTGCTGTCTGCCCCTCTGAGAGCAGCCCAGAAGGGGCTGAAGCTGGGGCCGGGACAGCAGGCTCCAGGGCGTCGGGGGCAGCAGGCAATGCTGGGAGCATCTCAGTATCTGGGGCAGAGTCCAGGGAGTCTAATGGGGACTCTGTCGGAGGGTCTATCGGAGGCACAGCTGTGGTCGCCGGCCAACGGTACAGCCGCTGGAGCCGCCAGGACAGCTCGGACATCAACACGGACGACGAGGGGGCGACCATCCGCCGCCTCACTCCGCTGGAAAGGCTGAACCTGGATATGTGCCAGGATGAGAGGTAGGGGTCAAGAGATGAAGCAATCATCCCTGTTTTATCAAGATTTGTTGCTTTTTGACTCACCAGGCAGGAGGTGAAATTCTTATTATGGCTCCTCTGTCGGATATCACAGGGAATACTGAGTGTTACATCTTCTGTTATGTTTTCTGGGCACAGGGTGGTCCGCGAACTAACAGTGGGCAGAAGGATCGGCTTCTACAAGATTCGAGGAGAGATCGGGTGTGGGAATTTTTCACATGTCAAGCTCGGAATCCATGCTCTCACCAAAGGTACGAAACTAATGAAATCACTGAAACTGTTAAAAAAAACAAATGCAGGGGAAACATCAGTATAGGAGTGGCAAATATACTGACTGTAAAGCTGAATGATTAATCGATTTATTGATTAATGGACAACTATTAAATAATCATCATCTATTTCGATAATTAATTTATTAGAATAAGAAAAACTATTCTTAAACGTGAATATTTTCTGGTTTCTTTTCTCCCATTTGACAATAAACTGAATATCTTTGGATGTCATTTGGGGCTTTGGACTAACTGATGGACAGTTTTCACAGTTTTCGAACATTTTTACGGAACACACAGCTAATCGATTAATCAAGACAATGGAAATCATCATTAGTTGCAGCACGCAAAAAGATAACAGACAAAAGTGTAAACACATCCATCTTTAAAGATAAGGATCTTCCGTAAGCTCCCGTTTGTTCTCTTCTCTGGCTTTTCTCGATTAGATTTAAGTGATGATTTGGCTGATGAGCTGTTCCCATCAGCCGACTGCAACACTAACAAGTGTGTCCTTATGTGGCAATTGACTAACAAGGCGATGGGTGCCCGGCCAGGGGGCTGATTCAGCCACAAAGAGACAGACTGTCTGCTGCCCTTGAGCAGATGGATTGATTAGAGATCTCCAGTTTCCTTAGCGACGGCTAAAATTGCTGCATGCCTCATCAAAGGCTCCAGAGAGGGAGGAGGACGAGTGTGTAGCTCTGTGTGTGCTCGCAGCATACTTTACTGTTTGACGGTCTGTTCCATGATATGTGTGTGTGTGTGTGTGTGCATGTAAGCAGTATCATTTAGTCCCCACAAAAAAACGATTTGAGCTGCGATGCATTTTGAATGCTCCTATTGAAAGCTATGTCACAGCTGAAAGGGAGCCTAATACCAGCCTGAATAATGCATACTGACGCACAATTAGATATCTCAACACCATTTTGCCACCTAAGATCTCTTCTGTATTCAGTTACCGCCGCTCCAATTTGCCCCGCTTTATGAATCATTGAACAGAATAGAGTAAAGATATCAGTTGTTCGAATTTGATATATGTGAAGTATTTTGATCTTTCGCTGACTGTCAAACTGTGTGCGCGTTTTTGAAATGTGCACTATATTTTCCTCTCCGTCCGTCAGGTGTTCGGGTAAATTTGACTCCTGGTCGTTGTGGCCAGCTCAGCACTTTGTGTCCCTGTTGTGTTTAATATCTCTACCGTCCGTATCTTCACTGCAGTGTGGCAGAAAAAAAGAGCCATTTTCTTTCATTTTGCAAAAGCAAATTTCTTTCTACCATAGGGCTAAAAGTGGGAATCGACCCTCTGGGAGAACATAATCAAGAAAATTGGTTTCCCAGGGCAGCTAATCCTCCATCAAATTATCTGGAACAGAGCATCGGGCTTGGTCACTTCAGGGGCAATTCTCTGTGTGCGAGGAGGAGCGAGGCTCGCTTTAAGATTGACGTAACACGCCTAATGCTTTAGTTCTGAGTAAAGTGGACTTATTTTAATGATGACTGACACAATGGGAGCACTCGCATCTTAATTTCTTTAGGTTTCTGTCTCCCTATCAAGCTTCTGTTGAGATGAAAGGCCACTTTAAAGTATTTTCTCTGCGTGCCTTCAAAGGAGACACATTATGCTAATTTTAGGGTTCATAATTTTGGTTCGCAGTTTGGGTTACTACTATAATTGGTTGACACGCTTTAATGTTTTAAAAACACATCAGCTTTCTCATACTGTCCAGCGCCGCATTCCCCCTCTGCCTGAAACGCTGTTTTAGCTCCTGTCTCTTTAAGGCCAGTCTCCTCTGATTGGTCAGCTCACACATGCCTGACCCAGCACTGTTAACAACAACAGAGCAGCTATGCTAAATCAATTCTTACGTGCCAAACTAGCCGCTAGGCATAAATTCTGCATAAATTGTGTGACATAGTGTGACGTCACAAAGTAAAGGTGGGACTACAAAGGTGTTTTCTGTGGAGAGAGGAGCTTCTGTTGCTGTGGACCTTGGCCTTTTTAACTTTCAAGATTGTTTTACAAGCACAAGAAACGATATAAGACATTGAAAGGAAGGAAAAAACTAAAAAAGCATAATAGGTCTCCTTTAAATGATCTGTACTTCTTAGATGTATCATCTGTTAGTGATCATTGACCCTCATATATCCACAAGAGCTTCTTCAAAGAACTTACGAGAGCTATGCTGAGCTGTGCAGAGCTCTCTCCACAGGCCTCATTCTCAAAGGGAGGGTTTAAGCTACCAGATCTTAGGATCTACTGTCTTACTTCTCCATTACAATCATTGATCTTAATCTTCTTCCTTTGTGCCACCAGACAAAGTGGCCATAAAGATCCTGGACAAAACCAAGCTGGATCAGAAGACCCAGAGGCTGCTGTCCAGAGAGATCTCCAGCATGGAGAAACTGCACCACCCCAACATCATACGCCTCTATGAGGTTTGACCCACACGCTCCCATATTTATTTAATGAACAAACTCAATCCGAGGCCAAGTGGCCATCTTAATGATGACCGCATCCAGCCAACATCCAGTGTAACTTTTCCTTTAGGTGGTGGAGACGTTGACGCGGCTGCACCTGGTGATGGAGTACGCGGGTGGGGGTGAGCTCTACACCAAGATCACCACAGAGGGGAAACTCTCCGACACTGAGAGCAAGATCGTCTTCGCTCAGATCCTCTCTGCTGTTAAACACATGGTCAGTACATATCCATTTGGATTGTAGTGGTATGATTAACTTCAATGTGAGTGTAAACCGATATAAGATTTAATTATTGTGTGAACAGTCAAATTATTGCAATACTGACAATTATGATGACGGTCTGTATCGTTTGCGACGAAATGTATTTTCATGCATTTATTCTGCTGCTACCAGGATGTAGACGCTGAAGGTAGATTTCATGATGCAGTTTCTCTTCGTTCTAACACAGCATGAAAACAACATCATCCACCGCGACCTGAAGGCGGAAAACGTCTTCTACACCAGCAGCTCTTGTGTCAAGGTGGGGGACTTTGGCTTTAGCACGCTGAGCCGCCGCAGCGAGACACTCAACACATTCTGCGGCTCACCTCCTTACGCCGCGCCCGAGCTCTTTCGGGATGAGCATTATGTCGGCGTCTTTGTAGACATCTGGGCCCTGGGGGTGATGCTGTTCTTCATGGTGACGGGCACCATGCCGTTCAGGGCGGACACTGTGGCCAAACTGAAACGATGCATCCTAGACGGGGCCTTCGTCCTGCCCTCCTGGGTGCCAGACGCATGCCAGAGGCTGATCAGGGGAATCCTCCAACCCATACCGTCAGACCGCTGCACAGTGGAGCAGATGATGGGCTGTGAGTGGCTTCTCCCCGTGGACTTGCCGCGCGCCATGGAGCCCTTTAAACTCGACCCGTCCTACCTAGCAGAGGGTGAACCGCCTGACCTGGCTGAGGAAGAGATGGAGGTAAAGGCAGCACTGGAGACGCTAGGAATCACATCAGAACACATCCTCAACAACCAAGGGAAAGACTGCAGGAGCTCCATCACGGGGGTCTACAGGATCCTGCTGCACCGTGCTCACAAGAGACGGGCCGTCGAGAGCGTTCCTGCAGTCACGAAGGTAGTCGGACCACCTACGAGTAAAAAAGAACGACTAAAAGTGTACCGCAGTTTGAGGCACACGTCTAAACTCTGCGTGATTCTGTGACAAAATGCTTTCCCCTCGCTCTGGAAAAAAATTGACTTGATATCCTGGGATGAGATTGCATGGATTTCATTACAAAGATAACAAAAAAGTGCTTTTCAATCCAGCAGTTTAAATTGAAATCATGCCATATAACCCCACTCAGCTCCTGAAATCTGGGATTTCTTACTTTTACTATCTTTCTTCTAGTCAGTAAAATTAGTCTCTGTGAGAATGTTGCTGCCAGTGAATCATTACTGTCTCCTCTTTTGACAGGGACCTGTAATCCTCATGAGAAATGGAAAATATTATGAAATTATATTTTATTTAAGTGAATATGATGATGTATAGATGGCAGACATAACATTTTATTTTGGGGTCGTGCAGATATTTGTAGTTCACAGCCATCCTATGCTTAGTTGTGCTGTAACACCAATAAACCCTATGAGAAATCAATGTAGCATAAATCAAGGAGAAAACTTCACAACCAAAACATTATGCTGAGAGGATAACGTGTTGGAACATGCAGTCAATACATAAAATACGGTGTCTCAAATGTTTAATTGCACTTTTCTCGGATGCCTTAGTTTTCTATCACGTTATGAAATCAAACTGGTTTCGTTGTACTCCTTAAACTTTGTGATGATATCAAACACGAGATGTTAGACTGATTGAACTGAATGACCTCACTCTGTTTTATTTGTGGCCTGAAGAAAAAAGCCAATAAATGTCATTAAGCTATGAAAAAAACAACATACCTTCCACCAAAGTTATAGCTGTTCATGTGGCAAAAATCACTTTTCAGTTTAGACTCGGGCGGTTTCAGTCTGAGTTTCAGTAATTAGTATTTTTTTAATGATCTGATGCCATGTTAACGCTCATGTGTTAATTAAAATAAATTTGAAATTTGAACCCAGCAGTCTTTTCAATGAAGCTCATGACGCCTTCGTGTTTCTGTGTATGTTTGTACTGTTTACCATTTTTTTTGTTTTTTTTTTCATGCCTACACATGACAGTGTGTTGTGATATGCATGATGCATTAAGGGGGGAGGAAGCTCTTTTTGGGAAAACGTGAAGTGCTAGATACATTTCATTATGCACATGCACATGTGTATGAACCTCTAAAGGAGCACATTTGATTTTGACAGGTAATAAGGGGGTTAAGGGGTTTTTCTCTTTATCGCCATCAGGCAACATTGTGCAGTTAGGGTCATGGTCAGTGTTTTTTTAGGGAACATTACTGTTATATGGGTGAAAGAGGTCTGATCAAACCATTTGGGTCAGTACAGAGTATGTGTTTGATCACCTATATATAGTCAGGAAATGCAATCTGTCAGAGTCAGAGAGGGGTTATAGTTTGTTAATGACAAACCATATTATGTGCAAGATATAGACGTTAAACATTAAATACACTCTAAAGGCGGATTTACTTCACAAAATATTATCACAGTACAATACATACCCCAGTGTATCGTTTGTTGCTTTACAGCACTAGCCTATTTACACTAGTAATTATTAGGATATAAATAAACGTATTAATCTCATAATTTGGGCTTTTGTATCTCATAACTATAACTTTTTATGCCATATTTTGACTATTTATTTCAGAAATTCAATATTTATATCATAATTATGACTTTTTAATGTTGTAATTTGGATTTATTATCTCATAATTATATTTTTTTATTTAATTATTATGAGATAAATTAACTTTTTAATTACATACTTATGACTTTTGTATCTCATAACTGACTTTTTTAAATCCCATATTTTGACTTTTTATCTCATAAATTAAATATTATTCTCTTAATTATGACTTTTTATATTATATATTTATATTTATTATATTGGCCTAATAATAATCATATTAATCATTTTTCATCATAGTTTTCTTCTTGCATTGTGATTTTCCTGCTGCCTTCCACGGTATGTGCATGTAGACAGCTTGGCAATCATGAGATCAGTACACACAGCACACAGGGCGCTGTACTACACTTCCCAGAAGCCTCCGAGACGACCACGTACTCACATCCGCCTTTACGTTATGACGCAATTTTTGCCTTGTTGGAAGGTAGTTTCAGGAGGAAGTGCTGTGACGGCTACACGGCAGCAGCGAAGAAACGCTGAGACAAACCAAAAAGACGCCCGGACGACTCAGTCGAATGGTATTTGATCTCCTGTCAGCTAACGGTAAGAACATTAATATCAACATTTACTGACTTAACGTTTTTCAGTGTGTTTAATGGCACGAGGGACCACGCCCTCTCGACATTAAGACAGGAGTATTAAGATAACTAACGTTAACTAGCTAGCTAGTCGATGTTGGCCTCAAGACGTTTCCTTTCTTCCCTGCTGCCATGCTGTCTTACTTATTATTATCATTGAATCAAAAGCTCTCGAATCGTGTTGCTCGTGCTGTGTTCAATGCCACGTTAACCTGGTCGGTTGTGACTTACTCGTCTATGCTACAAGACAATGCTCTTATTTTGCAAGACAATGAAGGTACCTTAAATCCAGACTGAATTCCCATTGCTCATTTTATTGTTTCTTTTATTTTTACACGCAATGCATCACCAAAAAAAAAGGTAATTTCTTTGAATGAGTTAAAGGTTAAATGTCTTATTTGTTTTGACACTGGAGGATGTATTCAGATCTCCTGACAAAGGCATGTGGGGGCGGGGCCCGGTTCAAGATGATGTCATGCTGGGAGTGCTGAAATGATGCAATAAGAGGCTGTTTACAATGCATGCTAGTCTACGTGTTGTTAACCCATTCATGAGGACGTTTAATCTGTCGAATATACACCTAATATGTTGTCTGCTGAGGTCATGAAAGTCACTTACAGTCAACATCAGTGTCCCACATGCACCTGCAGCCAACACATGGAGGGGGAGCAGGCTGGTAGTGCGCTCAGGCTGCCTGTGACACATGGGTCACTGCAGCATCACACATGGTATAAAGCAGGGAAATTCTACTTAACTTTGACATGATATCTGAAATGTCATATGACTACTGGGACATTTATGCATCATTAAAGTCCATTGCTAAGGTGTGTGGTTAGATATGATAGTCAAGAATGTAGAGGAATTCAGCTAGAACTGTCAGGTTAGTTCAGAAAACGTGTCGCTCAACAGCTGTACCTGATTTCTTTAATTTTAGTTCAGTCTATTTTCATCTTCCAAGATTATTTTGTCTGTTGAACAGTGCAAAATCCAGAAATATTTCTTTACATTTAGATTGATTTAAAAACAAAGAGAAGCCAACAGGGAGAGCTGCAATTATTAGTTGAATTAAAATAAAATTAATTGCCAAATATTTTGATAATTGGTTAAATGTTTCAGTCATTTTTTAAGCAAAAATGTCAAAAATGTGCTCATTTTAGCCTCGTAATTGTAAGGATGCTCTTCTTTTTTGTCATTTGTGATATTAATTGAAGAGTGTGGGGGTTTTACACTGTTGGCTGGACAAAAGACACAGTTGGAGGATGTCAGTTTTGTTTCTGGGAAATCGTGACAAGCATTTTTATAAACAAATCGGTTAACGGATAATGACAATAATTGTTACAGCCAGACAGATGTCTTTTAAAATAGACAGATTTTTTGAAAACTACCTATTGATTAATCTATAAATCAGTAGGTCATTGTATGCAATATGGCATTTAAGCTATCCCACAAAATCACATCATCCCAAATGAAGTCTTGCCAGACATCGTGCTTGTATCATATCAACATAATACTGATATTTTATGAACATTAATGCCTGTGTTGACAAATATTAAACAGCTGCTGCTGTCTGTGTGCTGCTGTGTTGCTCCAGATGTCGGCAACTGAGGAACTTCCAGAGATGGATGGAGCAGACCTGTTGGGGCTGCTGTTCCATGGCGGAGAGGACGGGTCTACTGAGCCTCTCTTTCCAGATGGAAACGGGCTCATCGAATCCTGGCTCTCTGAACAAGAGGTAAGAGATCACTCACAGAAAATAAATATCAGCTCAGGACACAGTTGGTTGGATTTCTATCGGAGACATCATTTAACTATATTGTTCCTCTTTGTATTTGGATGACTCAAAATGCTACTGCTGTGTATTTTCAAACTTTATGTAATCTTGGTACTAAAGCACTTGCTTGAAAATGGGGATTTCCTCATCTGTTTAAATGTTTATATTGATAACTTCTGCTATAAGGGAACATTTTCAGGTGGGACACTATAGTTTCAACACTATTGAGTGCATTTTGGAGTGTAATGCAGTTGTTTTTCTCTTCCAGATGCTCACAGGTATGGATACTGAAGACTTCCTGTCCAGCTTGTTAGAGGAAGAGGAGGACATGGGGACCATCTGTCCCTCTCGATCTCCCTCGGGCAGCGACAGCGGTATTTCTGATGACAGCAGGAGCACTGGAGTTGGAAACAACAACATACCCGGTTGCCCGAGTCCTCAGAGCAGTGATACTGACGTTGTGCCCAGTCCCAGCTACTCCCAGCCCAGCCCGGTGCACTCTGACCCTGCCCTGGGCCTTGAAGAAGTGCAGACAGAGAGCCTGGAGGCTTTAGCTGTCCAGGCGGATCACAGCTACTCTCTGCTGCAGAGCGGAGGCAGAGACATGGATATCTTGCAGAGTGTGAGGGCAGAGAAGCCAGATACAGATGTCTTCATTGATCTGGGTATGTGTAGTTTATGAACTCTGTGATTCTGATGTAATATGTGAGTTTTATGGACTTAGGTTCTTGAATATTTTATAACTTCACTGAACCTCTTTGTCCTCTTGAATCCCTTCAAAACACTTGGATTTAGTGGACATTTTGTAGGCAGGATGCTGCATACAGAATCAAATAGCGGTACTTGCTTGTCAAGCAGATTATAGAATTTATTTCAAATGTATTTCTCTTATGTCAGATGACTTGGTGACTGAGGCGATGGAGGAGGACATCACCAGTGAGCTGCCCTGCACTTTGTCCATAGAGGACTCAACACAGGATTCAACTGAACTCAACTACACAGACCAGGTCTGTTTTTCTTTTTTTGTTTTTTCTTGCTTGAAGAAGATTGAGTTTGTTTCCCTTTGGCACAGGTGATTACAACATCTCTTGTCTTTTCTCGCTCCAGTTCCAGTTTAAAGAGATTGTGCTCACTGAGGAGGAGAAGCGGCTTTTGTCAAAAGAGGGAGCGACTATTCCCTCTCACATGCCTCTCACAAAGGTAACTGATGGTGAAAAATGGTCATTTACGTGAGCTGATCGTCTTGTCATGATGCTGTTAGCTGCAAAGTCCAAGAACATCTGCCAGATGATGTAAATGTTCATCTATGTATGAGCATAATCAAACAACATGCAACTGATATATTGAAATTACTGTTGTTCATTTTTGTAGCAATTATTGTACTATAATCCTGAGCAGTGTCTTTATTATCTAGTATGAGAATATGATAGCTTTTTGGCCCTTCAGCCCTGTTTTTGCTTGATGAATATTCAAAAGGATTTTCTACGTGATCTCTGCGACACAGCTGCTGTTGGCTGTTATACACACATCATCATCTGTCATGTCAACATTCTGCTGAAAGCCTCCTCTCTGTTTAAACAGGCAGAGGAGAGGACCTTGAAGAGGATCAGGAGGAAGATCCGCAACAAGCAGTCTGCTCAGGAGAGCCGCAAGAAGAAGAAGGTGTATGTTGACGGACTGGAAAACAGGTGAGTTCAAATGAATTCTCTCCGTTAAATTCTTGAATATAGATGCAGAAAAAATGTGTGTTTTCAAGACAGTAGTCTTTTCCTGTTGTACCTTGTAGAGGAAGACATGTCTGATAACTGTTGCTAAGAATATGAGAATATTTAAAATTGACTAATTATTCACTGATGAAATGTCTCCTGCAGGGTCGCCATCTGCACAGCACACAACCTGGAACTACAGAAGAAAGTCCAACTGCTTCAGAAACAGAACATGTAAGAACTCTGAGATATTGTCTACATTAATATGTAATAATGTTTATATATGAGGTGTTTCTTACAGTAAATGTGTCCTCTTTGTTCTTACAGGTCCTTGATAGAACAACTGAAGAAACTACAGGCTCTGGTGAAGATGTCGACCATGAAGGCCAGCACAACCAGCACCTGTGTTATGGTAAGAAATGTTGTCATCATATTTTTATGTGCACTTTGCACCCCTCATTACCTCAGAGATGAGTCGACTGGTTTTGTTTCTTCTTGTTCTTCTTCTTTGAGGTTTACTGGCAAACTGTTCTTTTTGTCGTGCATAATGTGGCGCATACTGCCTCCACTCCATATAGTCTAATATATTGGCCCCAAATCAATTGATGGCAATGTGCCTAATAATCAGCGAAAATGATGTGAACTTATTTTTCTCTCCAGATTATATTTCCCACATTAGGGTTCGAGCGCTTTGTCATGCTGCAGTATTTTTTGCTCACTCTGTCCTTGGCTTTGTCCTCAGGTGTTCCTGCTCTCTTTCTGTCTCATCATCTTCCCGTCAGTCAATCCATTTGGCCGAAATGCAGAACAGAAGGAACTCTACACACCCTCCGACTGTAAGTTATCTGAAAAGAAAGTAATTATTTTTCAACCTTTCTTCTCTGTGTCTTATTGATACACATTAGGTGAAAATCTTCCCTAAACACTTGTCATAGTGATGCTAGTGTATTTATCTTTATTGTGTGAAGTTCCTTATCAAGAATGTGGCTTTCTCGGCTCAGCTTCTCTTGTCATTTCATTTTTGCAGTCGTCTCCCGGACCCTGCGCTCGGTGCCACCAGAAAGCACAGATGCTCTACCCTACCTTGAGCCTGATGACGAGGAGATTCTCTTAGTGCCCCAAGCAGAGGTGGAGAACCAGAAAGCCATCTTTGCTGGCGGTCAAAAGAATCACACCCCAGACTACCAGAGAGTGGAGCAGCCTGACTCGGAAACGGGATTCAACAGCAACTCCTCGGCAGACTTCCCCAGCCCCGCACAGGCTAACGAGATAGCACCGGGACCGGCCGGGGCCTTACAGGAAGGATCCATCGATGCCGTGGAGGCGTCTCCTGTGGCCAAGGATATCTGGATAGATCGAAACCCCCCGTCTGTCATACTACAGCAGCACCGCTCAGATGAGATGTAGTAGGGAGATGTTGACTAATATAACCAGCAGAGGGAGCCATATTCCTAATCTTTTAGGTAACAGAGGGAAAATAAAACAAGAAGGAAGGGAAAATATCAGTAATAATCAAGCTATCAGTCTGTCCCTACTTTTCCTCTCCAACTACCGTCTGATTAACTAATGTTACTTTTTTGCACTTTGTCCTGATTTCCTTCCTCCAGAGGGCGAAAAGAACTGGAGAGATTTCCATATTTTCCAGCAGTGTAAACGATTAAACACACGCTTGCTGGAAGCCACATGCTGCTTAGCACTGAAGGCTCCACAAAGTGGGCACCACCAACAGGAAAATCTGAAATTAACCGGCAGTAGATTACTTGAGACATTATTATTTATTTTCACCAAATTCTAAGGGGGGAGCTTTGTTTGACTCCAATCTGTCTGATTACCTCCAGTTGATCTAGATGTTAATATAAAAATGGTCACGAATGACTCCCCAACAGTAAATTATTGTGAAAAGAAGAAGTCCACATTAAACTAGCCAGAAACATCCATCGCTTAGTAGAAGATAGGCTGCTTGTTTTTTCATGAAGCTTGATCAAAGTGGTTGACCACGTAACGCTTAAAGCCATTGCAGGACATTTGGCCATTTAGAAGACTTGTAAAGTTAGTATTCCCCTTGTAACAAGGGTATCCATGCTCCTTTTTAATTTTGAATGGAATGCTTTGTTTATATGTTGTACAGTAAAACAAGAAAAAAAAACTATAGAACAAAACGCCTGTAGCCGACCCCAGTCTACCCCCTCGATCTCCTCTTTTTTGAACTTCATGGGTCAGTTCTTACCTTTTTATAAACACGTCTGAAATACCTTCTCACCTGTGCACAGAGTAATGGGGTTCGATATATCTGCTCAGTAAAACCGTGTTGCAGTAAAATATACTAAAAAATGTAATGACCTGTTTTGTCAGTGAGGCATTTTTGTTCCTTTTTTTGTGTATTTCTTCCGTTACTGTGGAATCGAAAATGGTATTGGAACTGCTTTTTTGAGATTTTAAATGTTGATCATGTTGAACAAATGCACTGACATTTGACATAGTCCAAGAAGGGAGTGTAAATATGCTTAAATAATTGTAACTTCTCTGTACATTTGAACTCTTTATGTATAATACATGTCTGGACCTCTATTATAATAATAAACTTTTTATAAATCGGACTGACTTTGTCTCGTGCAGTGTCATCGACGAGGGAATAGAAAGGAAATCTGTAACCTCAGTGTTTCATCTTGGGGATGCTATCAATTATATGGAGAACTGAAACTGTGAAAATCTGAAATAAAGAAACAACTCAATACATCAATTATATTCAAATAAATCTACCAAAAATATATTATATATATATATATATAAAAATATATATATAATATATATTAAAAACAAACATAGGCATTCATTTATAAAATGTGACATTAATTTGCTGCTTTATTTATTTAACTTTGTAAAGTTTAATGCAAATGAAGCACTTGTGTGATTGACTGCAGGACTGAAACTGCCAAAATGAAAAATTAAGAAATTGCTTTGATAAATATTTAAATATGCCTTTAAATACACAAAAAATAATAAGAAAATATTGACATTCCCATTCAATTTTCTATTTTATTTTATTAATATATTCATTTTAAATGAATGTATTTCTGTGTTTATTTCTGCAGTCTGGTCTGCTTCATAAATTAATAAAAAAAATAAGAAAGTGAATAAAAAGGGGGATTGAGACAAATTTAAAATAGAAATATCACTTAATCTCATTTGACAAATTAGTGAATGCCTGCATTTGTTTTTGGTTTTACTTTTGGTGCATTCAAAGGCATATTTACATATTTATTGAGCCATTTATTTTCCATAGTTGATCACAGAAGGCCTACATTGAAATTAAACAATACAAAGGACATAACCAACTAACATTTGAACTTTCAGGATTTACCTGAAGGCTGTTCTACATCTGTTTAAACAGCCTTTCTCAGTTGATTATAATCTCTCTTTATCAATAGGAAGTCTTTAAACTGTCCAACAGTGCTGTTTTCCCAGACAATTAGCATTCAGATGCTGCCTTCACACACAGTCTGGAACTGCCTCTGACCACAATTAGTTTTACGGGAAGTTGGGTGCTTCACACACAGTTTATTTGGGAGGCTGTGCCTAATCTATTTTGCACAGCCAGCCTGGGATTTCCCCCCGTCATCTCAGCCAAACTGCTTCCTACATTCACAATTGTGAAATTCCAGAAGCTTCCACGTATAATAGGATCATCTGTAATAGTGTTTGTCTGACCTGAGTGGATTTGGATGTATTAATGTAAACCTCGTGTAGATTTTACCTGTATGGATATAACAGGGACATACTGAGGATGTTTCAGGGAGTCGCAGGCTTTTTTAAATTCATTTAAATGATATAGGCTAAAATAAGACTGTAGATTTGCTGCATGTGTTTTTTTTCCATTTTTTTTTTTATCTCCCCTGGTTTTTGTTCCTGCTCCACACTTGGCAAACAGTATTTTTCTGACTTTGCAAGTTAACCTCAGCTGTCTGGGAATAACAACAACATATTGGAAGTGGCTGGTGACTCACAAGTGTGATGCTGGAATCAGATGAGTCATGAGCCTATTCAACATGTTCAGACTGGTTGTGTAGAAGGAGGAAAGGTCACTCTCTCCGAGCTGCCAGCAGATGGCGACGTCGGCCAAGGATTTTCTGACACCGAGCTGTCTGCAGCCTGAGAGATGGTTTAGATTAGGTTAAAGGTCACCCGGTTATCACGTAGGCATCCTCATTTGCATTTAGTTAAATGTCAGCGCGGTTCATCGTTTGACTCATTGTTTAACAAGGAAAACAACCATCACCAGAGCGCGTTAGTAATTAATCATTTAGTAATGAGGCCCACTGCGTGGTCTTTGTAGCTGTGGGGGGGGGGGGGGGGGGGGGGGGGGGTGCACATTTTCTTCGTGATGACTTTTGTGATTTGTCTGATGTACTCGTACCTGCTTACAGATTAAAGGAGAAGTTCCCCCCTAAAATGAAAATGCAGCCATCATCTGCTCAACCCCCATATCGATGGGAAGTCGGATGAGGTTTTGTGGTGCGCGAAACATTTCTCTAGCGTTTCAACACTCGCCGAAGCACCTGAAGTAGACGGGGACTTGTTTTAAAAAGTTACTGGCAGCAACACAAAGTGGCTTCGTGCACCTTGTCAGGTGTAAATCCAAGTCCCAGAAGCCCCACGGTCATAACTTGATCTGAAAAGACGAAGCAGATAACGACTTCTGGGGACCTCTGCAGACTTCGATTGCACCGGAGGTGCTTTACTCAGCCATTTTGTGTTTAATCCCAGTGTTTTCTTTAAAGTTTTCAAACAAGTCCCCATCTGCTTGGGTAGTTTTGGAGAATGCCGCGTCGCTGTTGAGCTGAGAAGCTCCAGAAATGTTTCGTGGACTACGGACACCGCACCTGCTGACTGGTGGAAAAACTTTTCATTTTCGGCTGAACTTTTCCTTTAAGACCAAGCCAGTCAACATGCACAGCCTTCTGAAAAAGCAGGTTTCGTTGAATGTAAACACATACAGTCCCTGCTGATAAGATAAACAAGGCCTGGAAAGCACCACTGGCCGACGGCACGTGGCGCTTTTGCGGGTTGGGGGGCCCTGGCGCATCTGTCGGGTATCTGCCTGCAAGGGGTACTGAATGGAGTGGGCTAATTACGCACACACACACACATACACTCACACCCTCCTCAGCCCCATGAAAGGACCGGGGGGCAGGTGGAGGACGTGAGTATTGTTGTGACACAAGAAAACGACACGCGTCGACTCAGGCTGCGCAATTAAGCTTCCTTTTCAGAGGGCGAACAAAAAGAAAAAAAAAAACCCTGGCGTGTGCCGGCCTCAAGCTGTCTCTCTCACTCCTCCAAAAAAAGAAAAAGAAAGAACAACGCCACCGGGAAACGTGGCCCTATCCGGGTCAGGACAGGCTTCTCGCTCTAACTAACTCAGCAGGGCAGACTGTAAACACAGGTTGGGTAACAGGCTTGACGGAGGTGCAGGTGCGCCATCAACACGCTGTTTATTAAGGGCAAAGACTTGTACAGGGAAAGTTTGGACGCGCTAAATATAACTCGGGGCCAGTGATTCCCCGGGGCTGGGGAAGTCCAGTTCTGAGAAGATTGTTCCGGAGTTTATCACTGGAGTTGTCTCATCTCTGTACCGATTCCACTGCTGATTCAACCTTCAGGAAAAAAAAAGAAAGAAAGAAAAAAAAAAAAGCTCCGGCAATTTTCCTCGAAACCTCAACTGATCCGAGTATTGTGTTACGCTGTCACCTGTAGGACGGCTGTCTGGTGTGCGTCCCCTTCCCTTCGGTTTTATAACTGTCATGGCAAAACCATCACTTGGCACAATTACATAACCGATAAACACACACGGCGTTATTCAACATCACTTGGACAAAAAAACAAAACAAAAACAATCAATACAGTCTGTTTATTCTCCAGGAGCGTCTAATATCACTGGAACTCGGGACATAAACATGTCGTCACATGCCCCGCGCGTTATGTTTTACTGTGCGGTTGCATCAGCTGCGCGCCGTCAAAGTCCAGCTCAGCTCAGACGGGACTTTCAGTGTTTTGCTCATTCTGGTGATGTTGGATGTTGACAAGGTAAGGAGGAATCGCTGCTGGGTGGGTGGATGGATGGTGGCGATGGGGGGGAATTTCTTGAAAGGTAGTAATCGTGCCCCCCTCCCCTCCAATCCACCCCACGTGGGGTTGTCAACATGCTCCGCGTAACTGCCCGGGGACTTTTGCTTTCCTCTCCCCGGCTTCGGCTTCTGAGCCAATGGCAGGAGAGCCGAAGCCGGAAAGAGACCGCCCCTTGCCGAGAAACTACGCCGACCTGCTATAAATCCACCCACCGCCTGTTCCGAGCTCAGAATAACGCAAGAGACTTTACACAGACACACACGGACCTTCTCTGCTCACTGCGGAATCCCGATCGCGCTTTATTTGGATTATAACTATGACTCTGGAAGAGATCCGCGGACAAGACAACGCAATGGAAAACGCAGACAGGTAAATATAATATTTCATCGTGATCGCTGGAGCTGCTGCTGTTTGACGCGTAACTGTGTTTGACAGTGTGCGCGGTGGTCTGATGGTGTGTTTTCTTTTCTTTCTCTGTGAAGGGTGCAAAGTGCAGGCGCAGCCCTGGAGGAGCTGCTGGTCGCTGCTAAGAAGCAGGACTACCTGACAGTTGGAGTTTATGAATCTGCCAAAGTCATGAATGTGTAAGTATTGCAATTCCTGAGTAACTACGATTGGACGTTTTTTTTTTTCATCATCTGATTTTCAAGCGCAAGGCGTGAGCGAACATGTTCTGACCGGCTCTCTCTCTCTCCTGTTTGCCTCCACAGCGACCCAGACAGCGTGGCATTCTGCGTCCTCGCCACCGATGAGGAGTACGAGTGCGACATCGCACTCCAGATCCACTTCACCCTCATCCAGGCGTTCTGCTTCGACAACGACATCAACGTGGTGCGCGTCAACGACATCGGGCGCCTGGCCGACCTCGTGGGCGCAGACGAGACCGGCGAGCCCAAGGACGCGCACTGCATTCTTGTCACGGTACGTTCCCAGGAAGCACCCACTCAGCCAGCCAGCCAGTGAATCATGCACGCATCACTGCTCTGTCTGCACGCCATGCTCACTGCGGTGTCTGCATGTTCTGTATCTGTGGCAGGTGTCCTGACTCTAAAATATCTCTCTCTTTTTTTTTTATATTACAGAGCCCCAGTGCAAACCCATGGAAAGATCCCTCTCTGGACAAGCTGAGCCTGTTCTGCGAGGAGAGCCGCAGCGTGTACGACTGGGTGCCCACCATCACGCTCCCAGAGCGCTGAAGAGACATTCCCCCTTGCAAGAGCTTCACATGCTGATGTTGAAGATAATGAAAAGAAAGTCTAAGGAGCTGAGCTTCAGCCGGAGGTGTCGAGCCTTTCCGTCTCGCTCGTCTGGATTAAGAGGCTGTGGCTGTGTTAAACCCCCTACGGTGCATTCTGGGTCTGCACGTTGGTTCTGGATTACCCCTGAGGAAAAAGGGGGTTGAAGTTCAGAGGTCAAGTGCGGACACTGGCCAGGGGGGGGGCGTGGACGGAGTGACCAGAAAGCCTTGATGGGACACTGAGAAGGTTTCTTGTTTTTTGGACTGTGCTGCAAAGTGCATGAAAAGAAGTTTTGACCCAGTTACTGGCCTAGATAAGAGGCAGCAGGGAACTGAGAGGAGGGAGGTCACAGAGACGAGGACCGTGCAAGAGATGGACACATGAAAGTGCAGAGGCTGGGACTGAACCTCACCAGGAAGATGTCGGTCCAGAAGACGAGGGTATCCGAGAATGTCTAAGTGGATTTTTTCTTTTCCAGCGCAGCTGTCAGGAACTTCTTGGAATAAGCAGAGACTTTGCTTGCACATCCTGACCTAAGCTGTGTCTGTACCTGAGACACTTATTCATGGACTATTATTTTTACTTTCAAATATGCAGACTGAAACGATGCAATATCCATTTTGAAGTGTACTCGTTTTTAATGCTTTGTCAATAAACCATTTGAAGTCAAACTCATCCTCTGTTGTCAGAAGTGTTCTTTTCTCTCCTTTTTACAGACCATCGGCCAAACCTGGAATTAGCTAAGCTGCAGCAACAGTTTATGGGAAATGACAGCAGATTGCACAGATACTTAGAAGAATCAGGAAGTGTTGCATGACATCAGCTACCAAGTAAAAGACTCAAAAAAAGTCGATTGTGGGTGTTAGACGGAAAGAACGGTGGTTGAGAGAGAGCTGAATAGAGAGAGGGGAGAGTAGTTGCGACATGATGATGCTTGTGACATGTGCTCCTTCCAGGCACCGATCTCTCTCACACTGCTGGTACGTAGACCAGCTGCCTTGCGCGACAGCTTGCACAATCGCTTCAGCCAGAATCGAGGCAGAGTCTGGGGGGCTTGCAGGAAAAGAGCTTTCTTTTGTGTTCCTGCGTGCAGGCAGCTCAGACTGCAGCGGTCTGTGTGTCAGCGAGGAGTGTGCTTAGTCGTAATTTTGTGCATCCAAGAGGAAATGGGAGGCTGCGTGGTATTAATAACCCAATTTTTGCTCTGCTGCAGAACGCTGGGGTCGAGCTTTTTGTACATATCAGAGATGCACTGTTGGGAAATCTGCACTGTTGCGCGAGTGAAGTTCCAGTTGAATAAATCCTGCAATGGCTTTGCAACATTCATGCAAATGATCTGGCAACGCGCAAGGAAAAGTTTTGCATTTTGATATCCTGCTTGTGCACACGCAGCCACGTGCATCCACACTGAATGGAATGAGGACCGAACTGAAAAAGGGGGTCGGTGAGCAGCAGGTAAAAGGAAAGTGTGTGTGTGTGTGTGTGAGCGCGTTGTGGTCGGCTGTCAGTAAAGGGCCGGCCCACATCAAAGAGACAGCAGACTTCAGAGGAACTCACCTCGCTTCTTCTTGGCAGCACCTCGGCCTCAAGCCAAGCCACTGGTCATACTGTGCGTGCGTGCACGAACCACCACGCACACCTGCACATGCACAGCCGCACACATGAAGCACAAAGTCCCCTCTCTGTGAAGAGCGACGGGCGTTCTAAGAACAAAGGAAGCTCGGCTCAGACAGATTTACAATAAAACAAGTTGTAGAGAAACAGCAGTGGGACTTTCCTCGGGCATTACTGTGTGCATTGGTAGGCAAATGAGACAAATAAATCATCATAAAGAGCCGACAAAATAGTCATTTTCTCACAAGCACCATCAAAACTGCAACTAGATCGGTATCGCACAAAGTTGAGCGACACTAATATGAGGACCAATGCGGCTTGCGATGACTTTTCGCCTGCGGTTGCTCCACTCAGTCGCATCTTACAATATCTGTCACAATATCTACCTCTTAAAGTCGCAAAAAGCTCCTCAGCAGGTAGACAGGCACACATTTTTTTTTTGTTTTTGTAAGTTTTAGAATCTAAAACACAAAGGACTGAAAAGGGAAAGTATTTTTTTTGTAGCTCGTGTTTTCCCAAAAAAAGCACCCAGAACTTTCAGGGATTTTCGTCCCTGCAGGTCAGTGTTCCTTTTCTGCTTCTAAATGCCATAAAGAAAAGACTCCCGGCAACAATAGCGGAGGTGATGGTGTCGATAATATTGACCCGTTTTTTTGGGGGGTGGGAAAAGGCAATATTTAACGCCCCAGATAAGCCCCCATTTTCCTCAAGAATACAAATGTTGACCGGTTCATTATGTGCTCTGGGTAAACAAAGTAGCGCCGGCTAAGTGTATGGTTGTTACAATCAAGTGCCGAGTGTATTGTAGATTAAATCCTTGACCTACTTTTTACACAACTGACATTGATGGTCTTTGTGATAGATCAGGTTTTTTTCTCTCTCTTTGTGCTCTTTATAACCCAATTTCTTCACCCAGGCTTCCATTATCCACTTTCTCAACCTGAATTCGCTTCAACTCATACGAAGCCCCTATGCAAGACGACAAGAAACCCCAAAACAATACCAACCCTGTTTTTTTTTTAATTATGCTCTGTTCCTTTTGGCTACAGGTGTATGTGAGCCAGCAGACGACAGCAAAAAAAAAAAAAAACAACTACTGGAAAGGATTCCTTGCGTCTGCTGCTATGTGCGCGGCGTTAACAAACATCTTCCCCCCTGTGTTGGCCGCGATGCCAAAAGCCTGGAGCAACAGTCCAGACTGTCGCGGCAGCCCGACTGTCTGCGCGAGGGCTGAGCCAGAGATCTGGAGCTACGATAGACTGCAAAGGGAGGGAGCGAGACCAGACAGATGTGTGTGTGCTCTGACTTGGAAACATTGGTGTTTTTCAACTGCGGCACGGAAAGACGGTAAACATCAAGCCAGCAGAGCGCTTTCCAGACTGTTGTCTTTCTCTTCCTGTATGAAGGGCTGATGATGAGTTTTTCTCTGTTTCACCCAGAAAATATTCGGCGTATCCTCGATGGATCCTCTACCATAGACACAGATTCAGATGTTGCAGATAACAAGAGGAAAGTAGAAGTGCTGCACCTACTCAAGTAAAAGCGTCCCTGTCCCTCTGAAGGACATTTCTTTAACAATGTTCAAGCTGTATTTAAGAGCAGAATCAGCGAGAGACTGACATAAAAAGTGCAGAAATCAGTGTCACAGTGGCCGAGGTCCACTGTGCGACGCTCCCTGCCGCCGGCCGGTCTAATGAAGCAGATGTTGCAGAACCTCCCCCTGAATCTGAGAACTCTATTTTTGTTCCTTCCACTTCACGTTTTCAGGTCTGTTTTTCAGAAAAGTTCACTAAATCTCAAAAAACCCTTAAAGCCCCCTTACAGGAAGAGGAAGAACAAGAAATGTTAACAGCGGTCATGAATACTTAGCATAGTGTGTGTGTGTGTGTGTGTGCAGTTAAACTTGGTTAAGCTTTGAGGTAAATGAAACTGGTAGTGCCGATAACGTACCGATACCTTGCTTACAGGTATAAGATTTCCACAATAAAAAGTCAAGAAATGGCTCGACCTTTATTCACTGACCGACTGTGTTATTTGAGGGGCAGCGGCAAAAAAAATCAAAAAGGCACCACATGTATGGGGATGGAGGGGGGAGCACAAAAGAAAAGCTCGTAATTTTATTCAAGTATTCAAGGTAAGGGTATGTTTCCTTTGGTTGCTGGAAAACATCAAATGATAGCCTACATCAGCTTACATCGGGAAGGAAGCTGGCAAACGTGACTTAACGTAAAGTGAATAAAACTTTAACCTCGTCTGTGGACCTTTCTGCCAGAGCCACGTCACATAGAATTCTGTTGGCAACATTAACAATGAAGACAAAAACTCCCATGATTCAACACTATGCTACTTCTCTTTGTACTGTATTTTTGACTGAGACACTCCTGACAGCAACAAATTATATAAATTATATATACAATATAAGTTACTCCACATCACATAAAGCTAACTGTGTGACTGCTGTAATGCTACTGTACATAGTTCCCATACTAGGGTTTGATTCCCAGACTTGCAGTTCAACAGTAAACGCTAAATGCTTCCGAAGGACTTCTGTATAGAGTGATACTCTGCCCCTTTCCCAGAGCCATTACTTTCATGGGGAGCTGTGGTCCCTTCTTCCCATTCCCCCTTCTCCATCTCACTTACAGTAACCACAGTGAGATGAGATTACACCATGAGCTGGCAGGCAACATCCCCTCTCACCCCACCCTGCTCTCTCTCTCTCTCTCTCATAGCCAGATTGGTACCATGAGCTCAAGGCCCAGCTGGCTCTTGCAGGCAGGCAGCAGAGATAGATAGATGGATAGATAGAGAGATAAATAGCTAGATGGACGGCCGGTGTCGGGTGTCTCTAATCTAAGTATGTGTCACTCACCGGAGAATCGAGCTGCACCCATCGCTGCTGTTGCTCAGCTCGCGGTGAGCTCACCCCCTCTTCCGAGGCCGCGTGGTGAGCCAGCACAATACGCAGCTTTCAGAAGTTCTTAGACTCACGTCGGAGGGTATTTCTCAGTGCTGCGGTGGCCGAGGTGATTCCTGCTCAACAACATGCACACACAGCGAGGCCCCGCTGTTGGTGAGAAGTGTGTCGGTTTGACCTTTTACAAGGGTGGTTTTTGAGTTCTGTGGTTTGCGGTCACGGCTGACATAGCTGTGCAGTGAATGTCGAAGAACACACACGCAAACACACACACACACACACCTGGGCACCTGCGATGACCACACCGGGAGGGATGAGATCACATGATCCGAAACCTCTGTGTTCAGAAGTAATGATCGCGGCCGTCTCTCTGCATAACCTGTAATCACACTGAGTAAAACAGCTGTGTGTGTGTGTGAGCCAAAGAGGAGGGTGGCCAGGTTACACACACACACACACACACCCACACACTCACACCTGACCTACACTTAGAGAGATCCACTGTGTCCCCTTTGGGGGGTAGAGTGACACACACGCAGCAGGTCATTTGCAGATGAGGTCATGACACACACTTGACTGCTGTTAATGTGAAATGCCACTCTCGGTTCTCCTGTTCAAACCAATGAGACGATTGTCTTTAAATATAGTAATAATAATAATAATAATAATAAGAGCTGGGCAGAGAGAGTGGTTCCTGTTCCCTCCACTGGTTTTTTGCAGGATGTAATCATTTGGGTGTTTGTGTTTCCAAATTGGTATGTTTGTAAAAAAATAAATAAAAAAATTGCCCTGGGATTGCATCAGGGTGTTTGTTCAGCAGCCGCAGGAGTGGATTGACTGGATGAAAATATGTGATTTCTGAGCGCTATTATCTATATCACCCACGCAAACAAGATTATACGTGTGCCCTTGTTGCCCTTTTTGGAATGAAACGACCACTGGAGGGGGGGTGATAAATAAAAAATAAAATATCATGTGGGCCACGATGGCGATGTTGACCTTGCTTAAAGCTCAGCAGCTAAATTTAGATCACACGGTGCCAGATTTCTAATTTGATCCCACCTCATGGTGCCTCATGGTGCAAACAGGCAAGACACTCCAAAACAAGAAATGGTCTGAGATGAGAACATCTTGAAACAAATCAAGAATGTGACCTGCGAGCCCACAAAGTAGTGATGTGATGCCAAACGCATTGATCGCATGAGGCTGCGTGGGCCTCTGGGCTCTGCTCCTCTGCTTAAGCTGCGACGAGATAGCTGTAAAAGGCAAAGGCTATTTCAGGAGAAGTCGAAGGAGCTCAGAGCGTCTTACAGCCTCACCTGGGTTGTTCTCTCACAGAACGGTGTAAGAGAAAATGAGAGTGGAGCCAAATATGTCGCGTCAGATGCCTCAAACGTTTGCTCTCCATGTGTGTTTTCATTCACCAAACACTCTGGCATTTAACGAATGCAACGTATTTCTCACTCATGCTTCCACTCTTATCTCCTGTCTGCCTTCTGGATTCTGCTCATAGTTTTCTGGTTCACTGTGGCAGCTAGCGTGGAGATGAGGTGGGACAATACAAAGCGATTCGCCAAATATGGGGAGCAGCCTGTAACCTCGGCGGGGCCTGACACATTACTGACATAGCTGAGCTTATCCTCCCAGAAGCACATGTACTCAAAGCCGTGCCAGAGAATCCCCTCCTCGCAGCCAGCGATCCTCATGTGGAGCAGCGGGGCCGGAAGGCATGGCCATAGAAGTGCAGCCCCTCTAGGTGAGGGGGGGGGGGGATGCAGACAGACTCACAGACGAGACACATTAACAAAAGTTGCAAGCTATTTGCCCATCTGATGAGAGAGTCTGCACTGTCCCCACATGTAGGCTGAGGAGGCAGACCGGGTGAGCGGGTTAACTCGAGGATAAGATGGAAAGCGCGTTAAAAAGATGAGACACATTTCATGGATGGCGTACATTCCGCATTCCATCGCTCTGATGTATGAGGCTATACGAGGTTGAACAAAGTCGCTGAAATAGCAACGCTCTTAAGTGAAGAGCGTACACACAAAGGGACAGAGAGAGGAATACTCTGTCCGCAGAGCATTCATTGTTTGATTTTGTGTACTAAAAGGAGAAAAAAAAAAGTGGAACAAGAAACCGGCAGTTCACGGCGCTTTGAGAGGTGTCAAGGCAAGGGAGACGGTTTTTGGAGAGACGAGAGGGCGAGACACCGAGAAAGAGATTAAAAGAAGAGAGAGCTTGAGAGGAGAGTAAACAGAAACCGCCAGACTGCCTCTCCGCTCTCAGCCCACATGCTAATTAGAAACCTCGAGAGAGGTTGAAGCAGCCATGCGGGGACGCGGCCTGCCTCGACACCGAGGAGGGGGAAAGAAGAGAGAGAAAGAGTGAGAGAGAGGGAAAAATGTCAGGAGAGGAGGGAGACAGAGAAGTAAAAGCAAAGGGGAAGAGGCGGAGGAGGATCCCTGACGGAGGCCTTGTTTGCTCGAGCTGTGCCGTCACTCCGTCACAGGTCAGGGTTTTCGGGGCGAGCGGTGATGCAGGAGCTTCATCGTGACGGCCCCCGCCGCTTCATGCACAAACAAAGTCGACCGTGTTTGGAAGAGTGCGTGTGTGTGTAAATGTGTAACCATATATCCTGGATGCATTCAAACTGTGCCAGACATCATATACGCACACACGACAACAGAGGCGTGTTACAACCTCCATGGTAGAAGATTTGACCACAACATGTTTTCATCTTTAAAAATGACCACAACATGTTTTCAGTTGTCCTACACACACACACACACACACACACACACACACACACACACACGTGGGTTTTCTTAGGGAGTTAAAAAAAAAACAAACAAAAAAACATGTTCCTTGAACCTCTGAGGTGTTGCATAATGGGAGTCCGATCTGGACCGACTGACCATGTTCTTGGCAACGTATCTTATCTAGCGGTGCCTCTGCTCCCAACAACAAGCCTCTGAACACTCGCTGGCTGATCAGAACAAACAGCAGCTGGCTGCGTGTTCATGCTCTTTGACTCAACTGTCAGCCGCAAGAAAAAAAGGAACAAAAAGATTCAGTACAGCTGATAAACAGAAATCAGGATTTGAACAATAACAAAGAGCTGAAGGCGCGAGCAACAACACACCGAGAGGAGCTGGTGTCTTTCATGCACGAGAGAACATTTTGCAAGCGTGCACGCTGCGGCTCCATGCGCAGCATTTCAATTTGAAGAACCTCCCAGAGGATGATTTGAAAGTGCAATCAGAATTTTGCACGGGGGGTACAAAAGGAGAGAGATGTGTTTTTCAAGGACTTTTCTAGGGAGTGATGCAATTGCCCCTCTGCCTTGCACATGGGTTTTTTTTTTTTTCATAGCAACATACCATACTTAACCCAGTAACACACTACTGAGGGTGCATGGCAACAGCAGTGCTCTTCATCCCGCCTCCTCTCCTCACCCCTCTCCTGCCTGCGTACTTCCGCGTCTCCTCCCCGCTCCGTCCTGTGAAGCGGATACCTCCGCATCCCCAAAAACAAGCCTCGTGTTTGTGTGTGGGTGCACTGTCATTGATGGAAAAACAAAAATAAGCTCTTTTTGTTTTGCCGGTGTTACTTAATCTGCAGGCAGAGAGGGAGAGCAAGGGGAGGGGGGAGGAGGGGCCGTGCTTCAAGGCCCCGGGACAGCAGCCAATCGGAGAGCAGGATTAAGCAGAGGCAGGAGTAAACACAGGGTTGCTGCTGCTGGTAACAGAAATGCGATTGGCTGCTGGGAGCTCTTGCTCAATGGGATAGGTGTCTCTGTGTGTGGGTATTTTGATCACTGTTATGAGTGTGTTTATGTGCTGTTATGTTCTTTAATAACCTTGTTATTCCCCCCCTCCTCACCCCCCTTCTGTTTCCACTTACAGGGAGGAGGACTTTATTGTCCCAGTCACCATACCATAGTGGAATATCTGAGCTGTTATGCACCGCTCAGTGCTAAATCCTCCTGAACTTTGGTCACCTTTAGCTGCTGGCCCACAGAGGAATAGCCTCGCGGTGCCGACCGGGCTGCAGGAGTAAACACAAGCAGCAACAGCAACAGCAGCCACAAAAAGAGGCTGCAATCCCGTAAAGATGACACAAGCGTGGGAGCAGAAGTGACGCTGGAGGACAGGTCACTGACACCGTTGTTGACTTTGCAGCACGCGCTCTGTTTATTTTACAATACACGTAAAGCTCAGCACACATTTTTCATACTCTGTTCCCCCCCGTGTGTTTTTCTCTATCCGCGAAAACTTGTTGGTTTCCGTGAAGTCACGCGGGACACACAACACGCCCATGCCCAACCGACACGCAAAGTCCTTAAAGGCAGCACGGTGACATGTAATCCAAGAGGTCAGCCTCAATCTGCCTGCACCCAGTCACACTCTGTTTACCTCGCAGGCAGGCGGACGGAGCATGCAGCCGCGGCACACGCCGGCTTTGTTTACAATTCGAGTTTCCTTCCTGAAAGGGGCGGCGACACACACACCCGGCATACCGATGTTGCTTTGGAAACAGGGCTCCCGCGCTGGCCAATGGGAGGGCGGGGATTATGACATGTGTGTTTGTGTGTGTGAAATTAATCAAACGGTGGTATCTATCTGGCAGCGTGTTGACAGGGGAGGGGGTAGGGGGTCGGGATTTTTTTAATCAGCTCACTCAAGGAAGAAAACACGCCGGGCAATAATACCAGGATCAAACAAACAAACGCCCGCTAAGCCAATTAAAAATCAACAGTCTAATCTCCCAATGAAGGGTTATGAGGAGTGTGTGCATCTGCCCGTGAGTTTGTGCGTAATGAAAGCTGCACACACTCCTGAAGTTTTGCTCTTATTTCAAGTTTCGACATTTGGTCATTTCTTGACCTCGGGGTCGCATCGAGGCCGCTGTGTTGTTTGCGCACGAGCAGCTGTCTTCTCTGATACGTGTACGCCCAGCGTGTGTGTTCGTGTGCCGCACACATGTGTACGTTTTCCTCATACAGCTGTTATTGTTTTGACAGAGGCTGATTGCCGGTCCTGTCACCTGTTTTTAAGGTCCCTCTTACCGTCAGGGATCTTGCCGCCTTCCAGTTAACAACTCGCTTTATCTCTGTGGACACACACAAAACACAGGGGCGCCGCTATCTGTCCAGTTATTAAATATGAACTCACACATGTGAGAGCACAAACAAAAAACGAAGCCGCGTGTGGAGACGAAAACGTAAACAAACGCAGCGGCAGCGGCACACGGACGCTGTGATTCTCTGTCATGTTTTGCTGAGGGCCGATCCGTTTCATTGCACTTTAGATTTTATTTTATTTTTTTTCAATTTTAATCTGGTTTCGTTTGTTTAACAGCCCAAGTGATCTGCAAACACTTTGATCCATTTGCAGAGGCGTTAAAGGCTGAACAAAAAGTAAGTGTAAGTGTGGTCTGCGTTTTTGTGTCTGAGCGTGTGCATGTGTGTTAACCTGCCACACAGGATGCAGCTGCAGCGAGTAAACAGTACTTTCAGAATGGGTGTGAGTGAGTACATCTGCATGCCTCTGTGTGTTTTACTGTTAATTTCCTCAAAACAGGGGCTTCTTTGTCATCTCTGACTGTCCTTTGTTCCCCCTGTCTTAAATCCACGGCCAGCTCTTCAGCTGAATTCGCCCCGAGGGCAGGAGAGAGGTAATCTAATCAGTAATCCTCATTTTTTTTTTCTCTCTCTCTCTTTGTCCCGGGATAGCCCGCGTAGCATGTGACAGCAATCATGTTTGCTTAATCACTGGAAAACGAGGGCGTAGCGACTGAGTGACAGTTCGTCCATCCATCACCGATACCGACAGGAAAAGGAAAACAAAGTGGGAGCAAAACTTGAATGAATAGTTTGAAATTGTTGCCTCTATCCTCGGACAAACCTCTTTCTCGACTCCAGTATGAATCTAAAGTGGCTCCTTTGTCCTGGTCTAACAGCAGACTGCCAGACAGACAGTATGAGAAACAAAGAAAGGGGCTGGCCAACCACAACATCCTCCGCAGTCTCCTCAACTCTACCCGGCAACTACCATGTTGCACTGACATTGAACCAGTGTGTTTACGTTCCAAACAAACACGGCCGTGCACGTGCGCTCACAGACGTGGAACCACAGACAAAAAGCTGTCACTCGGTTTGTGAGTCAAAGACAATGTGTAGGTTTGTGGTTTATCTGTGCACACATGCCTGCATGCACTATATGCTGTATGTATGTATGTTTGTATGTATGTATGCATGCATGCAAGGAGGAAGAATTAGGAAGCCCTGCATCTGTTGTTTGGCTTTAATAATTTCATGCAAAGTGCAGTTTGCAGATGTGTGTGTGTGTGGGTGTGGGCAGTCATAATTATACGCAGATATACTCGGGGGCTCCGTGTGGGCTAGCTTTCTCCACGGCCCCGGCGCAAAAGGCAAACTCTCGCTGACGTCTGACTTGGAAAGTGACAAAGACGGACTTTGTTGCCTTTGTGGGCGAACCGAAAGAAGCCAGGCTTTGAGCGACCCGCTCTGCTTACGTATGTATGCATTTGTAGGTTGGTTAGGTAGGTGTGTGTATGTGTGTGTATGAGCGTAAGGGAACTTTTATTCCTACGGCAAATTAAAGGGTGTCCAGGGGTTATAATTCTCAGATCAACCGCCCGATTTGAGAAGATGATAAGCTCTTTTCTTCTTTTCTTTCTCTTCAGTTCAGCACAGCACGTTATTTTTTTTGTGTCCAACCAGCCACAGACACGTTTAAAATTTGCACGTGTCCTACGTCGCATATTGGCATTTCTGAAGCGCGCTTCACGTCGGGCTCCCACTGCATGAACACTTTCTTGTCGGAAGGTAGAGCACTCTTTAAGAGGACCTTTTACCATTTGGAATAGAATAGATAGAATAGATGTCATTGTTTCAGAAACAACGAAACACAGATAGCAGCTCCGACAGGTGGATGTTTTGAACGAGACATCAGGACGATTGGGTTTTCCAACTGTGTTTGTGGCGCCAGGGGTCGATCATACAAAGCGTCTTTTTCTTTGAGTGCGTAAACCTTACTAGACCTCAGCACAGCGCCATCGCAAGATACAATTGAAAACTGAACACGAAGAAGGCTGAAGTTGAAGAGTTGGGAAGGAAAAGTTCAGTTTTTCGGCACATTCTGTTGTTTGCGCGAATGTAAAAATAGCAGGGATCGTAAAAATGAACTAAACCTCCACACAAATTGCCACGCACTTTGCAGTTTCACTCCCACCCATACTGCCCCTCCACCTACTTTCCCTGTCAAGGTAAGTATTCTATAAAGATCTGTATCTGGTGTGTGTGTGGAGTGTATCGTGCCGTACCCCCCCTTTTCAGCTCCTCCACCTCTCTATCTCGCCGAAGCAAAGCCAGACATGAGTCGTCTCTCATTCAAACACAAATCCTCTTTGTTGGCACTGATTCAGAAGCAGTGAATGTCTCTTCAGACACACACACACACACACACACACACACACTGGCATAAATGCACGCACATTCAAGTCCCTGAGGCCTTGTTCCCTTTGATCTGAATCTTACTCAGCCATCGACAGCGCAGCAGGTGTGAGGCAGCCGTCAGGTGCTGTGTGCTTATGTGTCATCAGCCATATGGCCCTTTTTTTCTCCATTTACTCACTTACTACACACCTAACCCACCTCGCTTGCGCCCGCTCGAGTCAATCAGCCTCTGCACGAACACGCGCCCGCTTTCACCCCTGTCGCCAAAGCAGCTGCAGTATTTTAGAAAAACACTCCCGAGCGTTTGAACACACAACCGTGGGGCGAATCGCAGCGCTCCCTAGGCCGGCGCTCCACCAATCGGGTGTAGCGGTTGAGGGTGAGTGCAATCAGAAGCTGAGCCAATCGCGGAGGGGGGGGGAGAAAGAGGGCCAGCCAATAGCAGCAGGAGCCAGAGAGCGAAGCAGTTAGAGATAGAGAGAAACCAATCAGGGCCTGAGGATTCACTCCCATTGATGTTTTGTTTTTGAACTTCTCCTTTATAGTCATACACACAAGATGTTAATGCCCTTACTTTGTAATCCTAACTTTGTAGCTATTAATACACAGGGAAGCCCAAACTTACACAAGGCCGGCATGTCGCAGAGCAAATCCTCCCATGTTTTTTGAAGGATGGTGGAAAACTGAACCCTGAGCTCTGCTGCAGATGTTGCAAGATGATGAAATCACAGAAAAAGGCAGAGCAAACAGTCTTGTTTTTTTCTTTCTTTCTTTCTTCTGCCTCTGACAGGTTGGCAGCCTAAAAGAGAATTTACTGTACTTCGCAACTGTTTATCCACACGCGCGTCTCTGTTTGTGCGCGTGCATCTCTGCGTGTTTCTGTTAAGTGTGTCAGCGCTGCTCGTCCCGGGTCACCCCAAACCCTCTGACTTCACGGACAATAAAGCGGAGAGGCGTGTCATTGACACACGTGCTGCCAACTGTTGCTGAGACACAAAGCGAACATAAAAAACCACTTTACTGACTGCGAAGGCCCCCCCTCCCCTTGACCACGGCACACTCCAAAATCAGGAGCCACACACTCCCCTATCCTGGCTCCATTGTCCCAAATGAATGAGTGGAGGGGTGTCTCGGTGTGTGTGTGTGTGTGTGTGTGCGAGGACAGCTGGCTCTCTGGCTCCATCAGTAGCAGCTGCCCCAGCCTCAGGCCCTCAGGGTGGAACAGTGTAGATTAGAGGGTGGCTGGGGTGGGGTGGAGTGTGTGTGTGTGTGTGTGTGTGTGTGTGTGTGTGTGTGTGTACGTTAAAGGGACGTGTGGCCCAGTCTGCGGCCTCAAACTCAATGAATGGATGCGAGGACCTCTCCCCTTCTTTGTCCCACCTCCTGTGTCATTTTCTTTTTCATCGCCTCTCCAATTCTTTGTTCTGCGACTTGTAATCCCCTGCAAAAAAAAAACTAAGAGAAGTGTATTTTTTCCCTAAATGGAAAATTAGTATGCAACGTAATTAAAGGGAATGAAGGAGCACGGAGAGAGAGAGAAAGAGAGAGAGAGAGAGAGAGAGAGAGGGAGAGAGAGAGAGAACGGGAAGTGCAGACAGAGGCAGAGACAGTGAAAGTAGCCAGCGACGGCCAGCCCGGTCCAAAGGCTAGACGGCGGGGATGGAGACAGCGACAGACACGGAGAGTTTTTCGGGTCCCCACTGGGTGCTGAGTGGGGGCCAGCCACGGTGGCTTAGCGACAGCTGTTACTCCTGCCTGTATAGGATATCTGAGCCAGGCCCCTTTTAAAAACACAAGGCTGCGATGAAGAATGGAGGGAGGGCCACTTCTCTGCATAAACGAGCTTTTCAAAATAGATGGGTGTGGATATTTGCCAAGACATAAAGAGCGGCACACTTTGGCCCAAACGTCCTGCACAAATAAAAAAAAGAGCATTCTGCGTCGGCTGATAGGAGGGAGGGGGGCTGCGGACAGACGCTCGGCCCCCGAAGAGCCGTTTATAACCTTGTTTTTTTTTCGTCCGCCTCGATTTATTTAGGCACAATGGCATCCACCCCGGACCGAGGCGCAGTTTGTTGACCCAGAGGAGACGGAGCCGGAGCTCCAACAACAGCGCGATATTTACACGGCAACGAGGGCCCGGGAGATGCAAATCTTGTTCATCAAAAAAAAAAGCCCCCCGTCCTGTGCGTGATTCAGCGTTTACCTCGCAGACGTCATGAAAAGTACACAGAGCAGGAGGTTAAACGCCTCAGAGGGCGTTGAGTCATATGTTTGCAAAATCCACCTAATGGAGATAAATTATGGAAAAAAGCGATAAAGGAGGTGAGGTATGACCTGAGAGATAGCGCATGACACAACTAATGCAATGCTGACCTTGGAGGGGGAATTGTGCAAAAGTCTGTCTCTGCGCTTTGTCTGACCGCTTTCATCGAATGCTAATGCAAGAGTGACTCCCAGCTGATTCTTGGATCAGGATTCTCCTTACACCCTCCACACTTCTGTCCTCCTCCTCCTCCTCCTCCTCCTCCCATCTTACAGCCTCCACATGCGCCGCAAACCCACTGACCCTGGTTGCCGAGGAAACACGTCAGTCTGATCCAGAGTGACAGCTCTATTGAGGGTGTCATTGTCTCCCATGACAACCAGCCAGCACCGCTTAATTAGGGTGAGGGATGCCCCAGAAATTAGGACGACGGTTGATTCAATTACGTGGGCCTTTTGTCCGCCCCTTTGTTCGCCGCACACATTGTCATTAGCCGTAACGAAAAAGCCGTTTGTCCCAAAACATAACTTTGCCAGGAAAAGCAAACACATAACAGTGCTTCCCTTTTTTTTTTTTTGTGAACTCTGAAAATGTGTCACACGAGGGCACGGACAGTGAGATCAGGATAATTAGCGCCCCATGCGAAGTGGTTCATTCAGGGGAGGCCAGGGCGTGTGTTCAAAGTTACACGAACTGCAGCAACTGCCCCGGGGTGTCTGAGCAGAGTCGCCCCGGAAGCAGTGAGCCAATCGGCTGCGAGGAAACCCCCATTCAGCAGAGGAGAAAATGAGATGACTGGGATCAGATGCAGGTCTTTATTTAAAGGAAGTGACAAATAAAAATGTAATTTTGACTCATCCGTCGCTTTGATATATTAAAATAGATCTGACCGAATTGAAAACATATATACTCTCATTGTAAAGTACATTGTGCTACAATATACACTGATCACAGCGATATGATACGAGTTATGAGTCTTCACATAACAGTTTACCGTGGGTTTAAGTTTTGAAAAAAGTTTGGAACCGGACGAGAGAAAGGTTTGGAACCAACGGCTCCGAAATTATTTTGTGAACAGCTGCGTCGGCTGCTGTTAATCTCAGAGAACACATTAGTAAATAGAGGTTAATTCCACTCTCGGCTGGCAGGGGAAGCTTTGCGGGGCTTCTGAGCTTTTGGCAGATATGATCGGAAACTGTTCGGCAGGTAATCACAAAGCAAACAGGGCGCGGCGCGTGTCAGCGTGTTTATTTTTAGTTTTATGCACTTTATGGATTTGTTTTATGGATTTAAGAGCGAGGAAGTTGACTATTTGAAACAGCTGGAGAGGAAAAAAAAATGTTTAGATGGGGCAGCTGAGATCACCTGGAGCTGAATGAAAAGGTCCGGTATGTAATTTGAGTGAGTGTTTGCTGGGTCTGCATGATTGGCCGTATTAAAATAGAAATTTCAATTCAGACCTCTGTGCAATCTCATTCTGACACGACGCCTGATGCAAGATAAATGGGACAAAAATTACAACAAGTCCAAGATATCCCAAGTAAAGTCTTAGAAAGTGTACATTTATACCCATAACAGTATACGTGTGATGCAAGAATGTCAACATTTTGGAATTTGTGCTTTAAGGTGTGTAATTTGTGCTCTAACATCAAAGTCCTTTTTATGTCTTTATTTGGCAGCACAAGCTAAGAGATTGAGAGGAAGCCAGGGTAAGAGAGAGGAAAACACTCGCAGCAAAGAGCCAAAGGCTGGAATCAACCCGGGCCGCTGCAAGAAGGACTTGGCCTTTGGAAATGGACAAACACTGTCATGGTTCCGTCAGTTCAGTTTCATTTGATTTCTGTGGCATCTTGTACTCTGTTTCCCTCCTGTTCATTGCGCTCCTCCTCCTCTAATGAAGATCTACCTGCCTCGTCTACATTCGGGTCAACCTTATTGGCTCCAGTGCGACACAACCAGGAAGCCCTCAATCCAAGATCTTTTACTTTGACAGTCATTAATCCATGGCACATTTTTAACGATGCAGTTAGTTGTGACACTACCTCTATTTTTTATTTTTTATCCCCTGACTTTCCTGACTTTACCTGGTATTTCTTCACCCTCAGATAATCTGATGAAACAACCTGAAAATAGAAATGATTCTATGGACCAATCTGCAAGCACGTACTCCTTTTTTTAAAGTTATTTTTTAAGGAGTTTCGAGCCAAAAATGTTGAGAGCCACATAATGAATCACTCTCTTGATAATCAGTCACTAAACGGCTAATAATTCTAAAGATATAATCCCTTGCTATAGCTTTCACTACTCAGTATATTTCCATCAATGTGCTGACAGAAAGCGGCCCCACTGCAGCCGCCAGCGATGCCCTTATTTATGAACAAATATTAACAAGCAGACGGGAACTGTGTCGGCTCATCACTGACCTTTGACACAGAGGAACTTTGGCACCTGGTCTTACTTTCCCGACACTCTCTGGTCTGTTTTCTACCACACTTTGTCAGATTGTTATCTGACTCGGATGGCAGATTGGAAAAATACTGCAAAAAAGACCCCCCCAACACACACACACACACACACACACACACACACACACACACACACACACACACACCTGTCCATTCCAAATAAAAGCCATGCCTCTGCTGCTGCTGTTGTGTATGTAAACACACACATATGGATGTGGAGTCTTGCACACACGTGTAAACACAAAGACAATATACTTTCAGGAGTATCATTGTCCATTTTCTGCCCTATCACGACTTGTTTGCACTCACAACAGCACGAGTCGCAGCGCGGCTGATAGCAATCTGTCTACTCGCTATCTAACTTTCGTACCTGCATGTACGTGTCAAACCCAACCCCCCCTCCCCTTCCTGGTTACCGCTGAGCTATCTTCAGCCGACCTGTCTGCAACTCCCGAAGCCCTGATTTAACCAGCCAACTTTACTGAGACCGCATCCTTATATTTACAGCAACACACGGGATAATTGCTGTTGGAGGGACAAAAACCTGTCTTACCGCTGCGTCTGTGTACCCATCAATCCAGCGTTAACTCTTTGTTTACACGGCCGTATGCTGACTGGCTGATCTAATCGGGTCCAACTGTCTAACCTCTGACATCATACATGACTTCATGGGTGGAGAGGCACTTTCCAAAACGCTGTGAACCTTTGAGTGTTTACAAAGCAGAGCGCTTGAATAGGCTTTTTTTTTTTGATCTTCATCACACGTTAGGATTTTACACTTACGGACTGCATGTTTATGGGACTTTTAGTAATGAATAGAGAATCTCATCATGACGTACTTGCTGAAATGCAGACGAAGAGATTTTTACGACTAAGACTTTTTAAATGCTTATTTAATCTGTTCTGTCATGTTTGCACCCCCAACAAAAGCCCCCTAATCCTGAAAAACCTGCTACAAAACCTTACGCTCCGTATTTGTTTTTCTCCTCCGTTTCACCAGATAGCATCAAGTTGTATTCGATGTACCTTTTTACACATTAAAAGGCTGAAGAGTGTTCTTCACGTGCTCAGCTGTTTTCTTAAGCTTACTGGCATCACAGAAGTAGGAGTGGACAGACGGTGCAGAGCGCTGACAGATGCAAGCAGAGACGCACAAACACTGAAGTTGACGTGTTGGCGAGTTTACAGTGGCCCGAGGCAGCAATTGAAGTTTGTAATAAAACGCTTTACCGTAAGATCGCTGCAGCGAAGACAGGTGCGCGTTTGCGTGTGTGTCTGTCGCGAGTGCATGAATGTTTGGGTGCAAACACCGAGCAGAATAGCCAGCTGTGCACACTGAACCCTGTTCTAAAATCAATACACAGATAAATTTTGTGCAAATAAGGAGAAGGGGGCCGTGTCCCTGTTCTTAATGAAACTGCTTTAATTCAGGATTTACTGGAAGGGCATATTTATATGTGTAGTGTCTATAGGCCATGATATTGATCACATTTTATTTAATTTCCTAAGGTTTGCACGATGTAATGCTATTCAGTGTTGCAGCACTGTCTTCCCCCCCCTCTCTCTGAAACACTCTGTTTTAGCTCCTGTCTCTTTAAGTCTCCTCTGATTGGTCAGCTGACACACGCCTGACCCCACTGACAACAACAGAGCAGCTGTGTAAAGTTAAGAGGAGCAAGTGCAACACTTGTCGCTTGTTGCATAAATCATGCAAATATGTGACTCCGTGATGTAGTGTGATGTCACTAAGTCGCTGAATTGAAGGTGACGAGACGTTTCAGGAGCAATGTTTTCTGTGGGAGAGAGGAGCTTCTGTCTTGATGTGGACGTTTACTTTTATGTGCACAGAACTCATATGAAACACTGAAAGAAAGGAAATAAACAGAAGCATAACAGGTCTGCTTTAAGCAGCAACTTGCCTGTAGCAAGAAGCATCACATCTGTGCTGGTAAGCACATCTGTACAATGAGACCAGTAAAATATGACATGTTATACGATGCATTGCAGAGAATTTTGCATGCATTTAAAAGAAAAAAAAACGGGGGTCTGGAAAATTAAAAATACTTTGCTGCACGGAACGCAACAACCATGTTTCTACTAGCATTTGTGCAACATGTGAACTTAAAATCTGTCAGCCGTGCATTTTCGAATTTGACACGTGACAGACAACGTGCCGCATCAAAGGATTCAGCACCATCTCCTTAACCCCAAGAGCTGACTTCTCGCAGCTCAGGTATGGGATCTTTTGTTTACTCTGCCATATCTAAGAAACGCTCAGTATTTCTCAGATTGAGTTCGGGTCGGGGTGTGAAACTGGACTCTGCACCGGCACACGCTCACACCCGGGTAACAGTACACTTAACCTGTCCAAGCCGGACCACGAGCCCGGTGGCGGAAACTGAGACGGAGGAGAGAAGAGGTGAAAGATCAGCCTCGCGCTCCGGTGTGACATGAGGCTGTCTGGGAGGCGCTCTAATCCTCAACCCAGCGGGGGGATTCCAGTGGTCTTTTACCCTTTTAGACGGGCCTGAAGCCGCTGCTTCAGGGAAGAAGTCGAGTGTTGAGGAGAAGAGAGGAGGTGAGATGTTAAATACCTGTGTGAAGTTTGGCCTTTCACAGAATAGAGAGAAGGGTGTGTGTGTCTGTGTTTGCAGCAGATGCCAGGAAAGGCACGGCAAGTGAGTTTCTAGAGAGATCAGAGGAGAGGCTGGAAAGTCCGAGCTGACTCACCACGCTGTCACCTTAGCAAAATGCAGACACCCGTCGAGAGAAAGAAAGAAAGACAGACAGACAGGAAGACAGACATAAAGAAGCAGACAGGCTGCATGCACAAAGTCTGACAATCTGAGGTATTATTAGTTGTGTTCATGTTTGCTGCCAGCTCTCAGCGCTATGTCTGCCGCTTGGAGCAGCCACGAACCCTTTGCCTTTTTCTTTTTTTCCTTTTGTTAAAGAGAGGAACGTAAGATGTTCGAGGACTTTGAAGTCTGGAAAACAGAGAGAGAGAAAAAAAGGATCTTAAGATGAACAAATCCTTTGATCATGTGTTGGGGAGTTTCGGTCTTTGTTAAGGAGATGAGTGAGTTAAAATAACTTTAGTGATCTGGTGTCATGTAAGTCCGCGCCGGTAGCATACAGTGCTTTTGTCTGAGCGCGGCTCTGTCATCAAATAACTTTTGGATATAGATTAGTTGATGCATTTGAGCTCGGGAAGATCTCCTCTGAGTGAAAAGAAAACAAAGAGATAGGGAGCAATCCTTTATCAAATGATACATTTACTGGAGGATTAATCACATTAGAAGGGCAGATAAGATTAACCTCCCCTAAATACCCCTTCTACGACACAAAGTGAAAAATAATCTTTAGGCGCTGGCTGCTGGAACACCATCACACATTAAGAGCCTCCTTTGAGCGCCGCAGCGTTTAAGACATCGCATGTTATTATTTCACGATTGTTTTTTCTGTCTTTCCCCGGCGTAAAACCTAAAACACCCGACGTCTTAATGCAAACACATTAAAAGCAGACAGCCCACTGAAGTGGGGCTTTTTATTGCTCCGTCTAATGCAAAAAATGACTTTGATGTGATCGTCACCAGCGCACGCGTTGAACTCAGACACCACCTAATGTGAGCCAGACAGTCTCCTTTCTCAGCAGAGCAGAACTCACCTACATCCTGTTCTCCTCAGCTGGCCAGCTGAGTGAAGTGAGGGGGAATGGGTCTCTGCAGTCAAGCACACAATGATGAATTAACAGCACAGATAAGTGGTTATATGCTTATCTTAAATTATAAGGCAAAGGCTTGAATCTGTTGGGTTTATGTTAGTTTGGACTAATACTTAGCGCTTGGTAATGCCAACTTTTTGTCACTGTCCAGATAGCCCAAAGAGTTTTCATATGGTTTACGTAGCATAACAAGTAGAGGGACGATCTCAAACCATTAAGAAAAACTCCTCTCTATTTGGAGGTACATTGTTTTCTTTGGACAGTGGAAAATACTGAGGAATTTAAACAGAAACACCAGCTATTTTGCAAAAGAATGCAACCAAATTGCCATAATAAATGTTAGCGAAGTACGTCTCTGCAAAACAAAGCATAAGTTAAAGCTTAATGTTTGTTTAAGTTGCTGCTTTATGTTCTTTTAGGTTAAATGTTCTAGTTCTCTCTTGTCACAATGCTGTGCTACTGGGTTAGTTAGGTCTATGCACAAAAACAACTTGGTTAGGGTTAGGAAAACATCGTGGGTTGGCTTAAAATGTTTAGGTCGCCACAAACCGGCTGGAAATCTCCCCACGGAGTCGTACTGAAATCACCTGCTCGGCGGCCTTATGGATGATAATAACACTACCACCACCCCCTCCACCTTCCGATGTGAAAATCAGCTAACAGCATAATGTGAACGTGATATGCCACGTTTGGTACCAATGCCAACTTTGGTTTGCAGAAAGTTTAGCTGCTAACATATCCCGGTGGCTGGGCTGGAGAATGCACATCAAATGTTCTCAATATTTGCTGTGACTCAGCACCCAGTGTGCAATATCAGCGGCATGTAAACAATGAACGTGATGTCCGGAAGTTACTCTGCAATAAACTGGGAGCACGGACTTCTGCAGCTGCTGCAGTGAAGCTGCAACAGTCAGCTTTAAATTGCAGTCGCTGACGAGGAGACAGTGGGAGGCTGAGGAACGATCAACAAAGGCCATTCACATCTGACGCAAAAAACCATCTTTGAGCAGATAAAACTACCTGTTTTTATGTGATGTTCATACTTCTGTTACATGATGGCACCTGAGCGAAGATGAGGTATTTTGGAAACCTCTGTTAAAAGCTAATGGTCCTCAAATGAAGATTAATTTGTCGATTTGTACAGAAAGGGGGCTTTTCTTCATATGAAGCATGTCCTTAACCAGGAATCCACCTCTAGTTTGGCACAAAAAATATAATGAAGTAGGGAAATGCCAGGGGTGAAGGGAGCAACAAAGGAGAATCCGGTAGGATGAGTTGAATGCGAGTAGTTTGTTGGCGTGCCAGGAGGTGCATCACTTAAAAGAAGGTTCCACAGTGTGACCAGAGGGAGAACAGGTTAAAGAGCGATGCCTTTTTTATGATAGAGCCACATCAAACAACTTTCACCTGCATTTACCTCCTCACTGGCACGTGGACAGGCGTGTTGTGTTTGAAGTGGCTTCCAGACCGGGCTGTAAAAATGGACCGAGGCGAAAGGAGGACAGGCGAGTCAGAGTCCAGCTGAGTACATAGAGTCCGGTTGAAGCCTCCAACCAGCTGCAGAGTGAGTAATCTGCTGCGAAAAAAAAGAGGTCGGAAGCGAAAATTGCACGGTAATTCAATACATTTAGGCAGTTTATCTGCACCCAAACTCCCTGACTCCTCACATAAACGGTATATGCTCGCTGACAAGTAGAAGGTACTTAGCTCATGTGCGAATGCTCTCCCACTGAGTAATTAAATTGAGGAAGCAGAGGTAGCAGGAGATAAGAGGTAAGTTCAATGTTAATGTTACTGAGAAAAACTCTGGTGCAACAGCGCCGTCCTCATTCCTGTAAACAGAGGCGAGTCCGCAGCCCAGCAGTGCCCCAAAGAGGATATGGTTACTTTCTTAGAAGTGCTCGGTGTCTGTTGCTTTCCAAGTAGCACGCTCCCTCCTCCAGTGGCAAGAGAACAATAGAAAGCAGCGTGTTCCTGTCAAATAAAGATCACGTGACATCAGATTGTTGATCAGCACTTTTTTTTTCTTCTATTGACTATTTACGAGGCAAGTCGGTGCAGATTTTGCTGACAAAGGTCAAACGAATCCTCTGTGCAGCTTGAGAACGCATCACATCTTGCTTTAACTTCTGCACGAAGAAAACACACACACCATATCGGAAATTAAACAAAGTAGAGCATCCAAAGCATTCAGAAGGAACCTCTCAGCTGCAAGAATGTGTCTGCAGCATTAAGGAAAGGAAGATATGTAATTGAGTCCAGTCTTTCTTCACTGGGATCTATGTGTGTCAGTCGCATGCATAATGCACAAACAGGCTGTCTAACGTATAATTAAATATACAAATCTCTCACCAGTACCAGTTATCTCCAGTGTTATCTATCCCTCCTCCCTGTCCCCCCACCCCTCAACTCCATCAGCTCACTAAGCCCCTCTGTGCAGAGTCCCCGGAGGACTTACTGTGTGGCAGCAGTCCGTAGTAAAGTTTCATAAACACAGACACACTTGGGGTGACAGATTTCCACTTTACTCGCTCCCTCTTCCCCTGACATGTGCAAACACATGTGGCTAATCACCAGAAAAAGGGACTGAACGGTTGAATAGCTTCAGTATATGAATGGAGATACAAGTTGAAGATCTAAGAGGGGGGGAACTTTTACAGTCCAACCCCCCCGCCCGCCCGCCCGCCTTCTTCTTATCAAGTCTTACGAGCCACAGCAGCTGCCCCACGCACATAAAATGTTCAAATCCACACTGGACAGGTAGTGCCACATGTGTGGAATTAAAAGCCTCACGGAGAGCCCGTTCTCGGGTTACCAGCTGCACGCGACAGCTGCCTGAAAAAGGATCTGGTTTCTTGTGGTTTTTTGTACAGTTGGTGATAGATGTGCGGCAAAAAGCAAGGATTGTTAACCCCCCCCCCCTCCCTCCTCGTCCACAGCCCTCCTAGTGAGTAAAGGACAGTTTGACTGTCAGGGACAGGAGGAGGATTGTCTAACCTCCATGAACCCAATAACATGGTCTTTAGAGAGAAAAACACATGGCGCCGAAGAACAATGATGATGCTTTAATGTTTGTGTGTCAAGGTATCGTGGCTAGTCGTACAGACAGCGGAGCTTATACTACGCAATATATATGTTTTACTCTGCCCATCACCTTTGACCATGTGAGATAAAGGATGCAAACTGAATTGTAAAGCTACAGCCGGGTGCTGCTGCAGGGTTTACTAGATGGAAACATGTGTTCATGTGCCTAATCCACTCTTTACATCGGACAAAATCTCAAAAATACGTCAGCAACCAACCTGTCCATCCTATTCCCAGCTAGGTTTGCCTTCCAAAGAGGAGGCAAACCTAGTTCATGTTGGCGATCTGACTCTTTTTACACTCTTTACATCAGATAAAATTCATGTTGGTTTTGGGGATGGAGTAAACACAGTGCCCTCATAAAGCGGCCTCCCAGCAACATCTTTTAACCAACTTCTTAACCTGTTTTTCTTTTAAACATTGACAAACCTGGCTCACAGCACATATAAATTAGGCAAGAAGCAGGAAAGTTGACCGATGTTCATCCGGATACCAAGCTTTCTCAATTATTAATGGAGCGTGAAGCCAAAATGTCTGGACTTTCAATGGCTATCGGACAGGATGCGCTTTTTAGATGCTAGGGGAACGTGAGGTGTCCTGTCGATGCCGACAACATACCAATCCCATGAGCACTTAACTGTCACAGCCATCCTCATCTGATATGAGCACAATACACACATACAACCTAATCTCCTCTCCTCCACAAGACAGACCGAGTGTCTGTACGGACTGTGAGAGCCCGGCCTTTTTCTTTTAACAATAAGCACGTTCTCGGATGCGTGGAGAATAGGCTCTTGTCTAAGAATACTGCGCTGGTTGTGAGATAACAGCTGATTCATAAGGAGGGATGACGATCTCAGAGGGTTTATGTAAGGAGAGCCGCGATGTGAGAGGCTGTCTCTGAGCGCCGTACAGTACTACCTATCTCCGGAGAAAGACCTCACTGTGTGTTCCGTATCTCCTGTTTACTGTTCACAGAGATTACAGATACCGCAAAAGGCGGAAGGTGATGTCATGCTTTCCCTGTTTTCCTCCGTTTCCACACATGAATTGGATATCATTCTCCGAGATTTATCTGAGGTTCACATATTGTCAGGGGAAGAGGAATGCTTGTATCTGGGATGCTCTCTTTGATAAAAAGTGATTCACATTCGGCATTTATATTGTAAAAGCGCTTATCACACACGTAGACTTGCACATCGAGAAAAGACATCTGAGATGTTCCAGATATGTCTGTGGGAAAATCGTATTATTATTATGATTAAGAGTAAAGCTACAAGTTGACTTTGTTCTCTAAATGTTGCATGTTCATCGTGCAGGAATGTGTCTTCAGGGTGTGAATCACTTTTTTGAGCTGATGACGTAAGGTATAAAACATGTGTCTTTTACTGTATGACGACACCACTTAGCACATACAGCAGGCAAGTAAGTAAGTGAAAATATGAATATGAAAATTATAGATTCGACCACTTCTTATAGGTTACTTCCAATGAGGCGGAACTACACTTTTGCCGAGGGGGCATGTGAAGCACCACGTAACATCAGCCTGACAGCTGCCACTGGGGCCTCACGCGGCGAGTCAGTGGCTTGAGTCCCGTGGCCAGCCATCGTTACACAACGTAAAACCTCCCACAGGCCAGAAAATCATCTTCTCCTCAGACAGCGATTAAGGCGCAGTCACATCCGCACTTAGATGGCAAAAATTTGACTGCGTAATCAATTAATTTTAGATGTAATTGCCGTGATCAGTGGATTTCCTTGCAGGGGGTAAATCATTGCGATTCATTCATCTTTAGCAGACTGCCTCACAGAGGAGAGGCGATTATAGCTGCGGAGCTTTTATTTAACCCAGCCAGAGTGACAGAGACGTTTTCATGGAATGACCGGGTTTTTACACGGATTGCATCAATATTAAGTTCCCTGACATCAGCTGACATTAGCTTACAGTAGCCACCATCGGCAACAGGTCGTGCAAGACCAATTACGGCAGTAGCAGCTAAACACTGAAGTTTATTGAGTGTGTGGGCAATTTAATTTCTTCCTGCACTTTCAGGTTCAGAGTTGGTATTTAAGAAAGCTTCAATCAATTTCACAGTCTCGGTGGAGAAGGTTGCGCATGCGAATACCAGTCGAAGCAAGGCAGTCAGATGACATGCTCTGAAACCAGTGTGGCACTTGAGTGTGGTTTGGGGCGGCCTCTTAAGTGAGTCTGAGGGAGAGAAAGTGTAATTGTGCGCTTGTGTTGATGCAAACATGCACCCGTCAGGACGCCGTATCTAAAGACTGGTGACCTAAGTGCTTCCATAACATGGAAAGGCACGTTAAACCTTACATAAGATGACGAGCGACGTCCCTCGGGTTGTCACATTGGAGCACCGTAAACCCTTCCCCTGTGTGTGCATTAGAGCCGGGTTATCTTGTATTCCAGCTGTCTAATCATGTTCTGATTTACACCTGAAACGGCAGGTGGATGCAATTACCTAACTGCTTGGATAAGAAGGCAACCGGTCCTGCAGCTCCGATGGCCACAGCAGCAACGTAGAGCACATGTTTGTCTTGTTTCCTGCTCACAGTGTGCCATTCGACTGTGTGATCCACGCAGGGTTGTGTAACCTTATGGGAGCACGGGGACACATCATGCTGTTTGTTTGGCACGGTGCAGCGGTCTCTCTGTTTGTGCATGCTCGGATGTAGAGGCGCAGAAAAGGAAATCTGAACCCGTCACATGGCGTCTGCACAGGGCAACATGTAACAACTTCCCGGCTGAGTATCAACAGGAGGGGAGAAAGACGGAGGAATACAGGCTGGGCTTGAGTGGAGTTCACATGCGCAGGGCTTCCATTGTTTGTTATCTGTGTTTATGCATAATGCTAGTGTGTTTTTGATGTGTTCATCATGTGAAACAATAGCAGCCCATCGGCTCTGCATGATTGTCTTTGGAACGGTTTGGAACGGTCTATCACATCAGGAGAACTGTGTCATAGATAACTGCCGATAATGTGTACTGAGATTTAGCAAAACAAAGGTTTTCCTCCATGTTTTGGCGTCTTGCTCGATTGCAAACAGTGTTTAAGGTCACTTCAATGCATATTTGTACATTTAAGACTAAGCATTTGGGAGACAATGACTATGTTAACACGCACACTGATTGTCCACTATAATTCAGAATTTGATACAGGTCATGTAAACAGCAGATTCCAGGGTTTAGATATTACTCATCAGTCTTTATTCCGAATCTCGCATTTTCCAGTTACGAAATGCGGGACATGCCAGTTTTATTCTTGTTTTAAGAGCATTCTCTGGACACGTGTGTACAGAACATTTTGGAATATCTATCTTAATTGGGGTTTTTACAGCCTTTTGCAACACACCTGTTAATGGCTTATGGCCAGCTCTGTGCATTGTCAATAAACCAACCAACGGCTTGCAAAGCTGAGGTAGAGCTGCATGCACAGAAGAAAAAATGCCCACATTTTTGGTAGGCAGCAGGGTTTTGCAAAACTTGCATAATGGTGATAACGACGGTTCACCGCGAGAGCAACACGAATGCGGTGTGAAGAGTTGATCTACAGTGCTCGAAAGGGACGTGCCTCATCAAGCTCAGCTATATTATGTATTATGATTTTAGTTTGCAATGTGAAAAGCTTAGTCGGAGTATTCTTTTCCAGAATATTGTTGGCGGGTTAGCATAGCCATGGCCGTCTTCACCTCAATCCGGACATGCCAGTTGCAGTTTTGTTGTTTTGTTTTTACGTTTGACACCAATGTGAGTTATTTGTTTACTTCTTAACTCCGCAGTTGTCCTCAGATTCGGATAATTGGATTTAAACAAAATAATCTCACTGCACATGTTGGTAATATTCTTCTGTGGTGTCGGATGTGTCGTCGATGTAGGTTTTATCGCCACTTACTGGACACATCGTGCTGGCCTGAGTGTTTAAAACAGCCTGTGTTTGGAAAGGGATATTTTTTTAGATGGAGAGGGAAAATATGCACACAGAGAATATCCGTATAGCTACATGTGCAGCAAAGCCTAAATTAAACATGGCAAAAGTCCCCGTGCTGCTGCTGCTGCTGACTCTTCTGCTTGCAACTTGTGCAGGAAATTCCCCTGCTGATGAATATCTGCATCAGCTGCTCACAGAATGAGCTGTTATTTTATCTTAACAAAAAACCATGACTTTGTCATACTGCTACATACATATAATTATTACTTGCTTTGACTAATGTGTTCTGTGGCACACTTTAGTCACATTTATTCACAATGAATCCTTTGTTTTCTTGGCTGTGTGCAGCAGTTCTCCTCATAAAAACAAGGTTCTTTTCCACTGAAATGCTGTTTTGTTTATGAAGACACTTTTATGTCTCAAAGTCCACCTGACTGCTCTGTTTTCAAACGTCTCCTAATGACATAGCCTAGCAAGACAAACAGTAATGTGTATTGATCAAGCTTAGTAAGGGCTATAATGTAAATTGGATAAGTAGATTGCAAGCTATGTCATCACAAATGGACAAAATAAGGAGTATAGAAGAGGGTTGGGTATAAAAGAGTATGTGTTTCTCCCTGACTGAATCCTCCCTGTAGACTCTTTTTTAGATGTCTCAATTTGTAGGATATTTAGAAAAACCATAATTTCTATAACCAGGTAAGGAAAGTTGGTGCCACAAACCTGAATGCCCGATCTATAGTCTCCATATAAGTCTGACTTTTCTAGACGAAACAGCTCTGTGTTTGTTGGCCGGTTGTGTTGTTTTTCTTAGATTGTTTTGCGTACATTGTTTTTTTTTTTTCTTTTTTTGTCGCAACAGCCTGGAAACAGAATGTGGGGCAAAACCATCCGTCTCCAAGCAAATAGCTCTGCAGATTTAGGCCAACAATTGTGCCCATCCTGTCGTAAGCAGAGGGAAACCGCTGAAAAATGAGCAGCACCCACGCGACCCGACTGTGCTCAGGCTGCAATTTAGTTTTATACAGAGCTCTCCGAAGTTTTCATTTTTCTTGGCATAAACTGCACCAAATCTTTAGCGCCGTATAGATCACATTAAAACATTTAGATAAGTGCCTCAATCAGTATTTATTCGCCTGCTGAAACATGCATGGCGGGCTGGGGTTAGATTTGTGTGATTTGGTGCATTTATTTCACGGATGGGTAAGTTTTTTAAAGCATCGCACTGTTAAAACAAACAATTATTTTGGTCTAATCAAAAACATAAATCACAATTGCCTGCAAAACTAAAGCTGCTAAAGCTCTGTTGCCTGTAAAATCCTCATTCATAAACACCCTCTCGTGTTGATTTGGAGGGGAGAAAAAGCACCAGGTCCACATCAACCCGCCACGTGACTCACTTTTATTACATAATTTAGTCGTTCTCTAGAGTTCCTGCAGTCTACAGGAAGACATTTGTTGAGCGAAATGTGCGCAAATGTTAAGAGTGAATGTCATCAAGTAGCTGGAAGAGGCCGATATTGTGAGCAGATGTGTGAATGAAACAGGCTTTGTTGATGGAGAGCGCCAGAGGGAACAAACGGGAACATGTAACAGGTACATGTGAAGTTCCAGTGACTCATCAACCCTCTGAACCACTGTGTCTATTTTTGAGCGCTTGGGCTATGAATAAAGGCAGTGTGCTGCGTCTTGATATCTGCCACGGGGGGAAACAAACGTGTTTAATAAAAGAAGAGCTTACTTCAGGGGAGTTTTGAGATTGTTCCTACTTGTGACAGAGCGTAATGGAAGCGTTTGTGTCTCGCTGTGGTGTTTCTAGATAGATAGATAGATAGATAGATAGATAGATAACGTAATACATCACTGAGGGGTTTTATAAGGTTTTATTTATGTTCATTAAAGCTGCCATATGTAGAACTTGTGAGTTTAGCTCCCCAAGTAGCAGCATCAAAAGAGACATCAGCCCACAGCTGTGAGCATAAATGTATGCATCAAATACACATTCTGCACACAGATTTACCCAGCTAGCATTAAAATTGTGCCTTACATATTCTCACTGTCACCGGCAAGATCCAAACATCTGCCTACATTTTGTATGCTACTGGATGCTTGAATTTCCCTCGGGATAAATAAATTATCTATCTATCGATACGGTGACCAGGCTTGGTAGTTTGTTCCAGTTTCAGTCTTACTTGTGAGACACTCTTGTTTTCGGCGCAGTTAAAATAACAAATGTGAGATTTTACTTGTTTCCTGTTCTAACATATCACGTTCTGTCCTACTCATTATTAGCTTACCGCACGTAGTGAATTCATTACTGATTTGTCAGCAGTTGCTATCTTATGAGTCAAAGGCAAGCTTCAAAGACCAAAATGAGTTTGTTGTTCACAGACCTCTAGTGGCTGTAGTAAATATCACAGCTGCAAAGGAGGAAGTGAGGAGAAATAGTGAAAAGTTTGGGTGCTGATGAATTCAGACGTTGACTGTCGGGTTAATCAAGCCCAGGACTTGTATTCAGGAGACCGCTGCTTGTGTCTGTTGTGAAACCAGACGTTAAATGTGAGTTCTTTGAACTTCCTAACCTTGAAGTTAAGTATCGCTGCATTAATGGGGGTCCAAGGTGTGCTAAGCGCAGACGTGATTGTCCCCCATCCTGATTAAAACCTCTTTGGTGCATATATGTGCGTGTGTGCATGAGCATGTGGTTCACTTCAGGGCCTCATCTGGGGGTTTGTGCATATAATATGAGTTTTCTCACATATCTGTGGTCTGATGTAATCAGGAAGTGAATCATCAAATGGATCAAAAATCATCATTTAACATCAAATCTGACATATACAGCATCAGTGATTTTGTCTCCATCTGGCTAAGCAGGAAAGTTCAAGTTTAATCTGCAAAGACTGTTGGACTATTAGAATGTATACATTCTGTGCTGTACTGTGCTGTTACTCCTACTTCACCCCCCCACAAGCCTCCCACTGCCCTCCTCTCATACTTTGTTGCGACCACTGCCCACCTCGTGCTGCCTCATCCTGCTGTCATACCACTGAAAGAACAGTCAGTACCACAGGATGGCTCAGCCTCTCAGCACTGTGACTGCCAGCATCCAGAAAACACCTGAATAACATGACTCGTACGCTGTCGTTGGTCTTGTGGTCCCACACCTCGGCAACGTGGGCCAAACACTGGCGGTCCATAGGCAAAACAATGCAGTTCATGTGGTGAGAATGGGATGTGCTGTTCTTAGGAAACCTTCTTCTTCAACAGGCCTTCTGTTTACTGTGAGAATTAGAAGTGAATAAAAGAGGTGGGGGAGTGAAAGAAGAAGAGGAGGAGGAGGTGGAAGAAGATGAAGAGAGAGTTGGCAGGAATGTGAGAACCTTGAGAGCAAACAAACTCCGTATGTGTAGGGGACATTATTTCTCATTCTTGGGGGTCGCCCTCACCCCCTGCAGTCATTAAACTGCGAACAAGGCCCACTCATGGCTCTGGACTCCCTCCAGACAGCCTTGTAATCGGACCAGTTCTGGGCCCAGAGTATCTTCTCTCTGACGCAGGTCAGGCAGCTGAAACTGGGTTAAGTTGACGCTGCTCTGCCGTTCATGAAGACCTTCAGCTGCTGATTATGGAGAGCACTCTGTGGGGCACACGCAGGGACACTGGGTCAACAGCGTGTGTGTGATATAGTGACACACAAACTGATGCATCATTAAAAAGTCATACAAAACAAATACAAGCGCACAAACACACAGGGGTGGTGGTGGTGGTGGTGGTGGTGGGGTATGCCTCTGGCCTCCAGTGGGGGTGTTCCTTGTGCAGATGTGTTTGATGTTCTCTATTGCCTTTTGTTGCATCAGCACAAGGCCGTCTTTGTGTGCCTGGTGCACGGCGCTGCATAGCACCGGCAAAGTCTGGACTGTCGGATCAGCAGTATCTCTGACCACGGGCCCAAGTAGGGCGACTTAATCTGGGTCACATGAGGATATTTCTGTAGGTAAATTCAGGACGCAGCCACTGGTTCTGTCACTTTGGCTGCTTTTCAGCAGAGCAGGCAGGCTGGCTGTGATCACACCAACTAATGAGCATGTGGGTGTGTACCTCAAGATATTCTCCACAAGTTAACAGGGTTGTTATCATGTATGTGTGTGTGTGTGTGCGATCGCTTATCACATACAAGTAGCATCATGAAAATGTCAGTAGCCTGACCTTATGTGCCTTAACTAAATCTGCATTATATTTATGGTTTACAAAGACAGAAAGTGGCATTTCCAAATAATCCTTTGATGGGCAAGACCTCTAATCTTCATACTTTTTTAACACATAAAGACATAGTTCCATATTTTGGGGGAAGTGGTGTGACTTTCAAATGTCAGTTATTAATACTTCATACTGCGTTCCTCGAAGAACTTTAGAGGTACTGGTGAGAAGGTTTCTTTACATATTTATGTGATTATTAGTTGAAAACATACCATGGCAAAGCCACACCCCTTCCAAACACTTGTCAATAGGGAGACATGAATGCATTTATGATCCTGTTTGAATTACACTAATGATTGTCAATTTGAAAATGTCAGTGTGTTGAAAAAATGTCATAAATTCACAAACATCATATGTGTACTCGATGGCATAGTTAAAATGTGCCAAAAACATTTCGTCTTGCCCTTGTCCCATAGTGGTAAATCGGAAGGGAAATGACTTACCATGCCTCCCTACCATTTACAGACACACAGTAATTTCATTTTACACAGAGTATTGTCAAAAAAAAATCACCCCAAATGTTACTTTGTTTCTTTAATTTTTATACAGAGCAAGGCTCGCTGTGCTCCCTATGTAAGCCAAGTTAAGTGTCAGTTGGTCTTTTCGAGCTCTATTGATCGCAGCATATAACTCTCTGCAAGACAGATCATTTGGTTTTCAGTACAGCCTTGCCTAGCGACGCCTATCTTCACAGCACTGTGTCAATACTGGAGACTGGTCTGGCTGCGACCTGTTATCTGTCTCAGGGTGTCAGGGAAAGAAACGTCCTGCCTTAAACGTATTTCTTCAAACCAATCTCAAATGTCTTGATGCCGTGAGCATTGCCGTGCAAAATAGTGCTGGGTAGAACCATGTTTTGCACGTTAGGAGGCAAAACCCCTGCGACAGAAATGCAAGCGTTGCTAGCTTGTTTACGTTTGTATCGCTAGCAACCAGGCTAGAGTTAGGGTGACTCGCTGCCATAGAGACGGGGGTTTCGAAAACAGTAAATAGCAGAAGGGAGGACTGAAACAGTCGCCCCATTGCAGACTGATGGCATCCGATGAGTCAGGCTACTTTCATTAAAATTAAACTTTCATCTAGCCATATTAAAACTTCAGTATTGTTAATTAGTTGGCGGCACACGGCGACTGGTTGTTTATCACCAACAATTGCTGCTTTTGTCGGCACTGCCATGACACTTTTTTAATCTGTTCGTTGTTAGACTAAATACAACAACAGTAGCCGAAGTGTATTTTGAGAGCCTGATGCCAAGTGTAATTGGCACGCGCTATGCCGAGGAGAAGAAAACAACGCGTAAACATCACACAAGGTTTATTATTGTAGTATTTTTTTGAAACACACTGGACTCTGTCATAATCCCCTCCGGCCCTGCTCTGCATAGTCACACAATCCTTTAATGAATTCAGCCCCCAAAAGGGCACTGTGTGACCACGCAGATGTCAACAACTGCCACATCAGAGGCCACATGTTGGAAACACGGCGCGTCCCTGAAAACAAAAACAGAGCAATGCATCCAGATACACATGTTTACATATTGACACATATGCAATCTCGGGGGGATCAGTGCTCTCTAAAATCCCCCTGGGATGTTTTTCACAGCGAGAGCCAGCAGCTGAACGGCCCCCTGAGGATTTATCTGTTGTGTGTGTGTGTGTGTGTGTGTTTATGCATATAAGGGAGTCAGAGACAGAGAGCTGTGTGTTTGGAGTGGCCAGTGTCAGTATGTATTCATTTCGGTAAGGAGATAATACAAAGTTTGATGCTACTGCTCACTCTTATTGACTTCCTGCCGTTACATCATCTCCGCCGTCTCCTTCGTCTTCCTCATTCTCTCTTCTCACCCAATTTCAAAGTCGTCCCCTCAAAGAACTTCATCTTCCTCTGCTGCCCATTTATACTCATGCATAATTCAAGTCTCTATAAAGGGGTCTCCTTCAAATGTGTTTAAACTTCCTCTATTCTATCAGTCTTCCTTCTTTTTCGCCTCAGTTATCTCTAATCGCCCTCCCAATTCATTCGATTTTGGTGCCCCGAGTGCTATTTTTCCGTCTCCTCTTTCTCATATTTTCTTGCATATTGCTCTCATTTTTCTCGCCCTGGCCACTCCATTTTTTCCTCAATCTCTATCCGTGCGTTAACCAGGAATATGGTGGTAATATATAGCAGAAGGAATTTAAGCATTTACTAATCTGGCATTGAGGGATTACAATCCGTGCTCTTTGAGGGGGGCAGCCACCGTTTATAGATCAGCATATGGAAGCAACAGATCATGTCACGGTAAACATCCGAAAACAAAACAACAAGATTTTGTTCGCCCTGTGTCTCGGCAGACAAACCTGTTTTTTCACATGTACAACTAAAACACTTAGTAACATCACTTGAGTGGGGAATCACCTCATCGTGGAAAGACTGTTTCATCCCCCTGGATCTCTTTTTGTCTCTCCAAAATCTCCCCCGTAGGAGACGAGATTGGGTTGTAATACCAGATCAACTAGCCCATTGTTCTTTAAGTTGTAATCTTTCGCTGAACCAAAGCAGAAGAGATAATGAATGTATGAAGATTAACACATGGGAGAGATTAAAGTTAACGATTCCTGCCAACCATAAACATGTTGGCAAGTGAGCCTCGAGCTCGTCCCCGTGTTGTTTGGATTCGTTTGAGTGAAATGCGATGCAGAAAATTCAAGAAGAAACATAGAAATTCTCAAAGATGTGTTTTTTTCAAGACATGGTGTTATCTGTATTCAGCCTGCTAACTAGCCAGCCCACGTCCTGTCTTTAATACTACTTTGTACCTCAAGGGGAAATAGATAGACGGTCAGATATAACTCAGGCCTCTGGAGGTGAGCGCCAACTGATGCATCGTCTGTCTTCATCATCCTGATTGGAGCCACGCTGGATCACATCAGTGCAGTATTCCCTGTCATCAAACTTGCCTCCTTTGGTTTCCTAATCCGTGTTCAGCGTGGGTCTGGCTGTGTGCGCTGAGAAGTTGCTGTACCTGCTTCTGTATACCGCTCGCCATGTTCCGTTGATTGTGCCCATCCCGTCGCTGGTTCGTCCCCGCCCTGGGCCTAAAAACCTCCTCCTTCCAGCTGTCCAAAGCACTCTTCTGAAATTCCCAGTCCAACAGCTAACAAGGTCCACTGGCTGCACAGCTAACTGAGCTAACTGAGCTAACTCACTAACGGTAGCTTCAGTTAGCAGCGGTTACTCTGGTGATATTCTGCTCCCTATTTGTGTTAAATATTATAATATAATAGAATAATTATATTTTAATCAAAGATCCTGTATTTCTATGTAAAAGTAAAGAGATATAAGTTGAAATATGGACTACAAGTATCAAAATATTAATCATAATAGTACATATGCATAAATGGATGTAGCATTGTTGTACACTATATTATCGGGTTATTTTCATTGACACATTAAGGTTTTATTAACGTAATTAGCAGTTCACTGTTGTAGTGCTGGTTAAAGTTTGGATGAGACCCAGAAGATTTTGCCATTTCGAATTGGGCTGCATCATTCTGCAGTTTGGGAGTGGCTGCTGCAGTGTCTGATAACAATGAGTAAAAAAATCCCATGTTTCGTATGTGGATGTGTATGTTTTCAATCTGAAAAGTAACTAGTAACTAAAGCCAACAAATAAATGTTGCAGAGTAAAACATTCAATATTTCCATCTAAATGTGTTTCAGTGTATGAAGTTATCTAAAATAGGAATGCTCAAGTAAAGATCACGTACCCTAAAAAATGTCCTTATCACTGCTATTACTGGAGTCCACCAAATGTCTGTACGTTTCAACTGCACTATCTGAATCAGGTCTGATCATGGCCTTAAAAAAAAACAAACAAAAAAAAAAACTTGGCAGTTCGAACGTGCAGAAGGACAAAAAGCCGACACAAGTTCTATTGAAGTCCGGGGGGACTCCGCTGCACCTCGGTGAAATGCAGATCTGATGAGCTTTTTGGGTGGTTTTGATGTTCAGCAGCAGGTTTTCCCAACACCACACACACTTGTGTCTGCAGCTGTCGCGGTAAGCATTTAGCGCTCACCAAAAGAGAAGGCCCCATGGGGATTCCCTCAGCGCTTTCTCTCTCTCTCTCTCTCTCTCTCTCCCTCCCTCCCTCTCTCTCTGGGCATGTGTGCAGTGTAAAATGAATGGAATCAGTGGTATGCGCCCTCGACCCAAAAGCCTGACGTCTGCAGCGTGGAGTTTAGCATAACATTCCTGCGGAGACTCCTTCATAATCAAAGAGCTTGTTGGGTGGAGGAGAGAGAGACGGAGCAGCTTGTACAGAGAGCGCAGAGCAGAATGAACACTGTAGGGCTTTTGAAGCGTACGGCAGATAAACATGGTCTGATTCTTTCAGATTTCACATTTACACAAAGATTTTGTCTGAAAAAAGGGATTCTTTCCGAGCTCACTACAGTGACAGCTGTGTGACAGGCTGTACAAAGTGGCAGGACTGAGAGTGTTGTGAGTCAATCTGTGCGAGTGCGTGTGTGTGTGTGTGTGTGTGTGTGTGCGTGTGGTTATTAATAATGCAGGAGAGAAGAGGCTTGGACTGCAATTTCAGCTCTTACCACTCACACGGGGTCACAGTTTACAGTAATTCCAGCTACATTTCTCTCGTTCAGATAAGTTTATTTGGTCATAGCAGCAAAATCCCTTCTCCAGTAAATCTCCTTAACTGTGAAACATTTCTGTATATTACTGACTCAGGCCATGTGTGTGTGTGTGTGTTTGTGCTCCATCCCTGCGCTCCCACTCACTGTAATGAGCTTCATAACAGCTTGCTCTGCATTACAGATGAGTTAGCTGTGCAGCCAGCCCTCAGGGTGTCTTCAGGGTGTCGTGTTTGAATAACACTGACCAGGCAATTAATCCCAGGACTAACCATCTGATAAGTAGCTCATTATCTGTGTTAACACACACCCCGGAGGATTAACGTGAGTGAATGCGGCCGTATGGGCACACTTTTTTTTAGGGGGGGGTAACAGCAGATAGGGTCACCTGAGCTTCCTTAATTTTGATCAGCTGTACAGACGCTGCGTTTTTATTACGTTAGCAAAATACTGCCATGTGGTTTTTGTGAGAGCACGCGTGTTCTTGCAGGTAACCCTTTTAAACATGTGGATGAATCTCTTAATCTCATACTAGTTATTGAAGAGGTGGGCAGTTGACTCAGCCTCACCTTCAGCGTCATTAACGCTGCTAATGAGAGCACATTGCAGCGCTAATCGTCGGTCCGGTCGCCTGGTGGGCCTCAAGCTTTGAAATTGTTTCTCTCTCACACACGCTTATTTAATTTGGTTTGTAGCTCATTATTAAAGAGGCACGCTGCCTTTACTCTGTGAGATTGCGTTCTCAGCCTGTTTTTTATCACTTGCTGCGTTTACATGGACCCAAATATTACGCTGATTATCACAATAAACGCCCAGTCAGAATAAAAATGCCTCATGTAAACACCACAATCAGAAGAGACTGATCTGAATGAATTCTCAATCAGATCAAGTGGGGTGGTGTAAAACTTTGATATTCTAATCAGGAAAATATTACATAAATACTAATTACGATCGTGTCTCTCCGGTTGGAATAAATACATTCTTTCTCATGGTCGGCCCACGGAGGGGTAACATTTTCGGCAAAGTCTCTGACCCAGACATACTTCTCGCTGACTTGGTGGGAGCGTGATGATTGGCGAACATGACTTGCCGTGGCGTGGATGTGCGGTTTGAGTATAACTCGTCTATGGTTTCGCTCGTTCTCAGGAGCAAACGCTAACATCGCAACGTTAGCAAACATGTATTGACAGATGACGAATGAATGTGTAATTGAAAACTGTCAAAACAGTTGGAAAAACAAGTCGTCTACTATTATATTTCCAGCAGATTAAATGCTTCACAGCGGGTAGAACCACTGTGCACACGTCAAAAACGTTATATTCTGAATAACTATAATATAATATAATATAATACAATACAATGAGAATGATTTCAGTCAGATTGAAGAAAATATTGTCGCAGCTACTGACAAGATTTCATAAGATATTTGAAGCTCCTGAGAGTGCTGTCACCACCTTCAAATCACTGTGTAATGACCTCCTCACACTATTATAGTCACAATCCGTGGCCTGTACATAATGCGTCTGCACAGAGCACAGGTGTGCAGAGGTGCAGCCCTCTGAAAGACTTGAGTGTTATTTAATTATTCCTTCTCCCCTCTGTGTTTTACCAGGAGGAGCACTAGACCTGACAATTTGATTATGTAAAGCGGATTAACAATTAGGCCGTTTGTTCGCATTTAAAGCGGGGCGGTTTTGGTCATTTGTCTTAACAAGGTGGAAGCTGTCCTTCTCTTTGTCAGCTCACCACAGGAGTTCCTCGAAAACGGCCTAACTCCCTGTAACCTTCTATCTTTTAGGTTACACCCACTTCCTGTGTTTATCTTGGGGGTGGGAGATCCTTCATCACTGTTAGAAAAAGTGTCACTCGTGCTGTAACACTGACTGGTAGGTAGTCATTAACACAGACATGGAGTATCTGTGATCCCTAATGAAAGCATCCAGCAGGCTTCTGTAAAAAAAAAAAAAAAGAACTGAAAATCAAACCCCGAATAACACAGTGGATGCTAATGTCTCTGCAAACTTGTTGAAGGAGTGGCCGCTGTTCTGCGCTGTTTGCCTCATCTTGATTATCCACAGTGGGGTAAAGCGCTTGTTGACTCTTGTACCACAACTTTGTTCAGCTCATGTCTCGTCTCAATGCAGCCTTTGTCCCTCCCGTTGTTTGAAACCAGTTCCTGGTCATCGCACTAAACCGAAACATCTGTTCTGATAGTTTTCCACTGCTGGAAACAAAGGCAACCTTCACAGAATTGCCTGACGACTCACACGCACGTCAACATGCTCGCCGGACCACGCCCACACCATACAGAGCGTGTGATAGACGCAGGGGCTCCGTGCTGCTCCAGCAGGTGGTTATCTCTCCTGTTCTGACCCATGACCCGCACGTCCAGCTGCGGTCGGGCACCGGGCCCTGATAGCGAGCCATCAATCAAGGTGAAGGAGGAAGTGGCTCGATCAGGCCTCACTTATCAGCCCGAACACTGTGGAGCCCAGGAACAGTGTCGGTTGGGTGTTAGGAGAGGTGTAACCACAGGGGATTTATAATGTGTGCATTCATGTTTGTGTGCACAGAGTTAACTTTACCGCCTTTACAACAAAACATGATAAGCTAACACATTGATCATGTAGACACAAAGAGAAGGCAACTGAAAAAATGTGTAACCAAAAGTGTGCAGTTGAAATGTTTTGAGGAGCGTGCTTAAAGGTGATTTGTACGACGTTCAGCTAAATGTAGCAATCGCAACATTAGGGAACAAATTATTCTGTTACTGCTACTCTAGGCAGTCAATGCTTTCAAACAGTCATTCTAAACATATCAACTTGAGTATGCATCGAGGAGAAGAAAAGCCAGCTCCAGATAGATTTGGCGCCTTTTAGCATTTTATTTTTTTTAGCTCATAGCTCACATGGCACTCACATGCACACGTGGTCTGATCCGCTGCTAAAACAAATGACCAAGAAGCTCAGAAACCCAATCGTCAGAATATAAATGCTGTGTCCATCATTGCAAACCACGGATATTTTGCAACTGTATGTTTCCCTAGGTAAAATCTTCCATTTCCATTTCCATTGTTGTGACAACGCTGTTATTATTGCTTGGTTAAGTTTAGGGTTACACCACTTGGTTAGGGTTAGGGAAAGAATCCTATTTTGGCTTAAAATACCCAATTCCATCGCCATAAACATGTCTGGAAATTGTCAGAGAGTCAAAAATATCCAGTGGTTTCATGCTTGCAAATGAATAGCGGTATCTGGCGCTCTCTCGTCTAGCTGTAAGTCAGCACCCTCACCTCTGCCTGCTGACATGAAAGTCAGATCATGCACATGTAATGTAGAAATGTTACTATGACACATGTGCATTTTAAAGCATCTGTGGTTTGAAGAAACGTAAAACGGCAACATTTTATTCTGGCGACTTGGGTTTCATCACCGACGATGTGACCTGTTTTTTCAGATCCATTGAGCACAATTTGCATAAAAATGAGAGATTTCACATTCATGTTCATTAGTGACGACGGGTGTGTTCAGTTAACCACTGCACGGACAATAAATGTGCTCTTCAGTGCATTCAAGCGCAACAATGGCCACTACTCTGCTCCATCTTTGGATATTAAATAGTTGTCTGCTTCTATGTTAATGTTCAATTCTCACATAGTGAGCTTTTACATTTGTAATGACAGTCATATTTTCAAATAGAACTTTTGTAATAAAATAAGCGAGGGGTAGAGAACATCAAAAAACAGCTGTAATCCCATACATTATAGTTCTGTTGGAAGGTGATCAACTATTCAACCCAAGTCCAAAATCTTGGAGCTTACATAGACATCAACTCCAGGAGCACCGCTGCATGTGTGACACTATTTGTCAGGCATTCGTCTGTCCGCTGTGTGTCTCAGCGGAGTGCGTTTATGAGGACAGCTGTGACACTTATGACTCCCCCCCTCCCTCTCCGCCTCTGACCAGCCACTCTGCTGTGACAGATGTATGCAGATTTCTGCAGCTGTGCTCTCACCTGCTGGCTGAGGGCTAATGAGACGTGAGATGCCACCAGCAGAACGGCTCAAAAAAAAAAAAATTGGGCCTTTTAGTGCCCGGCCACATTAAGCTGGGTGGCTCTAGATACACAAAGAGGACAGTGCATGAATGGTAGTCCGCTTGACACACTGACCTGGTTTTACTGCTACTTTATACTTTACTGCTTTATACAATATATATAACTTTAAAGGAATATGTAAGACTTTGACCTCTTTGAACAACTGATTAGAGGATAGACTCAGAAGATTCTTGATATACATGGCCCCTAATATGTTGTCTACCGCTGTATATATGACATTAGCAACAAGGAACATGAGGCGAGCATATGTGCTGATAAGTAGAAACCATGTAACTACATATTAGTCTCACTGTTTATGTCTGGATGATTTTCAGCCTCACTGCGAGTAGTCATTGCCGCACAGCTGCGGAGTTTCTCTGCATGTTACAAAGCAGCTAATGACAACCTTTGTTCTTCAAAACAACTCACCCCAGTCTAGCCTGACTCTCTTTTTTTTTTTTCTCTCTCTTCCCTTTCTTTCCTTCCACCCTGCGTTTGGAGTGCACACAGGTTCACACCCCTAGGCTACATGACGGCAGCATATGGGAAGCGCAGGCAGGAAGACTGTGAAGGCGGCGGAGTTAAAGAATGGGATGAAAAGAAGCGAAACGCTGGTGCAGGTATATACCGGACGGTTGAAAAAAAAAAGAAGAAGAATAAGAAAGGAGAGAGAAGAAACACACGAGATAGTGAGAGATGAAAAGAGAGAGGCGAGGACGAGCGCTTGATGTGGTTTAGGCGGCTTAACGCTGATGCCACTGCACCCAGTGAACTCACACTGCTGCAATCATTTGATATTTAAAAAAATGATCTGTGTGTATCATGCGGCCGCTCATATAGTAGATCCGGTCATTTTAAATACTGCTGTTGACATGTTGCACACAGTGTGTCTGAGGGCTGGGAGGCTCCTTCATGTCAGACAGAACGGCCTATTAATGATATGGTATTAGTGTTGTCGTTAACTTACAGTTACTTGGTGACTGAGGTGACGGTAATGCTCAGCCAATTTAGTTTTGGGCTATTGTTTTCGTCCATTTATCCTGTTTCACAGTCACAGTTCAACAGAGCTCAAAGCAAACACCTTCGACTGTCGAAACACAAAATGATTCAGTTCACCTCAATTCGAGAAGAGGAGAAGCGGCGAAATTGTCCCACTGAGTGATTTTCTTTCAGCGGATTTGCATCAGTCTTCAGAACTTACGGTTAAAGCTTATATTTACATTGAAAATGTTTGATTTTTTTTAACAATCACTCAAGGCATAAAAGTTATTCTGGTGTTTTGTATGTAAAATACTGGTTTGGAAAGTAATTGTAACTAAAGCTGTCAAGTAGAAGTTGAATAAAAGTACAATATTGCACAATACAATACAGTACAATAAGTACAGATACCTAACATTCTTTTACTCTAGTGAATGTAATTACATTCCACCACTGCTTATTTGTATGCTTTTTTATTATCGGCAGAATCACATGAAGGTTTCCGTCCCTCTGACTAAGTGCAGTACAGGTCAACAAATTCCAAGCGTTACATAGAGGGAGAGTGCTGGTAAACTGACCTGAGATCAGCGCCTTGTGGCAGCAGGACTGATACAGTTAAAAAGACCTGTTTAAGCTTACTTAAAACGAGCCTCCACAAGAGAGGAGGCCTCCCCTCGCACTCCTCCATCACCTCCCTGTGTGAGAACATTAAAGAGAACTGCTCCTCAGATCTTTCCCTTGTCTTTACAGTTTGGATGTCAACGAGTTCAACCTTTTTCTCTTGATGCACAGGGGAGCTGTCTAAATTAGTTTGTTCCTCCAACATTTTTTTTTTTGGGGTGGGGTGGGGGGCAATTCCATCTCAAAACACAACAGCCCGGGATGATGGGTAGCTCTACTTTCTCTGCCCACGTCTGGCCTCGCTGTGGTTTACCCACCCACACGTGCATACCGTGTAGACACGCTTTCCGCATAACGAGGGCATACGGTTGTTTTGTCAGTGGTCAGAAAGACAATGTCAGGAACATCTGGAGGTCGGTAATCACTCTATGGGGCGTGACCAACCCCCCCGGAATCCCCCTGGACACACACTGATGCCGAAATCCCCGCAGAAATATGCTTTAATGAGGGATAATTCTACCACAATGCCAGTCCCACCTTCTGTATTCTAATCCTGGCTTGTGTGTTTGTTGGTTTGGTTGTGTGTGTGTGCGTGCATGTGTACAATACACCCTGATCAGAGTACCCATATGCTGGCTCCTTTGAACTCATTAATCAAGGATTGGGAAGAGAGGGGGATAAAGAGGGAAAAAAAAGGCCAAAAAAAACCCAACATACAGGATTGAACAGGATTATGGCAGCACGGTTGTTAAAGAAGTATTAATTTAGTGCCTCGTCTGAAAGATCATATTTGCTCAGAAAGGATCACAAGCAGGGCAGACCTGAGCTGGAGACAAAGAGGTGTGGTCGCCGAGCTGAGTGTGCATATCATTAACCGAGATGAGAGATGGTATCAGGGAGCGGAGTTAAAAGGAAAGACCAATAGGAGAGGGGGAGTACGGTCGTGAGGCAGAATGGGGAAAGGCGTCACGGGGGCAGTAATTCACTGGTAGCAGACACACAGTGATAAGAGAGCGTCACGCACACACAGGTGGAGTTTTCAGTACTTGAAATCCCCCTATAGTCTATAAATAGCATGGATTTGGATTTTTTTTTTTTTAACCCAGATCAGGTTATAGCTGCAGGATAGTTGGATGTATTGTTGTCTGTCCCCCCCACCACCACCTAGTGGGATCCCTTCCAAAAGCAAACTTAAAACCTCGCCCGTTGCTGGATTTCCTGCTCAGGGAAAGGTCAGGTTTGTAGATTGTTTCCGAGTCGTTTCTTTCTGCGCAGTCATTATGACAGCAGGCACCACGTCAGCAGCAGTAATGCCTCTCAGTCTCCCCCCTGCTCCCAACTCCTGTAATCTTAGCAATGCTGAAGGGAGACTGAGCTCTGTAATAACACCACTCTTTACCCCTATTGTTTATGGTTTAGACTCACTATTTTTAGAGCCGCGGCTCCCTTTTTTTAGCCCGCGGTGACACAAATAGATCCAGTAAATCACAAAGTGCTTATTGTGTTTTTTAGCAAGAGCCCGGTGATGTCACGAATGAGGTAGAGTGGCAGTGAGTAAGCAAACAGATCTGCCGGTAGCTTACGGGCGCTATTTTTGGAAGCAGGGAATCCAGGTGGTTTTTTTTGTTTGTTTTAACCCCGCACCACTTAATGAAGCCCGTTGTTATGCAATTTTTCAGACAGAGGAAGAGAAAAACAACAGGTGATCTATTAATAGACAGACATGACACTCCGCACGATTAAATGAGCAATAAGTTGTCTGCTTTTCGAGCGGCTGTCCTGCATGCTGAGACTTGAGCGTGACTTCAGTGATGTAAAACAACTTGTCAACACTTGAGGTTTTTGCTCGCTGTGAAGTGAGTGAGGACACACTGTACAGGCTAGCCATAAAAAATAAACTTCAATAGCAAAACACCCGACTATGTGAGCTGGTTCTTATTTTATGTCCAAATGTTTGCTGGTTTTTTCCCTCTGATGTGCTCCGACTGCTCTGCCTCAACTCTCTGAGATTTAAGGAGTTGCCTGACAGACTGATAGCTTTATTTGTTGCTAAAGTAAGCACCAACTGTTGGGGTTAGCTTACTTAGCAGACTTTGCCAGGACTAGGCTGGGAGCTCGGAGGACTTTGGGGGTGTTGGGGCACACTGCTAGCACAGGACTGACGGATGGAGGAGGAGGAGCGTGAAGAGGACGTTGATGGAGGAAGCTATGAAGAAGAAATAAGAAATAGTGTGACTGCATGACAGTCACTGGCTCTCTTGCTGTTGGACTAAGAAGTAACATTTGCTGGCTTGCACTTATTTGATGTATGTATTGGCAAAAATCTGGACTCGCTTGTTATTTTTATCGTAAATAATGTCATCATACAAACGTACATGCGTGGCTGTCCCTGTGTACTGCAGGGGTGTATGACTGAATTGCAATCTAAATGTGTAGGGGTGAAAAGAATCCCAATTGTTGACTTCAAGCTGCTTCTAAGCACTGTCGTTGTTTTAGCTAACTTCCTGTCCTTCGCCACATGAGTGCACAGCGGTAATAGCCAAACATAGCAGGAAACAGCAGGATCCTTCACGAGCAGACAAGGACCGCCTCTTTGTGGAGAGCTCTGTCCTGATTGGATAAAGTGGATGGGGATACCAGAAAATTTCTCTCTTTTCTCTTTTGCTGCATCACCAGGGGGAGGAGATACATGGGTTACTGACCAAAGACACCATAACAGTGACTTCTCTTTGAAAAATAGAGCTATATAACACTTAATTGCATAAAAATAATACTTACAGCTGCTTTAAAAAAACATACAGAGTCTAGAGGGGAATTGTTTCGTCTGTGGGCAAAGGGCCCCAACTAAACACTGCTGTTTTGTAATGGGCCCCAAGCATTAAACATTGGGAACTACTATCTCAGTCTTAAGCGCTGAATTGCATTTTGTAAACTGGTGTTTTGGGGTGTAAAATTGCAGCCTGTAGACTAACCACAACCGTCTGATTAATGATAATAAGTAAATGTAGTGTGATAAAAGCAGCCTATTTCCTTCAAAGTGCAAAAGAAGTACAAAATTGCATCAAACCTTAATACTCAAGCGAAGTGCAAGTGCCACAAAATGGCACTAAACTACAGTACTACAGGGTAAATGCACTCAACCACTGATCATACTCTCCCCTACGGCACTTTCACCGTCACTTCAGGAGCTCAAGCCAGCCCCCTCGAAGCGGAACGTTAGCGCACATAAAAGAAAGTGGTCGCCCCTCTGGCTGTATACAAGAATCTTACTCACAGGCAAACAGCTCTGATTACGAGTCATACTGCTCTGTGTCTCATTTTGCACCACGACTAATATCGTGAGAGGGATTCGGCCTTGTGTAACCCCTCCACGGCGCTAAGCCCCGCTGCTCCACACAAATGTCATATTGCCACACTGTTTGCCTATAATTGCTGTTTCACTCTCAGCCCTCTGTGGTTACCCAGCGCACTCAGGAGCTCAGAATCAGCGCCGGCACATCTATATAAAGAAACAGCTGATCGGCCTGGATTTTGAAAAACACTACCGTTTTGAGAGCGGCGCGTTTTCAGAACTGCTCATGTAGCAACGTGATTTTCCCCTCTGAGGAGCGCAGCTTTCACAATGACACATATCTGTGTCATTTTTTTTTTCAGGAGGTAAGAGAGGAGAAACTGAGGCCGAGCCCGTAGATTTGAGGTGTCTGATGAGTAGGCGCACACATGTTTCTTCTGCACGTGTGGAGACAATAAACATAAGTGGTTGGGAGAGACAAACATACGTGTGCGCGTGACCTCGCTGGAAATTGAGCTTAGTCAAAGATGTTGTTCTGGTGGAAAAAAGCCTACATCCTTTTCGTGTGGGGGGACTTCCGAAACACCTCGTGTGTGCAGAGGGTCCATACATGGGGAAAATGAAAACCATGTGATTTACCGCGTGGCCTCCTTCAAGAACATGCATTATACTGTACTGTATGCCTCCATTTAATGTAGCAGACACTTCAGAGCAAAGCTTGAAGCAGCTGGAATGTTTCCTAAGAGAAGGGAGCAGGGAACATGAACAATGAATATGCCCTAAATCATTCTTTTTGCATGTTTTCTTTTTCTTTTCTTATCTGTTATTTTCCCAAGCCGTAGCGTTAGTCGGCTCGCGTCCGATGGAAAGAGCTCCAACAGGCTCATGCAGTAGGCTTACTCAGCGATTTGTCAAAGGTTGGAGTTGCACTTGCTGCATGTCAACCGGAAACTTTATTTGCTGAGTTCGCTCACGTTTATGGTAAATTATTTCGAGTCTGACTAGCTTTGCACATTCAGCATTTACCTGCCTGACTGTAAAATGGCAGCATGGTACAAATGCCTATTTTTGTTCCGGATAGCATGTGATGTTAGCTCGTGTATAAATAACGTTCAGGGTTCAGCGCATACAATTCTCATACAGGAAGAAAAAAAAAAAAAAAAAGCAATGCAAAAAAATTGAAACTTGCAGCCTTTTATTTATTTCTTTGTTTAGACATATTGTCCCAAAGCAGTGCAGCCCATCATGCACCGCTGCAAACATCGACTTAAATACAATCTATCACACATAAACAAACAACAACTGCACACTCGGGCGCATATCCCGGTGCCTCGGTGCAGCTGTCGTGGCTTGCCTTTGAACTACCTCGAAAGACAATTCAGCATCTAAAAGCCCCTCTTCTCTCTAATTACAGTGTCTCTGTATTATAGGGCAGCCAGAGAAATCTAAGTATTCTACTTTGCCAGTGCTTTGTAAATGGTAGAATCAGAGCTGGCTTGAAACAGGAGCTGTCCTCTCTGGTCTTGATTACCCTGCTGCCGAGGTTGCTGCCTTTAAACCATCTTTTAAGCTCACTAATTGACTAAGAACTTTTTATTATGTACGGTAAAGTCTGGGGGAGTAATTGCAGGAGAGGAGACGCTTGTGCATCAAAAGTACCAATGCGAGTTCCTTCTGAAGTTTCACCACAGAGTCTTTAAAGGAGACGTGTGATGCTCATTTTCAGGTTTAATTATTTCATTTTAGGTTACTACAAGAAATGGTTTACATACTTTAATGCCCAAAATACACATCAGTTTTCTCATAATGTCCAGTGCTGCATGTCTGAAACGTTCTGGTTTAGCTCCTGTCTCTTTAAGGTCCCTCCTATACTTGATACCCTGCTCTGATTGGTCAGCTTGCTTATGACTGCGCCAACACCACCACCACCAACAACAGAGGAACTGTGCTAAAATCAATTCTTACATGCCAAACTAGCCGCTAGGCATAAATTATGCAAATATGTGACATGGTGTTGTAGTGTGATGTCACAAAGTCACAGAATTAAAGGAGGGACTTTATAGTGAGGTGTTTCAGGGGCAGTGTTTTCTGTGGGAGAGAGGAGCTTCTGTTGGTGCGGGCTTCAGCTTTATTTTAACTTTCAAGACCTTTTTACATGCACAAGAGCCGATACAACATGTCAGTATATCAGGGAGAGAAGACTGCCCGAGATGTCAATTCAGAAAATCCTGCTGCAGGCCGGTAAAGCAAGAGTGGAAAAATACAGTTGCCTATCCAGCTGACATCCAACATGCCTACATGTTTTTTTTTTTCAACGCCTTTGGGTCTTCTAAAGAGTAAGACTAAAATGTTGTGACCCAGACTTCACAGGGCGGCTTTGTTCACCTTTTCTCTATTTTCCCACCGTTAACACAAAAGAGGCGATGTAGGCGAAGCACGTAACCGTCCGACTGACCTGGTTCCATGTTTGTAGATTCGATACAAGCACATGATTTGACCTACATCTGTGGACACAAAGGTGTGTATGTGTGTCACCCCAAAATAGACTGGAGCGACAGAAGAAGCCGAAGAATATTCGAATAAAAAAAAAGATAGAGCAATGCTTTGCATTTGTACGCATCCGGAGTGTGAAAGATGAGAGCGAGAGGCGCGTGAGTCACTGTGTAGCACCGTGTAGTGTTTTTCTACCAACCTGTGGATCGAAACCACTGGGAGAGCAAATTTTAAATTTGATACTTGAAACACAAGTAAAGGTGTTAGTCATGCAGTGTCGGTTGAAAATGTAGAGGGCAAGATGAAGGAGAAAATATCACACTCAGGAGATTCAACAATCATGAAAGCACCAACGCATACGCACATAAACCTACACGCAAACACATTCAGCCTGCGTGGGAGGCTTGAATAACTGGCTCAGGTCTGCAGGGCGTGTGTGGGTGTATGTGTGTTTGTGTGTGTGCATGATGGTTGCGCAAGTTTTGTGCGTGAGCATCAGTTTGTGTGTGCATGTCAGTGAGCGTATCTGGGAAGGGGAAAGGGAAGTGTTTCAGGGTGGAAGTGGATTAACAGCAGGATACAACAGAGACACTCCAAACAGCCGTCTCATACGCCCGACTGGAGGTGAACAATACGCATGTATATGAGAGAGAGAGAGAGAGGGAGCAGACGAGCAGAGAGAATAAAGGGAAGCAGGGCGATAGAGGCAGCGAGAGGAAGTGACAGAGCGGTCTGAAGATCAATGTTTTACATCAGTTTGATCGATAACGCCGCGCGAGACGAGCACAGGGCTTTCTTTTTTGGTTTTAGCCGTATCAAAAATACCTTTCTCGCGCTTTTATTTGGATTCAGCCAGGATTCACACGAAGCACGGCTGTACTCAACGGTGCAATATGTAAGAATGTCAGTTCAAAACCTAAAGGAAATCACAAGACCAGCTTTCCCCTGGTGCTCCGTGCGTATGGACCACTAACTGCACGGCTAACTGAGCTAACTAGCTGTAGCAGCTACAGTTATGGTATTTGTTTGGAGCACAAATTCACCAGGTGGTCAGTTCTTTACCAGTGCAGTGACTTTATGAATAGATGGCTAACAGTACAAAGGGGTGATAATAACCTGTCATCACCCCTGAAGGTAAAAGACGTTGAGGTCAAAACACAACAAACTCCAGTCAATTTAAGTAGCACCAAGACTGCAGTCTTTGCTTGGCAATTACTTGAAACAAGCGTCATGCTGACCTCCGTGAGAACATTTAGGCCTTTTACCACAAGCATCCGATGTCTCTCATTTGTCCTTTAAACTCATTAATCCATGCAGCATGGGGTTGTTTCCAGATTACTTTCTCAGTTCCAGCAAACTGCAGCACAGTTCACTCAGAAGGGGCTTAAAGAAAGCAGTCTCAGCTGGAGAATGTTCCCAAAATCTCTTCATTTCACACACAAATTGAGCAAATCAAAGCCAAAAATTGAAGTGCATAAGGAGGCCACAGGTCTGAGTGCTGAGTATAGTTTGCATGATTTATGTGCACATAATTGCATATAAATATATTCAAAACATTTTGAATGAAGACATCTTATGTATGAGTGATGCTCTTTGCAACCTAGATGCATGATTACTGTGATCCAGGCCTCTTAGCAGACCCACGCGAGCACATGCTCCGACCCACACGTACGTGCACCCGGCGACACCTCCGTTCTTTTTGCAGAAACAGGTTGTTAAGATTAGATCTTGCTCGGAACTGACCAGAAAGAACCAGATCCTGTATGAGCCTACCTCTCACCTGAATGCAGCGGATTAGCTGTCTGCGCCGCCGAGGACAGCCAGGAGAGCGTGAATGTGGGGCAGCCAGAGACGGAATATGTGCTACTTTAAGTGGATGACGGCGCAGTAAATATCCCCTAAGATGTCTCTGTGTTGTTCTCTGTGTACTTTTCCTGGCAGCTTAAAAACTGACCTGGGGCTGGGAGGGTTTTTATTTTTGGAGCCTCCGTTCCTTTTTTAAGAGACTATTCCTTCTATTTCCAGCAGACCTCATCTCGTGGTTTCCATCTCTGGCTATCAGTGTTTCTAAATGCAGCACCAGTCTAAACCTGTCGGAGCCTAATCGACTCCGTGCTGGTCTTGGAATAATCTCATGTGATTGTGGTTATGCAGCAGAAAGTCAGCCTGCAAGACTTCCATGAGACTCGGGGTCAACCGGCGGCCAGCTAATGTCAGAATCATGCAATTTCTCATAGTCGGTCGGATCACACCATCGTGTCATTTGTAGATGCTAATAGAAACTGCAAGTTATGAGTGCAGCTGCTGTAACCCAGAGCTGTAATTGTCAGCAGTTTGGCAAATAACAGGCTTTGGACGTGACAGTTAACACCTATTTAACCGTATGACTGTCTGTCTGCCTCTCTTCCCATTTTAAAAGGGTTTGGTTTTGTGCCTCAGCAACGATTTGGAAGCAGTGGTCGTGTCATTCGCAGATACTCCTATGAGTGTCAGTCTGTGTTTGACTCACAAGACAGGGAGGCCCCGCAGGGTGGAGATCAGTTTGATTCAGACAGAAAGTAGAGAAAGTAAAGACTCGAAGTCGGTGGAAATGAGGAACGTACTCATTTTTGAAGCATTGACTGACACAGAGAGGTTATAATTTTTTTGGATAACACCCTTCAATTTGTGATACTAGCCAGCCCTGCCCGTCACGGCGAAACCTGTCTCGTGTCTGCAGTGACGACATGAATACACGTCCAGTCTGTCTGGGCATGGCAGGGGCGTGCAAGTGAAAGGGAAAATTCAGTAGTGGGCGTATGCGAACCATCTGTCTGAGGGTGTGTGTTTTCTGTGTTCCTGTACGTGTGTCTGTAAACTTGCAAACAGTCTGTTTGCGGGTGTGTGTGAAGAATGAATTGTCAGTTACAGCAGTGAGTTTCCAATGCGCCAGACAACCTGAACATCGCCCAGTCCCTCAAAAAATCAAACCAGACGAAGCAAAAAATAAAACCCAAAAACGCAGACACAGGGCGGCACGGGGGCACGCGCAGATGTAAACACTTTACCGCCAGTGCGCCAGTAAACATGGACAGTTGTCAGAGTAAAGAGAGATCTGGTGAAAAAGCATAGAATTAGGCTGCTTTGTTCTAAATTGAGCGTTGAAATGGAAAAAAAACAAACAAAACAACATGCATGCAGACATGTGACCACATGGCAGACATACAGCGCAGAGCTCAGCTGCAGATTAAACATGCACAAGTCCAAAAGCACAAGAAGGAGCGTTTCATGTCGAACGCCCACACACGCAAAACAACGTGGAGGGGGAAAAAATGCAGTCTGCAGATCTGAGCTGCAGCGGCGGTGAAGTGCCCTCAGCTGTCCGCGCAGCTAATGCTTTATTTTAAGGGCTGGTGAGCTCACGGGGGTAATGTGAGACCTTACACAACCCGGTGTTGTTTACAGCTGCAGCCCGTGAACTCAGGGAAACTCTGGAATGCATCGTGAAGCAAGAGAACTGTGCAGAAAATAAAAGAGCGTTTTCTTCGATCGAGTGTTTCCGCCCCGTTCGATTGTGAATGTTACGTAAGTCGCGCTTTCAGCGGCACATGCTCCAAGCTTTTCACTTGCAGCGAGTCGAGGACGAGATGACACAAAATGGAGCGCAAAAAAAGACACATTCAAAGTCATTTTCTAAGATTGATGCTATCATCTCCTTTGCTAAAGGTCTAGGTGTGTTATATCAGCGTGCACCTCCCTGCAAAGGCGCCAGTTTTTCTGGCTCCTGCTTCTTTTTTGTCCCACTATCACCTTCTGTCTTAGATGATTAGATGAGGAACTTGCACTAATGGGATTAGAGGGCCTTTCCACCTGCCGCAGCGCTGTGGTTAAAACGGAGCGTCTCTTCAAAGTCAGCAGATCCCCTCTTACAGACTTAAAACTCCATTTCATTAGCTTATGGGAGCAGCTGAGACTGAGGCAGCAGGCGTGTGGGTCAGACGGGCAGAGAGGAGTCCTCACTCGCCCCTGTGTTAAAAAGAGATTACAAGAGGATGAAACTGAGGACAGGGTTTGGAATATAACGTGATACTTTATTGATCTTCGGCGCTGAAACCAACCAAAGAGGTTGTGTTGTCTAGCGTCGATTCCACGTGGGTGCTGGATGTCTGTGGTCGACACCCGGGGGCCCACCTGCAACCTCCTGTGGGTAGCGACAGACCCCTCTGCCGCAAGGGGGGAGTACAATGGTGGAATCCTACATTACGGTCTGAGAACCACACAGACAAACAGACCCAGACAAACCTCTCTCCTCCCACACACAAACTCACACAAAAGCTGTTTTTTTGTTTTGTTTTGTTTTTTCAAATCACAAACAGGCCTTCCTCAGAAAACACCTGCACACAAACAAGTTCTGCCATGTGTTTGTTGAGTCACATGGCAGCAGATGTTTGAACAAGGTGAAGTCCCTTTTGACACAGCAGGTCAGCAGGCTTTTGGCACGGCTTGTTTGACTTTAAACGTATTCCTCAAATATCAAGATGTGTTTGATCTTACAAGACAACACCGAATGCACTTTTGAAATCTCTTGGCAGTCTTGGACGAGCACACCAGCGGTTCTCAACATGGGGCTCGGGCACTTTGGAGGGTTCCAGGGGGTCCACAGCCAAAAGGGAATAATTTAGTTGCTCAATCGATATATAACACAATAACAGATCATATTCAGATCGGGTCTACATACTTTACTGCTCAACACGCACCTCAGTTGACGAGGCGTTTTAGGAGCGGTGTTTTCTGTGGGAGAGAGGAGCTTCTGCCGGTGCTGGACTTTGACCTTTTTTTTTAACTTTCAAGACCGTCCTAATGCACGAGATCCTCTGTAACACACCGAAAGAGCAGAAAATTGAGCCCTTTAATAGTACATTACATGCGCTTTCATGTGGCTCATGTTAGTGGTATTGTCTGCATTCCTTTAACGGACCCTTTTGAAGCACTTGAATGTTATTGTGCTGCATTCCAGATCTGGCTTTGTTGTGTCTTGTAAGCCAGTGCAGCGACATGCTTGGCATATTTATACACAATAATACAAATTTAGGTCATGTATAACTTATGAGTTAAGTGTATGAGCTAATGAATATCATGTCCTCTTATGCAAGACAGATACAGAGCAAATGGAACTTTGCATATTAAGAGAATATTTACCTTGGCTCCGGCACTATCTTTTGCTTTATAAACTCAGCTCACGTAAGAGGTAAACATAGAATAGAGCAAACTGGAGCATGCGCTGGACCACCGTGGTGGAGGTTTCTCTATACACTGTGGGGTCCCATTACTCATAATTCCTGTGAAATTTTATGTCTGGAACCAAGTGCTGCATAAAACAACAAGAGCAGCGGGACAATGAGGGCCGAAAGGCATCGGAGGGAGACAAAGGAGTGGGAGTGAAAAAGAAAAAAAAAAAAGCAGAAAGTGTGCTGGAGGGAAGATGGAAGAGGCAGACAGCCAGAGAGATGAGGGGCTGTCTGACACAAAAGACCCGACTTCCTGTCTCATGATGCAAGCCGCTTTAGGTTTAATGACATTTCAGTTTAGACCTGGAGGATTAATGCTAACTTTGGAGTGGTCTTTATATGGGTGTGGGCGTATCGACAGGAAACTAGCAACACTTGCACACGCCGCCAATGAAATGGCCCTTCTGTCCTCCATTGCCCACGTCATCTCCTCTGCAGGCAGTGAGATAACCCCCTGGAGACAAAAGGGTTTCCTGTCAGTCAGATAATCATCATCAGAGATCACACTCACTTCCTCCACCCGGGCCGTCGCACTAACTGCAGGGGCAAGAGGCTAGCGCGGCTGCATTGTGCTGATCCAGGGCCAGTTTTCGCTCTTTCTTCAGGGCTGACGTGACGAAGTGAGAGCTGACTCGCAGTCTGAGTCAATAAAAGCTGCGACTTGTGTGAGCAGACAGGTCAGAGGTCATCATACTCCATTAGAGGGGTCAAGCCAATGATGACCTGTCTTTTTGGCCCTCTGCCACATCGCAGACACCAATATGTCATGGGGTTCTATAGGTAAAAGATACAGGTTCTAGAGTAGGTTTGGCATTTACTTTGCAAAACATGAAAACATGTAACCTTCATTAAAAGGTTAACACATAATTCTTTGATTTAAAGGAACAGTTCACCCCTAAATCAAACATACATGTTTTTTTCTCTTACTTACTTAATGCATTTTATCCAACAAGACTGTTTTTGATCGAGTTGGCGAATTTTTGAGATATCAGTCAGCGAGATGTCGGCCAACTCTTGAATGTAATGGAACTAAATAGCACTTGGCACTTTTAAACCTGTAATAGAACAGTTCTCAGCTGGTTTATTTCTGTATTGTCGTGCAGAAGGAAGCGCGCATCTACTCGTTTACGAGAGGCTAGCTAACAAACTAGCTGACGCTACAGCTCAGCAGAGGAGGATGTTTACATCCTGCGCCGTCACTAGCACGAGCCTCTCGTCCATGAGCCGGTGTGGTTAGGTAGAGAGAAAATATGGCCCAGATGAAACAGTTCACCACAAGGTCTGTGGTTTATCTCAAATAACCGGGTCATGATTTCTGGAAAGCGCCATTGCTGTTGAGTTTTTTTCAAATGTATTCTTCTGACGTTTTGAGTGCCGCAAGTCAAGTGCCATCCAGTTCCATTTAATTTATGAGAAGGCAGACACCTCCAAGGCCAATAACTCCAAAACTCGCGCCAAAACAATCTAGATCAGGGGTCACCAATCTTTTTGACATTGAGAGCTAAGTGGAGGAGACACAGTGGTACGGAGGGCTGCTTGTTTTTATACAATTCCAGATTAAAAGAAGAAGTACAAACTGCTAAAAATGTGTCGGCAAATATACTTGGGCCCAGCCAAGTAATGTATATGTGTGGGAAACACTGCTCACTGCATGATAGCAGGAATTAGATCAGGGGCGACCCCTGACCAAATGCCTGGGTCAGGGGCGACCCCTGATCTAGATGGATGAACAGCACTGTTACAGGAGGAACAATCTATATTGATAGTGTGACACACACAGCATCTTTACAACTGCGATAATATCACCACTATTAGACTGCTCGAACGTAAACAGAAGAGAAGAAAGTTGCAATTCAGTACAAATAATATTACAATACATGCAACCTAAATGAATTGAATTATACCACACGTACAGTGAGTCTAAACACCTGCACTGTAAGCAGTACTGTACGTGTGGGTGGGTGTGGGTGTGTGTGTGTGTGTGTGTGTGTGAGAAAGACAGAAACCAGGTCGCCGCATGGGGGGATTCCTCTACAGGAGGAAACTCCACTTTGCTCGGCACCGTCCTCACAAGACATCATGGGCACCGCAGCCGCGTTGTTTTCACTTCTGTGCAAAATGCCCCCAATCCTACACATGTCATTAGAAATTGGAATCTTCCACGGCCGTTTGTTGGTATTCATTTCACACGAGAAAACCAGCTTAACGTCTGACAATCTTATGAATTTTTAACCTGAGGCCAAAGCAGTTTGTCTGGGGTTGCTTGTGCATAAAAAGTGACATTAGAGGGTGCGGAGCCTCCCACCGAGCAGGCTCACCACATGCTGCCACGCACGCCGACGGATCCCACATACACACACCCACCTCAGGCTGAATGCATCCCAGAGAGAAAGAGCCGTGAGTCATACGCCTCACTGCTGTGAGGTTCTCTCCCTCTCCCTCTCAACCCCACACCATGTGGTCTGGGCATGTTTCAAGATGCTGCACTTTACGCACTCTGACTCACCCCGCTCCTTTCTTTCTGAAAAGGTCACACTCGACAGCTCGTAAACGCACCAATTAGGACCCGCTCGGCCAGAAGCTGTAGTAGCTTCTCTCACAAATGGACGGACCCTTTAGTAATAACTGTAACATGTGAGACAGGCAGAAGAAAGAGGCAGAACTGTGAAGAGCCTCTCGACACCTCATTTGAGAAGGAAAATCAAAAGGTCAACCGTTTCTTATGACAAGGAGCTTCTGGTGTTCGGCTATCAGCGCAGCGAAGTCATAGAAATACTGCTTACTCAGTGTGGGTTTGAACCAGAAAAGTTTGGGTATTTTCCTCATACAGTAGTTGTGATACCGTCCACTTATCTCTCGGTGGCAATTCGGAAACCGGGCACTGTGCCTGTGTGACCTGAATGTCAGCACATAGCTACACACTGTAGTAGGTATTGTGATTTGAACCCTGCAGCCGCTTTTACTCATCAAACCACAACATGCCGCCTGTAGTGATGATCAGGCACTTCGGCATCTGTGGCCGCTCTCGATCACGAAGCTCCAAAAGAAAATGTCTCAGATCTGTATCAAGATTATAATGTGCGTGTAGTGATCTGTTACTCAAGAACAACTAAGATCACCTTGACCTTTCATAATTTCAATAGAGAACAATGACATTTCAAAATAATTGCAAAGGTTAGAGTAATAACAACCAACCGTCACTGAGACAACTTATTTAAAGGTCATATAGATAACATCTTTATGTAGACAATCATTTAAAGAAAACAAAACAATACATCTGCAGAGCTTGCAGAACGGCGCAGAACAACAAGTATAACTTAAACTTAAAATCATTATTATAATTGTGAATCAAAACGTTTTTTAGGTCTCAAAATGTTTATTTTGGTTTATGTCTGTGAAAGAATCAGATCAAGTGGGGGGAAAAAAACACGGCTGAGTACACACACCCAGCAGACTGTACTGACTTAACATCGTCTAGCTGGCGTTAGCAAGGTCAGCCGTTTGCGAGCTAACGTCAGCTCATGCAGCTGAATTCAAAAGTGCAAGATCAGATTGAAAAAAAAAAAAGACGATTTTTCTCTCCGAAGGATGATTTTGAATGTTGCAGTCCCTTAGTGAGAGGGTACCTCTCTGGGTACTGTGGATTTGTGAGGCTTTTTTTTTTTCCTCAACATGAATTTAAGGTTACATAATTTGCTTTTTAGACATTACTCAACGCATAAAACATCTCAAAACTTCTTGCAAAAGAAAACTAGTAGAATTACTAGTTGGAGAGGAGTTTGATCTTTTAAGAGGCTGATTCAGACTCCTTCAGTGAAAATGTTCAGTCTGAGCTACTTCTGTTGTTCCCTAAGTGTGCAATTCCAAGAAAATATCTGTCAGCGTGATGATTTCCAGCAATTCATACTCCACTTGTTTTTTTGGCAACACTTGTGTTTTTTTAATCTTGATATTATGTAACTCCCGGGAGCTGGAGTTAAACATCTCCACTGGTGGATGTTCCTCGGAACAATATAGAGGTCTATGTTCTTGCTGAAACAATGATGAATGCCACTTGATGAATATTGTCCCTTTATTGAGCTCCATAGAACAGTTGCCGTGGTGACTAAGACCAGCACTGTGCATCATGTTGAGCAAGTTGTGCTGTGCAGAGCGCCTGCTGCCTCCTCAAAGCACTGAAGGCCAGACTGCTCATCGTTACGCCGCCCCGACCGCGCTCTCTGTTCTCCTCACTCTTCACTCCCCTCCATTATGTTCTGTCCTTTTCTTCTTCTTTTTTTCTCCCCTCACCCTGACTCACCGCGTGCTCCCCAGGGAATTGAGGGGGGTAAGCGTGAATCATCGCTGGGGGTATGAAAAAAAGTGCGTGTGTGTGTGCATGCATGCAAGCGCACACACACATGTGTTTCATGGGTGATTCAGGCGTGTGGGCTGTGAAACCTGAGAAGTGGGCAGAGAAGGAGAAAGAGAGGAGCAGCAGCAGCAGCAGCAGCAGCAGTGTGATAGAGACAGTACAGGCCAGAGACCCTCTCCTCTGTCCCCTGTTCTCCTCCTCCTCTCGCCCCTTGGGGAGATACAACAGCTGCACCAGATACAGAGCACCTCCCCTCAACGGACACAATGCACAAGCGTCCTGTTCATGAAGGAAAGGGGCCATACAGGACTCTTAGCGATACGTGCATGCTGCAGAACAACCTCGCGTCTATATTCCAAGTGCTACAGTGTGCCGCAGGCAACTGGACTCGTTTCGGTTTCACCTCTCATCCATTTGTCAGTTCTAGCATCTTCACTTCTTAGAAACTGAAGAGAGCCTCTTGGGCGAGAGGTGAAACGTCCTCCATGAACTGAAACAAGTCCAGCTGCCTGCCTTATAGCACTTCGAAGTACCATGCGCCGACAGCTTCGTATCTATATACAAACATCACGCCACTGCTGAAGCTGTCTGGTCTGTGCTCATGTTTGGTCCAAGCATCAGGCCATCGCAGAGCAGAGAATACGTCCAGTTTGCACTCAGTCAGGGCAGGGTTAATGTGTGTTTATGGGGCAGGACAGCTGTCTAGTCCCTTTTACACAGCCCAGGGGACGGCACAATTACAACACGTAGACCTGCCACTGACCTGGTGACCCCTCAGCCTGCTACTGACTGATCTTCCACCTCCTATTGACGGTCCAGCGTGTGGCTTTCTAACAGAGGGGCAAACGAGACGGAGGCTCTCTGTCCGCGCTGCTCAATACAATATCCTGATACCACAGGTTTTGTTCCAACATGGAACTGCGAGTAGATTTCAGTTTCAAAGAAGCCCTAAATATGTGGTGAAACTGTATTTTCAGGAATTTATTCATTTCTCTTCTGTTGCTATCCGAGCAGCCGACTGTATCTTCTATTTTTCGCTTTTCTTTTTTTTCTCCACCCACGACGAGCTCCTTTTGTTTCTGTCACGCACTGCACTGTGGAACAGCAGTCTAAACATAGTAGAAACTGACTGAACATGAGGGGTTTTCAGAGTGCATTTTTGGATAAATAGTGCTTAGTTGATGTTGCAACAGGGAAGCAAGTTTCTTTTCTTTCTTTTTTATTTAATCTTTTCTCGACAACTGCCGGTACTCTTTTCATGCCCTTTTCTCTTTAATTTCAACTGATTAGCTTTTTCTTCCGAATGCGGGAGGAAACCAGCGCACCACAGATGATAAACCCCTGCCGACATGCGGAGAGTGTCACTCTGACGTGAAAGCACACACTACTGAGCCACTGTTTCCCCCCCACCCAGCCTATAGGGCCTGCCGCTACGATTTGTGATACAGCGATTAGATTTTGACTATGTGATGGGAGATGTGACGGCATGCGTGGGGCGAGCTGGAAAAAGTGTGTGAAGTTCATCTCCTGGGTTCGTGAAAACAAGGTTGGGAATGTCCACAAAGAGAGAGAGAGAACAGCACAGGAACACTGACTCAAAGCAAACAGAGCAGGGATCGCAGTATTTAGAAACCTGTTGCCTAATCATGCTGCATATTGACTACATTCAGTATTTACTACTGTGTTGTGGGACATAAATGACTCATGCAGTACAGTACATGAAGGTGAGAACACTGAGCACAGCCCGAGTTGTTTGCATTTTCTAAAATCTCCCTTTGGGCATTTTCTCTGCACATATTTTTATTTTTGCTGCTCTGCTCACTTTCTGATAACAGAAACAGAAACCACGTGCCAACCGAAAGTCCCACATTTCTATTCAGCAAGTTTGCCTAGCAATTATCTCATCACACAGCATGTAACTGTAACCAGCGATGGAATGTAATTAAGTACATTTACTCAAATAATGCAGTTAAGTACAATTTCAAGGCACTTGTACTTTACTTGGGTATTTCCATTCTCTGCTACTTTATACTTCCATTACATTACATTTTGGAGACAAAGAATGCACTTTCCAGTCTATTACATTTAGTTGAAAACTTTAGTTACTAGTTACTTTGCAGATTACATGCTACATCAGAGCTACAGTACATTAACATCAGATGCTTTGAGACTTACTCGAGTAAGACTTTTAGGTACAATGAAAACATCAACACACCTGGACACAGGTGGTGTGCACTGCATGGGTAATATGAAAAGTAGCTTGTAACTAAAGCTGTCAGAACAAATGTTGTGGAGTAAAAAACTACAGTATTTTCCTCTGAGATGTACTAGAGTGGAAGCATAGTGGGATATTATTTGCATAAGTGGAAATACTACTAATAGTAGAGCACCTTGAATTTGTACCCGTGCAGTACTTGAGTAAATGTACTTTGTCGCTTTCCAGATTAAAAACACTGAAAAACGATCTTAATGCAGTCAAGAAAACACCAAGAACTTATGTGTTGAGTTATTCTCTTTGAGGCAAACATTGTGCTTTTACTCGACTACATTTAGTTGATTACATTAGTTACTAGTTACTTTGCAGGTTACATGCTACATCAGAGCCGAAGTAATTTATCAATTAATATTAATTCATCAATAATCAGCTGGGGTAGTTGGCAGTTGATACTTAAAGATACTCTAAGACTTAAGTAATATTTGAACAGCATTACTGTATTGTCAGTATTACTTCTGGGTACTTTGATTGAAATATATATGGCGACTGCATCTGTTGATCACATCTTCAATAAAGCTGAGAGAACACCCTGCATGTTCTGCACCGTCCGGAAGACATGCCCAAATAAAGCGATAAATCGAGCATGGGCCCCAATTAAACTGCAATCAGCTGTGCTTCATCTGGCGACCCTTTAAATAGGCCGCTTTTTCTGAATAACAGACCTGGCCGAGCAGAGAGGGTCAGCCACAGGTAGAGTTTTAGAAGAACTGCCAGTCTTTGGGAGTGAAGAAAAAAAAATCACAATGTTCTCTGGAAACCAAAATCCAATTTGTCATGGCTTTTGTTGAAGCGGCATTCTTAATCAAGTTCTGCTTTTGAACATGTAACACGGCACATGCCTCCTCCGAGACAGCCTGTTCCACTAGACGGCTATTTTGAGAGCCCCCCTCCCCTGTAAATCAGTTATAAAAAAAAATCATGAGGACTCGCAGTGACAGGTAGCGTGTTCTCAAGTTTATCCACCTTGAAAAAAAACAAACTGTGGGCACTTTCACAACTACAGCCGGGATGTGTGTGATCTTCTGTCACCGCAAACACTCTTCTTCACCGCTGCATTACGGGCAGATAGCTCCCCTTTTCCCTTTGCTCATAATCTTTATGGGTTTTTGCTGTTAAAAACGGCTAAAGATAGTCCCTCAGAGTTTCTTGTCATCACTTAGGGGATAGGAAACAAATATAGCTTCTTGGGCACAGCGGAATAGGAAATGCGCTGCTGGTAATATTTAGTTGTTTCCGTAATAGCGAGTGACCAGATGAAAAGAAATGGCTGCGCGCTCTTACTGAAACAAATCACGGCGCACATTAGAGGGAAAGGGAGAGAAATACAACCTCACAGTGCTTTCTAATAGCTATTGATCTCCTTCCCCGAGCTCTTTGGAGAACATCATTAACTGTGTGGGTGTGTGTGTGTGTGTGTGTGCGTAATAATACGAGTGTAATTGCATGTGGCTGTGCGTAATCACCCTGTGTGTGTGTGTGTGTGTGTGTGTGTGTGTGTGTGTGTGTGTGTGTTTTTGTGTGCTTGTGCATCGGAAAAGTGTGTGCCATGCATGTGCTCCCGTGATCTTTTGACAGTCTTGGCACGGGGCACAGTCACAAGTGCCAAAGCAGACACAGTGTGTTACTCTAGCCCTGTGTTCCACTCTGTTCCTCACTCTGGGTCAGAATGTCCTGCACCGTTTTCTTTCTTCCAATTGTTTACCTCCTCTTCTCCCTCCGCCTCCCTCTGCCTTTTCTCAGCTCTCTCCAATTGACCTTAGTTGTGTCATCCTTGCCTAGGGCGCCCGGTTTTGTGGGTTTAGCATGTTTGTAATGGCGTGCATGTGTGTATCTGTGCACAGAGGGGTTCTTGTCTATCACCGCTGATTAAAAAGCATGCATGTCAACTCCAAAGAGAAACAAAAGCCCACCTATGTCAACTCTGAGTCAGTAAATGCTTCCCACTCTCTCTGTGGGCGAGGCGAAAGTTGATGTGGTATATGACAAGGGGGTGGGGGGGAGTTTTCGGGTGCAACGCTCTTATCCTCAGGGGACCCAAAGGGACAAAAAAGTAAAAGTCAAAAGTCATGCAAGATAAAAAAGATTTGCTTTACCCGTAAAGAGTCGCCACCTTGCAAGAAAAGGTCACTGGGGACCGAGTGATGATTGAAGCTGAAATCAGAGTATTCATCACGCTATTCTCTATTCCAAGTAAAAGGACCCTTACTGCAGGTGTTGTGCATCTGCAGCAAACAACTGGCTCGTGCAGATTAAAGGGGCAGTATGTAGTTTTGGAATCATAATCTTAATATGTACAGCATCATGAGGTAAAGATGCAAGCTCAGAAATATTCATCTTTTCCATAACTGAACAAACAAGCTGAAAGGTGGCAGGGTCCACCAAATACCAACAAAATAAAGCCTTTAAGTTGTCCTTATAAGGTCAGTTTGTGTATGCACTTTATGCAGTCGTGACATTTCTTCTCCAAAACGACATGGTGCAGCTTTAAGGCCGTGCTGGACGCACACAGCACAGCTCGGTCAGGCAGTGCACCGACTGCCTCGGAGGACTGTAGTCTGACACCACTGCCTGTTGTTACTGTAAGGCTTGATTCTCTGCAGCGTGCAGCCCATCTCCCCACGTCATATTCCGGTTTGCATGCACATACTGTAAACTAACAGGTGGGTTACATCTAGCTGTCTGACATATAGCACATGTTACGGGAAGAATCCAGAAGCTCTCACGATACCTCTCCCTCTCCGTCCCCACTTTGTACTCATGCGGTATATATATAGAAAGGAATCTATAGTGTTTCACTCTCATGCATGAGATACGTTACGTGACCCAAATGCAACTATTTGGTAGATAAAAGACCGTGGAAAACTACCCCGAGGGATAAGTGAACTCCTGTTGTAAGCATCGTTTCTCAATGACCCTTTTTTTAAAGGCTGGATTGGATTTTAGCCTCCTGGTGAGGCCCGTTTCCCAAATGTGCAAAGTCAACAGCGAAATTACAGAACATTGGTTTGCCGGGGTGTTATGAAAAAAGAGGGAAAATAAGTATTGGATCATTTTTTTTTAGCTGCAGGCTGTGGACAGCCCTCGGTTATAAGGAAAAGAGGAGCACCACAGCGTCGGAGGAAGGATATGCATGAGAATTAACTCTGCTGGCATGAAATCAAAGCAGGAGAGATGGAGTAGTAGTAAAGAAGTTAAACAGGGGCTTTTGTCGGGATCCAAGAGTTTGCCCTTCAGAGGAAAGGTGATACTGTACTGAACGTCACTGGAAAGACCAATAGGTTGCAAGAACTGTTATGTAATGAGACCCCCCACCCCCCACCCCCACCTCCACCCCTATCAGAGCTCAGATTTGAAGTTAGTAAGAAACCTGCAGTTAACCATCACTGCAGCTCAACTTATTGCATCCTTTCTCTGTTTTCAGAGCCAACTAATGCCGATAGTTCCAAACATAGCGAGCTAAGCAGTCAGCAGGCCAGTGATGTCACATGCATGCCATAGCTCAAGAGCTGGGCGGTGCTGGCGGGTCCGCTGCATACCGACACCACATGACCCTCTCCACCACCCCCACCCCCCTAAAAAGGCGCTCGGGATCCAGCTCCCAAGAGGACAAATGCAGACTTGTAACATCAACCCTGTGTTCTCTGCCTCGTCCTTCACAGTCAGGTGACGGCATGGGACGAGACAGTTCTTCCCAGTCTCACCCCCTTCACCTTGTCACGAGCTCGATCAAAAAGTTAAACAAGGGCGAGTGCCGCCTTGCGAAGAGGGCCTGCACGTTTTTTTTTTGTTTTTTTTTAAATGCAAGACATGTTGCAATATTCCATCAGTCGTGTAACGTGAGTGCAGGGCCTCGGTGAGTGTGCTGTCACAGATCATGTTTTGGTACCTGACACGATTCAACCACATCAGCTCTGGATAAACATCTTTGGGGGCACATGCGGTTGTTATTAGCTGGGAAAGTATTTTATAACACATGATGGGAGCAGTGGAGATGTTAAACCCATTAGGAGATGATCTATAATTAGGCCATTAGGGCAGGCTTGAAAACCACTGCAAACTTCCAGAAGACACTCGCAGCCGAGTGATTGGCTGAGATATAAGCCGACGTGACATGATGTAAGGAGCAGTAATGATACCAGCTTTCTCAATAAAGTGGCGATAACATGTCATGTTCCAGAAAGCCACTGATTTAGCTTTAGATTTCAGGTGACTATATCGGTGAGTATCTGCTGACCTCTGCTGGTCAAAGTGGAGTAAGTCTTTCTGGAGACCTCCAGAACATTCAGCTGCAACAACACTGCATGTTTTTCCATTTCTACCTTTGCAAGGTGACCTGCTGAACACATTTCTCTTGGACAAGTACAAGTTCATCATTGTATCAAGTCGCGTGAACCCCGTTAGTCTCGAGAAACGATATACTGTAATATTGCTGTCGTGTAATTTAGCTGGAAATGTGCTCTAATGCCATCCAAGAACAGCCAGAAGTCGCTCTGCTCAGCTCTCTTCCTGGAAGCATGATTCTGCATCTTGTTGTGATGGGGTCCGGCCAGCAGCTCTAGTAATGCAAAACCAGGAGTCATTATTTAAGCCGTTACGCTCGCTGTTGTTGTTACACGCTTTCCCAGAATCCTCCAGCCTCCCGAACGTTAAGTGTTGATTTATGGCAGGCTGCCGGCTTTCAAGCGGCCAATTGTAGAGGATTAAAGCATCTTCCTCTGCATCGGGTGATATTTCCTGCTCTCCCTCCTCCCCTCTGTGTTATGGGAAGGGAGTGCAGATTTTTATCAGGAAACGGACGCCTTGCTGATAAGCTCTTATTCAGCCAGGAAGGAGAAATCCACTGGTTTCGTTCCAACATAATGCAGGTAATGCGCTGTGTTTGTCAAGCAAAGGAATTTTCAGTCGGCTGCGCGGCTCAAAAGATCTAAAAGCTCCACTTCTTGTCAAGCTTCTCTAAAGGCCATCAACGCAGCGCACTTTCTAGTAAACTGAAAGCTTTGTGGTAATTTCCCCTGAAGCACATTGAGAGGACTGTGCTAACCACACACAAGCAAAATCAGCGACACAGAGCCTCAGCATGTCTCTTCATTTCAGCTGATACTTCTTGTGTTCTCATTCCTGGAAATCACATTTACAGAACTACACTGGAGGAGGATGCCTGGATGACAATATACCCTGTTCCTCTATTTAAGTCAGTAGGCTCAGAAAGAAGTGCTGACAGTGTCGAAACATTTCACTTATTTTAAATACTTTGGTTTTCAGCTAAATCTCCCACCTCTAATAGACCTGAATAGAGTGTCTGCAGCCATGCTAGCAGCTCTGTGAGGCTGTGCTGCCATGGTGCCTTTGAGCTAAATGCTAATGCCATCATCTGACAGACTGACATATAAACAGTTCCCACTACATTAGGTCCAATGAATACATATATAAAGGAATGTGGTACCTCTCCCACTTCCTACGTCACAAGTTTAGTCACCTTTGCTGGGACCACACCCACCTATGAGCTCTTCGTTTCTATCTCAACAGCTGTAAAGGTTTGTGTATCTGTATGTAACTGTATCTTGCACGGTAGTGATGCTATCGAGACAAGAATCTGTCCACTGAGAGACAGACTGACGTACGGATGTGTGGACATATAAACACCTGGCAAGAACTATGACAGTAACACAGTTTTGTATTTAGATCTAAATACAAAGGCTGATGGGCATGCTGTCAGTTTTGCAGAAATGTGTGATGGGCCTACGAGTCTTACTTTCAGAGTCATCTGTCCAGTTGTTGTTGAGGTATTTCACTTAAACCATAGATGTGGACATGACATGTGGCACTATGAGCTTCATCCTCTGGGAACCATTAATCTATGTACTAAACTTGATATCAATCTATCCATTAGCTGTCACATTATATATGAATATATTTTAATCTGGACCAAGCAGCCTACCTTGACTCACCGGTTGCCATCCCATCCCAAGAACTGTTCGTGCTAACGTTGCTAAAACAGCACATGTTCCTTTGACCTACAGCCTTCCTTACTTTGGTTAATCTCGCAGTTTTCTCTGGAAAGTAAAGTGATATTAGACTTCTCCAAACAACGAACTGTGAAATGGCTAGACACCATCTGTCTGAAATATTGGTTTTCCCCTCTAATCCTCTGCTTTACATTCTGGGAATGGAGCAGAGATTGTAATTGGAAGAGAATATTTGGCCAACAGCAATCGGAGGAATTATTGTTGCTCCTCGGAAGGCAGTGAAGGGCACTCCGATTCTTGTGTGCTTATTGGTAATGATACAGTCTGCAAAGAGAGTATGCAAAGCTCTCTTTTTTGCTTTTTCTAATTGACTTCTTAAGACACAATTTACCGGAGATTGAAGTCATCGTCTCCATTCAAACACAGAAATCACAACGCATACATCTTTAAAGTGTTTGAACAATGTAGAATATAGACTCAAACCTAACTGGCCTCGTAATCTCTGTCACAAGTGTCAACGTTTTACACATAAATGGTTGCACAGCTCTAGAATGGTATTGACTCAGTGGTGCATTACCGCCATCTGCTGGTTTTAAATTGATAATGTTTTCATTAGGAAAAAAAAAAGGGATTTGCCTTGTAGAAACAAATTAAATCTGGATCTGTTTTCCAAGTCTGCATGTGTCCAAAGACCCCCAGTTTAAAAATCTGAGGAGGCTGAGAAGTTTTCCCTTACATACCTTCCTCTCTCTGTGTCCGTTCCTTTCTAACTGTCCATTTATTATGTTAAAAATCATCTCCTGGTGCTCAGGGTTATTATCACGGGGAGTTTCGGGGGAAGAGGTGTTTGCCAAACCCAAGGTGGGAAGCTCATTCAGGGGATGACTGCACTTGGTAAAACATCTCGGGCTCCAAAATCATCTAAACGCACGAGGGCCGGTCCGCAGATCGCCTGGACAGGAGGAAAAACATGAAAGTGAGAATATATGTGCTGGCAGACTGTGTCGGTGGACATGTTGGCTAATGGTCTGTGTGGTGTAATACTATTTGAATTGTTGGCCCGTCCTCCGCTTTTCACAACTATTCAGTCATGTCCCAGGTCGACTTCTGCTTTCCGCTCAGCATTTCTCAACGTGAAAAGAAACATAGCCGAAAATAAAAAGGAGACGATAGAAGAGGAAGGAGGGGAATTAAAGGTATGTAAATAAACAGACTCACTAAAACTGTCGTCTTTTATTCCCCTCTAATTCCTGCTGTTTTCTCCATAGAGGAGACTTTATCCTTTTTTTCGCCAGTGTCAGCAACAGGTGTGCGTTGCAAGAACAGGTTCCAACGAAGCGTGACGTGCCCTCACAGATACATGTCAACAGCACATCAGTAACACACACGCTCTCTCACACCAGATCGTAGTGTCAGGTCTACAGGCAGGAAACTGTAATACCACATGCTTCCTCTCCCACAAACACCCCTGTTGCTGAACTAAGACCACCCAGTGAGACGCAGTGCAAACAAACACCACTTCGCATACAGTGTGTTTCTGCACGTGAGACTTGTCATCGACAATATCTGGTCTGTGCTCCTGTGGGACAGCTTCCAGGGTCCGTACGACACAGTTAGTGATACCAGTGTCAAGCTGTTAATTTATGCTGGGGGTTGCTGTAAGACACAGCATGTGTCTTACAGCAACTGACATGACAAACACATACGTTGCAGTAATTAAAGGAGGTCGCATTATGTGACATGGTATAAAGTTAAAGACGTTGTCGTCTATATTTTCGTCAAACTATTGTATAATTTGTCTTCCAATATCCATAAATATGACTACAGAATGAGTGATTTAAGCTTCAAATACTGCTTTACCTTCTAATAAATGAGTGTGATGAATGAATACTTTAAGGTGCCATATGTAAGAATTGGCCACCTGTTGAGTTCATATTCTAAACAAACAGGGGACAGCATATCAACAGAGTAACCGCTAACTGCTGCTAACTGTTAGCGGTGCAGCTGGGAATGCTGGCAGGGAGCCGTGCTTATAACATAACATCAAAAATGTTATTTCTTCATAGATTGTTGATCATTTACGTTTTTGTTTTTTTTCTATTGCACCTCCAGTTATAATGTTTATGCGACTATTTTGAGTTTTAGGCTTGTGGGAACACAAGTAAATGTGGTGAGCCTCTCAAGCAAACTTCGCTTTGTGTATTCACACATCCTGCAGATATATGGAGCAACATTATACGAATGTAACTCTGCTTTTTTTTATCTCCTCTAAACTCCTTTGGGAAATTTGGCTCTTTAGCTGCTAAGTACTCCTTTATGTTCAACAGCTATGCAAGTCAATAACTTTGTCTGCCTGCTGTTTGATGCTGCGCAGGTATTGCACAGTCTGTTTTTTTCAGAGCACTTTTACTAACAACAGCTGCCTGCTGTGGCCTGAAATTATGTTAAAAGAGCAGTGAGAAATAAATCATAACAGGACAGTTGAGGGCCATGAAACATGAACAGCTAGCTGAAAGATGCCATAAAGCTGAGAAGACTTTGTGGGAAAAAATTGGGGGGAAATTCTCTTTAGGTTTCTCAATATGAACGACCCCTCTCACCTACAAGTAAACATATGATCCACTGTCCATATAAGAATATTGATTATAGCAGAATGTTGATTTAAAGGTGTACTCCACCAATAGTACATGTTAAGTGTGTTTACAGGTCTCGGGCAGCACAACTGCATATGTGAAAAAAGTACTTGAAGCCTTTTCAAAGCTCCAGAGTTAGCAGCAGGAAATCTGATAAATTGGTTCCAGTGAAGTCAGTCAGAAAAGTTGAATTGTGGGTAACTTTAAAGTGTAAATTTGGTGTCATAAGTTGCCTATATTGGTCATCAAGAAACTATTTAGATATTATATACAGTAGGATAACAACACATAACATGAGCAAGACACATGGCGCTATATGCATGTGTTAAAGCATAGTTTAGCAAATGTAAGCCTAACTATGAAAAAAACTATAGGTATTGTTGATGCCAGCATTAAAAATGCTCACTGAAGGCATCATGGTGGCCCCGGGGGCTGAGGCACCAATGATTCTGCTACAGCCCCAGTTCAGGTCTGGCCTTTGTTTCATGTCTTTCCACCTCTTCACCTTTGGCTATCCAGTACCACTATAATGAACAAAAAAGTAATTTGATGACATCAGCTGGCTTTTTACTGATGATTAGTTTTGTTTTGCCAGTATTCCGGCCCCTGCCTGTGGTCACTGTAGTTGTTTTCATTTCGAATGTACATGTTTCTGCCACATGAGGGCAGTAGATGTTCTGGAGATAACAAGGTCATTTAAAACCTTGTCACACTGACAACCCACCAGAACAAAAATCCATTGTGCCAAACCAATGAAATACTGTATAACAAATATAGACTGAAGCTGTGAAACAGGTATTTAACAGCTGCAAAAATCAAGCTATTAAAGAATCTGTTCTTCGCTTCTTTGATGGATATCCAAATATGCTGACCAGAATTCTTTTCTTACAGAAAAGACATTTCCTCTCTATTAATTATGATTTTTCAGATATGATACGACTGTGCATAGGAAGATAAATAAAAAAGAAATCCTCACATTTGCAGCTTCAAGCCAGTTTGAACCAGCTTTGAAATTGCTGAATGTGAAATCATGCAAAAAAAAAAAAAAAAAAACGGGGGAAAAAAAAATGTTTCCAGATTTGGCTTGCCATGCAGCTCTCTGTACAGTGTTAAACAACAAACAACTGTTATCTGTACTGACAGGCTGTGTTTGAGTAATGGCACTGCTGAATCCCACACTGAACCACAGGATAGAAAACGGGAGGGGAAAAGACTGAGAGAGGGAGAGAGAGGAGGCAGATTGAGGGACTTTGACAGAGGGAGCACTGGTTTAAGCGAGAGACTGTCTAAAAACAGGAGAGAAGACCGGTGGGGGTGTGGAGACGTGAACATTCATGGGTCCACGTCTATGCGTATGATTCTGCCCTGGCAGCCTCCTGGCAGAGTCTCTTCCTGATAGGTTATTTAATTCTGCCAGCCTTTGAAGATGTGGGCTGGGCCAACCTGACAGCCTGATTCTTTACCTGTCACCGCACTCAAGGTGCAATGGGTAATCTGTGTAAGGCTTGACCACCCACACTCACAAGCACATCCATACGTACACACTCGTGCAAAAAAGCGTCGACGTGCACACACTGATACACACTCGTGCGCCGACATAATATTGCCGTCCTGCTGTGCAGAGATGGTTTTGTAATGCCCCAGCGGCTCGGTGACAGTCTGTCAATCAATCAAACTCATCCCACCCCATCTCACCTGTAAATGAGTGTCTGTCCGTCTCCAGGGCCGTGATAGGCTGATTGGCTCTGTCAGTCACAGTGTCAGGCAAAATGTAGATCAATAGGAACCATTCAGTACAGAGCCCTGTAGATTTAAACAGATTTCTCCACAGTCATGCACTGGTGATGGCAGATGTCACCGAAGATGGACCCGGCTTCAGTGAGCTTCTGAGTAACGTGGAGGCATGGTGCGCTCGTGTCAGTGGGAATAAATATGGATAAAACAAAAGAAAAACGAAGGAATGAAAATGAGGCTTGGCTGTGGAGCTGGCGAGACAAAAATATGTTCAACACAAAAGCATAAACAGAGCTTTAATTTTGTGTGATATATAATCCAAATATAAATGAACAGAAAATGTTGTACACAAGCAAAGAATGTGTTGTGGTGTTGAGACGGAGCTGTGCAATGAATGCCTGCGTGACTGTGTTAATTAATGCACACACACACAGATGAATAAATAACATTAAATGAATATATTCATTTGATTAAATGCATTCAGCTGCATTACCAACACATAATGTGATATTAGAGAAACTGACATTTTTCCAAGGGCAATAAGCATCAATAAGAACACACTTGATAATGGATGTGCCATATGTGCAGAAATGTGTTCAGGAATGAATTTGCTGTGTATGTGAATGCAGACATATTAGCTCAAAGTACAGGCTTGCAACAATAATAATCCTACATGTAGATAGTTTTCAGCCTTTGGCTCTGTCACCTATGTCATGTGGTATTGCACAGTGTGCAAAAAGCACATCTACTGCATCATAGGGGGACGAGCTGGTGTTTAAGGTACTCTGTAAATGTCTCCGTACTCATAACAGCAATTGCAATTATTGTCTGATGGAGTTGTTGTGGACATTTTCATTTATCTTTATAATCAGAGCGCCCTGGACCAGGGAATTCACATCTGTGCTGGAAGAATTACTTTTCTTAAACAAAAGTAGTGACATTACAATATACTCAAGTAAGAGTCTTGTATACAAAACTTTAAGTAAAAGTAGATGAAAAATGCACAGAGCACCTTCTGTCGTCAGGCTACGAGACTCCTCAAATCATCTCCACCATTTTTTGGTTATATGGCATTGAGCTACCCTGGTTTTAGTTTAAAAAACATTAGAAAATGAGCTAACATGAGTTTGAAGAAACAACAGTGTTGACATCATGTCAAAGACGTCTGTGTATTGTGTGTTTCTACTGGAGTGAGTATTGGCACACTTCATTCAAACTCGACATAACCTAAATAAAACTCACCTGAACAGTCTTGGTTTGTCGCATCACGTCTGGGTTGGTCATAATAAATCCTCAACTCCCGGACTAAAATGTGAAAATGTTGCTACAGTAAACTCTGTTTTCACCCACCGCTGATGTCTGACTCTGCTGCCGAATGGTTTTCCTGTTCCTGCCCACCATGGCTTCTCATCTCTGAGGTCATTGCCTTGGTCACGGTTGCTGTAAATCGCCTCCGTACTGTATCCGATGATATCAAACTAACCTCTGACAGTCTTGGAGGCCCTGTTCAGTCACCGTTTGTTGTCCAGCTGTTTAGTCTCATATCAGGCAGCTGATTCCAGTTAAACCTTTGAAATATGAATATCAAAGTCCAATGTGACAAAAGTGATTAGTCATTATGCAGTATTGTAGATTTGTCATTATTACAATAATGCATTACTGAGCCAATTTTAAAAACTTAATATAGTTGGACAATCTCCTCTCCAGTTGTGTATGCAAAGTTTTAATCTGAAAAGTATCTTCAACTGTCAGACAATTGTGAAGAGTGAAAAAGTAAAATGTCTCTAATGGATAGTAGAGTCCAATTATACTTGGGTACAGCACAGTACAGAGTAACACTCTCCTTGCCAAAATAATACTGTAGAAACAAAGAGGAGTTTTTACAGCTTAACCACTAAAGCTGATATTGGTTCACATCATGTAAAGAGAACTGAAGTTCCTTTTCACTTCACTACTTTTGTTCCATTAGCTATGTATTTTTCTCCACAGAGTGATTTCTTTGACTATTCTTCCTAAAAAAGCTGTTAACAGTGAGGTTTTCAGTCCATTAGCAACACTAAATGGGTATTTACAGAGCTTGACAATACAGTGTGACCACGTCTTCATTTTCATTCATTTTCTCTAACAGTTAATTCAACACTGTTTTCATTACAGGTCAGAAAAGGTTTGACTCTACTGGGTTTTTTTTTTTTTTCTCTAAATCACCTCCTTGATACTATCAGACTGGCTTATGTGTGGTCTTCAGTCCTCACTTAAGGCACCATGGATCACATCAAATGACAGAAAAATTATTCAGCACCTCAAGGTTAACTTACTAAGCCCACAGACTTGGGCTTCATGCTGCTTGCAAAGTGATTTTCTCATGCTCTGAGGGTAAAATCAATGAGGCTCAGTCCGGTGAGATATTAGCTGTTTTTCCAATTCATTTATGATTTGAAACACTTGATGCCCTGAGACAGCTTGATACTCTGAGATATCGAGGTGATAGTTTGCCACAGCTTGCATTTTCTCCACCTAGATTTCATCACCTTGCTCTGAACAGTCATTTCTGTACTTGGAATCTCTAAAGTTCAGATTTGTGTTCAAGTGGGATGTTAATTTAATCAGGGCTTTTCTTTAACTGTTATGTATTCAGCTTGAGTACAAAAACCTTGTTAAGTAAATCCAAGCAAAATGTGTATAAGAAGGCGCCGGCTGTGATATAAATCAACCTGTTCCAGAGATTGTAAATCCAATCTGTGGTGTTTTTCTGGGAAATGAGATGTGTTTAATTGGGTGTACACGGCGAGGAAAAAGGGCCAGAATCTAGAAATACTACAAATGGACATGTCTGAGATTCTCTGGAGAATACAGGCCATTTCTGATGCATATTTAGAGTTTTGTTGATGTGTGAGGTTCAAATATGAACTCATGTCCTGCCAAGAAATATCTGAGCTCAATACTCTTTCAAACAAACACAGTCCATATTTAACCATGGAACAACGTGGAATGATGGTACTTTGGTGGGACAGCGACACGTGATCATGCTATGGCCTGCTTGTGGCTCGGATTTGGCAAACAGGAGCGGACGCCTAAGTGCCATCATTCATCCATATATAGGCCAGATGAGGGTGTCTGGTGCAATTTTGTTACCTGGGAACTCTTATGTCTAAATACCCAGTGTGGGAAAGATCCATTAATGGCAATCAACTTGAAGGAAAGAAGTTCTGTAGTTCTTGATTACCGCTACCCTCTACCTCATCAATCCTACCTCAAGCTCGGTGAGATGGAAGGTGTGGTGGTTTGTGAACGTCTTCTTTCCTTCAAGATGAATGCTGCATGCTTCAAGATGTTAAAAGAAGCGAGGGGCAGTGGAAAAGAGGGAGATGGTAATTCAGTCATTGTTGCTACCCACAATGCACCAGCTGAATGGCCTGGTTAATAGCTTGTGTGTTTTCTTAAGAATGTAATGTCGAGGAAACCGAAGCAACTCAGGAGTAGACCCATTCTGACTCGGGGAGTCAAGAAACTTCACACCACAAAGATGGTCCAAAGATGTTAAAAGAATTGAGGGGCAGTGAAAACGGTGGAGATGGTGATTTAGTCTTTGCTGCTGTCAGTGCTGTCGAGATTTTCCCATTCTTGAAAAGAACCTGGCAACTGCAGACCTCCTTGAACGGTTGGGGACATCCAGATAGATTTTCAGTCACTTCAAAACAGCTTCATCAAAAGATGAATTGTTTCATACCATTGCAGCCTCCAGTAGCTGTTCAGGAGAGACACACTCCTTTTTCAAGGTCCTTAATCCTTAACTGCTTTGTTGAGTTGTCGTTGCTAGTTTTTCTGAAAGCAGAGTCAGCTTTGTTGACATCACCCTGGTCATTTCTGAGAGACGCTCATTGATGGTGTCGATGTCGACTGTCTGAGCGGACTTTCTGGTTTTCTGAGGGGCATTTATGATGAGCCTCATGAGAAGGGCTTTGATGAGGTTGTTGGTTGTGCTCTCTGATATACGAGATGAGGTGTCAGTTGACTCTACCTAGATTCCCCTACCTGACTTGTTAGAGCTTGACACCTTGCTGTTGAGAATACAAGAAGAACAGAGGAACCGGACACAGGTGTACTCTCAGATATTACTTCAGGAGTTTTTGACTCCTGAAGTCATAACTATCATCATCAGTGCAGAAAGATGGAGACAGTGAAGCATCGTTGAAAGGTACTAACACGTCTCCTAAGCCTGCCTGGTCATGTCGGCCGGTTTGTAGTCCATTTTGTTGGCATGTGCTGCAGGTATCTTTGGCAGGTTTAAAATGTTAGAACACCATTGTTTATCATCTCAGTGTCAGTGTCTTCTTTGAGTTTGGCTGTCTCATTGGACCATTTGTCAAGGCGTCTAGCCACTGACTTGACTCACAGAGGAGTCGGAGACCAAGGATTTCATGCTGTGAGTCAATTCACATCCCACTGAAGGGATAGAAATCTTTGAATTCATAGCTTTTGTGTGAGATGATCGCAATACTTTTTTGGCACCAATAACATCCTAGGCACTTGGAGGTCAGTTTACTGACGTATCTTTTCAGACATATGCTAGAATGACTCACCATGTGACAAAGAGATGTTGTGTCTCACATGGAGCCCGGGATAGAAATGGCAGGCTCTTCCAGCCAAGTAGGGCTGTTGATGGCCAGAGATACAGCAGATTTTACCTTTAGTGAAACTTCCTTCTCAACCAGTTCTGTCTGCTTTTCTGCACTGTCACATTTGTTCTGTGGGACGTGAAGAACTTCAGCAAAAGCACCAGGGAGTCTCCCAGTTGTGTGGTGAGGTTTTCCAAATCTGTACTTATATCATCCAGTGAATCATTCCTCAGCAAGTCCTCCAGAAACATTGGTAAAACTATACTAACGGTCGATGTAGAGAGGGTCAGTATGATTTCATGAAGCATTTCAGCCAGTGTTGTGGCAACTCCCGAGTCACAAATCCCTGCAGCTAACAGGATCCACTGTGCTGCAGAGATTCTGTCAAAATGTTTGTTCACGATAGGCTCTAGATCTCAGCCTCAGCCTCTAGATTGATATAGATAGTGTTATCCCCTGAGGATCCGGACGTCTCCCCCTCCAACATCTCTTTCCCTTTCTTTACTGTTTTCCTTTCCTCCAAAAAGTTGACAAGTAGTTGCTTATGGCTCTTGATTAGCAGTAAATAACATTCCCTACAGTGAATGAGGAGACATGTTGATGTAATAGGTACCAACAAAACAACATTTGCAGTGCAAAATGGATCACAGCAGTGCTTTATAGCAATTTTCAGCACAGTCTTTTACTAATCATGTTGTTTGGTTGAAATATTTGTCGTGCAGTGTGTTAGAACTCAGTGATGTGTCATCGCTGTGATGGTTTACATTTTTGCTTCAGCTCAATGCTTATTTACATTCAGTCTGTTATGTTTGATCGAGACATCCATCTGATCAAGGTTCAGCTCGGTTAAACCTCGCTGCAGCAGGCAGACAAATCGGACCACTGGGACAAAAAAATATACATTTTACTCAATGTTTCAGAGAAGACCACTTGAAAAATTGTTGCCTTAAGTTTTCTGTGATAATATTTGAATAAAATATTCCATGTCGACTTTAAAGTCCTACGTGCAATATGGAAGGGGTCGCTTGTGATAATTAATTCACAGAGAACCATCACCCGAGTCTGCAGAAGTTGTTTGAGGCCAAAACTCAAATAAGTGGGTGCCAAGTTGGTCATTAAATAAGCAATTTTGTCTTGGTGCACATCAAAAGAAATAGCAAGTGGAAAAGTAATATAAGCAAATCTAATAGAACTGCACATAAATAAAAGAATAAATAGAGCATTGAAAATGGACAATGAAATATCAAAACATGAACAAAACAATCTATTCAATAATAAAAAGAGAGAAGGAGATCAACGTTTGTCAGATCCAATTTAATTTTGCTCTGTCTCGGCTGCATGTGTAAACAGCCAATAGTCTGCTAACACATTAGCCACGTAGCTTCGATAGGCCATACATGTCAAACTTTTATATGATACTTAGCTGTTATTGAGTTCTTACCCTAATGGCCAAAACAAAATAACAACAACAACAACAACAAAACAACTAATCACGTGCTTTTGGTGCTACTCTTAGTAGCTGTATAATGTAAGATGCTGGAATAATGGATATTTTAGCGTGACATGCCAGTTAAGCGCAGCAAAGTGACCTGGAAGTGAACGTGTCCCTTGAGAGCATGATACAAGTATCACCAGAGTGTTAAATATCGCAGCACACACTGATGAAACAAGTCTAAATCAGATTGCGGAGCTTCCTATGGTGACTCAGTCTGGTAAACAACAGACAGGGTCAGTGGCCACAGGTGTGAATGTATTGGTAGTAGGTGGGAATTTTCATCATAAATGTGTCTGGGTTGCCACGCTCAGTGCTGTGTAGGGTCAGCTGCCCTGAGGCGTTGGACGGGAGGTTCACTCCAGGTGAACTGTGTCCCTGAGGAAACTCTTATGTGAATCAGTAGTCCAGTGCTCAGACCTAGCCTCTATTCTCCATCTGGACTAATTGCTCTACTTGGCCTAATCATACAAACATGGATGAATACTAAACATTAGACCCCTCCTTTTCTGTCTTTCCCCCTTCTTGCTCCCTCTCTTTTTAGCAATCTGTTTCCTTACCAGCGTCTTTTATGCTCCTACCCACTCGACACTCCGCTCTTCCTCTCATTCGGATGCTTTCTCCTTTCCTTCCTAACTCACTCGCACTCTTTGCTTGTATTTTAAGAGTGGGTAGAGAGAGACTGACTGGCCACTTCAGGGACCAAAGGCATGAGGTAATCTAGGCAGGATTGTGGGCCTTCTTTGTCCCCCATCTCAAGACTTCCCACAGCTCCATGTGGGAAAGTAAGACCACCGTTCTACATTCAGCGGGAAACATTGGACTGAATAATCATGTTGACAGGTGAAGAGGAACTCTTTTGTGTTTACAGAGGAAAACATGGTATAAAAAATGTTTTGTAGTCGAGTACCCTTGAAGGAGCTGCCGCTTGCCAGCCCTGCCACAGCTAGTATGTATGTGAGTGATGAGAACTCCAGTGGGCATGTTTTCAGCTTGGCTACGGCAACACAGGACAAATGTAACGTGAAGAGGAACAATCTTTAATGAGAACCGGTAACTGTTGCCCAGTAGCCTCGCTTGTAAGCAGTGTCAAAGTAAAACAAATTGGGCTCACAGTTTGAGAGGAGATCTGCATGTAGATTTTTTTCCCTCCATCTTCCAAAAGTGTCTTTTGAATACACAAGACTATATGTTTTTCTTTTCTTCAAATCTTCCCAAGGAAAACTCTTTGTATTATTGCTCCCATACAGTGCATTGCTTTATTGAGTGCTGTAGTTTATTGCTGCAATCTTACTTGATGCACATCCCAGTACTGGAGGGCTGAGTTAGAACTCTCCAGGATCCATTTCAGGTTCAGGTTTAACTCTTATTCCCCTAAGTCACTAGGCTATATACAGAAATAAAATTAGGTCTCCATAGAAGTCAATAAGATGCCAAAGTTAATTTCATGTGTTTGCTAACCACTGCTGAAGGTGTGTTGTTGTATGTTGATGAAGGTTCTCTGTCATCCAGGTCATTGTTATTTCAAAGCGTTACATCGTAGGCAACTGGACTCGTTTCAGTTTCCTGAAGACGTTTCACCTCTCATCGAAGAGGCGTCTTCAGTTTGAACTAACTGGAGGGAAGTTGCAGGCTTTTAAACTCTGTGTGGGAGTGTCCTTACAGAGTCGTTAAGGACACGCGTGAGCTCTGTCGTAGGCCACTTCCTCTGTTCAAGGACGGTCTTTCCAGTTTGACATAGATGACTCAGATGGTTTGAAAGAGGAGTAAAAGAATCCATCTATGTCAAACTAGAACACCTGTCCTTGAACAGAGGAGGTGGGCTACGACTCTACTTATCACCCACCTACAATGCAGTACTCAGTTCCCTCCCCCGCCGAGCTTAGCAACCCACATGAAGGCCGGTCCCTAATGACCCAGGAACTGAGAACGACTTCAAGAAATCTGTAACAAAGCACGTTATTATGGATCCAACTGGTTTACTTGCAGTGGGATCCGAGACTTGATTCAAACCGTTAACCCACAGTAAGCTTCTGTCATGTCTATTCGTCTTGCTTGTTGTTTATCTTGTTCTGAAGCAGGCCTTGTATGAGCTGTGGTTTTTTGACGAATATAATTGCAACTTTCCAACAGGTCCCTTTTTGTTTGAGCCTTGGTTGACACGTTTAATAAATGAACTGAGTCCACGATTCCTTTTGGTTACGTTTATTGTCCATTTCTTCTTGTGAATAAACAAAGGATCTTCTTACCAGAGCAGCAGAGCGGTGACAAGTTGAAAGTAACAAAACAAATGCAATAAATGAACTCAATGAAACTCAGTTATTGGATTCAAACGGTCAAAAAAACGTGCGTCTACTTAACCAAAAAAGGAGCCCTTCACGTACCGCTCCTGACCTATATATAAGCCAGCTGATGGGCCTGACGGCAATCAGGTACATGCTGATCAGCTGGTTGACATGACGCCGCTCCCTCTGACAACAATCAGCTGATTGTCAGGGTGGCTGCACGTCAGGACAAAGCCCAATTTAACGAATTATCAATTTCGGCAATAATAATTTGATTCAAATAATTCAAGATAATAAAGTAACAATAATAATAATTTTACTATGATTCTTTAAATTACCAAAATATAATTTTGGCTCCAACATTCCGGCCCCTAATTGACGACAATTACAAACAATATATAATATATATAATACAATACATAATGGAGCCGTAAGTCGTAAAGTCCACTTCGTGTAATGTCCATCTTCAACTCATGAATAAACGGTCCATGATTGCAGTGTGTGTGTGTGTGTGTGTGTGTGTGTGTGAAAAAAAAAGGGGGGGGGGGGGGCGATGTTGCAGTCCATTTTTGGCCTCCAACAGCAGAACAAGCTTTGTGATGGGTCGCCACAGTGTGCTGGTCTTGGTCATCAGCCTACCACCAACTTTGATCAGGTTATCCTGTAAGATGGGTGAGAGTTTGTGAAGGCGACTGCTCCTTTTCACTCCAAATCCTTTCTTCAATGCATTCATCTCCATAAATGATGTGGATTGGCAAAACTCAATGATTGCAGCTTCCGCCCTTTGCAAATTTTCAACAGAGAGGGGTTCTTTTTCGTAGCTGTTGTTCTTTAGGCGGGCTCTCAGTACAGCTTTAATACGTAGGACCCACGCAACAGCTTTCTTGAGGCGATGCCATTGTGAGTAATGCATGAGCAACTTATTGACTGTATCACTGCAGCCTTCAGGGGTGCTAACACTTACTGCAAGTACCTTCACTTCTGGGTCGTTGAAGGTGAGTGTCAACTCTGGACTGTTCGGCCAATGGGACTCTGGCTGAAGCAGGAACTCTGGTCCTGTCACCCAGACTTGATCTCTCAGAAAGTTACTTGCAGAGACACCTCTTGACACACAGTCCGCTGGGTTTATACAACCATTTACATATCTCCACTGGGAGGCCTTTGTGGTGGCTCGAATAACTGCAACTCTGTTGGCAACAAATGTTTGGAATCTTGATGTTTCGTTTTGTATGTATTTTAGGACGGATGTGCTGTCAGTCCAAAATACAGAGGGTTCGAGTGGAAGTTCAAGTTCATCCTGCATCATCCTGTCAATCCGTACAGCAACAGTGGCAGCAGTTAGTTCCATTCTTGGAATAGTAATGGTAAACACACTAAACTTTTCTCGGCCTCCTTCCCGGTAGTCTGCTGTTCTGCTAAGAGTCACTTATCCGCTGCCAGAGTGTCTCTAGGCCAGGCAGAGCATACTGGCTGGGTGTCTGCAGGATACGCCGCTGTCGTTCCATTACCTTACTCAAAGACTCCAGAGTACTACATCTAAGAAAAACTGCAGTACCAGCTCTGCCTAATTATTAACCAACCACCTAAAAAACCCAGAGGCTGCCCATTAACACCAGACAATCACGGAAACATGCAGTTAGGGAAATAATACGTTAGCTTTCTAACTCTTGTGTCTTGTGTGGTCTGACTAAACAGTAAATTCACTGAGGCCCACTGACCTCCCTGCCTCCCTCTGCTTGCCGAGGCTCTTGACCTGGCCTTGGTTTACAACGCTTGACTACAACACTGGCCGAAACTGCTAAACAATGTCTTCACGCCCTAAAGCAAATACTGAGCTGCTGACAGCTCTCAGCTGCGCCTCATACTCATAATTGCATCACTTCTTCTTCTTCATTAAAAGAATAAAAACTGTAAGCATCTGGTCAGCAAGTCCGTGCTCAGATAATAACTTCATTCAGACACAGCTCAGAGATTCTGATCGAGATGGGAAACATCATAGATACTGCTGAGCCCAGAACTGGACAAAATTAGACTAGTAGACAGGTATGTGAGATTCAGCGCTTGATGTTATAATTCTAAATTTAACACCAAGGAATACACTCAGTGGGGGGCTGAAACTAAAAAAGATCAGAGTCAGTTTATCGGTAAACTGTGCCTGTGTTTATTCATCACGTAGCCCCAATACGAACATCATGCCTGCTCTCTGATATCATCTATGTCCCTCTCTTTACTTCATCTATAGTTATTCACTTCATCCTTCCATGGCCTTAGCCAGAGGAGTCACCGAGCCCGCATTTTCACTGATTGCAATACACCAGGGTCCAATCACTGCCACGCATGACATGATATTTTCCATAAGCGTAATTATACTATTGATTAAGCCACAGAGCTTCTTTTAACAATCAGCTATTAAAATTCCAATGCAGAACATGACTCATTTATGTTTTTCTGTTGACAGACCAGAAAGTCTGTTAAGTCTTTTGAGCCGGTTCACATCCAGTGGGCCGAGAAAGACTGAGAAAGCATGGGTCCATTTAGCATCAGAGAGATGAGCAGAGGACAAGATTTATGTCAGAAATGTTTTTGTTAATACAGTCTCTGGCATCATTTGTCACAGTAAGCTGGTAGGTTTGGTGTGGTCTCGAGGGACCATCTTGTCTTGTTAAAGTGTTTATAGTGTCGGATCATTTAAGGCAGTAGTTTGGGGGGGAGTTCTGGCTCCCTCAAATGGGCTCACAAGATGATAACCTGTTTAGTGGATAAATGGGAGATTTTTCCTTCAGATTCGAGCGAAGTAAAGTATGGTCTCGCTTTTTCTGGCCTCTAAAGTTATTGAAAGTCAGCCTAAGGTGAGGACAATCAGGATTTGTGTCCATTTGGCTTTTTTATATCGTTTCCCATGAGGAGAGAGTGTATGTGGCAGCATGCACCCAGCATCTTATTGAGCTCCGACTATTTTGTGCCACTCTTAGTGCTTCTAGTTGTAGTTCAAGTCTCTAAACCTTTCATAAAGTCACTTGTGTCATTACTGTTGCAATTTTTAGGCAACTAAATCATATATCAGATGGAGTCGGAATCATCGCCCGTCACCCGGTGACGAAGAAAATGGAGAGGCTTGTTTCATAACAAGACGGTAGAGCCCATTTGTGGGAGCCGATAGACCGGACATTGAATGTTGCTGGTGAGTGTTGTGCTCACACTACATGTTGTAAGCTTGTTTTTAGTTGCGCAGTCAACCCTTTGGTAACATGCCATTATGTTAGCAACCTAGCTAATGTCAATCACAACCAACATGAAGTGTTTTTTTTCCATCACTGCACAAGCGCTTTATCTTAGTGATCCCTAGCTCCCTGCCAGCACATTCTGAAAAAAAAGAGAGAAACGCTGACACTGGGCCTCAGTTGATTGAGCTAGACACAATTTATGTAATCATAGATGTAACCAATAGCAAGGGGGAACAGATTATTTATTACAATATCCAATTCCTCTGCTGTCTTATTTTTTGTACCGTGAACACAACTTCCATCTTTGATGATCTTCCGGGTACTGTTAATGCGAGAAATATAAAGTTACCATAATCAGTAACTTTTGGCCCCCAAGTCACATGTTGAGGGAAGGCTTTAATGGTGTTTTTGCATTAGGCAGATTAAACGCCCTTTCTCTAAATTCTTCCCTCATTCTTCACCTAGCCTTAATGGCCTGCCGGTGACAAATAGAATAAACTATAACCCCGAGTAAATCACTCGAACAAAAAAAAAAAGATTGCTGCGGCGGCTGCTGACCAAATGTCTTTTTCATTCCACCATGCATGTGAATGTGTGCATCTTGCATCTCCACTCATCTTAATCTCCTGTTTTTGCCGAAAGATGGTTTCATCCCCCCCCGAGTCTCAACTGTTAATCTGGAGCCTTATCATCATGTTCCAGCAAGAGCGCTGACACACTAAGTCCAACTCAAGGTTGCTTTAATGTCAGTTTGAGGTCATTTTGCCTGGTATGGTGCCTTGGAACTCCAGCTTGCCCAGTAGGGGCCTGGCGTCACTCCCCTCAATCATGGACAAATTTACGATCCACGGAGGGAACCGTCTCCCATATGCTACTGAGCCTCTCCTTGTGTTTAGCCTGCTAATCCCCACAGGAGATGGGGAGCAGCAGACCATGGTAATATGGATGGAGAGACGGAAAGGGAGGAGAGAGAGCGAGGGAGGAGGGACGGGATGAGGGAGACAACTTTAAGGAGTAGAGGAGAGGAGAGGAAAAGCAGAGGAGAGTATCAGTGTCAGCAGCGAAGGTGGCCCTAACAAATCAGTGACAGTGGGGATGAAAACTCATAGCCACAGCACTTTCCCTGAAGTGTCTGCTATCAGATAAGCTCAGAGATTTAGTTAAGACTTCATATTTAGAGCATGGCTTAAGCTGTGAGACGATGTCTTAACTGTGGTGATGCCAATGTCACATTGTGCCTGCTATGCTCCATTTGTCAAATAGGATTTTATCTGCTTTTTTTTTTTTTTTTCCATAGCCGTAATGCTGCATTCCCTTCGCCGAATTATCCAAGACCACATGCAGCGACAACACTGATTCGACGATTCCTCGCTCCTACACGCCGCTCAACGATATCAAGAATCACTCTTTAAAAATCTCCACAATCATCATTAAATGCGCTGTTCCCTCCCGCAAGATGTCACGTCGGATCACTGCAGCCGGGCCCGTGCACATCCAAATGAAGTCGAGCGCACATCAGATCAGATCCTCGCATGACTCCGATTCACTTTTCTCCCATCACACTTCTCGTTATCGTTAACAACAATAGCTGTAGATTGTCATAAAGAGGATTCAGAGAGAGACATCGAGCGGCGCTTTCATCATTCTCCACGTCAGTTAGTAATAATGCCGCCTATAAACAGCCACATTATCATTATCATCCACCCCTTGAATGTGGCTTAGGATGATGAGCATTATTAGGCAGTGGTATATCTTTTCCCTTTTAATATACAGCTGGGATCTGTTGTAAAAAAAACTTTAGAGTGCTTGTACGAGGTCATCATGTAGCGGTCCAGCTGCAGTCACTTCACTGGTTCCGGTCCATTCCTGACAACATTTTTGACATTATTAATCAGATCTGAACTCTTGATTTGGATCTTTTTTGAGACTCACTGTTTGTTGTGTACATAAATAATAATCTACCTCTGGGTTTTTTTATGTAACCTAATGCGTACTGATTGCTTTTTCGTGACATTTTAAAATGGCACTGATGAGCCCGAACGCTGATTAGTGGTTGAACTAATTAGGACTTGAAAACATGCACAGACTGCTTTTGCACAAAAAGAAAATTGTCACCCCTTAAAAAGTTCACTTGAAGTGACAGTGTGTTTACCTCCGCGATAACTTTAATCAGTGTGTACACAAATTGCGACTGGTGACTGATGGCTGATGGCAAAGTAGTACAATAGGAAAAAAAAATGCTTTAATGACACTCAAATTAATTACGCCCCATATCAAATTACAAAGTCATGATAATAATGACCCGGAGGAACGTTTATCTGTCGCTTCAGTGTGAAGTGTTGAGTGCAGTTACAGATGTATCTCCCCACTTGCAATAAACTTTAATCATGTGCTTAAATGAATAGCTACAAATCCAAGTTATAAAGCAGTTGGACTTAATGTCACAAGGTTGTGGCTGGGGAGTAACTGGTTATTTCACACTGCTACATGTAGTCTAATCACGAACAAAATAAGCATGATCATTACTGAAAACAAATATGTAACTGAATAATAGCTACTGATCAAAATGCTGGTGATTGCAATGGGGTTACATCCAGATATATATTTTCAGTTTAAAAAGTTGTAGGAACATTTATTTACAGACACAGTGGCTCAGCAAACCCACTGGGACAGATTTGAGTGTGACACCATCAAACGTAGGATGGCTTTCAAGGAGCTGTCTCTACATCGAGACAGGCTCCAGTCATTGGACAGTATCAAGCCAAATCTTAAGCATTGCTTTTAAATAGTCCTCTTGTTTACTTTTTCAATCCTGGACAAAAATCCCCTTCAATGCTGGATATTCAACAATAATTTGATGATGTTGACATCCAAATGCTTGATGTCAAAACTGAGGAAACATCAGCAGGTAAGTAACAGGTTACATTAATCTGATGAGGTAAAAGTAAAAAAAACTTTTCTGCCAACAGTGCACAAGGTTTTAAAAGGGCTTGCATTTCATTTTGATTTGATTTGTGTTTCATATTGTGACAACTCTGTATGTATGTCTGATCAGGTCTAGGCACAAAATCTACTCGGTAAGGTTTAGGAAAAGATCACGTTTTGGCTTAAAACACCTGATCTGGCCGCAAAAAACACAGCTGGAGAAGACACATATAAATGTTGAAACATGGTCTCAGAATGTTATCACTGGCTCCTTAGTCATACAACTAGATTTCGAAAAAGTACTGCTGATGAAAAAATATATACATGTTGCATAAGGCTAAACACCTCTCACCAGCTTGTTTGTCAAGCTCTGGTGAGATGGTGAGTAATACAGTTGTCAAAACAGACAAGGTGACATACTAATTGTTCAATCAGAGCTTTTAACAGGCTGCAGTTTGAGCAGCTTTCATTTTCCCCAGGGTTAATTTTTTCATTGTTTTATGGTGTCAACTTGTTGAATCTTTTGACCATTTTGGATTTAACTGCTCAATAATGCTCCTTGCTGATTGAGTTCTACAGACTGACAAACTGGAGGAATAAAATGAAAATCCACTCTGATAATGACTGGAGTTATGTTTTATATAAGTGTCAGACAGGTTTACTCTGCCCCGACACTTGTCCGCCACCTGCCCGTATGTTATATCTTCTGAACATACAGAATTTAAATGTCTGCGTGTTGTGGCACTTGTGTTGCCTGTCAGCTGAGGTTTGCTCTGGTCATCTTTTCTTAAATTGCTCTTTAGCTTGCTGACAACGGTCCACTTCCTCCACACGCTTGGGGCCAGCTGAAGTCTTGTCTGTAAATGAACAAGCGAGCCGGGGCTTGAAGTGACGGATGTGCAGCACGCGTCAGCGGTAGACAAATTGATTTTCTTCGGGTGGATAGTTCTGGTATAGTGGCTGCTTTGGGCAAGGGAGGTATGTCAGAGGCACTTGGCCGAATGGGCCCCAGAAACGAAGAAAATAAGGAACAACACAGAGGTTGTTTTGTATTTGCTTGATTTGCAGACTGCACATAGAAACAAAAGGTGCATCTTGAAAGTCTCCTGTTTCTAGCCACTTGATGAATGTAATTTAAAGGGTAACTCCAACAATTTGACAAATTAGAATGTGTTTACAGGTCTTACAGGGGAGTAATACTACCAGTGTTGCCACAGTTACCTTGAAAAAGTAATCTGATTACTCCTTTAAAAAGTAACTTAGTTACTTTACTGATTACTTGTTTTTAAAAGTAACTAATTACTTTATTAGTTACATTCACGCCCCTTGGCCTTCAGATTTCTTTCCATCTCTGCATACTCCTTCTCCAGGTAGGAAGAAAAAGATGTTCTGTGAGGCAGCACGGCATTGATAGTAGCAGGGGTCTTGTTTATTATGGCACCAAACAAGGGCGAGTCAACCGTGTTTAATTAAGGGCAGCATTTCCTCTACAGCATACCGCCCGACCAACTGCTTCTAACCCTTTGTTGCCAGCACAGAGTGTACAACGAACCTTAATATTCTCATTTTTAGCTGACACGAACTCAAAATAATGACGGCATTTCCAGCTAAGGAAACGCGCATCTCTGTCCTCCCTCCATTGTTGATTGTGTTTGTGTCACTGTGTGGTGTTACACGTGATTTGCCCTCGTGCAGAAAACGTGACTTCTCGCGTATGCGACGTCACTCCCGACACACAAGAAGAAAGCAAAAATATATATTTTTACTGAGGAAAAGGACAAAAATAATAGTAACGCACTGTGACTTGAATAAGTAACTTTAATCTGATTACTGGTTTGAAAATATTGCCACGTTAGATTACTCGTTGCTGAAAAAAGTGGTCAGATCAGAGTAATGCGTTACTGGCATCACTGAATACTACACGTGAAAAAATTAGTACAAAGCCTTTTGTGGCTCCAGAGGAAGCTGTATGTAATCTGACATATTAGACAAATATCTGTCCCTTTAGCAACCAAACGCTGCATTATGTTCTCCAGCTAGTTGCTAACGTTGTCTTTCCCAGGTAGTATGCAGTTCCTTTGAAAACAGCAAAAGCAACAAGGTGAACGATGTGAAGCTGCTCCATAACACTAAGGGGAACTGCAGGTTAGTTAATCATGTTGTTTGTGGTCGTCCCAAGGAGTTACGCCTCTCGTATTACACTTACTGCAGTCATTAGACTCCTTTTTAATATGAAATTAATTTTGATTAGTGCAGCTTTAAGACTATGAAAATAAAGCACCAATAGGGAGTACACTGCCAGTCTCATAGACTGGGGTCTGCTTTAGTTCATAAGGTTTGATTAGATGGTTTGTGCACTATTGAAAAGTAACTGTGGAGCATGGCTACAGCCAATTCCACTATGTCACCCTCCCAACAGGATTACGACTGGCTGGCAAGTTTAAAGGTGCAGAAAGTGGAGAGTTCTAAAACTGTCACTCCAGTGGCGATGCTCGGGTAATTAAAGCTCGCAATTAAAGCTTTTATAATCAGCACTGTCAGTGAACTGGTGCACCAGGATTAACGTTCAGAGTTGCACTTTAAATCGGCGGATGCATGCTCTGCCAAGGAATGTTTTTAAATTCAGCTTGAATAAAAAAAAACTGAGTGACTTATTATATGGGGAACAGGGGAGGGTGAGGAAAGGTGATGGAGAAGGCGGAAGCTGGATGTTTGCCGAGATGTGTCCGTGCATACTGTTTGAACATATATGTGTGTGTTTTTGAGTGTGTCCTGGTGCCAGTGTTCCTGTGCCTGCAAGATAACATGTAATTCATCATCGCGGCAAAAGAGAGAACCAGAACATGTCCAAATGTGGCCCCTAAAAGCACAACTAATACATCATGATGTATCCAGGCTTTCACCATATGGTTTTGAGGAGCTGCGATGCATCAAGTCGCCCCGCTAACAGCACTCCAGTGTGTGTCCAGGCCATGGGAGAGCCCTGCTTAATGCTCAGAGTGATAATGCATAATAAAAACGAGATTTAACTTTCTCTATACGGTGCACCCTGGATGAATGTGTCTGCAGACCTTGGCCAAGGGGAGTCCTAGCAGGAAATAATGTTGTGTCTCTGTTTCCAATAAAACAAAACAGTAAATTATTTACGGCGGGCCACTGAGTGCGCATCCACCTCATTTGTATTCCCATCGCCACGGTGATAGATGTGACATCATGGTGATGAATGAAAGCGTAGGGATTTTAAAAAGCGCTTCCTCTGGAAACCAAGGACAGATGGTTATTTTTTATGAGAGCTGCAGAATAATCAAACCAAATGAGCGGGACTATTTTGGGTAGACACATTTTGCCAGACATGAAGGTGGTTCGTGTAAACAGGGAAAATAAAGATGTCAGATTCCAGGAACCCTCGCATGATAATTTCTTCACAAGGCTTCAGGAAAATAATAAGCAACATCCGAAACTGAAATAACATTCATGACCAAACATTTTTTGATTATGTATGGGTAGTCACAAATCCCAGAGGTTCAAACTTTGTAAGAGGGCCGAGCTGAAACAAATTTGTTTCTCCACCTGCCATGGTCAACTTAACTGCGTCTCTGACCTCTGATTTTCTCTCATTTTTTTAAGCCAATTAAATTCCCAGACTCAGCTGCTGCACTCGTCCCTGTGAGGGAGAAAGAGAAGAAAAAATCAGCAACATGTAAACACAGCAGATGAGACGTGCACACACACCGACTCACTCACACACACACACACACACACACACACACAGAAGTATAAAAAAAAAGTGCAATGTAGTTTCATACAAATTTGTTCTTTCACAACCAAGGTCAGCATATGGGTCTTAAAAAATAAATTGCCTCTGAAAGCTTTCCCAGCAGATGGCGGCCATCTTGGCTTATCGGTGCATAGGTGCGATTTTTTTGAGCCGGGTTGTGCTCCGCCACAGCCTCCCCTGACCGGCTGATTGAACACAGGTGTAACGCCTGAATTACAGTCTCACTGTTGGACATTAACCCTCTATATCTGCGCTGAAATAGTCATTACTGATGACACCCAATGTAATTGCTAATTTTACGCCTCAGCAGGCACATTTTCCACTCGTCTTCTCCTCATTCAACTCCTCTGTCTTTTTCTATAGCAGTCGGGGGCTTAAGTTATTCACCTCTCTTTTCTATCTTTCACTATATCCCGGTCATAAGAGCAATTTATACCTGTCCCTCTTACCGAGGTGCCAGTCAACAACCTCATGGGTGAAGCTGCGAGGAAAACATAAACTTCCCACCCTCTTTTAGTTCCTCTTCTGGCATGTAACTGTAGCTGTGTGGCTGTGCGTGAGCATGCATCCACTTTTCCGTACTTGCTTATCATCAGCATGCACTGCGAAAAAACACCCAGGACACTTCATTAGCCTGCTACCGGGGCTCGCACACAAACACACACACGCTCGCACTCGCAGGAGCAATTTGGAGTTCGCATTCACCGAAACTTCAGCCAGGAACACCCGGGGCAAACCCATCTTAGATCTGAAAAGCAAGTCAGGAAATGATGCTCACCTGTCGAAGCTATTTGATCAAATGAATGAAGACATTCCGCCGCCTTTTCGAAGCCCTGTTTTTGTCTGTCGCAGATTCAGTCAAATAAGAAACCGCAGGATGTTGAACTAGATTTTGGCGGGGGGAAGCCCGTGTCTGACGGCGGCTTCGCTGATTTCCTGAGGCACATTGAGGCGACTTGAAGGAACATGCAAAGAAGCTCAGCTGTTCTACGATTGAGACTGTTTACCCTGCTGCTTTTTGGTACTGAGGAGCAGGGAAAACATCATCCCCCCAGATAATTTGCAATGCCTAGCATCAGCTAACGTAGTAGAGATTTAACAAGCAAGGCTGTGTCAGACTCCCAAACATGTCTACATTTGCAGTAACTAGGAGACATGGGAGGGAGAGGGGCCGCGTAATGAGGAGAATTTCTTTGCATTGCTTCTCACCTGTACTCAAACGCGACCTCTGACACTCTTAAATGATATGTACATTGTCAACTCCGGGCACGGCACTTCCCAATCAGCCTCGTGTCACTCGTAATGGTACATCGGATAATTATTCCACTTAATCTTTTGTGCAATTCCCACATGATTTCCCTATCTGCCTTCAATATGCGACAGCGTGACATTAAACACACCATTATCACATTTGCTGTGAAAGGTTAGTGTGCTTAACAAAATTAGGGAATGACATGCATACCACTGAGTACAAAAGGGGCCGATGGGCTGGGGAAGAAATTGCTCAGAAAAGGTGGGGGGATGAATGTAACCTGTGCTTTTCACAAGGCCTGTTGTTGGTGCGACAGATGCTGCTGTGGCGAGCGAGGCTCTAAATGAGGGCTGGCTCAACTGGTGCAGCAACGCCGGGGGATTTAATCAGATTCAACCAAATTTGCCCCTGTCAAATTTAGATCATGGTGACATATAACATAATAATCCTTTTAATGTTGTACTGAAAATATAGCAACACAAGTAAGGAATGTTTTAAATAAGGTCCTACTGTCAACCCAATTCTGCAATCCTCTTTGAATTTCTTTTAATGTTATATCGCAACAACCCCTTCCTTATGGTCTGGCTAGGTTTAGGCACACAAACCACTTGGTAAGGATCAGGAAAATATTGGCTTGCGTGGTCCTGTCAAACCAAACATGGCTGGAAACTGTCCCAATATCTTCCAGTGTCTGGTGGCTTCGCTCTTATGATTAAGAATCATCGAAAACAAGGATAAATATGCATAAATATCCTGTTGGCAGTATCACATTTTTTTCTGCTATCAGATATCAACTTAACAGACTCTATATAGAAAAGCCAGCAAAACTCAGAGTACCACCTGAATATATTTTCATCTCGGAGCAACAACACAGGGACATTGGTATGCAGGAGTGTTATGGAGGACGGCTCTTTTTGTGAAGGTCAGTGTGACTTCTGAACTGCTGCATCCATCCGGTGACTGACAGGGCGCTGATAGAAGACAGATGAGAGGCAGAAAACATACAAACATAATTTTCAGCCTAGAAAAAAACAAAACAACTGTAGGTGCTGAAATAACCCCTCATGTTTGAACCAAAGGGAGCAAAGGTCTCGATCTTGAGTTGGCACCAGCCACATGCTCATCTGCATTTGCACTGAGGTCAGCGCCACTCACCAGGGGGAAAGCACAGGTGAGGTGGACTGCCCTTGAATGAGACAGCACGTGGCACTATATATGACAGAGCTGTTCGGGATAAAAAAAACTACAGCGCTACAAAGGGAGGGGTGTACTTGAACAGATAACAAAAATGCTCAGATGTTTTGAAAAGTTTGATAAACAGAGCAGATTCAATTTAGATTTGGAGAGCAAAGCCATCAGCCTTTGAAAGGGAAAATTCTTGGGAGCAAACAAGGATGAGAAAGGCTTAAGAAAATCTAATTCATGGGATGAAAGAATAGTAAATATATTAGTGTTTATTACCTTCGGTGTAACATTTTCATGATCTCCAGTATCCTCAGCTGGTCTGAGGTTTTTGGCCTCATGACAGTATGGGAGCTGACACGATGAATTAAAAATTATGAATTTCCTTGGTTCACTTTTAACAAAACGTCGGTATTGTTTACCCGATTCCAATGAGATGACAAAATCAACATAAGAAACCTATCTGGACGTAAATGATTCAATGTCATGTTGCTCTGATGTGAAATGGCAAAAAGGATGTAAGCAAATGAATATAAATACACTTCTAATCAAAAGACAAAATATTTCAGGTGCCTGGAAATATTCCTGACAGTCTTGTTTCTTACTTGTCACAGGTAATGGGCTCCAATATTGATACATTAGACAGACGACAATTCAATGACTTTGAGATGATAGTTCTTTCGGTCTCGTTTCAGTTTTCCTTTATCATTATGCTGAAGTGGCCTACTTGAAAACAAACATTTGTGTATTCATATATACATTAGACGGGCTGTTTTTTATTGAATGATAATGCAATTTTCAAATGGAGCACGGTAGAAAACAACAAGGTCACATTAGATTGAGGCTGAATGATGCTCGTTAAAGCCGCTATCTATGAACCCATGTGCCCACACGCACACGCAGTCTGAGCATAATTCAAGTGACAGGTGAATGCCCTTGAAAAGTAAGTGCATTTTCTGGAAACAGATGTTTATTACAAAACACAAGTGGCAAAGTTGTCAAACTGGAGCAGACGAGGTGGTCCCAAATGCAGGAGACAGCAGGTAGGAAGATCAATGGGTGAAGTTTTATTCAGGATGAAGAACAGACAAATGCAACGGAACATCAATAATGCAAAAAAACTCAAAAGCAGGATCAGGGAAACTCAACACCAGGATTGGAGAAACACAACAGCAGGACTGGAGAAACACAACAGCAGGATCGGGAAAACTTAACAGCAGAATCAGGGAAACACAACAACAAGATCAAGGAAACTCAACAGTAGGGATCAAGGAAACTCAACAGCAGAAAAAAGGGAACTCAACAGTAGAATAAAGGGAACTCAACAGTAGAATAAAGGGAACTCAACAGTAGAATAAAGGGAACTCAACAGTAGAATAAAGGGAACTCAACAGCAGAATAAAGGGAACTCAACAGCAGAATAAAGGGAACTCAACAGTAGAATAAAGGGAACTCAACAGTAGAATAAAGGGAACTCAACAGCAGAATAAAGGGAACTCAACAGCAGAATAAAGGGAACTCAACAGCATAATAAAGGGAACTCAACAGCAGGATCAAGGAAACTCAACAGCAGGATCAGGGAAACTCAACAGAGAACTTGAACAAGATTGAACTAAACACTGGTCTTAAATACAATCTGAAAAGCGAATGAGGTGCAGGTGGAGTGAGGTGGAGAAACACAGGTAGGGTTGAGTGGAGGAACCAAGAGAACAGGGAGGGAGCTGATTGGCCAGAAAGAACACTGGGAACAGGGTTGGACTAACGAAGGAGGCCAGAAAGTAGGATGGGATGGTGCACAGGAGGGAAAGAGAACACTGGAAGTGCCATCTGTATCAGCTGTTGCACCACCAGACTACAGAACAGCTTCTTTCCTCAGTCATTCTCTGTACTCATAACATCAGAACGTATCATAACATGTTATATTGTCTTTAGTGTAGAGATACTACAACTGGTATTTTTTTTGCCCAGCCCGGAAAACAACCTTGAACCATGAAAATGTGCAAGTAAGATACCATTAAAACATATTTTTTTGCTGCTGAAGCTTCCACTCAGCTTTTTGTGAGACTATTTTTGTATAATTTTTCACTGACCCAAAAAAGTGTTTGAAGTGACATGCCCTTCTTGTCCGTTATTCTTCAGTGAGATTAACTCTCAGGGTCCAGGCCTCCGAGCAGGTGAGGATGACTTTCTTTAACAAGACACTTTAGTGCGGCTCGATTGCAACCAGGTGTGGAATGTGACTCATTACAGTAGTTAAGTGGCTTCTTCATGCTCTTGCACATTTTGCAGGTCCAGGTGCTTTGTATAATCAATATTCCCTGAGATTTCTTATTAAGCATTTTCTTCATGTGCCTTCGGAAAGCAAGAGGGGGCACGGGGAGAGTAACTCATTCACTGGGAATTTTCCACGTTTACCTCTACTCCTCCAGAGAAATATTGCGCTCTTAAATCTTTTACATTTATTTCACAGCTACACAGCACTGACCGTGCAGACTTAGATTTTACACCCAAAACATACGACCAGCGTATCAAATATGACGTGTTAATCAAGATTCTTTTCTTGCAGGCATGCAGGTTTAACAATAAAAACTATATAAAAGTAATTCATCATAACTGAGGCCCTTTTGGGGTATTTAAAGACGGTAATAGTAGGCGCCTAACAAAACTTATGGTAACATGACATCACCTTGAGAAGGCTGCTCCATGTCTGTTGAAACCCCACCCTCTTCGGCTGCAGGCGTGAGCTTCTTCTCTAACTGCCTAAATCTACACCGAGCAGCATTTTTCCGCTTTCTCCACTTAATCACTAAATTTAACTGATTGCACAGAGGTGATCGACTGAGGTGATTAACAAGGGAACAAGAGCTGAAATGGCAGCAGCTAATGAGGCACACTGGGACTCAGAGGGTGAGGCTCTGTTGTTGCTCCAACAACAGCTCCAGTAAACAACATGCTGACTCATCCAGTGACACGGAGAGGTCTTACCGCCCTTTCAGCTGCACTCTTTTTGCATTTTTTTACACACACAGTGAAGTATTGTATGCACACGGAATATTAACTGTTAACACATACACAAGTGCAGTTATACACAAAAAACTGTGAAGAGACGCAGCTGTCAAACTGATAGGCGAAAAAAATCAACAATTTTCCTTCGCCCTCTGGTCAAACCGTCATATCTCCTCCTCTCATCCTTTCGGCCCTGGACAGAAAGGGGGACGGGGATGGGGGATGGCGGGGATGGGGGGGAGACTGTGCTGACAGACGTCCATACAGCCTGAGGGAGGATGAGGCTCTGAATGAGTCCGGCAGATGTGTTTGTCTCAAGGGGTGGCCTCCTCCTCTGGAGGATCTGGTGATCAACTGGTCCAAGTGTTAACCCGTCATGTGCTAAATAACCGAAAACAAGACCAATGCAATGCATACAAGCCCAGTGGCAAGAATAAAGTGTTGGCATTTCAGGATCTGTAGGTTTCGCGAGTCAGCGTAAGTGTGTCATCGCGTTCACATTGTATGTTCCCAACCCAATCACCAGAATAAATGTTAGCCAAGTACGTTTCTCCAAACCACAAATAAACGGAACATTTCTTTATGATGAGACTTAAAGTTTGTTTGGTTTAATATCCTATTTCTCTCTCGTCAATACATTGTACTTGTCTAGTAGGGTCTAGGCACAAAAAAACCTTTGGTCATGGTTAGGGAAACATCATGGTTTTGCTTAAAATACCTTTTTTTGGTTGCAAAAAAATTGGAAATATCTCCAGGTTTCCCAGTTTTGTCACGACAAAAACGCTGCACCACTGGATATTTTTGACAAGACATCAGGACATTTTCCAATCATGTTTGTGGCGACAGAACTAGGTAAGCCTTCACATGATCTTTTTTTTTCGTCAAAGTGGTTTATGTGCCCAAACCTAACCAGACAGTGTTGCCACAACATAAACTAAACCTAAAGATATATAAAGAATCAACATGAACAAATGTAAAGTCTCAACATCCTGTATCTGTTGCTGAAAAAACACATTGCCAACTTGTATTCTGGCGACTGGGTTGAAATATGTGCTGAGAAATATTCAGCATCCTGACAGTGCAATGATTTTAATGCACTCCACCCTCTCATCCAGTCTCTCCACACCTTTTATTTAGGCTCAAACTGTTTGACTCCCGGAGGTTTATCTGAGAGAGGCCAGGCCTCTCACAGTTCTTACAACCTGTGCATGTGCAAATGACAAACAGGTCCCTTGGTTAAACAGCACAAAGCGTTGGCTTTGCAATAAGTTGCCAAATGGAGAGGAGGAGTTTCAGCATTCGATGCGATATGACTCATGTGTTTGTTGACGGACACCTGAAGGTATCTGAAGCAGATTATTGATCTGCTCATGGGCTGGGAACAGATTTATACTTTGATTTCCTAGAGTAAACACACTGTGTTTGGATAGGGATGTAAACCAAAGCCCAGTCTGTTGACTCCATTTGTCATATATATTCTCTGTTCGATAACTCAATAAAGTGTTTGAGACAGCAGCTGCTGAGGGAGGGACTTCAAGGCGAGCGCGTCTCGGCTAATGTATTTCTGTCAGCAGGACGGAGGGATCCAGGGATGGAGGAAAAGGAAGAGAAGGACGGGTGGGTGGAGGTAATCTCTCCATTGCTTTCCCCACCACCCTTTCTTTCTTTCTTTCTTTCTTTCTTTCTTTCTTTCTTTCTTTCTTTCTTTCTTTCTTTCTTTCTTTCTTCACCCTGCCATGACAATTTTCCTGCTTTCCTCTGCTTTTCCTTCCTTTTAGACATCAGCTTATTACCTGTTTGAACGGTCCAATCCCACAGGAACACTAACTATGGGTACAGTTAGGGCCATAAATCGTGATAAACTGCCATTCTCCAATTACGTTCGGTTTGTTTTCATAGCTGCTTGTTTTATTGATTGCAGCAGACTATTAGAATTCTTGTTGACATGTGTATATATCAAACAAGTTTTCCAAATTGGTTTTGTCTCTGTTTCCACTCTCCAAAGTTTGCACCCACTAGGTGATGAACATCAAACAGTGACTGTTCAGAAATGCAAAACTTTATCTCGAGACCTGTTTTTACTTTTCCAGGGCATAAAAATGTCAATATATTTTTGATGACAAAGTGAGTTGTCACAAAGCGGAAGACGTGTCCGGAGCTGCAGGATCCATCAGACGCACCTCTTTGTTGCAATGACAACTTTTGTTATCTAAATGTCACACAAAGTCTCGACCAATTGTTTTCCAGAGAGATTATACAGACATGACAGCCCATCACAGCTGTTTATTACATTACATCACATCTGATCTCTCTAATCTCTCACAGGAGAAAGAGAGAGAGGGGGAGAGGGGGAGAGAGAGAGAGAGAGAGGGAGAGAGGTATACGAGATTAATGTACTGACAACTTAGCAAACCTCAGATTCACCCGTCCTCATGCATATTGATGAAGAAAACCCACCAGGAGAGTATACACAGCTAGCTTTAATGCTTTAATGCGCATTATGGCAATAATGAGAGAGAAGCTACTTAGATCACATAATTCTCCAGAGTCCCATCATAAATAACAGCTTACATGTAGCTTACTTAGATAAATAGGCGGATGGATGTGAGGGACGGAGCGCCTGCGTTCACTCAAGCTTAGGAGATTTCTCTGCACACAAGGAACTCCAACTGCTCGCAAATCTGTGCGGCGTGCGCCACGTGCACGTGCATTTGTGTCTTCGCAGGAGGTAAAAAATAAATATATAAAACACGAAAGCAATCACATCTCCAGAAAATGTCATTGACTCCCATTACACCCACAAAGCCCTCGGTGCCATTAGAACGCATGGCAAATTAGTCACTATGAAGATGAATGGCTCCACAAAAACACAATAACTTACCATGTAGAATTCACAATGAATTATTAACAGGGCTTCTCATCAGAGGGAGAGGAGGCGCAGGGGCCCTGAATTCCTGAGGTTAAAAAAATCTTGGATATTTTCAAAAAACATCTCCACGGTGCATCCTTCCCTCGCACACATGACCAACCAGGCATGTGGGCACATGCCGAGACACATAAGCGCACACAAACGACAGTATATCACCATCACACTCTTGCACATCACTCATCACTGTGCACGTACACACACACGCATGCACACACACACACACGTGCGCGCTCACTCACACATTGGCCATATCCTATTTATCCAACTGCATGTGGAGCCATACATTATCCGTGGCTTGACACCACACCATTAGTTACAGTCTCTCGTCCAACCATCAGAGGGTGAGTCCTGCCTGGAATCCTTCTACATTACATCCCACCGCTGAATATACCAAGCAGCAGACCTTTAAGACACACAAATTCACATGTGTGATGCATGCACAGGCTCACAAGACAACACATTTTAATGGCAGGAAACTGGAAAATGTGAAACAAAGCAGAGTATTCCGTGGGGGTTGTTGTAAATAATATATGCTGTATATGTTTTTTGTTTTTTTTTTGTGTTTTTTTTTTCTCACAGCAGAATCTCTCGGGAGAAAATAGCTGTAATAACATAATTAGCCCAACTGATCTTCTTTGTGCTTTGGCTTTCAAAGTTTCGGAAGGGATCACAGACATCACAGTGCTTGGTATTACGGCTTCTTTTCCAAGGATACAATATAAGTAGAGAAAAGTCAATATTAGTCACACAGTCGAGATAGATGACCTTTTGTAGGAGTGTAGGAGAGCTAGTTGTCATTGGACAGCCACATTTATTAATCCAAGCTTAATTTCCTTATGGATACCAATATAGGTGTACTTTTTTTTTCCAATACATGGAAATGTGCAGCCCTTGCCTGTAGGTGCATGCAGTGCTTTGACCATGTGTGTGCACAGTGCAGGGGGGGGGGGGGGATTTACTGGTCTTAGCCATGTGCTGTACAGCGCATATCAGGTTTATGTGAGCCAGGTTTGCAGGGGTATGATCATTGGACAGCCTTCTTATGCCGCCTGACAGTGAAAGATGTGTCCATAACGAGGTGGCGACGGACAAACTACGTAATGGGAACCCAACCTGTGAGACGAGCTATTAATCTTGGTAAGGCAGAGATGACCGTTGGACCGGGTCTGCTCACTGTAACAGGAACGGCAACATTAGGATTTCATGCCTCTCTGACTCCTTCCAGGCGTGTCCTGTGTTCTGGCTTTTCGAACAGAACCCCACCTGATTTCCCTAAGGACCATAACCATAAGATCATCTCTGGTTTTGTACGCATGAAGCCTCTAAAAATAGGACAACCGATCTGGGTCAGGTCACAGGACCATTAAACAATTCTCTGCGAGGAAATGAATATATCATATTCAAGTGGATATCAAGTTTGAGAAGGGCACAACTTGTTCATCTGCCTTTCTCTCGATGATCTGTTTTCCACCTGCATGTCATGAACATGTAAGTCAGGTGAACTGGAGATTTTTATTTTTCACATTGGCATGAATTTGAGGGTTTTGCTACAGTATGTAACCGTACAGTGAACTGACGATCTGCACTATCCTGTTTTGGCCCATCACCAGAAAGGATTTACATAACTAATGTCATGCATATGGAAATATCTGTTTATGTGATCCAACTGTATGATGCATTTATCTGGAACTATATCGGATAGCTTTAATTCTTGCAAACACTGTGACCAATCCATTGTGTGACCTATTAAAATATAGCTGCAGCTGTCTGTGTTTACTTTAATTTACCGAGTCATATGAGTTGATTAAAACAATTATGGTTTAAGGCATTTTGATGGCTGACTGAAAAGATTACTTGTGCTAAGATGTACAAACTGATTTTCTGAATGTTATTTATGATTTTTCTATCACACTGTGATGTATTAAAATTATTTCAGTGGAGGCTTCAAATAAGCCTTCCAGTTTCTTCCTCCACAGTAGATCGGTTTTAAATTATTATGATATATGATTATGATTAATTTTACTGTTGTTGTTATTATTATGATTATCACATCATTTGTATTATTGTTGCCCAAAATCACAATCACATTGCCTCGGTTGGCCTTACAATGTGTCCACTGAATAACATCCTCTGTCTTTAGACACTCGATTTGATTGAGGAAAAACAGAGTAGGGGCCCCTCTCCCAGGACGGACAGACATTCAATAGATGACGCATGTACAGAACATAACATAATCACCTTTTACAAATTTCATAGAAAGAATGTCTGATAAAAATAAATTGTATAAAATAGGTGTAAAGCATGTGGATCCAAGGGGAAGACTGAACAGGATGAGGCATCGAGAAGTGGTGCCCGAGTCATATGGCCTCCACTTTACCATGGTGACCTGGAAAAGGAGAGGCCTCAAAAGATAACTTATCATATATATATATATATATATATATATATATATATATATATATATATATATATATATATATATATATACACACACACACACACACACACACATTTCTTATTTTTGTGTAGTTATTGTGTGTTTCTGCCTTAAGCATCTGGGTTTTTTTTTTCAACAACACTTTATTCAACAGGTGAATGCACTACATCATGTAAAATACGTATACAGTAAAGACAACAGTAGTGCTGAGAACGGACAACTAAAGAATAAATAATGCAGTTCTTAAAAATAATAAATAAAACATTGTTTAATAGTTTCTTTAAAATATTTTTTATTTATTTTTTTTTTTTTTAACTTCTCAATTATCGGGAAGAAGAAAAGAAACACGGATTTCAAAATGCCCATCTTAAAATAACAGATGCATCAACTCAAGTACCTGGACGCCTCACCTGTTGCATCATGGTCTCAGTTTAGCAACATCTCGAGACGGATAATACAAACCATAGGCTGCTTCAGTCAGATGGAGGATGAAGGTTTAACCTGGCTGTCAGCGGCCTGGACACAGTTTTTCTTATGATACCGACAAGCTACACAGTTGCTAACTTCACTGTAACGCTACTGCTTTCAATGTAGCCTTTTTTTAAAGCTAGCTGGCCTTTAATAAGTCCGAACATGTTTCCTCAAGAGGCTCTAAAGAGGAAATAATGTCTGCGTAGCTGCTAACAAGTGTCACCTGCTGAGGATGGCTGCTCCAGCTTCACCAAGGTAAGTACTTCTTCTTGAGCTAATGTGCTGTGCTGAGGAGACGTCGTGAATACGTCCAGTGTTTTTGTTTGCTGTTCTCTATAAAGTCACTTTGCTCGTGTTGGTGGTCTGTTGGCTGACAGTCGGTGCTGTCATTTACTTGCCTTCTCGTAGCTCTTCTTGAATTGCCAGTAATTGTGATATTGCCTTACTGTGCATCCTGATGCTTTCATGCTGGTAGTGCTATAGGCTGAGGAGTGGGTGATTCCAACTGTGACATTTATTCTCAAGTTGAGTTTTCATTTTATTTTTATTCATCTGTTAAGCTGGCTTCTTCAGAAACCTTATTATACCTGTTTTTTTTTTTTAACTCTAAGTGTGAGGGTTTCACACTAAAGCTTGTTGGTTTATATGAAGGTTTTCTGTTATTCTTCACATCATAATCAACTGAATCTAATTTGCCATACTGTTTCTTGGATAGATGGATGGATAGATAACTTTATTAATCCCCAAAGGTAAATTAGGTTATCGTAGCAGCAGGTACATTCAATACAAATATAATCAAAGTAAAAGGTCAAATATAGGAACAATAAAACAAACACTCTAAACGATATAAAAAAAAACAAAATACTATTTACAATATAATGCTAAGCTATAAAATGAAATACTGAGGTAGAAGAGAAAAGATAAGAGGTACATAAGTTGCGAGAGGATAGGGTGCAGTAATAATGATTTAAAGCGCAGTTGTGGCTCAGGGGTACAGCCCACGTCTTGTTATTGGAAGGTCGTTAGTTTGATTCCCCTGGGCTGCATATCGAAGCGTCCTTGAGCAAGATACTGAACCCCGAACTGCTCCTGATGTGCTGGTCGGCACCTTGCATTGCAGCCACTGCCATCAGTGTGTGAATGTCTGTATGAATTACTGTAAGTCGCTGTATACAAAATACTGTATGGTCATTAACACGTGCTGATTATCATCCGATTATCAAGATATGTCAGTTCTACAGGAAGCGGTCTTGTTTTGAAAGCTTTGAACTGATCCATCGTGGCTGCTGTGTCTCGTCAGCTGCTGTTTGTTGATAGATGAAAGTGAATCACAGGTTTTTCTTTCAGAAGCTACGTCCTGCACTGTAACTCGTTGAAAGCCTGTAAGAGTAATTGCACTTTTTCTCTCCTTTTTTTCTTTCTAAATCGAGATATCAGTACATCCGTCATAAGTGTGCCGCTCACAACCACCAAGTTAAATGCCCTTGTTTTTGAGACTTTCAAGGGCAAACAGCGAAACATCCGCCTTTTTTAAAAAAAAAAGAAGTTTTTAGAGAGTTTCTGAATGTCTCGAGGAAAAAACATTCATCTAGACCACTGCTGCTTTTTTTTATGAGTGCCAAGCCAACCCACAGGACCTTCAAAGCCAAAAATAGAGCCAGTCTAATACAGCAAACAAAACAGAACAAAACAAAAGCGCACGGCACAGCACCTCTTGCCAGCAGGGTGACAGGGCATGGGCTCCGATGATTGATGATGAGAGAGAGGAGTATCCCCTATGCGCCGTGATAAGAGGCTATAAGAGCGAACAGAGGTGAATATAAGGATTAAATGAAGCCATGAAGGTGCAGCAGCGAAGCCACCATCTGAGATAGACAATGTTTTATTTACACCTCAGACACGACTCATTAAACAGAAAGCACATCTCATTCAGCTCTGCTACCATGCGAGGAGGCAGATGCATATGTTGATGTATTTACTTATGCCTGTACAGTGTTCTGTACACAGCATTGAAGCATGTGGAGTAAAGGAAAAAATGGTAATATTGTAAAGAATGGATGTTTTTTTCTCACCATGAAGTCTTATCGACAAGTGAATCACATTGTTAATATTTACCTGATGAATGTTTGAGGACTGAAATGCTAAAAAAGCATTTTGCTGAATATGTGAGAATATTCTTCATATTCCCTTAAAGAGGGAAGAAATCACATTTTATTACCTGTTAAGCAAAACTCAGAAACTTAACATGTAGCAGAAGCTATTTGTCCAAAGCGACTTACAGTAATTCATACGTACATTCACACACTGATGGCAGTGGCTGCCATGCAAGGTGTCGACCAGCACATCAGTGGCAGTTTGGGGTTCAGTATCTTGCCCAGGGACACTTCGACATGCAGACCAGGGGACTTGAACCAGCCACCTTCTGATAACAAGTTACTGGCTCTGCCCCTAACTTTACATTTTATTTAATGCAAGTATAAGACATACATTACTAGAGCTGGACAGATGTATAGAGGTTTGGCCATGTTATCGGCTGACATTGGCCTATCATAGATGTATCCATATTGCCGTATATGTTATGTGACATGTGCCCATATGAAAACTCCTTTTTTGTAGATTATAATGCAGAAAAATCTCTTGGATGATTTATAATTATTAAACTGTAGGGATTGGTTGTCAAATATTCTCCGGTATATATTTTCCACAGTCTTTTCCCTTGTTTTTGCTGGCGCTATGTATTACTACAATACTAACAGGTAGTGTTATTACTCACACTATTACTACCTGGCTGCAGTAAAACATGTGTAGCACGGTCTTTTCCTCACGATGTCAGTATAAGCTCTTGCGGCTATATGCTACAGTACATAAAAACGAAATTGAATAATCGTAAAATATCTACCAGTGACTATCGAATAGCATTTTTGCTCGAAATGGCCATCCCTCTAAAGTTCTCAGTAAAGTTTCCTGTTTAGACATTAGATGGTATATTAGCCGATATATTGATATTGGAAGATTTTTCTTCCTATATCTATATCGCATCGACCCCCCAAAAAACGTGTTGATCAGGCGCTACATTTTACATTACAATACTATTTTTACATACATCTTGGTTAAATAGTCACAACCTTCTCTTCATCTGTAAATATAAAGAAGTACAATTTTATAGATGAAAATATATTGTAAAAGTTCAATATTATTGGCAAAGAAATAGACACAGACAGCAGAATTGTCTGTGTTTGAGAATGATGTTCTTCCTCCCAAATATTAATCACAATGCACGTGTGCCTATACCCATGCCAGTATTGGGGCTAATGCTCGGACTAAAGCATGCTATAAGTTGATGAGTGCCTCAGAGAGGCCGAGAGACTGAAGAGTCCTCCTTTTATATCCTTCTTCCTCTGTGCTTGCGATAATTATCGTAGACTGTGGATGTTTCTCTCTATTGTATGATTCCCCTGTCACTAGGCTTGGCCATTTTCGTCAGTTTGTTACTGCTGTTTTGTCAAATTAGATGAATTCCCCGCCTCATTGTTTACCAGTAATTATAAACACAAGAACAGATGGGATGCAATTCTTTTATTGAAAATTTGCAGCCCTGCCAAAGTGATATCGCCATCTTGTTCCATGCTTGATCTTGAGTGAGTTTGATTTGTGGCTTGGTCTGATAGTAATCAACTTTTTGTTTCGTTTTGTTTTTTTTCCTTCCATGCGCCGGGTGGTATGATAGCATGTTGAAACACTGTCACATCATCGTACAAACCCGACGTACAGTATGTTTGCTTTCTCTTGTGTGGCATCACTTTATCGTAACATGGCACCAGAACGAGGAAGCTGTGAGTGGAATTTTCCTTTTTCCAATCTCTATCCCAACAATCATTGAGGAAAACCAATACTTGTTCTCCGTGGTGATTTAACTCAATAAACAGACTTGTCAGTTATTTCAAACAGCATATGTTCAACCCAAACAATGGTTTGACTGAAGATTTGATTTTTCTGAATGATAAGACTCAGCCAAAGTTTAACACAGTGGGTTGTTTTCCCTTCCGAGCTTTCAGATTTGTTCAAGGTGCATTTCACAGTCTGGCTGCCATCTCCTTGTGCATGCCATCCATGTTTTATGTGCAGGCAGTGTGAGTGTGTTTCATCAGTTATGGCACAAAAGCATATAGTAGTTGTGCAGCAGTGATCTGCTTTCAGACAGATGGCATGTCCTCACTTCTAAACTGGCTGATATTGGCTGGTGGCTGTGACTGGACAGTCATCGTAAACTCGCCATATGCTGCAATATGCTGCACAGATTGAGGCGGGGGGCAAGTGTATTTAGGGGCATAGAGTGGCAGGATGAAGCATTCATAAAGGGACTGAGCATATGTTCATTTCATATCATCTTCACTTCTTTCCAGGAAATCATAGAGCAAACTTTAACCCGCCACAGTTGTTTGAAGGCAGGGGAGAAACTGTAGAGCATGAAAGTTACTAAATATGAGATAGATGAAATATTTAGAAACTTAAATCCCTTAAAACCATCATTTTTGCATCATCTGGTAATAACTTCTGCATGTAATAGGGTTATCTTCTAAATCCAGCTGCTCTAGTCTGAATTGATTTCTAGCTTTGAAAGGCAATTGTTGACCGTTTTTCACAAGGGCAGATTGTAACCAGGACGAAATCTTGTCTCCAGACCTGCAAATGGTTCCTCTCCTCACAGTGAATGAATGTGTCTTTGTGGCTTGACAGGTGAGGCAGTAGGAAAGAGCAAGCGATCGAGAGAGATGGTAGAAGAGAGAGCGAGAGAGCGAGAGAGCAAGAGAGGGAGAGAGAGAGAGAGAGAGAGAGAGAGAGAGAGAGAGAGGCTGCAGGTGTCAGGCCTCTTGAAATTGGTTACCTTCCTTGCTGTGTGTGTGTGTGTGTGTGTGTGTGTGTGTGTGTGTGTGTGTGTGTGTGTGTGAGCACGCACACGCACCTGACTAGGGGCAGTAGTATAATGATTCGTCTTTGACATCCCACGAGTGAAAACAGACCCCCACCCACCTAACCACAGGAATGACACATTAAAGGAGATAGGTGAATAAGATCTGAATGTGAGATGGAGGGGGAATAGTCTCTCTGACATTACACTGTATGAAACTTGCAGCCGTAGCCTGGGGACAAAGCTGGCCCTGCAGTGACAAGTACTCGTGGAAAGTTAAAGTGACATTTCAGTTTGGTGGTTTGACGTTGAACCAAGTGCCAGGGCAAGGATGGATCAGCGCCTCCCACCAGGGTGGACGGACAATCCTTCAAAAGGTGGAAAATGGAGCAAAGGCTGGTTATTCCACCCATGACAAGACCTCTATGTGCAAAAAGTGTAATAACTCAGCTGCAGCTCCTGCAGAGAACTAACACTATTAGTGATTTATGCCAACAGGACACATGGTTTTTGCCCAGACAGCCAGTCCAGAACAATAAACGTCATTCAGTCACTCTGTTTCTCTCCCTGAGTTGAAACGCCACTCAGGAATGAGTGCTAGAGGCAACACTGAGTGCCTATCACTCAAATTCTCTTTGACCAGTGATCCATAGTATGTTGCTGTTAGGCAAGTGTACCACTAAATTGTGACATATGGCACATCCAAAGTTTTGTCACAAGACATTTTGAACTGGATTCCTAAATTCCTGTGCTGTAACTCAGCAGTTTATTAAACTGACTAGACATATATATTGGCATTGTACATGAGAATGGGATTAGTGGAATAGTGCATTGTTTCCCACCATATTTCCTTAGACTAGGTGGTGGGACCTCAGACCTTGTAGGGGGGTCCAATGGCATAGTCCCCTGATAGAGACATTTTGCTATTTTTTTAGTTAAATGCATGCATTTCTTGACTAACTGGGAGCGAAAAATGATCCTTAAACCTATTATGACAAGTGGAAGATATTTTTGGATCATCATGAAACTATGGTGGGACAAATAAGACTTTGGTGGCCTGCAATAGTCTAGGTAATTAATGGGAAACACTGAAATATGCAGGCTTTACCATTAATTAATAATTGATACAAAAAATTGTGAACAATTTCCAAGTCACAAGTTGACGCCTTCAAAGAGCTTGTTTTGTCAAACCACTGTATGGACATTTTTTTTTACCATTTTTTGGTTAATTAATATCTGCTAAATAATTGATAAAAAATGAATAATTGACAGATGAATCAACACTGAAAATAATTATTAGTTGCAGCCTTAGATAAATTAATTGTCAAATGTGTTGCCTATTAATGTTCTGTCCATCAGCTACTCAATTAATTACCCATCATTTCAGCACAAAGTGAGTGCAGGTTGGAAAGCATTTACAGAAAGTCAGGAAACCTTGTGGGACAGTTAGATTGAAGGGCCAAGCTTGAAATGTGTTGTAATTGAGTACCGTACCTTCTCCGAAAACATCCATTTTTTTTCCCATCTAACAGCTGTCCACTTCCTCTCGCTTAAGTCAAACTGTGTGCTACGTTGTCTGAAAGCATTTTGTGTTGGTAAGGCTGTCCGGGTCCCTCTGCTGCAAAGGAGGCTGAATGATATAGCCTTGTTGGTTGATGGCCAAATTCTGAGTAAATAAATGATGCTGGTTTATCTTAGTCAATCGCCCACAAAATCAGTTTGGGGCGATGAGAACAAATCTTATGTAAATCTCCTCCCCCTAGAGAAAATGTTTGAAAAACCACTGCATCAAGTATTACTGCTATTGACCCAGGCAGGCCCTCCGAGTTCCTGGCCACGTGCCACGCATTACTGCTTCTCCATCACCGAACAGAGCACTGCTGGGAGGTACTTGTTGTTCACCCATCCTAGCAACCAATTAAAAAACAGCTGGAGTTTTGCAGAGCCATTGAAGATAAGGGCCATTCTCCAGGGTGCAGCATTCGCACAACTGCACCGCATTATCCTGGAGGGATAATCAACAGCCAGCAGCAACACCGTGCAAAATCAGAGGAAAAGGAAGAGCTCTCCTCAAACCGCTATATGCTTTCAAAGATCACGACATGCAAGAGCCCGACCCTTTATTTTTGTTGCGGTATTCTCTATTAATAGGCACAAATCTGCTTCCTATCAGCACGTCATTAAAGTAGCAATCCAAAAACCAAAACAACACGCATCACATTTGATTTTAGGCAAGCATATAAACAAGTGCAGTACAGTTCGACTCTTCCTTCTAGGGGTATGTGTATCTGTAACAAAGCATACTGCGACACCTGCAGACCGGGGAGCCAGAGCCATAAAAATGTCCCAGTGCACTTGTTCTGTGAGGACCCAACTTTAACAGGCTCACAATCCACTTTGGGCGTAGACTGATGGTTAAAGAGACCCGGCTAGACAAGCCATCGAGCAAACTATCATACAGCCGGCAGCTGGCTCAGCAGTATGCACTGGTGATTTAATTAGAACAACCGCATTAATGATGATTGCGTCTCTCAAGGGGCCGTGGTGTTTGCATTACATCTGTAGAGTTTTGTGTGCACAGCCACCTCATAGGTCGTATAACAAGACCATATTTAGGAGGAAATAGGGTAGTTTGAGTGTTTTATGCCTACTGCTGTAATTGCAAGCTTCAGTTAAGGCTAGTTAAGTTTAGCTCAATTGATACTGTTAGGATTCTGTTATTGAAGGAGAACGGTGTCTGTGTTTTAAAATTAATTGTGTGATTACTTGTTCTTCTTTGAAAAAGTCATCTTTCATCCACGGTGGTTTTTCTCTTTCTCTCTTTGAAAAACATGAACCTTAATGGAAAAAAGACGTAATCCTTATTACATAAATCATACTTCTATATTAGTTTGACATGTCAGGAGTTTTCCTTGATATTTGCTTGGACTCATTTATTTGCTATAATTTCTCCTCGGTATTTCCTTGGGTTTTGGATGCTAGAATTAATCTGAATAAAGGAGCCAAAAATTGAGTCTGTGTCCAGGAAAATGTTGGCTCAGAAGTTCAGACTACTTTGTTTTATATGGCAGTACATTTTCTGTCAGGCTAACCTGTAGCATTTCTCAGTGTACACAGGAAACAGGTGTATGCATTATGAAGTTGTTCAAGGGCTTTATCCCCTCTTGGATGTCTTTCCTCCAGCCAGAGACAGACTGGAATCATTTCAGGTCAGGCCGCCAGGAGTTCACAACGCAGAGAGGTCTGCAGCTCAGACAGAATCTCTGATCCCAGATAACATCTCTCCACTCTCTGCTCTGGCGTTCCCTTCATCCTTCCCTTTCTGTTTTTTCCTCTCTTCTTCCTCTTCTCCCATGGCTTCACCCAAGACTTTTAGCAGCCTAACAGTTCTGATAAATAATGATTTCTGGGGTGCAGGGGTGACCAAGGGGCAAATCGGTGTCCAGCTACCGCAGAGAGATGGGTTCAATCCCGGGATAGTGGGACCTCCAGCTCGGTGCGCATTCCAGCAAACATAATTGGCAGTGTTTGCAGGTGGGAAGCGAGCGGGGGATCATGTCCTTGTTGCTTGACCGGTGGCTCTTGTGATCGGTCAAGGTGGTTGCACAGAGGGGTTAGATGTCAAGGTAATAGTGTGAGTCATAATTCTGAAGCTACATTTGATTTGGTATTGAGCATGACCAGGTTTGCGTGTGCCTAAATACCAGTGTGTGTATCCACATAAGTTTGTGAATGCATGTGTTTTTGTGAGGACAGACGATGCCTTTGGGTATGGGGCTCATGCATTTTTTTTTCTTGTGTGAGCGTGTGCGTGTTGGTGTTGAGTGTGCGTATGTGCGTGTGCAGCAGTCTAATAGTGTCTCTCTCTCTAATCCTGGGTTTATCTGCTGGTCACTGAGGTGGGAACGGCACCAAGACGTCAGTCATCTGGCTGGCCAACCAAAACCTCTTTATTTCCACTGTCACTGGAACCCATTTGGACGGGTGGAGATTTATTTGGACTCTCTTATCTCTGCAGTCCAGTCAGGAATCATATAGCTGAACTCGTGTATCTTTTTTCGCCCTCTGGATAGAGTGAGGGTAAAAGAGCACTAAAGGCTAAAAGTCCCTCATGAATATGTTCCACCAATCTTCAGCATATGTCTGATAACATAAAAACGGATCCACTGCACTCAAAACGTAAATGCATCCAATAAATAACACATTTCTGTCTGGGAAAATGTGCTGCATGTTTTGTGATATAATACATTTATTTTCAGTCCAGGGGTTCAAAGCTGTGGTGGCTGAAATTTGGACTGTACTACATAGAGTGAACGTTTAGATTGGCTCCTACCAAGTAGGACTTTCATTATCCACGCAAAAATACTTTTTGGTGTAACTGAATTAATATTAGTAAAAGTTCTCTAGCTGTCTTCATCCATGCCGATGTAGTAATTTCACATAGTTGCCTGTTCTCCTTTTCCACCTTCTCCCATGGTTGCGCAATTAGATTGTGAGCTGGGGACTATGGAGAACATCTGAATAAACTGAAGCTGTGAGATCATATGTGATTTTGAGACACTGTATTATCTTGTTAAAAAGGATGTGCTGTACATGCTGAAATCCTGTTATTTTCTCCTGACCTCTGTCATTAACTTGGCAGTGTTTGGGCTGCAGCTGACTGAACTTCATTTGATTATAACGCATTTCATTGTAAACGCTAGACAATACAGAGTCGTATGGGGGGCAATTTTCTTATTGGATTTCATGACCCGGTCTATATAGTACATTTAGATGGTGAGAGCTGAATTTGTAAAACTGTGACCAACTATGCACAATTTGCTCAGATAATAAAAGTAAGGCTGTGACTGTGAGAAAGAATCTAGCTCTTTCAAAGTAGACACATTACGCTTTATTGTTTGTTGTTTTCTTCCCTCACTGTTTTATAGCTCTTGCACATGTAAAAGGTCTTGAAAGTCCTCTCACAGAAAACAATGCTCCAAAGTGCCTGAAACACTTCGTCAGATGTACTGAGTAGTAGTAGTAGTAGATGTACCATGTCATACATTTGCAACATTTTTGCCTAGCAGCTAGTTTGGCACTGAAGAATTGATGTAGCACAGCTCCTCTGTTATTGCTATTGGTGCTGGCTCAGGTGTGTCTGAGCTGACCAATCAGAGGAGCAAACACAGATGGGGAATAAAGGGCTGCTAAAATTGACAATAGGAAAGCAATGCGTTTTTGAGCACTAAAGCAAGTAAACCCATTCTATAAGTAACCCAAAATAAAATTGGGAAACCTGAAAATGTTCATAATAAGTCTCCTTAGAGTGAGAAGACAGAAATTTAGACACATTGACATTGAGTTAAAAAATAATAAACATTGCCGTAAGTATCTGAAACTAAACAAATTAATGCCTGCAATTCCACTGAATTCCCTTTTAGGATCTGAAAGAAAAAGGCAGGAATTATAGCAAGAGGGAACGGAGGCAAAAAAGCAAAACAGTGAAGCAGCATGTTTCCATTTTAGCTGGGCAGCTCGAGTGGGTTTGCCACAAGCATGCATCAGGCCAGTTAAGAGGTTAGGTCTGGCAAGTCATTACTGTCAGAGCTAATGTAGAGAGATGAGGAGAGGGACCAGGGAGGTAAGCACTCACTAATGAATGAACACACTGCTAAGTTCAACAATTACACGCCCATGTAAATGTAAGGATAACACAGCAACACAGGCAGACTGCTGCTGAACTCCCCAAACCTGACTGAGCTCGAGAACAAAGGGGAAGTCTATCCAGATACTTCAGACTTGGACTGTTTTTGAGTGAAAGGTAATACTTCTCTTGGCCTGGAAACAGCGAGGATAAAGTGTTTTTCAGTGCAGAAGCGAGGCAGTGTTTTAGGTAAATGCCCCGAGCATATATTTCCTTAAGTTGGAATACTAAATTGAAGTTCATGGAGATTTTCAAGTCAAGGGATGGAAAAAATAAACTTTGCAATCCAACAGACAATATGTTTTCCCCGGCCATATCCTATTTCCTATAAAATGAAGGCACACTGCTGTGTAAAGTGCACCGTCTGTCCCAGTAATAATTTGTTTCAATATAAGCAATGGCTTTGTTCAGTTCCATGCATCATCCCAGCGTTAGGAATCTTATTTTCTGTAGGAGATTCGCTATCATTTGTTGTCCAGACATGTGGGATCCATTATGCATTTTCCTGCACTTTCCTTTAAAACAGAAAGGTGAGCCATCCCATTAAAACAAAGCAAACCATTGCTGCTTAATATGCCATTGTTCCCCCTGAAAAAGGGTGCCTCCCAACTTCAAATAAAATACCACACTGCTAATATCCACTCTTTATTGTAATATATCGCACCCTTTTTCTCTTTACCCACCAGTCACATCTGGTAATGAGTTGTACAAGATATTTTTGGCCTGTTCTTGTACTGTAATTGTTTCTCTTTTTTACATCATTGTAAATGTAATATCTTGGTGCTTTTAACTGTTCACTAGACAAAACAAGGCATTTAAAGATGTCCTCTTGGTCGCTGGGGAATTGTGATGGGCATTTTTTTTCATAATTTTTGAATATTTAAAAGTCTGAACGATTATTCAACTAAAAGAAAATGAATTAGAAAAAAAGAAAATAATAATTTGTTGCAGCTCTGCGTGTTTTATTTTGAGACAAATGAGAGGGTTGATGATTATTTGGTCCAGTCTATTTTTTGAGCTCAGACTTTATGTTTTTTTTATTTCTCAAGTTATTGATTGGGGTATTGTAAGCACTGCTTCAGTGACTACATTTTCACAGCATCACAGAATACAGTGTTGAACAATTATTAATAGCAGTTACATTGGCCCTTAAAGGTGCAATACGTAGGATATAGAGGCATTTCTAGGGGGATCTATTGCAATAAATTGTACACAAACTATATTTTCATTAGTGTAAACTAAGAATCCTTTTGGTTAACTTAGAATTTGGATTTTATACCTATAGAAGGAGTGAGTCCTCTTCAACAGTCCGGCATGTTACCATCCTATTTCTGCTTTAGCCCATAACTTGCAAACCAAACACTTGCTCTAGACAGGCCTGTTTGAATTTCACATTTTATGATGGCTACTGTTGGGTAGCTGAAGATGAAGAGTGTTTACTTGGTTACAATCCGCAACCACACCTCAAGAGACTAAATCTTACAAACTGCACCTTTTTTAAAAGAATGACAACAGGAAGGTTTCCTGGTTGGACAAATGCTTTGTTATATGTTCATAAGATCTTATGTCTTGACAGACGCTTGATAAAACACACTAGATTATGATACATTTGAAATAAAAGTTAAAGCTTAAAACTTAGATTGCAATACTGTACATAAGCAAATGTACAGGGTATGATGATCGTCGACTTTCACACCACTGCATACCTTGAAAACAGAATATGACTGAGAACTTACGTGTGACATCACAAATTAGTACAAACTATCTTTCAACAAGATGATTGAATATGTTATCAGTGAAATACGCTGCTGTATTAAAGAAACAGTGATTATATAATGTTTATGCAGTGGTAAATATTGATTCTGAATTTGAATGTATTATTCACCTCCATTTTATATGCTGTACATACATGCATAATAATAAAACGTATGCAGTTAATGTGTATAGATGTACTATACTATGTACACAAGTTTATGCAAACAGTCTCACAGTTCCTCTCTTGCCACCTCACCACTGTAACACCTCTCTTGGCTTTCTTCCAGCACACTAAGCTGCAGCAGGATAAGCTTGTGAAAATGACAATGCAATTATACTTTACTGAATTGCAGAAAGCTGAAATCCCGGCTTAAAGCATCCCTTCAAATGTACTAATGTAGTGTACTGATATACACACACACACACACACACACACACACACACACACACACACACACACACACACACACATTTGCAAACTTAAATTGAAAAGAGAAAAACATATTGGCACACATCCCGCTGTGCGTTTCACTTCGCAAACCAAACATCAGCGACCATATTTTTATGATACGTATCCAACTCTACAAGACAAGATTGTCGTTTTAAAAGGATTTGGGATGTGAGTTGCCTCTGTTCAAACAAACACAACAAGCCCAAATGCTCTAATCAGTCCCAGCAGTCTAACACATGCTTGTTCAACCTCAGCTAAGAGTTGGGCAGGACTCGAGCAAGAGACCATGGACCACCAACACTGACACCCACTCTCTTGGCAGTCTCAGCTGTCCACCAATCAAGGGTGTTTACCGCTGCCTGCTTCATGATGTCATTCCCGTTCCCAATGCCAAACTAATAACCACCATGGGCCCCGGAATGTGCATTCATGTCTATGTGGATGTGTGTGAAGAATTCCACATGTCAAAGTAAGCGGTTGTTCCTAATGAGTCCTGAGTTGGAATGAGGGATAATAAAGTGTGCAGTCTGTGCAGCAAAAGGTCAGAGCCATAAACGACTCTGATGCGTTTCTTTTTTTCCTTTGTTCTTTGTTTTTTTTTTTCATCCTCTTTAAACTCAGCAGTCACTTATCAAAGCTTAGAAAATAATCAGGTTGCTGGTGGAATGCAGGGAGGCGTGGAGGATCTGTCCGTAAAGTCTGCAGAGAATGCAGGATTGACAGCAAGCAGGCCGACTGAGATAAAAGTAAAACAAAGGAGCAGTGTCACAAAAATCTTTTTTTTTCTTATTACTTTATATCTCATCTTTCAAAGAAAAGGTTCATGATTATATTTCTACTGGGACATATTTTTTTGTATCTGCTTGAAGAGATAAGCCATTTTTTAAATTTGACATGTTAATGGAACAATACAAAAGTAATGTAGGTGTAGTTGTGAGCAGTAGAGAATAAAAACTGCTTTGCAGCTCGGGTTCATATGCAGAGTCCCTATAAGAGGCCTCTGGGGAAAATCTACTTTTACATTTGTCTTAATGCTTTTTGACTTTGTTTGCTTTGCATTCCCCTTGCAGCATTGCCATCTTTTCGTGCTCATAGGCAATATTCTGTGCATTTACAAGGCGTCCAGTCTGTTACAGCACAACTTGCTTCCTTGTGGACATGAGGCATTGCTCTGCTTGAGACCCGAGATTGCTGTCTCTGTATTTGTTTGCCTGGCCTTGATATTGTCTTATCGTGTCATCAAATAGTTATTCTCAATGATGGAAAGATGGAGCACAGCAGCAACGATGACGACAATGGGGGCACGGACCTCCCTTACCCTGGATGATACTATGTAATGCGAGATCACTGCGAAGCAAAAAGAGGAACTATGTGTCAACAGATGGGGATGTTTAGGTACCACACCTCAGGTTTCGATAGTGTTCACTACAACCTGACTACACCATGACATCACCAACCCTCTGTTTGAAATCTAGGGGTTCTTTCTCATTGGAGCCGGCAGAGTAAACTATCAGAGAAAAACAGAGGTGGTGTTTGCAAGTAATGACTGGTGAAAACGGTACACAGTTAAAGAAACAATCGGCTGCCTCGAAGTTGAGGCCTTGTGTATGAGCTTGACACTGTTTTTTTCCCCTTCTGAGGGAGTTTTGTAGTGTTGTTGTTAGTGCTCTTTACATCCCAGCCAATGGGCATGAAGCAAGAGCAGCTGTCAATGCAGACTGTGCTCATCAACACTTAGGAGTGTGTATAATAGGTGGCCACTGTAAACTTGAACTATCAGTGTCTGGGTTTGAACAATCTGTCAAGTGTGCAACACAGTATAATATAACTCTAGATAAATTCCCTGGAAACATTTAAAAAAAGCCTATGTTGCCAGATCCAAATCCTCCTGCTCACTCGGACCACAACACCATCCATTTAATTTCCACATATGAAACCATGGTCAAAACGTTGTAAATTTGAGGTTGAGCTAAAATGGTATTAAAAGAGCTAGGGTTGGGCGATGTCTGCCGAATTGGCATATGACGCTGTCTACAGTGAAACATTGTGATGGACGATGACATCATTGTTTACGAATTTGAGGCTGCATGTCCCCTCAGTGTTGCTGTAAGGCAGAAGTTGCTTATTAGCTCACCACTGTAGTCGTTGTTGTTTCCCACCATTGCTCTGACATGAAACTCCAACTGTCTCACCCTGCAGAGGATACTCCCGTTACCACCAACATACACCCCCCTCTGCACCACATGTCTGTAACTTAGCTTTGTTCAGCCTCATATGCATAAAACAACATTGGCTGCCTAGTCAAGGAAGTTAAGCTAAGAAAAGTGTGTATGAAAAGGGCATGACTAAGAGAAACAACGGCCCGCAGGAAAAGAAACACTGCTGCCACATATTTAACTGAGTGTCTTGGGTTCACCTAACTGAGCTGGTTTAATAAGAAAATAATAAATGGGACATGGAACACTTAATGTTAGTGCACTAAGCAGCAACATATTTCTTTTTATTTCCCCTCCCCACATATCGCAAACAACAACACTTGCCCCAATGCAACTCTGAGGGACACCCAACCCTGAAAGGAACATAACCAGCTGTTAAAGGTGTGAAGGAAAAAGATTATGACTCAGAAAATGCATAGTGTATATTTATGTCCTCTAGATTTGTGTATCACAAATGACCTTCATTTTTTAAGAAGGATCCCTTTTTCATTTCAATCAATGACAGGATTTTTGCATTGGGTCAGTTTAAAAATAGAATTAAACATCTTCATTGTGGTGCTGGGTGTGATGAAATGTGCAGAAAAGTGAAACGGAGGGAACGCATTCAGCTGGCACCATGGCCTTTTTGGGACTCCGCACCCTGAGAGAGAAGCAGAACTTAGCCAAAAGTTATGTCAGTTAATATTTCGCTATTCTGAATACAAAAGCAGCACAAGAAGACAGCCAGTATGATTTGAGAGAAAGAGAATGACAGATAAGTACCATAAATGAGAAGGAAAATGACAAGAGAGCAAACTGTGTGACAGTGAAGATGCTGCAGTCTATAGAATGAGAGGGAGAGAAAAGGGATACAATTCCAAAGCAGAAAGTTAAATGACAATCAGTCGGAGGAAATAGTCCAAATATAAATCATTTGCTCATATCTGGATGAAGCAGAGAGAGAGGGAGGAAAGAGATAGCCCAGTTGGTGCTCCATCCATCATCTGTTTGGATTGGATGCCAGCTTGAAACTGGGAACATTCGCCTATTAATATTCAGTACAGGGTGGAGGGGCCCAGAGTGACGTTGGCTGAATTAGCCAGCTTTCCTCTGAGATTCTTTACTACTCTCTCCAAACAGCAAAATAATTCCTTGGAAGTGTTTTGAGAACCAAAACCTGGATTGTTCTGCAAAGGTCTATAACAGCACGTTGCCGTAACAGTGCAGATGTGTTTCGTTCGAGCCTTTTGGCTAAACCTACACGATGAGGTTAATGACTCCTTCCCTGAGTGCTGGAGATGTGGGTCTTGAATTTGCACAGCAACCTGCAGAAACTGAGCCGTCAGCAGAGCTGCGGTTAGATTGACCGAGGGGGTCAGCACTTCTGTCACATGTGCGTCACCAACGAACGCCATGGGTGACCACTGCTCAGCAGAAATGTCACAGTGCCCCGGAAAATGGCACAGCAGCCTGTCTCGCTTTTAAACCACAGTCGCACACACAATTCTCTCATTCTCTCTGTATCTCCAACATAAATCCTCACACACAAATGCACACCCACATTCGCACTGTGTCAGGCTTTAGGGGTAAAATTCTGTATGTGCTGTAGAGGAGCAGCGGCAGCCACAGAACAGTGATGGAAGACCTTGGGTGGCAGCCTTGGCGTCTGCAGGCGAGAGTTGTTTGCCTTGTGTTGTCATTATTTGGCTTTGCTGTTCGCTGGTAATGTCTGTGCGGTGAGGAACGTGAACTTGCGATATTGTGTGTGACACTAGTGTGCTCACAGCAGGGCAAAATATGTCATGCACTTCACGACTGTGTAAACACACATATCCAGAGGATTTTTAGACACCTGTGCCGAGTTGTTCTATAATCATTTTGAGTGGTTGACCTTTCGTGCCCAAATGGAGCGGAAAAATAAACCCAAAATATCTGAGGCTAACGCGTACCGTCTGTATGCAGGAACTGAGCATGGATATGAAGTAACCCCTGAAAATAATTATCCCTTACACAAGTTTACTTTACAGCCAATTATAAAGAAAAACACTGCAGGGCCTTGATAAAGAGTAAGAGAAGAACCTTGCTGTTGGCATAAGAGGATATTTAAAGGACCAATTCACCCAAATTACCAAAGTAGGACTGAGCATAATTTAAAACCAGTACTCTTATAGTCAGATAATAACAGATTGCTTAATTTGTGACCTTGTTTCCTTTTTTTTCTAAAATATCACTGTTGTCGCTGCTTTGGGACTGGGCCAATCACACATCACATTAAACTGAAGAACGCTTGCTGCGATTGGCTTCTGGTAAAAACATGCAAATAGTCCTTCGCAAGGATTGCATACAGGTTAGAGGGGCCGATACCAGATAAATTATCGAATATTACGATATTCGCCACAAATTTATTTTTCATGATATGGAATATCGAACAGCTGCGTGATTCCTCACCTCAGACGAACTGCTCTGACTGTATTTTAATTTATTGCAGTATCATCCTTCACCTGGCTGGCCCTCCAGATTCCAGAGGGAAGGGAACCAGTGACAGACTATCTACATTTAATGTATTATACTCTAACACTTGTGTATATCTAATTCTGAAGTTTCTGTTTAACATTATTTGTTATTCAAAAGTGTTGTATGTGTTGCTGCAAAGGGAGAAGTAAAGACGTAAACAGCATATCAACACAGTCCTTTCATTTTTTTTGTACTATTCATACTACTAATAAAGATAAAATAAAAATAAGCTAAAATACAATTATAATTACATATTGTAGAAAACCCTGACGCCCACCCCAGTGACGATAATATTGTGCCTCCTGATATTTGTGTGGGACAATACTGTGGTACGAATGATATCACCCAAGCCTAATGCAGGTATCGTTTAACTGGACAGGTTTCGATGCTACTTCTTACTGGGTTAATTCTGCACCCATTTACATTTTCAATGAAAATGAATCCACCTCCTTCATATTGGGGTGGTGGCAAAATACTTCAGAGACAGATGCATCAAACCTGGAAAAGTAAAAACCAAAATCATCTGCACGCAATTTCTTTTTTTGTTTTTCTTTTCTGTGTGACAGTCTGCTTAAGTCACTCTCACTTCATCCAACTTCACAGTCTTGAGGGGGGGCCATGTTTTATTCCCCGCTGTCACTAATTAAAAGTAACAAGTAATGTCAACAAGTTTCCAGGTGTCATGCAAAAGGAAAAAAAAAATGTTTGCATGAGAACTTTCTCCACCCCATCACAGTTGAAAAGCTTTACAGTACGAGCATCAGGTAATGAATCAACCTGCTGACTGTGCCAGACGTTGGGCGAGACAGGAGGAACACTGTTTGACTCAGTATATGTTGGATAGAGGAGACAAATTGGCACGCTAACGGGGGGCAAAGCTGCAGGGAGGGGTGAGGGATACTGGCTCTGCCTTCTCCTGCCATACTTCTAAATGCATACAGCTGGCCTATCTCAGTTTTCAATTCCCTTTTCGAGGTAAATACAGAGCAAAGCAGATGGAGATATGACTAGCTAAATTGGACTAGGCTGTCCAAATATTACATGACCTCACACAAGCTTTTAGGGGTCATTCGAACTTACGCTAAATGTTGTTGTTGTAGGGAACTTTGCGCCCATTTCCCACATACAGCCAGACACATACGTGCAACACACAAGGGCACACGCTGGAAAACACACACGTGCGCTCACACACGACTCTCCCGTAAGCTCTCCCAATCTTTTTTTTTCTATCTCAGATACATACAGTACTCTTTAGCTGCAGTGAAATAGTTTTCAGCTGATTTTCCAGCTCCATATTTCTGTTACGCTCTGATGACTTTATAGCATACACTGCCTACTATAGAAAAAGGTCAGGAGTGTTGGATATCACATCACAGTATCTTGAGCAAATAAATTGCTGCTCGCAGTGGTTACATTGCGGAGGACAACCTACTGTACTCAGAAATAATCAAAAGTAATGCCATCCTTGTCCGCCTGACATTTTGAATTATTCTATAACATAAGGTTCAGGAAGTGTGTTAACAGAGGTCAGTGCATAAGATTTTGGAACCAACAGGAAGAAATCTCTGATCCAGGAAAACAAGCACCATCATTTTTCTCAGCAGCTGTCCCGGCGCAAACTGTCCAACTGTAGCAGCGGCAGCAGCAGCAGCAGCATAGATGCTCCTAGCCATTAGATTGTTGTACCAGGGAGTGCCCTCTGTGAAAGTGTGCAACTGCATGAGTAGCAATGTAGCAAGGCGAGGCTTCAAAAAGAGCTGGCGTGCTGGGGTGTTTCACATGGACAGATAAGAGCATACCGTTTCAGTAAAGGCAGATTTGAGCCGCACCGGATCAGTGAAAGAACACTCTTTGGAAAACAGGAAGACAGATGTTGATAAAGACAGGACGATGTTTTTTCTTTAATAAAGCGAGAGAAGAACAGGCCATTATCACTGACTTATTACTCCAAGATGTAAGATATTTCCAAACCATTATCATAAAGACTTGGAGGAGCTGGGCGCCTCCCCGTGCAGTTATTTGTTCCACAAGGTTTAATTGAAGGGAGGAGAGTGGCAGCTCTCGCTGTCTTCGGTGTGTTGAGGAAGTGAGCATATCTTATTATGAAGACGGGGCTGAAGCATCGCTTTTCTCTCCATGTTTGTCTATATCCCCCACAGCTGTTTGTCTTCTTTATTGTCTACCTGCCTGCTGATGCTGATGCGCCTGTTAGCCTGTTGCTCTCTTTCCGTCTCTGGCTTTTCACTGCTTGTTTTATTTCTATTTCGGTAAAAAAAAAAAGGTCGACAGCGCCATTAATAAAGTACAATTTAAGGGAGGGGAAATCAATAGTGGGACATTAGGCCTTTCATTTGGAGTCTTACAAGGCCATCCTCCCTGTAATGTGGTGAGAAATTAGACATACTGCTGATTCATGGAGTGCCACACTCTCTTACTTGTCTATGCCTGTGCACCCGTGTGGAGACGCACGCTAGAGTATGCGTGTAATAAGGTATATGTTCGACATCAAGGCGTAAACCATGAAACAGAAATGGTCCAACTTGCGTCAGAGCATCATCAGCCCTACTCACCCCTGGGGACACGCCACACACACACACACACACACACACACACACACACACACACACACACACACACACACACACACACACACACACACACGGTGATACAGTAGCAGCTTGTAAGGCTGAGGCAAGTCATTATATCAATGACATCCAATTTAAGTGCAGGCTTTGACCTGCATTCATTATACCAATTTCATGGCAACAGAATGCGAGGACGCAATGTTTCTGGACAGAATTCTAATTTCATTCCTTCTGTAATATATCTTTTTTTTTCTTTCCTATGACCGTACTGTGCTATGCATGCACATTATACATGCATGGATACACACATGCAGAAACAGACTTGGTCAAGCTCTACTCCGGTGAGTGCTCCTGCCTGTGCTGTTGATAACGTGCAGCTGCAGGCCTCAGGGAGGAGAAATCTGCCAACACAGTTTAGCACTCGGTTGGCTTTATTTATAGATACTAAATGAGCCTTTAATTACCACAAATAGAATCACCTGGCGAGCGAGGATTTTCTTCCCATTGGCTACTGGGAACGGCTAAAAAGTTGACCTCTGGGACGATTCAGAGCTAATGGTTTTTTCCATGTGTAGCTTCACTTGGCTCGTGAGCAGCCTAATTACCATTTTTATTCCTCATTGTTTGCAGTTTTAGGGGGGCCTGTTGTGGTTGTCCTCAGTTAAACGTGATCTATTGTAAGATTATTATAAGGTCAAAACTGCAGGGTCGTCATTGCCTGCTGATTCATTGGACCATCATCATCCAGCCATTCCATTTCTGATCTATAAATAATTTTGCTGGTATGATATCCAATAATGGCCCCAAATCATTTGCAGACATATTCTGTAATGCAAGAGCGGGATCCGTTATTGTCTCGGTGGCGCAATCGACTTGCCTTGTAAGGGGAGTAATTTATAAGCACAGATTCAAAAGTCACACCCAAAAATGTCTGTCTTTAGACATGGAACATCGGTTGTGCTTTCCATTCTGTCAAGGGCATTATGGAAGGATGCAATCACACAGGCAGGAAATTCAGTTTGAAATGAGTTATAACCTGCGGAGCACTATAAATCATACCCTCCTAAACTCCACACTCCCTCTGTTTCCCACACACACACACACACACACACACACACACACACACACACACACACACACACACACACACACACACACACACACACACACACACACACACACACACACTGCAGCAGCCACCAGGGTGCACGAGCTGGCACGTAGGTGGACATGTGCACACAAAAGACAGCTGCATTCAGACATGTGCACGCGCTCGTCTATAGTGCACGCTTGTGTGTAAAGGGGAAGAGCGCAGACTACAGCCAAATTATCCTCAGACTAAAGTAATTACTAACATACAGTAACTGGTGTAATTGACTCGCTTTCCCGTTACCGTTTGCACACCATTTAAAACTGTGGAGAGAAAGTCAATTTCGGAGAAACCACTAAAAGACTGATCAGTGATTAGAGTCAATAACACATCTGCATGGCCACTCATTTGAAGTGCTTATTGAACGGCTTGTTGGGAAAAGTTGGCAAACAGTGCTTTCATTTAAAAAAGTAGCCGTACTTGCTCTCCACCCCGCCACCACCTCTCCTGCTGAATGCCGGCTGTATAGTGAGTGTTTTGTGGTTTCTCTTTGTAATGATAGAGATTTTTGCAATTACTATTTATGGTAGCGGTGACTGTAATTGCTTTCCTCAGCTCATATCGTGATCATTATCATCACTCCTCTGTCATTCATACCAGCTATGAATATATATGAGACTGCTCTCCACTATGGGCCTAATTGGAAAAGCATCTATGTGGCCAGGACTGAAGAAACAAGGGGAGGCACAGGGTGAATGAATTGGGAGAAAGTAATGGCATTGGTTTTTGCTGTGGTCCCCCTGTTTCTATTCAGTGTTTATTATTTTTCACGCAACAGTGAAATGCAAGCCCATTTAGCGCAATAAAAGCAAATTAGTAGAACATGTGGATTTTTCATTATGTGGTGGTGGGGGCCCATGGAGGCACAGGTGCCCTTTTTTTAACATTCACCCCTGCAACAAGCCACTGATTGGCTGAATGTGTGTAAACTACCACATTGTGCAGTCATGTTCCTTTTTTTCTGACCTTCCCTGAAGATAAATCACTTCTAGCTTACTTTGTTCTTGTCCTGTTTTATCTAATTTGCTCGGATCAGCGAGACTGTAAATTTTCCACGTCATAATTCTATGTTTACTGTCACAGTAATTACAATGAATATTTGGCTAATTCAGAAAAGTAATCTGGTTAGATATGCTTTATAAGATAATTTCTTTGCTCTCTCTAATTGTCTATAATTATCTCTAATGGATTCTTTTAAACCTGATGACAGAAGATTAATGAAGTGATGTGCCTCTATGAATACCATATGTGATGTGAATTCAAACTATTAACAGCATGATGCAAATTCTTGCAAAGCTTTTGCGAGGTGCACTGCTTATAAAACGTTTAACGGGTTTAATCTGTGTTCCTAAATGTTTTAGCCCATTTGCCACAAATTGCGTACATTACATCACTGCTAGTTTGATTTATGGATGTCCATGCTTCGTAAAAAGTTAAAAAACGTACAACGGTAGGTATGCTTTGAAAAATTGTTGGCAATGGTGTGTGAATATGTGTTATTTGTACTAAATTGGCACATGCAAAACCATTTGTATGCTCCTAAAATTTCATGAGATTTTCGACTAGATATGGATACAGCACCACAACAAAGCTACAATTAGAACACGGTCCCTGGCTCGACCCCCAAGACACTCTTGTAACAGCTGCAATTAGGCCTCCTGCTGGGAGCTTAATATGAACCCGTAATTGAAACTGGATGTTGTCTGTCAGTGGTTAGACAGTGGCTTGTACAACGAGCATTGTTATTGAAGGTTGGCTCAGTGAGGTCCTTTTTCTTCAAGGGGGAAAAAAAAACCAAACTTTGTTTATTATATAAATAAATGCAAGGGCACACGCATACACACCCACACGACCACACTAATGCATGTGCTCAAGTACACTCAGTGTGTTATCGGCAAAACACACAATGCACGTCATCAGCAATAACACCACACCGCTTACATATAAATCCCTAATCACATGCAGTACTCTGTTTTTATGAGTCATACCCAGATCCAGTGCTCTGCACAGCGAGCGCCTTCATTTTTCCAAGAAACAAAAATATTAAAGCTTTTATTTGGACTTTAACAAGGCACAACAACAAATGAGGTTTATTGCAGAAACAGCACCGAGGCAACTTTGGAAACTTCAGCCCAGGGAACCTTTTGTTTTTACCAGGGCCACTGGATGAAGGATGGATCTGCTGATTACACATGCTGTTTAACCGAGAAAGCTAATTATTGATAGTTATGGTCCTCGACTCACTGGGCTTATCAGAGTCACTGAAGAAGATGAGAGCTATGGCAGAGGCACCGGGGCTCCCTGCTGGGCCTGCATATGTGTAATGTATATACAGTATATGTACTGAATACTCATCACTAGGAGTTGGAGTACCCTTTTACTGTGTTTCATTTCTTGGAATCCACTGAGATGTGTTTTCCAAAGATGCAAACTGAGTCAGAAGCAACATCATTGATATTGTCAGTTTAGCCGTCATCTGCATATTTCATTTGTGAAGGAAATAGATACATTTCTGGTGAAATAAACTTCAGTGTTGTGAGCAATTTCAGTCGGAGAGAAATATGAACTTTTTATGTTACTGTGGAGCTGGCAGAGCCGGTCTACATGATGGCTGTGCTGATGAAAAGAGCATCGATTGTCATTATCCTACCCGTGGGACTCTTCGATGGTATAGAGGACCATTTCAGAGAAGCACTGAGGGGACCTAAGAGAAAATGCTGCCACTAACATCTCGATAATAGTCCCCTTTTTTTTAACCAAAAAGCTTGCTCTTAAAAGCAGAGATTGCTGAAAAAGAGCAGATGTAAATCATCAGGAATCATCCTGGGAATGCAAGAAGGGCCTCCAACACAGGAAGGGCCTCGACAGACATGAGTAGGTAAAATTTATGTCTGATTTACAAGAGACGGTTTGCGCAAAGCTAGCATAAAATTTGATGATATCTTCTCCAACATTAATAGCTGTAATAAAAATTACATTCATTTTAATGTTTGGGGACATATAGGAGATAAAGAGAAAAACACAAATATCACATTCTTCTATTTAAAGTCTCTGTCTCCTAGCTCATACATCACCAAACCATGACATGTCAGACATCAGAGGCTGGTTTTCCCCTGATGGAAACTTGTGGAGGAAGTGAGCAACTTTGGTGGCTTGGCAGTTACACACCAAGCAATAGAGTCTGGTCACGTCCTCATCCAAAAGTCCATGCAAAGAAGGCCCTGATCTCTCTTCCAGATGTCGAGCCATAATGCAAAGCCCAACACCAGATAAGGTTCAAAGGGGGGGCTCTCATCGATCAATTTCAGACTGGAAGCAACTGCCGGGGTCAGGGGAGCATCTCATTATCTGTGATGCAAAACAGCTGAAGACACGCCACCTCCTCACCTACAGGACCAACATGGCACATGACATATTACTGCTTCTGAATCTAATCAGCAGTGACACAATGTTAAGTGACAACATGTTTTAGAATTATACCTCTTCATTTTCCTTTTTTAATGGAAAAATTCTCTATTTTTTTGTCAAACTCATGGAGCTAAGGGTGGAATAAAACCGATTCTTAGCTGCACCACAGTTCTGTCTTGGAAGATTATGTCAAGTCAATAATCTGACTTTTGATAACAATGTGGAGAATTGGCTTTTGAATATATTTTTTTTGTTTCATGTTTCAATTAGATGGCGAAACGTAACGGATGTAAATGTATGTCATGCTCTCAGGCTAGTTGTTGAGTTTAAGTAGTCACACAGTGAGAAAATGTTTTATAATTGCATTGTAGCCCTCTGAATCAGAATTGAACTGTGACGTGATGTAGCTGCGGTCCTAGCTGAACTAATAAAAAACAAAAAGACTCAGACTAACCCTTCGCTCACCCAGAGCACATTTCAGTACATCCAAGTGTACAGTGTGCTCCGAGTGTTCAGTGTGGCTTACTGTTTTCAATTAGGCTCCGAAAAGTATTCTGTAGTGGTCAATCACAGCCATCTATTATTTCATTAAGTACCATTAACTATGGCGCACCGGGCAGAAAAGTTCAAAGCTTTTAGCATTTAGACCGTTATTAAATGTGTTCTGCATGCCAGTTTAACAGTAATCGTCATAATGCATCCTTGACGTCCATCAGCAGAATATGGAATTACATTTCTTCGATATCAATCAGACCTCGCAGGATCCATTTGGGCTTTTTTTTCCTTCCTGTGCGGCTTATACAAACATTGCATTTCTAATGTCAAACCAGTAATACGTTTTCTGAGGTGATCAAATTAAATGGTATCAAATTAATTTTGAAAAAGTTTTTTCGTTCTGTGGGAGTCCTCTCCGTGGAATACACAGAAGTATGTGACCTTCCATAGGCGGCCGGGCGGCAGTGTGTTCTGCGTGTTTGTTCAACCCGCTCTTATCTTCTGTCCAAAATGAAAAATAAAAAAGAAGCAGTTCTAAGATCCAAAGTAATCTCGTGGCCTGTCCTCTCTGATACTTATCAGTGGTGGAAACATGTTTCCAGTTAATTCAGACCAGGATAAGGTGGACAGAAGGAGGAGAGGGGCGGGGCGCGGTTCCCACGCATAAATACAGAAGAGAAACATGATCTAAATGCTTATTAATTTCTGTGAGAGGGATAACTTGCGGGACCAAACATCCAGCTCTGTGTTCATTTAACCGTGAAAGTATAGGAAGAGGTTACTCATCTCTTTGCAGCTTAATAAAAGCCATCTTTGCTGTAGCTTAGGAGATGTTATCCTACATTCTCCCTTTTTTTTTCAATTTATCATAGGTCAGGGGGAGTCATTGACTGCGCAGATATGTCTATTCAAAAATTTCATGGCATTACTGTAGCGTGAAAAAGCAGACACGGCATAAATCACAACCATATGGATTGAGTTTAAGAGAAACTAGGACTGGTGCGTTATTGTAGTCGGAATTCATCTGTGGGATGTGCTGTGAAATAAACATATATTGCAGAATTAAATTAACCTCACAACCCAGGCCCTATAAAGCCAAATGGGCCATGTTCTGAAAAGCCCAACTTAAGCCCTTGTACAAGACATGATGAACTTCAAACACAGGAAAGGTCGCCACCACCACATGCGGCGTCTGTTTTGGTTTCGAGATGTGGAATGAAACGGAGGGAAGCAGAAAAGGAGGAAGACGCGCAGAGGGAGGTCCGGGGAGTGTAAACCAGCGCAGAAATGTCTCCCGCCTCTTGGGGGAGACAAAACGTGGTGTAACTTCACCGCATCCTCCCTTTTCTCCCAGTGAGCAGAAATCAGCTATCACTCACTTCTTCCACAGCCGCCCTAACATTTAGATAGATTCTGATGTCAGAGAGAGGCGTTGCTCCTAACTCAATCCGTCGTCCGCCCGGAGAGAGTGTGGGATCCGCGAGAGGTCAGTGCCACAGGCTGCCATCCTGCCACCTAAAATGACAATAGATGACGCTAATAGCAGCAGGAACCATAAAGCCTTATCAGATTACAGACACAATGAAACCATGACATATTACTGCTGGCTAAACACCACAATGGGGAAAAGTCAGTGATGGTGTTTTGCAAGAGTTTTACTGCTGTTTTATTCCTCGCTCTTGTTTATATTTCGCTCCCCGGGCTCCAGCACGGTCCTCCCTGTTCTGTGTTTATTCCTTTCCCTCCCTGTAGGTTCCTTTTTAGTTTGCAAGATTACTTTGAAAATGAACATGCTTACGTGCTCCTCTGCTGGTTTGGATTTTTCAGCCTTTCTGTGTGTATATGTGAGTTGCCGTCCTGGGAAACATAAATGGCATCCCCCCCAATGTTCATGTGTGTTTGATCAAAAAAATCTTCCTGGTCCCTCTCCCATTTGTCGGCAGCCGCTAACCAGCTCCAGCTCTGCTCTTCAGCTGCCTCCCATTTTATCGTCCGGGCTCTAAAACAGAACCAGGTCCGCAAACACGTTCCCATGTCTGTGCGCACACGCAGACATACAAACGAGGGTGCACACACTTAGGTATCTCTCGTGCCCTTTTAATATGGTTTCAGTTGACTATTTGGGCTTCAGAAATGGTAACAGTATTCCATTGTGACCAATAAAATGTTTAGCCCACAGGGATGTTTTATTTATGCATGTAGAACCGGATTGAACAACACGATTTCAGCCTTTACCAGCTGAGCCAAATGGTGATTGCAGCATTCTTTAACATTTCTGTAAAAAAACAAAAAGCTGCCCACAGGAAAAACTGTTAGAGTAGGCAGCTTGTCCCGCGTGCATTACAAGATTATTTACAAGAAGTCTGCCTGGGGTGTCCATGTAATTTTCAGGCTGTATAGCAGGTCATATATTACAATAGGAATTCAAAATTGCTGCAGCATGTACAGCAGGGGTATAAAATGTGTGTGGGGGGGAACATGTGTTTTCTACGTAGAGTAATTGATGAGGATCATTTTAGTACATTAACATCAAGCTGCTTATGATTAGAAATAAGCTAAATGAACATATCAAGCTTCAACTTGTCTCATGTTTACAAGGGTTTATGATGTGTAAATTTGAAAAAAAAAACCAAAAAAGATGAATTCCAGCACCCTCTCGACCACATGTGGTTTTCTGTCTCGCGTCTCTGTGTAGGAAGTCTGAGCCATTAAACGCACCGGGGCCCGGACACAGGTTGTTGGGGTCAACCTCTCTCCTGTTGGCAGATTCAGAGGCCCAACAGGCAGGCAACAGATTTTTATCTTCCCTTCTGGAGAGCACCTGGATTAGTCGTACAGCCTCACACACGCATGCACACACAAACACGCACACACAAACACGCACACACTCTCTCTCTCCTCTGTACTAGGTTGAATGACAAGCTAATTCAGACCTTTGACCTCCCAAAAGGAAGACTGGGTGGGAGAGCGTGTGTAAGTCTCCATGCACGCTTGGGTGGGGAGTGTATGTTTACATGTAGGTGCACATGTGCGATCGTCTGAAATAATAATATTTAAAAAAATGTAAAAAGAGAGCGTGAGAAGAGGCAGTGTACTTCATCAATCTGCTGTGTTTCTCAGAATTGGCAACACTTAATTTGGCAACACCCGTGTCTTGCGGCTTTGCCAATAAAGCATATCTAAATGAAACCGAATAGAGAGCGCTAGTGATTATAGAGAGAACAGTAAAAGTAGTTCTCACATTTACCGCGCACATAATTTTCCAACAGACAGGTCATTTACAGCTTCTCTATTCAATTCAGCCCACAGGAGCTCGGCACACTCATTGAGAAGCTGTTTTAAATTCTCGTCCATTTGATTCAAATTAAAGGAGAATACCATTAAATCTAAGAGTGATGTTACGGATTTAAGGCAGGACACACTCCTCTCTCTCTCTCTCTCCCTGTATTGCTGACTACACTTGTGAGTGTTTTTCTAACACAGCATCTACTTGAATCTTATCCAGGCAGAGGAATGCTACTATGGGCTTGATATTGAAATTCACAGATATTTCATCTTAAATATTTATGACTGCAGAAAGTCTTGCAGCCAAAGATGGTGTTTTTCAGAGGATTTTAGTGCTTGTGTTTATGTTCAGCAGCAAACTCAAGGGACACTCAGACATATTGCCTTGTCCAAACATATTCAGACGTAACATAATAAAGATTATGTTGGAATGAAATATAAATCAGTAAATGTGAAACAAAAATAAATATGTACTATTATTGGGGCTGGGCTATATATTCATATTATGGTAGAAGGCTAGATATTGTCTTAGATTTAGGATATCGTTATATTGTAATATGGCACAAGTGTTCTGTTTTCCTGGTATTAAATGCCAAATTACAGTAATGGGAAGTAATTCTCTGAAGTTACTGTTAGGGTTAGGGTTACTTGCTCTTGTGCTTGGCTTTACCCAGCTACTCATTATATCCATGTTACTGATGATCATTTGGCAACAATCATAATGTGTTGTGTGAAACAGTCATCCCTACAATATTGTCCTGATAACAATATTGAGGCACTTTATCAAAAAAAATATTATATTTGATTTTGTCACCCTTTAAAAAAAAAAAAAATAGCATTGCATTATTTTCATGCTTTAATCTATACCTCTCTCTCTCTCTCTCTCTCTCTCTCTCTCTCTATGTATCTATGTATATGTATATATATATATATATATATATATCTATATCTATCTATATATATATATATATATATATATATATATATATATATATATATAAAAAACGCGTAAAAAACGCGTTAACGCAACGTCCTCTTAACGCCGTTAATTTTTTTAACGCGCGATTAACGCTCAGTATATATAAAAAAAGCGCATTGTATGATTTACGGCCGTCGGCGGCACCCGTAGTCTTGATACAGAGGGTGGCAGAAGAAATAGAATAAGAAAGGGAATCAGAAGAAGAAGAAGAAGCAGGGTTGGCGGTTCGTTAAAAACACGCCGGACTGAAAAGCAGCACTCGCTGCAAACTCCTCATCTCTGCTGTCACTCACGGTGGCGGACATTTGTTTCGCCATCGCCCTGATCATTTTGCGGGACACTCTCTCGTGGCATGCCCGTTTGCTGATAACTCATCCCCGCATGTTTATCTCAGGCTCCTCGCTAGCCTTCTTCCTCCCTCCAGCAGGCAGCCTGCCGCTGCTGTTGTCCTCCTCGGACAGACGCTGAAGCTCCGTTTCTCTCACTCTCGTGGGGTCGACAGAGAAACGTCTAGCGGCTGCTTCTCCCGAGTTTTCCTCTGAATATATCACGACAGAAGGTTTGAATTTCAAGTGGTACTTTTTATTGTTTTGCTGCACCGGAGCCATGGCGATCATCAGTGTGATACTGACTGACAGAAAGCAGCACACTGCGTGAAAAAGGCGAAGAAGAAAAACGTGCAGTCTCAGTGGACACCACTTGCAAGCCAAACAGACGGCAGATGCAGAGAGCCCGTCGCCCCCCCTCGCCAAAAGCAGACAACCCTGGATTTATTTTCCTGCATGATTTGAAGTGTTGAATAAACATTTTCATAATGCAAGCATATTTGCCCTTTCTTATGTTGTTAAAAGTATTAAGAACATGAAAAAAATACACTAGGGTACATTTAGAACAGAAAAAAATGTGCCAAAAAAAATTGCGATTAATTTGCGATTAATCGCGAGTTAACTATGGACAAAATGCGGTTAATCGCGATTAAAAAAATTGATCGTTTGACAGCCCTAATATATATATTATATATTAAAGCATGAAAATAATAATGCAATTCTATTTTAATATGTCGTCGCCCAGCCCTCACTAATGTTAAAGGTAACGTACATTACTGGTTACAGGTCGTAGGCTGTACCACTTCATGTGTGAAAAAAAGTAGTGTGAAGTTTTTTGCTGCATGCAATCTGATAATTTCCCTTCAGCGATGCCTAAATTGAATTTTGGGTAATGTAGGCACTGGGGTTTAAAAAGGAAGAAGAATACGTGGAATGAAAACGGTGATATCTGGTTCTGCTGTATCGATTTTAATCAGTTGTTTTGAAATGGTCCATAATGAGTCCAACAGTGTTGTGGGAGTCTGGTGCCTACATTACCCTCAATGCAACGTTGACACCGAGTGACATCAATGGAGACAATTTATCAGATTACATGCGGCTTCCTGGAGCCACAAAAGGTTTACACTACTTTTTCCACATAAGATGCAGTTGTACTCCCCAAGACCTGCAAAAGCACTTTAATGTGTAAAATTGGTTACTAAATGAATATTTAAGCACGGATAAACTACTCTTTTAGCTTCAAATATTATGTTTGCTGTTACAGTAAGTCATATTTCACCATTCTGCCATTCTGCATATTATGCTCACTTTACAGTAGACGTGTAATTACTTTATGAACTGTCCAGCACTGAGCCTTTTTACTACACAGTACAGCGAACAGACATACGTTTTTTGAGGCCTTTCTTGAGGAAAAAATAGTTCAGTTAATCATCAAAGATTTTATGATGCTCGTATGTTTTCCCCCCGTTATTTTCCTTTCATTCATGGATCATTGTATTTGTTCAGCGCCTATCAAGTAATTCTGAGATAAAGAGTTGAGAGAAAAAAAATGCCTCTTGGCTGCAGGGAGGGAGGTGTTGTTTGAATAATATTAACAAGTATTTAAGAGGAGGAGTTGGCACTGGGGAGATCGCACTTTGAAATCCATTACAAAAACATTAATGTTTATTTATTGGGAGATGTAACAAGCAAATTTCACACTGTTGTACTACATTATGTTTATAGGACCATGTACAGTATGCGTGATAGAGCATGTATGTATGCATGTGTTAGTGTTTTTCTATTTGGGGGAATATGTGTTGAGTAGTCTCTCGCAATCACACTCACACACACACACACACACTTAAATCGTAAGACCATAGATCTGGGCCAGGGGTGAGGGAGCTTTAGCTGTTTGCTTAAGCCTTGACTTTATTGGGTGGCAGGAGTTGCCTCCCCTTTTCACACCGTTAATCTTTTGGAAGGTTTCTTCCTTCTTCTGAGATCCTGTTCTCACAATTCTGATCTAAATTTATTCCTAGGAACATTTTTTGTGGCTGCGATTTGGCAAACAACAAGGTGTATTGGGAGCTTTCTCAGAAAAATCCTCCTACCACTTTTTTTTTTAAACTAAGCAAACAAGGCAATGAACTATTATACCCTATAATGAGTCATATCATATGCTTAAATAGTTTCCACAGGACCCGGGGTCTAACATATGCAGGGATTTTAAGTAATAATTATAAAAAACTGACTATTTTGCTACTTTAAATCAAGAATCCTCAGACACATGGGAAGTGATGCATTTTACATTACTGGCACAGGAAACAGTGGCTTGGTTGGATAGACAGGAGGATGGCTGTGTACTTATACTGTATGTTCAGTGATAAACCAGGACTGACAATGACTGAACAGATGAAGATCACCTCCTGTATAAGCTTTTTGCAAGAGACCGCAAACAACACATTAAACAAATACATATTTTATGCACATAAGATCAGAAACACTCCAGATTGTCAATGCTGTTTAAACTGTAAATTCAAACATCATGATGATGATGATGATGATGATGATGATGATGATGATGATTTAAATGTCTTTTCCAACTCTCTCTCTCAAAGTGGATGTCCAAAATGAAGATTCCAGAAAGAAACCAGAAAATACTCGCATTAAGACTGTGAGAGCTTGAGTTGACATCAAAATGATTAATTAACCTAGGAGTCGGCAATCCGTCTGAGATACAGTATAACAAAATGGCCCCAAGTGGTGGACGCACCAACAGAATGGTTTTATCCCACAAAGATTCAGTCAGCTTGTTGGCTCTGAAAATCATTACATATATTCATGTGCTTTTTTTTCCCTTTTTTTTTTTACCCTGGATGCTAAAGTATATAAGTCAGAATTAGATCATGGAACTGTGGCACAAAATCATTGCAGTAGTTAAAGACAAACACGAGCACTTTAAACGATTGTGACAGAAGTCTGTTCATATGAAGTAAAACATGAAATCACGACTTATTAATGGAAAAGCAGCTGGTGCTGCTCTTGAACCGTATTGTACACTTATCAGTGGAAACATCAATATATAAGCACAAGTTAAATTTGACAGACATGTTGCACTCGGCCAAAAAGCATGCCTCTTGTGTATCTCTTAGCATTTAGCATATTCATTACACGAGTGCTTCATCTGGAGCAAAAACAATGACCCCATTGTTTACCTTCACCACAGGTTAAAGTCAGAAACGTTTCCAGCTTACCTGTGTGTGTGTGTGTGTGTGTGTGTGTGTGTGTGTGTGTGTGTGTGTGTGTGTGTGTGTGTGTGTGTGTGTGTGTGTGTGTGTGTGTGTGTGTGTGTGTGTGTGTGTGTGTGTGTGTGTGTGTGTGTGTGTGTGTGTGTGTGTGTGTCCATGCTGATGGTATGTGTTTGTGTTGTACCTTGCTATTAGCATATATCTTAGTAACATTAACATACAGTAGAGCACTAGGGAATACCAACATAAGTTGTGGTCTGTTTTATATATTTTTTTATTATTCTTGGCATACTGCATCCCTTAACAGATGGGCGTTTTAAAGAATAAAGTGAAAGCATTAAATCAAAAAAGACTGTGATGGTGCTTGTTAGGACTCCAGAAATGTAAAAACACTGATTCTTGAAAAGTTTGAGTGTGTAAAACATAAATAAGACAGAATATAATGATTTGCTTTTACTTTCTGACATTTGAATAATTGAAAAAAGTACAAGACAACACATTTAATGATTTACCTCATCAGCTTTATTTATATTTGTCGACACACGCTTAATCTGAATTCCATGCCGGCAGCACATTTCAAACAGATAAAGACAGAGGCAACAAAAGACTGGGAACATTGTGGAATGGTCAGAATACGTCTGTGTGGAACATTCCACAGGTGAGCAGTTTCATCAGTACCATGATTGTGTATGAAAATGCTCAGTTGGACGGGGTCGGGTTCACCTCTGTGAAACACATGACTGTGAAGGTCATACTGCCCAGCCTCTGGAACACCTCTTGAAAGCCGTTGTCAGTAAACTAATTTTGTTTGTGAATACATTTATGTTTTACAGACTGTCCCAACTTTATTGGATTCAGGGTTGTGTCTTGACCACAGAAGCAATCGAGTAGCGATGCAGCACGAATGTGAGAGAGAGGATATGAACAGTCTGGCACTGACTGTGCTCAAGGCATCACGCCGAGCTGTCTGTTTGATAACAGATCAGATCTGGAGCTGAGAAAAAGAATTGGACAAAAAAGGCTCAGCAAACAGCGCTTGCCGTACAATGCTGAGGAAACGACGTGTAAGGACAATAAGTTGTTCAAGTAGAAATACAGAGCAAAACTGTGTATTCTCCTCTGAAACTGTTTTTCTGAAATTTTACTTCCATCAAAAGCATTTTATTTAAAGAGGCCAGATGGTGGCAGTTTAAAGTGAGTTGTTTATTATTATATTCTTGAGGACAATGGATGAAAAGCGCCACGATGTACACAATTATAACCTGTGGATCTGTGGTGGATATTACAGCCTGTTGTCTGAAGTCTGTGTTACCATGTGTTTTATGATATACCAACTTGTGTTTACTCCACTTCCTTGGTTTCTAAACATTACATTTTATCAGCTGTAAACAGAATCACCCCTTGTTGGGCTTGTAGAGCACATGATGTTTGTATAAACAAAGGTTTTCATTGTTTAGTCTGGTTTACGTTACAGGTATGCTTGATTAAATGCAATGGGATCATTATTATGACCTCATTTTTTTTCTGATAAACTTGTTTCATGGATCGTAATTTCCCTAACAACCCTGTCTTAGTTATTAAACATTGTTCTGTAGCTGCAGGATGAAAAAGTGCACCAGTGCAACACATGAAACCACTGATTGTGGCATTCTGAACTAATTTTAGCTCAGATGTTTTCCCGTTAGTAATCATGACTTGTCCATCAGCCTAATAACATCATAACTGTATCTGCTGAGATGTGGCTAAGCTCCAGATGCCGCAGTAAGACTTTTGTGGGGCACTGGAGCTATCCTCCGAAGCCAGATAAGAAAGCTGAATGCATTTTGTGATTTGTGGATCCTCCCCATTAGTGATTTTACTGAAAGGTGTTGCCACCTTGCCCACTGAGATACTGAGATAATCAAACTACTAAATATGGAAAAATCAACAGAAACACAGTATTCCTTGGTGCAGTTTGCAATGTGCTTGTCTTAATTTCTGAACTGCTTCACCAACACAGTAATATTCCATCTGCGATGTTGTTGTCTTTGCTTCTACTGTTTTGCCGAATACAGACATGAAATCAAAGGCACTGAAAAAACCATAGGCTGAAACATCTGTACCTGCATAATGTCCTCATTGAAATGACCAAATGTCTTTGGCATAGTCATTTCAAGAGTCTGAATCTGACACTATTTACAGTCTAAGAGGGTGATTAAATGGAGGGCTCTTTGATCAGCCTCTTAAACAGTGATTGCGCCGTCCACTTTGTGGTTGGCTATCTTCAATTCTGTCCACACATCAGGGAAGATAGGCCACAGTGTTTGCCCTAGAGACTACTCTGGTTTCTGATGGGATCATATAACCATCATATTTATATCCTTCCATTTGTTGCCTGAATGATTTCGAGATTTAATTAAAAGTTTCCTTATCAATTCTAACCATTTAACTCCTTGTTGTGAAAGAACCTTCAAATCTTGTCTTTCTGGTTCTTGATTAGATGTTGGGTGCCTAAATGGCCACAAGAGGACGTGGGGAAATATGAGAGTTTTAGTCCATGAAGGTTTTAAATGTTTTAAGTGTTTTTTTTTCCCCAAATGAGTATTTATTAACTGATATTTGTTGGTTTTCCAGTAAATAAGAATCTATCTACGGTATAATCACTTATGCACAAATCAAGCAAACTATTGAACAATGCGAAAATCCTACCTCCTGAGGTGATCAGCAGCATGCAATAGATGATCAGTGTCTCCAGAACCAGCACTACTACTACCACCCGGGGACTACTTTTAGAACTCCGGACATGAACCAAGAATTGAGAATGGTACTCTCTGATCCACAGTCTAGAACTGTCTGATCCATCAGGAATTGTGTGCCTCCAAGCTTATCAATTACTTTTCAATGCCAGCATGTGCTTTTTCAGTCCAAAAAAATTCCGTCCAAATCATGCGTCCGAGCTGCTGGACACTTGCAACAAGAAGGAGTCAAGGAGGGGAAGCAGAATTGGCCTAAAGTGCAACAGTTTTAGTTGTAATCGCTCTAAAATGATAATTGAAGATCAGGGTGGAAATACCAGCAATATGCTCAAATATCATTCTATGTGACATGGTTCAGAAAAAAAACATTTGACACTCTACACAAGGATAAGGATTATGGGGTTAGGGATAGGGCTAGGAAGCAGCAGCTCTGGGTAAATATCCTATGTTGGCGCCATGCAGGCAGACTTAGATGCCTGCATGGCATCCTTTCCTTTCTTCTATTTAAGATGATGGCAGACACGCTGTTACACTTAAGCTACAACCTGCTGAAAAAAAACTGATCAAGAATCAATGAGGGAATAGATAAAGAATCCATAATGGCATTGGTATCAACAAGATCTTATCAGTTCCCATCCCTGTTAAGGACTCTTGGCACCATCACTTGAGTACAACTAAAGATTGCTTAGGCTACTAAGGCTATTTTCCCAAAGGTATGTGCAGAAAATGCATATCTGTAGTCAACTGATGTATAAGTAGGTGTGTATATGTGTGTATACTTGCCCTTAAAGGGGTTTAGAATCTGGACAGCATGCACTACCCCCGTCTTTGAATTGCTCATTCGGACAAAGGAAGTGTAACATTTTACAGAAAACATGTGCATCTTGAGCTTGTTCTTAAGGTCAGCTTGGTGCCCAGAGTTTGTACAGCCATGTATAACTTGCAGGGAAAGTTGCGCCACCTCCCACACTACTAAATCTACAGTCTAGAGTAAGTTTATGACACTGATTGAAGGTCATAATACTTCCACTGCGTTTGCTATCATTGTATTTATAAAGATGCCATGGATGCAACTTAATTTCCCCCCATGGGATAATAAATTTGACTTGACTTGACTTGACTTGACTTGGGTAGGCGGGTGAAGGCGAGAGTTGTTGTCATATTAGTCTTAATGTTTACTGGAAGTAGATCATGCTGCTGAAGAAATGCCAAGCTCAAAAGTAATAAGTGCCAAAGCATTGTTCATTTTTGCCCCAGAACAAAGCCCTTTGACTCAAAGTGCACTCTTAGGTCCTCCAGCAAGGCTCTCTGGGCAGTCTTAAGTATTGGTTAAAGACAAAAAATTGATTGGGCTTTCGATGTCAGGACCCATTGGCTGTAGGCTGGCTTTGAAATTGGCAAAATCCACTTTGCCCTTGATCAAAATCCATAAGATTTTTTTCCATAAATTGTCTCAGATTGTGGAATGAAGGTATTTGTTTGAATGTAAGTGTGTTGTGCCTGAAGCTGTTTGATGCAGCATCATAACTACTTCATAGGGCAAAGCCCTCCGTGTAACGTATCGGTCTTTCCAGCTACAAGCAAAGACTTACATTAATTACCCCTAATAACTTTTAACCTCATCACAATAACTAAATTGATTAACACATTTTTTTACCTACATGACCAATTACGGATTCCATTACATTTTGACACCATCCATCAGTTATTAAATTAACAGTTGCTGCAGTCCATTAATATTTTAAGTAGCAGTTTTATGAACAGTTATCAGATCACAGGTGGTATCTGCTTACGACTGGTTTGCTTCCTTTTTTTGTTCTTTTTCCAGGTTCGGAACATCTCCCCTGCCCTATGGTAGCTTTCGAAGGGCATGAATTTAAAATACAATGTTTCATATCTGTAGTTACGCTTCTTTTTAAGTTTTAAAACCTGATTGCTGCGGAGCTTTTTGCAGGCTTGAGCATTAAAAGCTACATAATGGACCCCAACTCATTAACTTTGACCCACCAAAGTTTCTAATGTGTCTATCAGAGGATATGAACCTTCTGGTCTCAACATCGCCTCCTAAAACAACCAGTAGGCTCATGTTGTCCTCAGTCATTCCCCTGGAACACCCCTGATAAAAACCATGCTTATGCAGTCTGTTGGGCAATTAGAAACACTTAAACTCAATGTTTTTCTTTGCAGTTACCAAGAAATTGCTTAATTTCGTCAATTAAACAGAGTTGCAGACTTATTTTGAATGAAACACGCTGAATATTGCAAATACCTTGCTTTGACGAGATAGTGGCCTGTTTGCTAGACGATTATACTTTTTTTATCCTTGCCATGTTGTAGCTGTACCCTGTCACCTTTTCCTCTTTTATATTTTTCATTTTACCTTGATAGAAACCTGTAATTAAAAAAAAAATGTTAAACCGCTAGACTGTTAAAACGCAAGCATGTAAGCCTCAAGGACATGCACTAGTCTTGTGCAAACACCATCACACGTCTTTGGTATGGATTGTACACTGGAGATCTCCAATCTGTGCACTGGTCTATTAGTATTGACCCTGAGAGTGGAAAACAAGACCTCTCATACAGAATATTGATGCAAGCGAGGCAGTGTACAGGATGATTTGTGCTGCACATGCTTCCTCATTGATTGTTTATTACAGCTGCACACTATGAAAAAAGGCTTCATCCATCACCCACCAGTAATGAGTTTTTACATGCAGACTCAATTCAGGGTCTAGGCATCTCAAATGGGCTGTCTCTGAAAAAGACAAAGATTGAGCAGCAATCATAGCTTATTATGTGACTGCACCACGGGACTGGAGAGAAAACAAGGCTGATGCTAGCTGGAGGTTAGGAGGAGGAGGAAGGGAGGAAAGTGGATATAGGGGTAACCAGTATTTGGTGCAGCTGGGCACCTTTGCCTCAAGCTATTGTCTAGCCTTCCTCAACCTGCAGGGCAAACCCTGGATCAATGATGGCGTTTTATCACATGGCGGCACAGACTAATGTGCTACCGTCAAAATGCAGACAGCAATCCTGTTGTGAGCTATGCATGTACACTAATGAGCTGTGCTGCCGCATGTTGTCGTGGTGATTACCATCTCTTCTGGGCATTGATCCCAGCAGGGTAAGAAACAGGAAGGAAAGAGGAAGGCGACCAACAACAACAGGCACTCCACCCTGGCATCACACCAGGAAGTTCAGTGTCTTTTTGGGAGATGTTCTGTCAGACTTTGGAGCCTCCTGTGGAACTTCATTTGAATTACATCAGTATAGTTTTTTTGTTTCCATTGGATGATTGTAAATCCCAGCGAGGAAATGGGAATTATTCACAGCTGTTTTTGCTCTGGAAGTTTTGGCTCCTGCCTCTAAGTGGGAACCCAAAGATGGGTTAAGTCCTGACGACTAATGATAACAAAGCAGAGTGCCCCTTGCCCCCCTCAGGACCCACTCTCCAGCCAGATGTGTTTTGACTGAGCTAATGAAAATTTGTCAGGTAAATCTGATATGTTGGACTTGACAACTAGACCTGTTATAGTGTAGGTCCTAATCCATAGAGGCTCCATTATAGTGGATACACTGCCTGTGCTGATCAATACCTTAACACAAACGAGAACCGGCATCATTTTTATTGATGAGGAGTCTCTTGGACATTATAGGAAAGCTCTCAATAGACACTTGGTGAGAGGTTCGTCTTTATCACATTGTGTGTACTTGTGGTTTTGATGTGCCTTTGCTTAAATATACAAGAATGACTTCAAGGGATTAGAAGGTTCCCAAATGATATCTGATGCAATTATAGAGAAGCTTTCAAGATAAAATAGGAAAAGATAAAACTTTAATCATCTCTGTGGGGAGATGGAGCAACAATGAGCACGAGGATACATTAGTGGAATAAGAGTTCATGAAAAGAAAAATGGAATATCACAGAAATGGAGCGAGTGTGGGGCTGTGTAACAACACTGTAGCCATACTATAAATTCTCATTTACAGTTTACTGAAAAAAGGTTTGGGCAAAATAAGTTTTTCAGCACAATGAATTGCCTTTCCTCATATTAGCATAAGACGGTCGAATGCAGAAATATCCTGTTTGCCTGTATTATTTCCTTTATGTCTTGGAATTTAAGCTGTAAACCAAGATGCCAATGAAACCGGACTTTTTGATGTGCATTGTGTAAACTGACAGTAGCATGGATAGTAGGAGGGCAGAGCCGCTGAATCAAATGAGCTTTGCATGTTTTGCTGTGGAGACACAACAGGCCTGTTGTACAAAGTCTGTCATTTGCAATCTGGTCGATCTGCAATGAATAGCCTGTTCCGCAGGGCTGCCTCCAGAGAATGGAAGCCCATACAGCTCTGAAGCCTAAAACAACAGAGAAGAATCTCTCATATTGTATCTCTGGGTATAAATTTACATTTCTAATTTCTCTGGTGTTTTGCAGGCAGCCCCACAGGCCAATACAGATGTCTCTGGCAATGACCTAACCCCTTCATTAATATGTATGCTGACAACCAACCAAAAAGAATAATAAAATTGCTCCTCTCCAGTTACAGATTCGCCAGGCTCCCAGAGTACAAGGGAGAAGGAAAAGCTGTCCAAGTGTACATCATGAATCCCCCTCTCCTCTCATCTCCTTGCCTCTTCTCCCCGTCCATCTGGACCAAGTGGGGTGGTCGACTCTTATTAAGAGACATTTAAAGAGGATCCTTTACCCGCTTCTCCTTTAATGTAATTGTTTAAGTATCAGAGCTCACATCATACCATGTCAGAGTGGAAACCTCTTTTGTTGGAAAAAGAGGAAACAGTGATGTGATTGTTCGGTGTATTTCTTTTTTTCTTCGGTCACATCTTAGACAAGTTAACCTCTTTAATTAAGAGTACTTAGCTGTGTGGGCCCGGGATGGGGCAGGAAGCGATTGTTGAAACCCTGCCAAGCTGGATCGGGTTTCTCGGTGGCCCATGCCTCTAGCCAAGGCTGAATGGGAGGCTGGCTTGTCAGCAGATGCTGTGCTCAGGGATCAGTGTCTCTCTGTTGGGTTACAAGAGCCCTTTTCCTCAAGACAAGAGAGGGAAAAAATAGAGGACGAGTAAAGGGTGTAGTGGCGAAACAAGGATGAGGGGAAACTTGTATTGTGAGATATGTGCTCTCTGATGTTAGAAACCAAATACTTGGCATTGACTGTCAGTTTGTTTCTGGCCCAGTGAGCATGTCAGCACAGCATTGTCCTCTGTAGGGATACCATCAGTAGCAGTGCAGTATATCAAAATCTTCTTAAGAGCAAGACACAAGCCAGTCACTTAGTATGAGAGAAGGAATTTGGCCTTCAAAGAGCACAGTGTCAATACCACTTCAACATATGCCGGGACCAAATCAAAGACAACAAACTCTGTGAGAGAAATTAAATGTTTTGTTGGTATACTGTGGTTAATTTGTGTTGAGTTGATCGCACTTACATGGCTGTCAAGAATAAATACGAAAAACGCCGGCCGCATCCATAAAAAATATGTGCGGAGCTGTCTTGAATTTTTCATCTCACATAAGTCCCGTATAATGAATCACAGTTCTAAGTCTTCAGTTCCGGCAATAATAAGATCCAGCCTGCTGTGTTCGCATGGTAATTTCATCCAGCGTCTAACCCTAAATGAATACATACGTCATGTGGTTTATATACTGTATCTGTATTAGCTTCTCCAGAGCTCCGACGAAGGACGCCTCTAATTTCAGTTTTTGATATCCTAAGTATGCTTTATGCTTGTGGTTACATGGAATGTTCTGCGGGGACAACCCCGTAATCTCCATGTTTATTGGTCTGTTCGCCAGACACAAGAGAGAGGCGGCTGCGTTCAGAAACTTTCCAGTGTATAAACAGACACGGCACAACAGAAGGCAGCATTTCTAAGGTTACGGTTCAAACCTACATAACATAATTTTTTAACTATATCAGCTGGTGAGTTCTCGTCACTTCAACACATTTATGAAATCTGTTGGGAGAAAGTCAGAATGCTTGTTATGGAAAATGTTAAAATTGAGCTCTGAGCACACAAATAGATTTTTTTCTGTTTTTATATTCACTTACATTTATTTTCTTTCTCATCATTGATTGTATTGTTTGACTTAATTATGTATACCAACTTACGTGTGAATGTTAATCAATAATGTTGAATTTTTGGGGATGATGTCTATGTCTGAGTGTGACGGTTGCAAGATATTTTACAGTTTGACAGTAAACTTTGGTGTCTAACTTTGGCAAATTAAATAATTATAAACAACCCCAAGTAAAATTTCATCATTATAATTTAAAGAATGAAATTGAAAATGTCATATTGGTGCGTACTGGGCAAAATATAGGCCAATGCTGATATTTAATAAGTGTGTGTATATAGCATAGTGTGTGTATATATGGTGATAAAGAACTATTTCATGAAAAAAAAAAATGTTTGAGCTTAACCAGATGTTTCAATACATCACAGATGATGGTACCCTAAATGCATATATTGATATTCATTATCGTCGTAAAGCTCTCCTGTTCATTTTTTTTTTTTGCGACATTGCCAGATGTTTAATATACCCATAAATACTCAACAGAAACCTCATGGTATGGAAATGTAATCTAATGCCAAACTTTATATCAGAGTATGAGTCACAGTTTTTTCTCTTCTTTTTCTGTTTCTGTGGTAAAATGATAGTGTAATATTTTAAGGCTATATCTCGGTACACAATATCTCGATACTTTGAAACCTCCTCAAAAATATTTAATGAATACAAGGACTGGAAAACAGAATCAAATATCATAATGTTTTCGGCCAAATTCCTCTTTATCAATATTGAAACAATAATGCAGGGATGATGACTTACAGAACACATTGCAGAGATTTTTGATCTGAAAATGATTAGTAAAGTGTTTGTAATTACTAATTAAAGCCAGGAATAAACAACACTTCTGCCATGTGACAATATAATGATATTCAAAATTTAAGATCATATATAGTCTTGTATCATGATTACCATATAAGACCATATAAGAATGCTGAGCCCTAGTTGTATTGTTACTGTAAGTTATTTCAACAATTTTAAACATTTCAATTTACATTAATGTTTATTTTGTTTTTACATGTGTGTGTGCATGTGTGTGTGTGGGTTTGTATCTGTGTGTGGCGCTCACGACTCCCAGGTGCCCCGGACTGACAATGCGCCTTGTCCATTATCTACTTAATGGTGACTTCTTCTTTACCTTAGCACACTGTGAACTGAACCTGGCTACCCTGTTAGTGTATCAGTATACTGAAACACACCCATATAGAGTTTCCTTGTCATGAACTAACATATACACACCGGGGTCTGCAAGAGTTCAAAGTTCTTGGGTGTCCTAGGGGACGAACCAGAGTGAAAGGATAGACTTATTTTGGTCTAAATTACTTCAAATGACTTTAAAATTACACCCTGCGATGTCTAGACTCTTTGAAAATGCACTATAATGCATGTAGGGTAATAACATCCATTATAATGAGGCATACGCCTGCAATGAAATTCTAAATAGAGCTGAATCTCTATGTTTGAAAGGAAAAAGGTGTGTTGGGGGCAACATTTAAAGTTTGCACCTGCAGATGTCACCTAAGTGTTTCCTGTACAACATGTTTCAGTGATCTTAGGGAGATTACAAATGAAATAGATGACTGTGTCTAATTGGCTATTCCCTTTGATCTGGGATCAATCTCTACCATATGAGCTGTGGTTTTGGTTGAAGGGAAAATTTAGAGGGATGGCAACCTCATTTCCCAACTTTACCACAAGGTTCAAGCGTCTATAGCCTGTGGTCAGTTCCTTCTTGTATGCTCTCGTTATGTGTGTCTGCTGCCCTCTTCTCCTCCTCCTCCTCCTCCTCCTCCTCCTCCTCCTCCTCCTCCTCCTCCTGTTCGATTCTCGTGTTTCATGCCACTCTCTTAGGCATATAGCGGCCCCGCAGGGCCATTCAAGTATTCACCTTCAAGACCTTTTGAAGCTAAAGGGGGTGGCCTAGCTCATATCTCACAGATTAACAACTAACCACATCCAACGTGACGCACATGTCCACACTCCTTAGTGAGCCCAATCCTTCATTCCATACCTGTGCTTGATTTGTATTCATTCAGCAGTGTGACCTGAGGGTAATGAGCATAGATAGAATAAAAAAATGCAGGAGTTGTTGTTGTTTTTTTCCCCTCACCTACAACAGACCCTCCATTGTTACAGAGTCAAGTTGCACTATCCAACATGCACAGAGATATTTTTGCATCTTGAGATGTTTAATGGCAGTGTCAACAGCAGCAGCAGCAGCAGCAGCTCAATTTAAATGGAAAAGTACTCTGAAATCAGAAAGGGGCTCTAGCTAGCTGCCTGTGAAAGCACTCAGGCTCATCTGGAGCTGTGGGCCGCCGCGCAGGGGAATTCAAACCCCACCTGTAACTCATTATACCCGGGCCCGGCGCTATGCACCATCCGCATTTTGATCTTTCTCCATTTCATCTGAAATAAGTTCCATTAAAAAGAGCAGCGGATTCGGGGCGTTAGTGTGTTAGGCTCGGCGGCCGACACAGCTGCCTACACTGACTTCCTCTCCCCCTAGCTGGCCCCCTGACTGTGGAAGATTAGAGACAGATTGCAGCTCGGGACTCTGGCCTCGCTGTGTTGAGAAAATGACAAGGAACATTCACCATCACTAGTCTGCCGATTTCTGCACTGATTCAGTGTTTATTTTACAGTTAAAGCAAAGGATTGAAATCATCCAACAGCAGCAGGTTGGTATTTGATGCTTTCTGCTTCTTTCTGCACTGTTCAGAAGTACGGGGGTCGTCACGTTCGACTGGAGACGCTTGTGTTGAAATGCTGACAATTTCAAACAAACACCTTATACAACTTCAGTGACGTTCTGTTATGAAACGACAAACATTTTCTGCTCTAACAGTGCGTGCAGTGCAGTGTCTAGAATGTTAAAGTTGCAGTATAATAAGAACATTTAACACAGTTATTATAAAAGCTGCTCTTAAGACTTTTACATTACAAACACTGACACTGCATCATTCCGCATTTGAGGGAGTTTAGGTTAAGCAAATGACAAGCAAACTCAAAGATCGGGTATCCTCCTTAATTATAATATATTTCTCTGACATTCTTACTAAATGTCTTTGGAATGGTTGCATTTTACGAATGTATAGAGCCCCCACGGCGAGGGGGTTTCAGGTTTGGCTCTCTTTGTCTGACAGTTATAATGCTTCAAACTTGGCATCGCTGCTGTCTGGGCTGCATTCCAAAGGAGCCCGAAAAACGCTCCAAAATGTTCAATGTCGATCCTTCATTCTCTGGTTTAGACACAACATTAACAAGCAAGCTACTTGCCGCACAGTTAGTTGGATTGAGTTAAAATGAGCCACGCTAATATGATTATTATATAAAGCATTTAACGGGGGTGTGCTGATAGTGTTTTGCTGAATACGCCGGTGCACATGATTCTGGTCGAGTCTGTTTGTTAGCGTTCAGCGCTGTTCACCACTGTAAGGCCAAATTGCCTTTTGTGTATTTACAGGAAAATGTGTTCTCTGCAACAACCAGCTGACGAAGTAGCAATTTGCCACTAAAATGCTGCTTGTTTGGTGTTCTTGTTTCCCCCAATCAGCACAATTAGGCTCATTTATTTCTTCCATCTTCTGCTAAGCAGCCGTTTTCCTTTGGAGAGCCAATTCTATCTCAGTACGAGTATGCTATTTAGTCAGGTTTTAATAAATACGCCAAATTATTAATAAATTCCTTCTGCTGGGAAGGTCGCTACAAAACAAGTAGGAAAACAACAATGTCTCCCTATATCGGGCCTGTGGATTTTTAGAGTGGCACATAAACATTTATATTTTGCATTAGTAAATGAGGAGCCACTGAAAAACATAATGTATTTGATTAAAGTTATGGAGGTAGGCTAATTAATTATAAACATTAAGATTAAGACCTCAAGCTTTTAATCACAAGAGCAGCCAGCAGTTGCCCGGCTCACTGTGCAGCAGCTGAAATAAAAACCCCTAACACGTTTATTGCTAAATTCAACAGGGATAATATAATGATGGTAATAATAATAATAGCATAATAATATATACAGCATCTTTTAAATACAGAGTTTACAACGTGCTGTGACAGAGAAAGCAGAAGCGAGATAGCCAGAGGGCAATATCACAGAACTTCAAATGGGTCAGAGTAAAAAAGCCTGAAATGGGTTTTAAGAAGCGATTACAACACGTCCTGAATGAATGAATGAATGAATGAATGAATTGAATTGATGATTAATTAACACATTAAACATAACACAATGCACAAAATATCAGCAAAACAACAACAAAGCAATGAGCAAGATGAGACATTAAACATATAAATAAAAATGTAAAACTCAAATGATCCGTAGAGAGAAAACACCATTTACATGTACTGTAGTAACAAAAGAGTTGAACGTCAACTCCGTAAGCTGAGAGCACTCACACTTTTAATTAATAACTGTTGAACATGACACTGACACTTGACAGACATAATAACTTCCCTGGCAACTACACAAATGTCCATCTTAATAAGTCACTTACTGAGGAGCTGCAGGAAACCAGTGTGGTTTTTTCACTTGTAAAAAAATTCAACCATCTGACGTCATCTTATGTGTTTCTATGACAATGACCTAGTTTACAGTACTTTATTTTAGTGTAATGGTAAATAACTTGCAGTTTGATTGTAATTTATGACAAAGATTTTCTGACTACATGATTGTAGTCGGTCCAGTTTGCGTCACTTGACATGCAGATATACATGCTTACTGCATGGACAGTAATGATGGCAGGTGTTCGGTTACTTGCAGGCAGGTTTCCATGCATCTCTCTGACCTTGGGCTCATTTCCCTGTTGGCACACACCGCTTCAGCACTCAGGAGTCCTCTGCGAGATGACTCATGCTTGACCCAAACATGTACGACAGGACATGCATCGGTCGAAAAACATTCTTGCATTGTGTTGTATTCGTCGTGTATATCGCTGACGTGTAAAGTTTTTGTGGAGCCGTTTCGATGCATGCACGAGTTGGAGAGCTTTTGGAGGAATGTCTGTTTTGATCGAGCAGGATTGAGTGTATGCAAAAGTGTTTGCGTCTTTAATATCAGCAACATATTTTAAGTAGTCTATTTCATACATGGTTATTAACTTTGTGTGCACCTGAAGGTGAAAACAGATTAAACAACTGAGAGTCCAGTGTGCATGCATCTTTCCGTCCGTTCCAATTTCTCCTCATTTGTATGAAGCACCTGGCCAGTACTTTAAATGTGCTGAAACTCCTCGGTTGCTGAAAATCAAAATTAAACAGACATGCCAGTGTTCCCTTCAGACACCTTGTGCGAGTGTCTTTTCCGAGGCAGGAGAGAGTCTGAATGAACTCCCTGTGGAGTTGCCAGAAGGAGAGTTCGGCTCAGCGAGGCCAGGTGATCTTACCTGCCGACAGATGATAGCTGCATTGTTCTCTCTGACTCCTCTGTTTGAAAAGTCCTCTGGATTCAATCGCAAATGCCCCCGCTGCTTTGATACAGTTGCCTGGATACCAAGTCCACCTGGACTAGCATATGGTCACAGCATGCCGCTCTTCATGTGAGACTACCGCTCAGCCAAAGCAGTCTTTTCCTCCCACTCTCGCTCCCTCCTTCCTTCTCTCTGCGTCTCTCTACCTTTCTGTTGATATCTTACTTTTTTTTTTGGCCTCGGTGAAAATTATTTTCCCGGGCTATGAACATTCTGAAAAATAACAAGATTATACAGCAGCAACATGAATGCGAAGGCAGGGAAAACAAATGAAAAAAAAAAGAAAAAGAAACTGCCTCCGGCCAGGAACTAATACACCTCCAACTGTCTCGGAGGTCTTAATTCTGTCACTGATGAGGTCGGCCTGCGTGTCTCCAGCTCTAATCACTTCTGCAGATAGTCTGAGAATAGACATGTGCAAGGGCTCGCCCTCCTCCCGAACGCAGCCTGTGAAAGTTACAGTGACAGGCCGAGAGGTAGCTGTACAGAGTAATTATGCAGTGGATGATGGATTGGTCATAGGCAGAGACTGACAGGAGGGATACGGGGTAGGGTTACACTGTATGGCCCCTCAGAGAGTGGCTTAAAGACACACAGAAAACCAGGCAACTGAGATGAAAATCATTGGATGCTCTGCAGACTGTCAGAGACCGCATGGGCCCTGGAGGGAGTCTGATTGTCGACCAATAAGCAGCCAGTCACAGTAGAATGCATATCAATTCCTCCGACTGACTTGGTGATGGAGATAACAGCTTGTGTCTGTATATGACAGTGCTTTATGTAACTCTATAAAACATGTCTTTTATAGACGAGACACTTGTGTCATAATAAATGTCTTTGCTGGGTAGTAAATTGTGAAGTCGAAGATTTTTTCACCGCTTTAGATCTCAGCTGAAAAAAGACAGAATAGGACAATTATAAGGCTTTAATGTGTTGTCACGGTCTGCTTCAACTCTATGTGAAGCGGTGTTGAACTTGGAACTTTCATAATCAAACATGAATGGAGACTTAAAGCATATTCAGACACCAGCTGTTTTATCAAAGCTTGTGTTTTTCGGATACTTTCTTCCTAATGTCAACTTCCAACGCTGTGTAAATGAATAAAATGAATACATTTAGTGCTGCACAACTCGCACTAAGGACTGTATCACAACATCAAAGACATCTACAGAAAATGACGTCTTTCTCTCTGAAGTGTCTCATTAAATTGAGTAATAAAGAACAGCAGTGTGTATTGTCCAGATCCTTGACATTTTGTTTTTTTCAATCCTCAACAGCTCAAAATGTTGATCATCAATATGAAATAGATTTATGTGAGTAATACAAAGATTATGTTGTTTAGCCATCGTATAAGCTTGTCTGAGCATTTCCTGTGGTCTAAGGAAATTCCAACAACTGAGATGAAGGCAGAGAACTAATTTATAAAGAATTCAACTTTTTCTTTCTGAACTCGCCTTTTGATGCGATTCCTTCACATGAGCACACACGAACGCAAAACTCAACACTCGGTTTAGTGTGCGCTGCTTCAGAGGGGTGATGAGAGATGAGATCAGAGGTCGGCGGTGCACATGGTGAACACTGTGCATGGCTAGGGGGTTAGACAACAGATGCAAACACCTGCAGCTGCAACACACTCACCTCTGTCAGGCTGACGCTGGAGCAACCACTCACCGGTCAGATTACCATTTATGGAAAAAGGGGGGAAGAAAATCTGTGGCTCTATAGTCTTTCCCGCTATCATGAAGTAATGGTTGATGGTGGATGTAAGCAGTGACTTGAGTTTTGTGTAAATCCAAAAGTCAACGTTGACTTATTTTAACTTACATTATGAAGTCAGTTCACGTACGTAATGTAGCTTAAGTAACATAGCGTCTCATAGCGTTTCATTATTTATAATCTATGAACTTCAGTGTGTTTCTGGTTTAACATTACACCTTCTGTATAATGTTTAATGTACCTTGTCAGTCATTATTTGTAATGGATTATATTCTAATAAGACAAACTATCATGATTGAAAAAATAAAGGTCACATTGCTGGCTCTGCTCAAGTGTCGTCAGAAAAGGTGAAGCGATGCTACACGGCTTTTTTTGTGCTTTTTAAAGAAAATCCTTTTAATATTTCTCCGTCGCTTCAGTACACTCATTCATTAGAGAAGAATCTTCTGCTCCTTTTTTAAAAATGGATCATTTTCGGGAACAGTAGTCTGAAACTGTTAAATAATTCAGTGCAGACAATGACAATTTATTTAAGATTATTACTTTACTTTAAACTGTACTTTTATCTCAGTGTTTCTCTAACCCGCCCCCCCCCAACATTTGTCTTTGGGTGGTTGCAGCCGGGAAGCAGCTGGATGAATAAAACATGACTCGGGTGCATCGTTTAGCCGATTCCGCATCAAATCTGGTCTGTGCTCTGCTTGAATAATGTAGATAGGTCCCATTGAAAAGGTCATTGGATATTACCTTTCATTTTGAGCTTTAATGTGTTTTCTCCAAACAGGTGGTATCTATTGCAAACAATGTAAAGTCAGCAGGCTCCGGCAGAGCCACCCAGGCAGAACTGAATAAAGAGAGTCGGTAGAATCTTGGCGCACAGCGACCGGTGGGCCTTCTTTACTCATATCATAAAAACAAAGATGGGAAAGGGAGCTGCATTTGCATGTGAATGCGAAATACTCAAAGACCTTAATGCTTCTTTAATTGCAAATAACACAGGCAATGATTACGAGTTGTCACACAACGCGGAGCTTTCTTCTTATTTAGCACTCGTCAAGTTTTCTCCCGACTGCTCCGAGCCGCAGATCTCATCAATGATAATGGCTGCCGAGCGTCCTAAAAGGATTGTGTAACAGTCTAAATGTCTAAATAATTTTTGTCACTCTTACTTATTTTAGATAATGGATCCCGCTGCACCGCGTCATCCTCATGAACTTCAGCCACAGGTGCTAACAACGGCGCACTCATTGCACTAGATTAAACAATCATTTCTAAAATCATAACTGGGCTGCAATTAGTTAATTACAAAAAAGCAAGAGCAATTAGGAGGTGAGGCAAACAATGCGTCGTGACTGGAAAGAGCCGAGGGAGTTCTCCTCCTGTCAACACTGATTAATTCAGCCGAACACTAAACTTATTTGTCCCGCAGAGAGCGGCGCGTATGACAGCTCACGCGTCACTTAGGATCGGTGTCACAGCCGAGCAGATGATGATATGTTATGATATTGACAGATACTCTGGGCACTGAAAAGAGGCAGGGGGTCGTTAAGTAGTGATTTCTGGTCAAATGAAAATGCCCCCTCCTCGTCTCCTTTGCCAGCTGTTCCTTGGTAAGAGGAGCCTCTGAACATCTTCGCCAGCAGGTGTTTGACAGGTAATTTGCTGCTAATTTATTTGCCACCTTAAATCATGTGACAGTTTTGGGCAAGCCTGGCTCCTGGGGTCATAGTTCAACATGGACATCCTGTAAAAGTGTCACCAAAGCAGATTGGCTTGACGGTCTCCACTGAGAGGGGAAAGAATAGCTGGAGGGGAAGGACAGAGAGAGGGGGAGAGAGAAGGAGAGAGAGGGAGAGGAGTAGATGTAGTCAGAGGGACAGAGAGAGGGAGACAGATAAGAGCGTCAGAGCAAAGAGCGGAGAGAGATCACCCGCGGGCAAATTCGCACCGGCCTGAGGCTTCCAGACAAAGCGTCAAAGCTCGGTGGAAATGTGGAAAAAAAAAATGCATTTGTAGCCAGAGCAGTGGTAGGAGGGGACTGGAGTTCTACTGACGGCGATTTCTCACAGGTTTAGCAGAGAAGAGACATGGCACCTCTACACCGCAGCACAGCTGGCACAGCAGAAACACCTCAAATGAGGCGTTTCTTGGCGTCTGGGCCAAGTAAGGAAACAGAACTTACACGTGCAAGTTTAGCGCTTTCAGTTAACATACGTATAATAATGAGGATTGATGCTACACTTACATAAGCTTCACTACTTTGCACCTCTTACTCCCCCTAGCCATCCATTTCTGATGCACACACACACAAAGTTTTAATTTTATATATTAATCTCTCTTTTTTTTTAAACCAAAATGCCAATAGAAGCCCACAATATTAATTTGTTACAGGTAATTGAAAACGATGTGATTAAACCACCCGTATATCAGACACTGGGGCTCGAAAGGGAAGTTTGCTTCTCCAGTCACTTAATAGTCTTTCTATTGATCTTTTTTTTTTTTTTTTTTGACTAATGCTGATCGATCTTACCTCTTGGTCTATAAGCCTCCCTCTGCTCAGATGGCTGGAGTCTTGTCAGTTGTCTGTTTCCCCTCCATTGGGCTGTCCTGTCAGCTTTTGGCCAACCTCTATCACCAGCATTATCTTTGCCTCTCCCCTTCAATATTCATCTCTTTCCTTTCACACCCCATAATACCGGACAGGATGGCCCGTCTGCTGAGCGGCCAATACAGTGGCTGTCTCAACCATTTAGGGTTCAATAAAAAGTCCTGTTAGAGCCGAGAGAGGAGTGCATCTGTCAAATCAAAGACATCACTGGGAGCAGTATCTCGGTTCATAATGAGCCAGCGCCTGTGTAAATGCAGGCAGTTCATCTGTATGTACAGTGTTTGTCGGATGCATTCGTCTGCAAGTATTCCTGTTATTGATTTAACAACATAAAATCCAGACATTAAAAGCAGTGTTTGCTCTGAGGTTTAATAATGTATTTGTCTTTTAGTGTTGAGAGATGACAGAGATAATGATGTCTGGGTTGTATGCATCACAGGGAGGCCCTTACCTCAGTATAGAATGCATCTTTGTGCTTGAGTCGTTCTTACCATAATAGGATAAAAAGTGAGTAATATAGATGATCCCATTTTGTATTTCGCCTTTGACCAAGACTATGTAAGCTGTTAACCCCAGGAGGACACCCTTATCATTAAGGGAAAACAGCCTGTCCGCTGTGAGATCCTTGACCTCCAAGCGAACAAAGAGGACGAGTAGCTGCTCCATATGCTAGCTCTCTCATACTGTCACGTGTGAGGACCCTATAGTGAAATAAAGCATCCTTTAGCCCCTAACCCCAACCTTCACCATCATAATTATTTTCCTACCCTAATAATCCTAACCTAAATCCAATTCAGACCTTAGATGCACCGTGTGTTATTTCAGAAGACGGAGTTTGATGATGTTGTGAAGTAGCGCGGGATCATGACAGTCTTCATTGCTGAACCAAATGTTTAGTCAAGCTCGATTCACAGTTTGCAACACAGGCAGTAGAGTTGCAGCTAGTACAGCGACCTTCATCCTCAACTTGAAGGGGTAAAGGGGATATGACGCCATTGACCAACACCAAAAAGAAAATTGGCATGAATAAAACACAGTGGAATTATTTGTTAGACTGTTAATACACAACTTAAAAAAAATATGTAACATACTGGAGGTCTACTAGGTTTTAGACATTGTCATGCAAAAATGTTACATATTATGTTATTAACCCTGATACACTGTTCACAGCATCAGCAGAAAAGACCCCAAAACTATAATGTCTATCTTAACATTCCAACTTTTCAGCGACCTTTTCAGCCCTTTAGTGGCCGATGTGTGAGCAAAGGAGGAGGTGAAGGTGGATGTGTGGGTGGACAAAATCTGTGTCTTTGCCTCAGGAACCCCTGGCCCTGCTCTTCTCATCTGTTTCCTACCAACAGTTAATGTTGGTTTCTTTGAACGATGACCATGATTGTTCTCTAATCTAAACCAAGTGGTTGATTTAATTTGAATTTCTTTTTAACTTGAAATCAAATTAACTTTAATTTCAAGTTTCCCCTCACCGCACGCACAAAGTCATGCATGCGCCTGGACCGATGGAACTTTAACTATAGTGTTGTTACATCATTAAACAGATTTATTCTGTTGGAAGGCACAGACAAGTGGATGCCAAACTTCTGATGGGGTGTAAATCTGTAGAGCTGTTTCAAATATCTTCTGTCATTGAACTTGTAGGAATTATAAGTCTTGTCCCTTGGGAGGAAAGTATTACATTGTGTTATGTTGTTATAGTCCCATAAAGTCCACTCAGGGAGAAGGTCAGGGAGTTCGATGGGTCAGCGAAACTTTGGACTTCTCGTTTCCCAACATAAGTCACGGTTATTTTAGTTTTTAAAGCATGATCACAATAATTCCGTAGCCAAGCGAACTTGTTTTTGTGCTTAAACCCAACCGATAGAGAACAGAAAATATGTTGTCCGGGTCAGCCATTACACAGCATATGTTCTGTGATACAGTCTTGCTCCTGGAAAGCCCCTTTGACAAAGCCAACATGTCCTTCCTTTACAAAAATGTCCTTGCTCTCATGATCTAAAACGCAAGTATGAGAATTCAAAGAAGAATGTGCAAGAGACGGCACACATAAACTTACATCTCTCTCACCTCTAGCTCTCTGTGTAATGGAAAAATCTTTGTTTAAGTCCACCTTTGCTTTTCATCAGCACCTCTTAATAATTACCAAGGACTTTGCAATTCACATGAAGACATAAGACAAGACCCCTTTAAACCATGGTGAACTGAGAAATGATACTCATGCAATGTTGTTTTTGTGCCATGGTCATCTATCCACATTAATGTCAGATTCTCATTATATTTATGCAGCAGCAAAGCCTTAACACTGTATAAACACGGAGACTTGGATAAACTTGCATACAAGATGACACACAATGCCAAGTAAACCCATTCATTCAAACATAGGAACAAATAGACATGAACGTACAAGCACTCACACGCGCATATTCACACAAAAGCCTGGGACGCGAATAACCATCTGGCTTCTGTTTCCCTGCACTGTGTGATTTACACGCTGAGGCAGAAGCCTGAAACTCTAGCTTGACGTTGCACAGTGTGCTGCTCCAATCAGGGCCTCCATCTTCTGTTTATGGATCGCAGCTACCAGCTGTTAAGCACTTCCACTTGAACTGTAGTCATTTCCTGGCAAAGACGGAGGAGGCCAGCTAGTCAGAGGTTCACATTTTGACCCGAGAGGAACGAGGAATGCTCGATTCAAAGTTCAGTGGTGACAGGAGTTTCACCTAAAGAGTCAAGCAACGATGTGAGGAAATACAGTTAACCTTACATAAAGTGTAGTGTTTCAGTTTTTGGTGATCTTTCAGCGAATGTGCTGTATTTAATGTCGAACTCGCAGCTTTTTCTTCCGGTCAAGGGCAAGAGGGAATCCAATATTTCACAATGGAAAGCTGAGAGGAGGAGAATGAGAAATACATTTCCAAGCTGAAATTGTGGTGTTTTTTCTGATGTAGTATGTGATAGGATTATTTTGATTAAAAGCAGATATATCTAACAACTTGTTGCCAAAATATATTTACATTTCAATGACTTGTTATGTTATTCCAATGCTGCTACAAACTGAAAAAAAGTTAAAATAACTCTTCTCTGACACATATTGTTTTTTATCTTGGCATGATCTGCTCAACTGTTGGATAACTTACCTGAATCATTTTCTGGAAATGATTACATGATGGTGTTGAATAGCAAAGTTAACTTATTCAATTCAAAAAGCGTTATTTGTTATTTATTTATTTGTTATTTGGCACGTGAAGTAGTTATACACAGACACAAACAAGTCAAAGCGTTAAGTAGACAGTCAGCACATTAAATATACAAGTCAGCATGTTTGTAACACAGACACAAACGAGACAGCATGTTAGTAACAAGGACACAAAACAAGTCAGACATAATAAAGATAGAAGGAGAAGATTAATCAAAAGTATCACTTTCACCTGTCTATAAATGAAATAAGCAGTTGTTAATTTACCGTGTGTATGACTCTGCTTGTGCACTTCTGCTTCATTTATTTTCCTGAAGTAAAAAACATATTGATTAAAGCTTTTTCTCTATGCGTGCCAAATTAGAAGAATCTCTTCATGAGGCCATTTTCTTGTTGTCACGTCTACCTCTCACTGAAACCTAATTAAAGACTGGAGTAATATTTTTGCTAGTGTTTTTAACAATGTGAATGTTATTCTAATGAACTTGCAGAGACATCATTTTTAATAAATGACATTAAAATGGTTTACTCTCCATATGTGGGCTATTCGATGAGAGAGAAGGAAGCTTCATCTGTATGAAGCAACATAGCAAAGGGAATACACAATGACAGCACAACCCTGTCTTTCTGTAATTTCATTTAAATAGTACCAAATTGTTTTCACAATTACGTTGTGGTGACAGAAGTAATAGCTGCCAGGATTAAGTTCAGAGCCGCACCGGATTTGAAGGGAGGTGGATGGTGGGTGGACTCGGTACAGGACTTTAACTCCAGGGACCAGGTTCGCAACGTGACGCCCATGTTGTGGTTTTGTTTAGGCAACCGGAGCACAACAATAGCACACAACCTCAGACTGTTAGTCAGAACAGCACTAAACCAGACCATGATCTGCCCTTGTAATGTTCAACAAGTGCTGTTGATGTTTAAACAAAACCATAAAAGATTTGAATAGTGCTGTAGTCACTAAAAGGTGGACATGGTAATGCATATTTTGGCACATTGTCAGTGAACATCTTATTGGTTTGTTTAATATCAAAATGTTTGCATCCTGCCAGACATGCTTTCATATTTTATTATATACTTCCCCATCATGATAAGGGAAAACACAATTTCATAGTTTCATTCAAATCACATTTGCCATTTGCTATGCACTAATACTAAAACAATGCTTCTTGGAGACCTGAGGACTATAAACATGCTTTTCCATGAAAACCATTAATAATTTAACCCGATCCAACGAAACCGAGCCAAACATCTTGAATGTCGAATGTCGTCTGAACACCAGCAGCTGTTCAAATAATAAAAATACCATCTGAAGCTAGGATTTAAAACGCTGAATATTTAATACAAGAACAAGTAAACACGATTAAGAATACAGACACATATTTAGGTTGGTACCAAATATATGTAGGTTACATTTGAATTAATTATAAGATCATTTCCCAGTTTTGCTTCTCACCATGTGCACCTAAAGCTGGAATGATTTTTAGCTTAGTATTTTTGTGATGAAAGCACAGAGAAATGCAGTACGCAACCACAGACGATCTCTCGACGTGTGTTCTGTAGGCTACCCTGACACTCCTATGAATGGTATGTGCATATTCACACAACAGTACATATTTCAAAATAAGCTTTTCTGTGATGGCAAAGGTGTTCAGCCAAAGTCTTACATTTTTAGACATTCAGCAAGACAAACACAATGTAGTTTCCCTTATTGTATATGAATGTTTAAGGCAACCTGGAGCTGCAGAATGATCTCCAAAATTAGTGATATTGGTCGTTGTCTTGGTTGTTTTGTATTCTCTGCATCTCAAGATCTACTTGAAATCTATCACAGTTCTGGTAAGAGGCACTTCCACTTACATCCAGCCAGAATGCGCATGATGGTTCTGTTTCTCAAATAATTGCATCTGAAAAGAACCAGATACAAAGAGAGAAAGTGAAAATGAGCGGCTGATCCAGAGGAGCGATAAAAGAAAACAGTATCTCAGAACATCACATGCTGTACAGGATGATGCAACACACTGTAATGATTATTTTGTTTATAATTCTTACATGTGCAATTCCCCTGATTGATCCTGACTGGGTGGATGTGCGATTACTAACATAAATAGACATGATGATTTGGAATGCATGGGGTCGTGTCTGGCTCCCGGTCCAGGTGTATGTGCCACAGGCGGTCCTCAGGAGCTGAGCCAGTTGTGGCTAAACCAATAACATTATGATTCTGCACGTACTGTCAAATCGATGGCAACTCCTAACCTGACCCGGCCACTCATCTTAAATTACAATTAACACCACTCATTTATGAGAGGTCTCTGTTTGCTGTGAAGGGGCGCTTGTATGTGTTTCAAGGTTTATCCTGAGATATTAAAGGCACGAGCAAGATTTCTAAGCAGAACTCAAACTAAATGGTGGCATTTTCTTTTTCTTTCGCTCTATGCCGTGCTTTAACCTGGGATGTGCAGGCACAAATCAGTTGCAGAGCCGTCACGCTTTTGATGCTGATTAGCATGTAAATGCCCCCAAGTTGTACTAGGGCAGCCAAGCACTCTGAAATTAAAACCTTGTGTTATGCTGCAAGGATTGAAGTCTTGTGTTTCAAACAGCAATGCCATAATTGCCGAAGTCTAGCATAACAACAGGCAAACATTCAGCTGCGCAAATTCTAAGCCCACACAGTAATCTTCCATTAATTCAATTCAAGATGTGTATCCTTCAGGGAGTAAAAAAAAAAAAAAAAAAGGGATCCTGTGATGGATTTGTAAACTAATCAGATTGAAACATCAGCAAAACTCAAGAAGACTCATCAGGCTGCTTCAGATATTCACGTCCGTTCATGAAATGCACATGGCGGGACTTTGGTCGGCTTTTACTGGCAAACATGACAAAAAAAGAAAACGAGGAATATAAATGAGTCGAACAGGAAAACGAATGGCGAAGGGAGGAGAGGCGGTCAACGCAGCACAGAGGGGAGGATTCAAGAGAAAGAAGCAGAGAATGAGAAAGCAATGACGGCGTAAATCTCTCCGTGAGCATGTAGTCTCCTCCGTAATGGAAATGGGAAAATGCATTTTCATGATTCATGGTGGGCATTTCCACTTATGGTCTGCAAATCATTAGAGCGCCAGATGTCATATTTCTGTTGCCTAAATGGCAGCTGAGATGCTCAAAATGCTGGAGGAGGAAAAAAAAAATAATAAAAAGCACAAAGGGAGACAAAAGAGTCAAATAAAGGGTGCAGGAGGAAACAGGCTGGGACGGATGGGTGACGCAGGAGTGGGTGCGAGCTCTGGATTTTGCCCCCCGGCTTTGTCTGATTCTAGTAAATACAGCATTCAAAACTGCTGGCAACCACAAACTGCACTGGCTTCCAAAAGCAGGAGATAGGTGTATTTAAAGCTGAGGAGGTGTTTCGGTTTGGTGTTGTGTGTCAGAAACGGGCTTCACGACGAGAACCCTGATGAGAGCGAGGATTTACTGTAGCTGGAATAGCATTTGACACCAACACAGTTTTTGAGCTCTCTTTCTTTTTCATGTCACAGACTGAAAACTGTGCTGCGGTTACCTCCTGTGAGCCCGTCTTTCCAAGCTGCCACATCAGCACAGTATTTCACTCAGATGTCTGGCAAAATCTTAGAAACATTAGGAAACACACAAGTCACAACCACAGACATACGGATGCGCACAGAAACACAGACGATCACGCACTTAATTCCAACAGATGGGCACATAGACAGACAGAGAGATGGAGGGAGGGAGGGCTGAAAAAAAGGAGAAGTAACATTACAGTTGGTAACATAAGGGGTTCATGTGTTCAAATTCCAAGTGTATCCAAATCGGTTCAAATTAGTAGTATGTTTTTTCAACAGCACGCGGAAAAAAATGCTGGAAGTAAACATGGAAAAAAGTCAAACGTTTGTTCTGCCAAGATATTTTGAAAATCTTATAATTAGAAACAATGGACAGTTTGGGCAGTTTCACTTGATGACAGATAAGCTGTTCCCATTTACCAGACTTCGGGTTGAACCGAATTTTTCGACGCTCCTGCTGCTGCGATGTACAAATTCTTATTCGAATGCTCCGGGGTTTTTTTGTTGTTTTTGTTGTTGTTGCTGCGTTTGAAGCAGAAGGTGGCGTTGCATCAGCTGCACGGAAAAAAGGAGGGAAAAGACTGATCTACAGAGAGAGACGGAGCTCCTCTGTGGTGTTTAATTAGTCTCCAAAGTTTGCACGTACAAACCAGCAGATGCGCATGACACGCGCACACAGAACAGGCGAGGAAACTACACACGTTTGTGCTCCTCATGCACAAATATGACAATTGCAAGCACCCACGGGAGTGATGCAGCTCAACACTCCTTAGTCAAGCTGACTTTTGAGACTTTGGAGGTGGGTATGGATGAGATGGTGGCTGATGGCTGCCCCTCTGTCCTTGTCTTTCATTACACTCTATAGTAACAAGGAATATCAGAAAAAAATGACCATATGCTATATGCTATACCTGCCCCCATTCCCACCATCAAGCCTTTCTCACTAAGGTTTAAAATTACCGAAAATGGTATCAAGGACAGCCAGACCTTTTGATTGTTTCAAAATAAAGGATATAATTGGATAAAATCTGGAACTAATAAATGAAACTTCCCTCCGTTCATTAGTTACATTAATCATTAAATATATCTGAAACTTTCTGTTTAAATATGTAAATAAGGATATCTGAATCAATGTATGCATATTTACATATATTTCCAGAACCAAAATTAACACCTAAATTTGTTTTTGACATTTTTGGGACACTTTCCACGAGTCTGAAAGAAGACATGCATGACAGCATGTTTCCACCTAAAGAATCTCACCCTTAAAGAACCTCATAGGAGAGTGTGTATCTGCCTACATGCATGAGAAGAACTCTTAATATATATATATATATATATATATTGTAGAGTTAATTCGTGAAATGGACCATTTGTTTTGATGCCAAGGTCCTATGGGTTGAGTTCAGGCCTGAGCAACTGTGAAATTGTAGTGATCAAAAACATGTCGTCATAATGGACCGTGAAGATTGAATATTTCTGCACGATTCACAAATGCCAACAGGCTCTCTTTCTCTCTCTTTTTTTTGTTGTTGTATTGTGCCCTGTGCATTCAATCAAACATGGGATGTTATTGATAACCTTGTGGAAAACGATTTCTTAATTTAGAAGAGTTGTCTGACGGGAACAACTCAATGATCCTTTAAGGTCTGAATACCACACACACACACACAAAGAGGGAGAAAGCAGGGTGTATCAAATGTGCTTTGTTAGTCTCTAAACATTTTGAAATATTAAGGTTAATTATAGTGCAACATCATCAGGTTTATAATAAGAATTTGCATATTTCATTAAAGCCATTTCGTTGTATACTGCAACTTACATGACACCTTCAAAAAGCCGCCCATTAAACGGACAGCCTCCATTGGTCGCCCGGTTATTCGGGACAATTTGTGTCTGCGTCGCTGTGGTTTAATTGAGCTGTGATTGCTCCCACAGAGAACAGAGGGGGCGGCCGAGGTCAGAATGCTAATACGCACTCTCACTCTGGCACATAAAAAGGGAACATAAATCATATTTTCTCAAGACGAAACACTCGCACTAGAATAACTCGCAATTAAGATGCGAATGGAGGAGTCCCTTCCAGTCGACACAACCGGTTTTCATTATTTTATGAATCGCCGCCTCTCCGTCTCTCGAATTGAATGAATATCATTTTTCCTCACATCTCTATTCACCTCTGTTGTCTGTTACTTTTTTTACTTTTTTTACTTTTTTTTCCACAGAGCTGACCCCTCTGCCCTCTCTCATGCCCCGGCTGGTGGAGAGCTCAGCGCGGCCTGACATCACGCAGTGATCCCGGCTGGGGGGAGGGAAGTTTCTACTCCCTCTTCTTGAGGATGACAATTAATTGCCCTGACGCCTCGTCTATGTGTAAAAATCAAAGCCCAAGACGGCAGCAGCCAAGATAAAAGGACAAAGTATCGTGCAGAAAACAAAAAAGAAGAAAAAAAAAAGCACATTAATGTAGTGAAATGTTATCAAAGACAGACAGACGTGTGACGTACGTGTGCCTGTACAATCATATAGTTTTTACCTCTGCTAGATCAGATGCAGGGAAGTCTTGACAGAAACATCAGACCGCAAATTTTTTAAGAGGTTTTCTTCAGCTTGCCTTTTCCAGGCGTGAACTTCTTGGACCTGCGCTGTTAAGTGACGCTTAAAAGCCCCACTTGTGACTGCCTCGTCTCTGCCGCAAAGCCTCGTATCTCCCCTCATCTCGTTGTCTCAACTGCTGCGTTAGAGCAGAGTGGCGACCCGCGGCCCTCCTCGCTCGCAGTTGAGGTCTCGCGGTTTGTCTGCCGCCAGTCCTATATATAAAAACACAGGTCTGCTCCTCTCTGCCTCTTGTCTCGAGAGGCCCTTCTCTCTCCGGCTCTGCTGCTTGTTCTCCGTGATTGCGATCTTCATGCCTTCAGGTGGTGCCCTCAACATCCCGTGCCCCCCACCCCCTGGATTTTGGAGAGGGCTCTGTCACCCGCCACACACACACCGTGTCCCGAGAGGAGTATTCAGGTGTCTGACTTGTTAACTGTTTCTCTCAGGGTGGCGTCTATCAGATGGAGATGGAAAACACACGTATGGCAAAACGACACCCGCTCACGCGGCGATGTAAATGCAGTTGTTCTCAAAGTGGAGGCACTGTCGGCTGTTATCAGTCTGTCTCTGTCACACTGGAGCTGGCAGCGGTGCAGACAACCAAATCTAAACAAGTCATTCATAGCGGAATAAGCACAGAGAGGAGCTTGTTTAATTCCCTCTTTAATATCTGTCTTAGCTTTCATGAGCACATCTCGAAAACATCCGCCGAGACACTGCTCCGCTGATAGATGTGTGAGGAGGCAGAGAATAGAAAGCTGCAGCGTCCCAGAGCAGCTTTACAACTGGGCTCCTGCTAGAGGCCCGCTCAGCATGGGGTGCGGAGACGAGTGCTGCAGGAACAACATCGTGCTCGGAGAAAGGAATCCATTCAAAAATGAGAAAGTTAATTGCTCAGAGAGAGAATGAGGCCTGCCAAAATTACACTCTGCAAGAGGCGTTTCGCAGAATTCTACCGGGAGTGGGTTGCGTTTGGATGCGGGTTTAAGGTTGCCTCATCATAGTTTTGTTCTGTTTCTCAGGCACTGGGGTGTGTTTCATATCAAAAAAAGCTGTGGTGGGCTTCGCTCACAGGTTGGCAGCGATGGTCAGCATCCTGCTAGGCAGAACAGACCAATATCGAACAGCCTGGAATCAAAGCGCACAGAAACGGAACCAGGCAGCTGTAGACCGGCTAAGCCTCGTGCCAGCTCGTCCCTCCAGAGCCCAACACAGCTAAATCTGCTCCTGCATTATGGCTTTATTCAGTATGCACTGTTAGATTCATAGCTTTTAATCTTTTTTGGAAACAAACTCTGCAAATGAGTAGACAGGGGGAGCCTGGTGGGGGAAAGCATAAGAATGAACTGCGGGCAGCGACCGGGACCATCCATCCAAACAGTGGTCGTCTGTTCCATTTATTTTATTGCAATACCTACGGTTAAATTCAAATATGTCCACTTACGCAGCAATATAACCACCAATGGACCATCTCACTCATCCTGACTCAACAGTGGGATCAACAGTGACTCCTTTTAACTCCCGCTGATAGCACACAGTCGCTGGTTTTATTACAGTGGATACGGTGGGAGACATTTGTAGAATTTCATTTCTTTAATGGATCCGCCCCAAAATTGTAACTGGATTTTTCAAAAAAAGATCCTTTTCGGTGTTGAACAACGGTGCAACTGAGAGAGATGTGTGAGGTGGTACCTGCCCGATAGCTACATCAGTATAATCCCGGGCGTTAGCTAAACTACACTACACCACTGCTATGGGGAGGTGTCTGAAGAGCCTGCAGACATCATGATATATAAACTGCCTGTTTCACAATCAGCAGTCGAAGCTGGTGTAGCAAATCACTCACTTAGGCTCGTCAGAAAGTGGTATCATCTCATTTGTTGTGGTTTTTAGCCCAAATTAGTTAAGGGATTCTGGGATTAGATGAGAATGGGGATCATAAATACAACATAGGGATGCTGGAGTGTGTGTGTGTGTGTGTGTGTGTGTGTGTGTGTGTGTGTGTGTGTGTGTGTGTGTGTGTGTGTGTGTGTGTGTGTGTGTGTGTGTGTGTGTGTGTGTGTGTGTGTGTGTGTGTGTGTGTGTGTGTGTGTGTGTGTGTGTGTGTGTGTGTGTGTGTGTGTGAGCTGCGACTCAAAGAAGTAGAGCATTTAAATCTGTTTGTAAGCCTGACTCTGTGTAATCACAGAGGAAAAAGGATGTTGCTGCGTCTGTGCGTACTGTACGTTAGCATTTGTGCGTTCGTGTATGTATATACTGTAAATTCGTGTGTGTGTATGTGTGTGTGTGTGTGTGTGATTGATCTATAACCACACAGCTCTCTCCATCGCAGATGGTGCAAATATGGATGCCAGCGTGATTATTCTTCCAACCCCAGTGGGGGCCAGAATGATTGTCTGAGATCTTGGAAGAGCTGGAAGACAGAATGAGGCACAAATTAGACTTGTTAACGAAGGACAATGAGTCTGACATGCAGCTGTCTAATCTCATATCTTTGAAGCATGCAGAGAACATTCAGATGAGAGCTGCTTCTCAGATCGAGGCCAAGAACACGTTCTGTATGAAGCAAAAGGCACTTGCAGAGCCATATTCTGTCTGAAGATCTGGCGTGACATGTCGGATATTACACAATGGGGGGGAAAAGCACTTTATTCATTCTCCATGTTCAGACCGTAAATCAGCCACTGTGTTACCGCGCTTGGTCTCAAAGGTTCCACTTATTTGACTGTGCGGTAGGAAGCGCATACAGATCCCACTAAGAAAAATCAGCGTTGATCCCCTTGGAAATGTCATTGGATTAAGAGATACCAAATTTATTGATTGCTTCCAAGCAAGAGCTAAAATGTGAGATTATAATGCTAAATCCGGATGTCTGTGATGGCAAAAAAACATCTAACAAGGAGCGCCTGTGTGTGTTTTATCTGGTCCGTTGACACATTCTCGTGTAGTTGCTGCTGCTGGATGACTTGGCCAATCTGTGGTAGCTGCCTGCCAAGAGCTGTCCACTACCACTTAGCGTTTATGGCAAGGATGTAAACTCTGAGAGATAGAATCATATCTCCTACCAAAAAATCAAAAACGAAGCAAGCAACAACAGGCAGTCTTTTTCCATTTTCCAAACCTCTTTTGGGCTGTTTTTCTTACAACTATGGTGCAGGACTCATTTCACTAATGCAGAAATCAAATATTGTACTTAAAGGGAAACCAAAATGATGGCTGTTGATGTTACAAGATATTCCACACGGTATGCAGAATCTATCATAAACATCATATAAGAGCTCGTAAAGTCAGAGACTCAAGAATTGGAGTGTGGGATTTGGATTTCACTACACACTCCTTGGACTGATGTTTACTGTCTTTGGCATGAGTGGAAGCTGAACCCTGAACCCACGGTCTCCAGGGTTTTCGAGCGTCCACGGACCAATCACAGGAGGCGTGGACGTGAGATGTTAGCGCAGTGTGCGTAGCCAAAAGCACTTAATGTTATTTCTTCCCCTCATGTCAGGGATTACAAGGAGACAAGTTTAAGAGTTATAATGTTCTCTTAGATGACCTTACAAGACCAAGCGTTCTGATTTTAATGTGGCTGTTCATATGAGTTATATTATTCCTCTGCTCCCTCGTAGGGGGATTCATCCCCTCTACCACTTCATAGCTGCTGTGGTTGTGGCCAACGGTTAGACAGGCCTTGTCAACAACACTGTGGGACTGTGACTTTAATGCCTCCTCATCTGAAACAGAGCAAAAATTGCCATAAAGTATAAATTAGCTGAGCTATAATAATGAATGAGGGTCATAATGAGATGCTACAAATTGCCTTTCATTGTGTTCTCCCCCTTGGATCATTAGCCGCGGTCCCACATGACGCTGCAGATCAGGAAACTACATGTAACCATCAGAGTAGCAGTACCAGTCAAGCACATTTTAGGGCTCATTTGCACAGCGTGTGAGGAATGTGGAGCTAAGAGCTTGCAAGTCTGGTGATTAACGCCTGGCTCTGTTTTATTCTTCACGAAAATGGATTACTTCAAAATAATCCCATTTATGTGATCGTAAATATCTTGACTCTGAATTCATTCAACTTGGAGCCTTCACATGTTTGTGGCAGTCAGATGTTATTATTTCACATCTGGAATTACTTTTTTTTTTCTTCCGAAAGAGGTGCACATGTAGGCATGCATGCCCATACACACACGCGTGGACATTACTTTGATATCGCTGAAACAATAGCTATTGTTTTTGCATGTGAACGGAAAAACTGGGGCAGTGTCTCAGCCAGCCAGGTCTTTTTAAAAAAATTTGTAAATGGAAGCAGCAGCAGCAGCAGCAGCAGCGTAAGCCTCAGTCTAAACCCTTCCTTTAGACTGGGCTGAGTATCAGAGTTGACCCTATAGTCCCCAGTCACATTTAATTACCACTATGACTCAGCGAGCTGGACAGCCAGCCAGTCAGCTCGCCTGCCTGCCTGCCTGCCTGCCTGCCTGCCGGGTCCAACCTGGAGCCACAGCAGAACAGAGAGAGGACTTAGAGACCAAAGCTTTGACATTTTGAGAGATAGCAGCCGCACGGCAGTCTGGGGTTTGCACCAACTGTCTTTCTTGGCCCCGGATAGTGGGGCCTGTAATATTCAGCACATTTCCTACACGGCTAATATCTTCTGGACAGTGTCTGAGCCAGTAAAAATACTCTCATTTCCAGGCCTTGAAGCTGGTTTGCATCCAGGTCTCCTTGACAATTTATGGAAAAATAGGAGAGAAGGAAGGATGGTAAAAGGGAATTTTCATTTCTTGCACAGAGTGATGTTGTTTGACTGCCACAAAGAAAAACAGTAGCATGCAGCATAAAGTGTAATAAATCATGAGACAGGAAAGAAAGAAAGAAGGGACCATATTTTTTTGAAATAATGAAATGAACAATTCATATAACCAGCAAACATATTTTCCAAATAGATTATTTTCAAAGGAAAATGACAAACACCGGACTGAGATTAACGCCCGTAGTGACTGAGCACTCCATTTACCACATTCGAAATGTACTACAGGGCTAATTACAGATAGCACACGTAATGTTTGCGCTGCACAGTCTGCATTAATCGCTACAGGCTATTATCTAATTGGCCTTGCAAAGTGCAACAGTGTGAAGCAGATACATAAATATGCACATGCACATTTAATCACACGCACTCAACAATTAACACACCCCCACGCCTCAAGTTGTTTGCCAAGGAATCCTGAAACAATATACGGTTCGACCAACAAGCGTGCAGGACAAACAAGTAGTTAACGCTGTGAAACGGTCGCAGTTTGGCTAGATTCCAGCTTGAAAATTAGTTGGTTCGGTTTCGTAAAAAAATGTCATGTTTGGTTTAAAGTAAGGACCTTGGTTTCCCACCCAAGGATCTCATAGGTGAAAGTCCTGCGTTTTACCCGACCATCCACCTCAACCTCCTCCGTCTGTGGACTTTGCTACTTATACATGGGACCTGACTTCCTCCTTTGCTCCCCTCATAATTACTAAAGCCACAAGAAATCACAGCCTATCAATAAAAGTAAGTGTGGGTCGTAATAAGTTGCTTGCGTGGATGACCTGTAGGTCATTTTTTCTGGGAAGTTCTGGTAGCGTTCATGCTGCACAGTCTGAATTATCACTATAGGCTATTGTCTGACAGGCCCTGCCAAGTGTAACAGTGCACAGATGCACAGATATGCACATTTTTGAAACGCACACACACACTCCAGTACGCATATGAAATGCAAACAATATGCTTGCAGTACAATTCCAATGGTTCTCATAGAAAAGATGTTTGCTATTACTAATCTACTGTACTGAACCAATGTGAACTCGTCTCAGCCTGTTTCCCAGCTTGCAGCCAAACTTGGATCCGTTGCAGCCCGCTGTGGTTTGCATTCTTGTGGAAGATTTTGGACATGATGGTGGACGGTTTGAGTTGTACCAACATTCTCTGTATATTTCCCCAAATCTCTTGGTCATCAGAAAACACTTAGGCTGAATCCGTTCAGTTGTTCTTGGACACACTTGGCCATCCCACATGAAAAGGGGAATGTATCAATGATCAATATCACGGTGTCTGCCTGTCAGCATGCGATAATCAATTATGTCTGCTGAAATATCAGTTTATGGATTCAAAGACATTCATTGGTGGTGTTCCTGTTACGCGCCTCATGATGTTTTGACATTAGAGCACTGTTAAAGGAAACCAATCTCTTGCCTGCCTCAGGTCAAGATGGATGTGTTGAGAGCCACAGCCCAGACCAGATTCCCCATGGTCGTTGAGCAACTGGCCCAGTTCTGGGCTCCGCTCCCCTCTCCCTGCCTTTTCCTTCCCCCTCATCCCGCCCCTCCGCTTCCCCTCCCAGGGACTATTCCACCTCGAGCTGCTGGAAATCCCCCCGTCTGTTGAAAGGCATCCTTCACTGGCACTCAGCAGCCATTTCAGACGGACATGCGATTCGGCTGAGAATGAATACGACAAGCATCTCAATCTTTCAGAGCGCTGCGAAAATGACTACTGACTGGTTCAGGGGAAGGAAATACTTTGACAGGGAAAATGTTTATGCCTTGACGACTCGAGACGTGTAAGCACGGGTCAGTGCCAATATTTCAGGGGTCGAGCAGTCAAACTGTAAAGGAGCGTGTTTGTCTATCTTGACAAACTGGACAAGAGTTAAACAGCATGTTTTCTATCCAAATAACCATCGGGTTTGGACACTAGACACCTATATTGTTTAAGGGACAATGAACAATGCACTGTAATGTTGTAGTGAAACTAACGGCACGGCAGCCAAGGACCAATTACACGCCGGGAAATTATCAGCCGAATAAGTAGCATTACGATTTTGCACATTTATTTTTTTTACTATCTAATAAACTGGGCTAATGGTGTCGCACGGAACGTTTCAAATAATTAAGACCAAATAGTGCCAAGGCATTTAATTTCTTATGAGGGAAGTTGGTTTCCTTTGTACATGATTCAGAAGTGGAGCTGACGTTAAGGTCTAAAAATATGACTATATTATATAATGTTATTTAAAATCCAGCCTCCCTCTACTTTACTAGGCTCGGTGTTATATGGCTCTAGATGCCTGTCTCCATCCTCCAGTCTCAGGTTTATGATTCGAGCTTTTCGTACCCCTGAGGTGTGTTTTGTCTCAGCGTCTATCCCCATTTCACTTTTTAACACTCCCTGTCAGAAAGGGGATATGTCATTTCCCTCTGTAAATCTGAGTGGAGCGTTAGCTTCCCCTGGAAACACATGTTTTACCTTTACAGACCTGATGAAGGTTATAGCCTCTCAGTCATCGTAATATCTGACATTCAAGCACATGAGAATGCAATTTCACATGTGCAAGCTCTCACACAGACCCGCACACACACTCACGCCTTTTTGCGCACTCCAAGCAGCCTTGTGCACGGCGAGAGTGATATCAAGTGACAGTGCTACAGGCCTTAGATGGCGCCCCATAGTGAAACTGTGAAATGTTATTATTTAGTTCCTCGCCAGTGGTCTGTGACCACATGAAGGACGGCAGGGCATACAGAGGAGGGGCCTTGGGTTAAATACAGAGTGATAAACACTGCAAAGCTCTAGCTATACACAGAGTCCACCATGCTGCAACTGGTGCACTGTATTTTAACTATGCAAGAGATTTACTTGTTTTTATTTCCTCTGCTTAAAACTGCGGTAAATTACTTTACACACTCAGTCAGGTCCGATATACATCCAATGAGTTTCTCTTTTTCAGCTGCAGAATAATAGAATTATCAAGTTTTGTTTATTCCAACTTCACTTCCCATTATCATTTTTCTCACTGACCTCAGTGGTAATTGCTCGAATAATTTCCCATTAGCCACAAGTGTTTTTGCTCGAGTTCAATGGCCTTGACTAACTGTATCTCAAGGTGGAATTTTCTGTTTCGAGGACAGATTTTGGATGGATAATGTCTGTGGGAGAGCACAGACACAATTACTTTAACCATTAAGGTTGGTATAGGCTTACACTAGACCAGTGATTAAATTAATGCTCGGCAGAGGAGGGGCTGGACGGCCCAGCAGCCAATTACGCCAACTCTGAACCACTGGACCGCATTATCTAATGAGCACTTTCTCACACATTACACAACAAAGGAGGAGGTGAGATGAAGGCATGTGCTGTAAGAAACTTTAACCCCCCAATTTGTGTGAAAATATGACACGAGCTGCAACTTTCACATCCTGGCGACAACTTTTAAGCATGATTGCTTCCTGTAGTGTCAAAAAAAAAAACCCCGCCACCTTTCTGCTGCTCCCTCGCACACGCACACACACACACGCACACACACACACACACACACACACATACACACACACACACACACACACACACACACCATGTGGGGGAATGTATAATTGATAGAATATGGTATTCATTAAACCTAATGGCCCCTCGTTTCAACTGCACACATGATATGGAGAGGCAAAATGGCCTCACCTGTGCCCCCGCTCCGCTACAAGGTTCACCGTAATGGAAGCAGGGCGCTAGTTACAGGAGACATTTTAAGTGCACGATTTTAAACATCTGTAATCAGATACAGTACGAGGAAACCGAGCTCTTCTAAAGAGCACAGGGAGTTGAAGTTTCGAAAGCGCCAATAACTTCTTTTTTTTTTTTACAAAAGCAAATCAATGAAAACCTCTTGTTTCCTCTGCAAATCCATTTGGATGGATTTGTGGGAGCGAGATTTGATTTTCTACATGAGTATTCTTGCAAAATTACATTTAAAAATCTGTGTATACAAGCGGGAGAGATGTTATTTTGTTTTAATCGGAGTTTATATTGGTATTTGTCTGTTTTTCCTATAGGCTATGTCAGCTTCTCTTTTTATCTGTGGAGACATATACCCATTTAAATGCACATCTGCGTTACTATATTTGAATATAAACCTCTTCAGCGTCACATTTCCTCATGTGGGCTGAAGCAGAGCAGGGAGAGCGCACCACCATACCTCTTGTTATAGTTGGCAGCACAGACAATAAGTGATCATTGAGCTAATGATGTGCAAACCAGCTCATCTCCCTGTTAGTCTGCTCGCCTGACCCGGCTCAGGGCACTGCAGCTGTGAACAGAAACTGTGCCAAGACACCAGTGTTAACGCTGGTGGATGAAATGGAGGGTAGAGGGGGGAGGGAAATAATACCAAATTAACACATCGTTCAAATATATGACACTTGTGCTCTTTTGTCGTACAAAATTAAGTAAAATTATCACGTACGCCGTAGGAGAAGTGGCAGTTTTTCAAGGGTGTGATCAGAAAATAAAATCCAAAATAAACCGTCTCCATTTCACAGTAATTTTCCATCAGTATCCAGCCATACCACCAGAAAGCGCTAATGTATGCTTTCTGTCCAGCTACTTGGTGTGTTAATCAATGTTAAGAGAGAGACGTGCAATTCCACCACAGCAACAATCCACCACATACAGCGACTGATTTCTCTCACACAGCGCCTCCGTGGATGTATGATGAATGGAGGTAATTTATTCCTAATCTGTTACAGATCTATTGCGAAAAGGGAATAATGAAAAGTGATCATGCGAAGTAGTCCGGCCAACCATGTCAGTTAACAGTGATGTCGGCTGCATTTTGTAATGCAGTGCACGACGCTACAAAACACGCCCGTCGCACGATCAGTTTTTAAGATTTGTGAGAAATAAAATTGATAGAAATCGCTAATCAGTCGTATGCAACTGCACTGCCACGTGTTGTTTGATTCATTTGGACCTGTGGAAATCAGGATGTGAAACGCCGCACTTGCCATGACTGCAATGTGTGAGGGTGAACGTGTCGGTGACGCGCGCCTGTGGGTTTTCTTATCTATTACCCTGCAGCACAATTAATGATTTTCCAACCACATGACGGGGATTATACATCAGAGAGCAGACAATCTAGGATAACGCCTTATCTCATGGACACCATACAGTAAATACGTTTTTCAATAAATTCTATTGGCATATTTTCATTGATCGGCTGAAGACACACTATCCCAATCAGAAACAGCACAAAAGTATGGAGGCGAGGAGGAATCCATACAGGGGCTAAACAGACTAGAGATTCAAGATGAGGGAAAACAAGAGGACTGGACTCATAAAAGAGGACATCTACTGTGAGAGAAATAAGCCAAAAAAAGGAACTCTCCCCCTCCTTCCTGCTTGGTAGTGCTCTCATTTTGTGGTGATGTATTCAGCACAGTGATGTGATTCCAAAATCCCATCTCGTTCTTCCAGACCCTATAAAAAGCGAGTATGACGGCGGCAATACTGATGTGTGACTGTATGGCCCTGAGCGCAGACACCAGGTGAATGTCCCAGAAAAAGCCCAGAAAAACCCATTTTTTTTTTTGCTTCGAACTGGGGATTGTGTGCCCTTTTTTTTTCGAGAGGAGAAGAGAAAACCTACAATTTCATTGATGCCCGTGGAATTCCACACATATTTCCTTTTGGTTTCGAAAGAATGACAGAAAGATGAATCAGACGGTATTATGGTGCAGGAAATGAAGCGTAATGCATAATATTGACCTGTCTGGGTGCTTTTTTTTTGAGAATTGAAAATGTGCTTTACACTACACCTTTGTTTAGAGTGCTTCAGATTTGTTTCTTAGAAGACAAATATGCTCAAGTTGAATGGAAAGAGACAGCGTGACAATACTGGGAGTGAATCCACAACAAAAAGCGAGGCTGTGTGACCTTGAAACGAGCCGCTGGTGCTGTGCGTAGCCGGGCCACAAGAGAATGAGGAGGAGAGTCGTAACAATCGCAGAAGCTTAAAGGCATGAAATGTCCGTAAGAGCGAGGGGCGAGGGTTCAGATGTGAATTAATTTGTGTTTATGTGCCTGAGTGGACTGGGGGGGGGGGGTGTAGGAGTGTTGTGGGGCTTGACAGGCATCCCTCATAAAAAAGATTAAAAAAACTCAACACACCTCAATTAGCGGCACTTAGCAGGGCTCTAAAAGAACCAAGCCTGAAAGCAGTTGAAGTGGTTCAAGCGAGGAGGAACTGGAAGGATAATCAAAGACATTTTTTTTCGAAGAAGGAGGCCGTATACGCTTTAATAGCCGGGCCTAGTTTTTTTTTTTTTTTTTTCTTTGTTAGTGATGTGTAATGCTCAGAGTAAAGCTGGATACTGGCTCTGAAAGCTTTTTACGATGACATGGAAAGTAGACTGTAGTGTGCGTTCTAATAGGACACATATTACTTCTATGGCAACGGAGTGTCCAAATACAAAGTCGCAAAAAACAATACGAGAGGAATATAATTGAGATCAGGAGACGGGGAAAAAATGTTCCCTGAATGAAGTGTATCATCTGAAGTAAAAGACTAGTTTGTGGTCAGCAGTGAGAGAGAGTTTCTCCCCGAAGGAGCTTATTATCCACATATAGACACATCACTTTCCGTCAGAATGACATGGAAGATTTGGTAGATCACACACACACACACACACACACACACACACACACACACACACACACACACACACACACACGAAGACTGGTTTTTAAAGCAGACAAACTACTGAGAGAGTTTCCACCATGTTTGACCACCCTGCTAATCTAAGATGATGAAGTGTCGGTGGCTCTGCTGCGGGAAACACATGTGCGCGAGTGTGTGTGTGTGTATTTCTGGGTGTGTTTTGGTGCAGGCCACATATGCGTGTGTGAGTTTCTCAATCTGTTTGAATCTTTTTGCTGCCTCCCTCACTGTAAATAATTGCTTGCCAAGAGAGGCTGATTTTGGGGTGTTTTCCTTCTTTCTTTCTCGTCGGTTTGGTGACAGGGTTTAAACGGAACCTCAAAGTGCTTCCGCTGGAATGTTGGATCCAGAGTTTTATTGCATCTACGGGAATGGCTGTCTGGATGGGTGACCTTAAATACAACCTCTGGTGCTAGGGATCAACAGGTACTTTCCCGCTGTGTCACCAGCCACAGAAGATTTGTGTGCAGAGAGAGAGAGATCCGTTCTTGACCCGACAATTCAACTATTTTAAAGCGGTTCTGAGTTTCGTTACAGCTCAGGGTCAGCGTGAACTCACACCATTATTGCGCAAAAAGAAAACAGAAATTCAGCATGCTTTGAAGACTAACTGGGTTATCGTTGCCAGCAGAGATCTCAGTCATTTCGATTTTGGTTTTGTATTTGGTGCATTCTGAGACTTACACAGAGTTATGAGAACAGTTTCATCTTAACAAATAGACGAGGAGTTCTCAAAATAAAGTCCAGGGGCCATTTTGTGTGGCCCTTGAACATAACATGAAACGTATCCATCATATTTCAATACTTTCACTTCCCAACAATACTTGGCTACTGTGTCAAACTGCAACACCCTAAAAAGCTAGGAATGACAACTGTAGAGAGCCTGCTGGCGTCATCAATGCTGGGGCTGTATTTCTTTGGATGATTCGGCAGTGTAAGGTTGAAGTGAGAAGTAAAGCCACCACAGAAAGAAACACTGTATGGTTCTTTTTCATCCGAGGTGGTTCAGGTGCTAGTTTGGAGCCAGAGACTACCCTGGTTCGACAGAGGCACCAACATTTCGCTGGTTTATAAGGAAGAACCGCTTCCATCAGGGTCTGAGGGCAGGATTACTGTGACCAAGGACCAACTAAAAACGCTTATGGACACCATTTTTAAAAACCAGAACTAGTGTAGTGTGTTCTGACTTATCCAAGGGAGAAAAGACTAAAGATTTTCACTATGGATGCCAAATTAAAGCGACAGTGTTCCTAGGACCAGTCATGTTTGGATGCCATGCAAAGCCAGGAGCAACACTTGTCAAGAGTCGATATAGTCCGCCGTAGTTCTTCCTAGCAATCCTCAGGAATTGGAGACGAATACAGCCACTGAATGATGTGACTCTGCGGTGACTCTCATGCTTGTGGAAAAGCAAACTGGTTCTTGAAAGGTTTGGAGGCTGAACCGACTTAAAACAGGGTAAGCGCGAGCCTAGAAGCAGCACTTGGTTCCCTTTGGTCAAAAAGGGTATTGATGGCTTCCTACATTGGCACCCAGTCATCACAACTTTGAGAATCCCTGTGATTATCATTTCTTCATCATCTATGGAAATAACCTTCTGTTGATCAATGGAGGTAAGAGAAGTACCTTTACATTATTTGTAGCCAGCGGTGGATCATTCAACCTGTGGACTGTGATTTACTCGTGGAGATCTGTAGGTTATTTAAACCTGTATATGAAGCTGAACTCAGGCATCACCTTAACCACATTATGTCCAACAGCTGAGTTACTCTGCACATATAAACATAACCATGCAGTCACACCCTCCTGAATTGAAATCTCCCAGTGGAGCAAGCAAGCTTCTTATGAAATTAAATCTGAGCGGAGGAATATCATTATTTTCATTCAATCAAAAGGCTTATCAAGGCGACATGCAGTAAACATAGCTATTGCCATTGCCATTTAATCATCTAAAGCGAAGGAAATCTGATTTGTGTTTCAAATCTGATATTTCCAGCTTATTTTCCACACTGCTACGTGTAAGCGAGCAGAATTAGCGTGGTGTACTGGTGCAGTTCTTCTCCTGCCGCATCTACATTGGTTATTATAGGCGCTATGGAGACGTGCATTCTTCAACAGAATAGATTTTAATCTCACTCCCTGAATCCAAACACAGCCTGGTTTCACTTTTGTTTGACTTTAGGAAGAGGGCATCAGAGGGGGTTGATGCTACACTTCATTTTTTGGTATCAAGTGATTAGGCTCGTATTTATTTGTTTTTACCACTCAAAACTTAATGATCTAACATATTAACCAAGCAGCAAAAAAGACTAGAGTTTTTACCAAGGCACATTCCAACAAATTGTAGGACAGAAATGTCTCAAACAGTTCACTGACTGGATTTGATATGCTGCTGTCTTGGCCAGAACTCCCTTCTAAAAGAGATTCTGAATCTCGACGGGAAAATTCTTATAAAAATACAAATAAAAAAATGTTTTTACTGTTAAGAGAAAGACAACTGTAGTTGAAGACTTGCCTGTGGAATGGAGATGTTACATTTCGGCACAGAGGTGGCTAAACGGTTAGCGCCGTGGCCTCACAGCAGGAACGTCCTGTGTCTCAGAGTGCAGTTTGCACGTCCACCCTGTCTTCACATGGATTCCTTCCAGGTGCCGGACTGACAATCTGTTCATGATATTTCCCAGCCTTTAGCTCTGTGCATGCTGGATCCGCTCCATGCCACCTGTGAACCTCAATAAGCGGGGGTGTAGAAAATGGATGAATGAACGCGTTCCCAATGATGAACAAGCGCCTTGAGAGAGAATACAGTCTGAAAATGTATTGTTGGCTTTTTTTTTCCTTTTTTTTTTTTTTTACTATTCTTAAAAGGCATCCCATTTTGCCTTTAAGTGTCTCTGGTCTGTTCGGTTTAGTGGGACCATCAGTCTTCATCAGCAGAAGCTCTCCACTTGTTTCATTGGAAATGCTGCATACCTAATGGGCATTATTTGAAGACTAAGGGGTTACATTGCTCTAAGTGGCTGAGATAGAAATAAATGAACTGAAAACACCATTATCTGGAGGAAGAGATTAAAATGCTTATAGGCTGTTCGGCCCAAATAAAGCAGGAGAAAACACTTTATGTGACTTTATTTCTTTCCGTATGCATTCAGTAATGGCGCACATAAACTGATTATTTTCCCTGTAATCCTTACAGGATTAGAGCTCTTTTAAGACTTCACTGTTTGTGATTATACCCCACGCAGTCAGCTCTGCCTGGCTCAGCCCAGAACATGTGTTTAAACACTTCATTGAGAGTTTCCATGGTCGCCCTGGCTTCCAAGATGAGCTGCGATTTTTTTTTTTTTTTTTCTTTTTTTTATGTCCCCCAATAAAAATTCACAGTAGTCCATTTATCTCATATGCTGGTGCGTGTGATGTGTGCCACAGCGATGTGGTGAAATACAGGGAGGTATGTCTTTTCATTCATCAGGCTTTGACACAATACTTTCAATCCTTCCCAGGTGAACCCAGTCGAAGTCTAACACTCGAGGGGACTTGTACACCCTTTTATAAGGGACCACACACCACACATCCCTCTTAGTTTCTTTTACTATCTTCTTGTGCCCGCACTCCCTGAATCATCATATTCATGTCCATCGATTTGGCAATATTAACAAGACGTCTGTAATAGAAAAAAAAAAAAAAATCAAAGCCGTCTAATAAAACCAGTCCAGTGATGTAAGTCTGATCAATACTGTCGAGACAGTGGGATCACAGACGACCCTAAAACTAAACGGCTTTAATGGCGTTTGGGGAGAAATAACATCTAAGGGCACTTTGCCTTTTGACATATGGGTATTATTCATGGCTATTACACGGTGTCGTCGAGTCATCTTTTGAATACACTTGTAGACACACGAGAAATGAGAGCATGGGGCCCTTCTCTGTTGCGCTTCAGTCAATCAGAGGGCTTTATATTCGGCGTATGGATTCTCACTTACAGTCAAAGGAACAAGAAGTTAGCTTTTCGTTGCGCAATTAAAGTGACACCAAGTATGTATTTATTCTTTGTCACATCTGAGATAAATAACAGGGTAAATAAGTATGAGGCCAAGCAGGGAGGGGGAGGGTGAAATAAGGCAAAATCAATAAGTCTGTTATGATTCAGGGAATGAGTGTTATTTAGAGGAAGAAATGAATATAAGTCATCTGCCCTCAGGGACCAACGCCAGATGAAATCATTGAGAGCCCGTCGACGCCAAGTGATATAAAAGCAGGAAAAATAGCATGGACTGCCAAAGTTCATTTGTGCAGTGTATTTCTTTTGACGTAATGCAAACAAAGGAGTGGACAACATGCAACTCAGTATTCAAATCTTTACTTTTTTTTTTTTTTCATTTTGCCAATTTAACATTCTTATCATGACCCCTGCTGCAGCTGAAGAGTTGCCTGTAGAGGCACTGAGATCACCTCACTCTGCAGCCCTGGTCGAGATGACCAAAACAAGATGCTGAGTGCCTCAAACAGTCCACGCTACACCTTTTTCAGCAGAACAGCTCATACGATGACAATAAGCTTGTTCAATTTCCCCGAACACAGAGGGGTCATTCTGATTCAATTTAACTACAGTGTTGCGTGGTGGCCAACTGAGGGGGCAGAAACACAGCTGAGTGGTTATGTGATTGTTTGCTATCTGTTTGTGAGGTACAGATTAAATGTGTAAAACAGGCCTTGACATTGATACGATGAATTTGATTACCACTCTTTACATATATTACAATATGGGTGTAGGCCAGAGAGTGATGTTAAGAAAAAAAAAAAAAAAGATTTTGATACGCGGCAGTCCTGCACGGCTGTTGTACAATCATATGATTTTTTTTATGACGAATGCCGTAGGGCAGGAGGGCGAGAGCTCAATTTCTACCAGGTCATTCACTGTTCCGTCCTTCATTCACACACAACGTTATAGAAACTGACAGAATTTGCTTCATCTCACCGATTTGTAACACTTTTATTTTACGGATCTGTCATTTCCATCGACTGTTTAAAACTTAGAGGGGGCCAATGTGAATCCCTGTGAAATCTGTATTCTTTTATAATCTTCCTAGACTAGTAGGGGGGGAATCCAGTGGTTTTAACAAGAAGTCTGATTGTATGTAAGCATATGCGGAAATTCACTGTGATTCTCACCTCAGCAAATACAATTTCCTAATAAGTTTTTGGTCTTTAAATGCTAGTTTCAAGTCTTCTTTAATGCAGCCAATGTATAGTTTGTAAATGATAATCTATTAAGCACTGAACAGACGATAAATCAGGGTATGCTTGTGATTGACATGCTGCTACTACGGCATGTCTCTGGGTTTTTCAGTCATGTCAGGCTCCGAAAAAACACCCCAAGATGCTGACAGCTGTAGTGCCAAACTGGAGGCTTCAAAAAAACAGTACTCCACAAATCGGGCGGGGGGGGGGGGGGGGGACTTAACAGAGGCTTAACACTTAGTCATTTCTGAAGAATTTTCCTGGAAAGCATTATGCGATTTGGCGCTAATTATGTGTAAAAATGGAGTCAGTGTTTAATTGGTACCCTTCCAATTAATTAATTCCAGATAATTGCCAGTGTAACCAAGAGAGGCTCTCAGTGGGTGCGCAGCGGGTCAGCTGAAAAATAAAGTTCCCACTGTTGAATCGATAATGACTGCACTCAAAAGGAGCAGTTGTTCTTCTTAAAATCAACACGTCTTCATAATCTCAACACAACTAGATTCTAACTGGATCACAACTGTTGAGGTTTCTCATACAGTTGGTGTCAAATGACATAAAGTATAAGAAAATAATTAGAAAATGAAAGTATTGTCCACAGTTTTACATGATCCAAACTCGTCCCAATGATTACACTCTATTACAGATAATAACAATTGTGCATACTGTTGCTACCTACTGGTTTAATTTGCTAAATATTATGTTAATGTTATTCTTTTAATGTTCTGTACTTTTTTCTAAATAACACAGGAAGAGATCAGTAATACATGCTCTATTAGTTTCGCAAAATGTTTACACGATAAAGGAGGATGAAGATGTTTGCGAGTTTCCGAGCAGTGTCTTTGGGGATTTATCTTTTGAAATATCATGTCTCTGATCTCCGCGTACTATACTGCACCCTCAGATCCCGGCATGGGTTTGTGGTTTTAGCCTCACATTACCACAGTTCACTGTGCTTTTATCTGGAATTAGTAGCTGAGCCTACGTAAGAGGTGGCCACCCGCCTGCTCAAAGCACATCACACCGTACACCTTTGCTCTGTCACCATCCACCTCCCCACCAAACCCACAACACATTCTCAATCACTCACTCAACAGCTTAAGCACAAACAGGCTTTGAGTACACAACATCTGACACACACACACACACAAGTGTGCACATGCACTTCCCTCAACAGCTACATTCCAGGTGGGTGACCTAATTTAATTTTCTGCATCTAGTGGTTTGGGTCTCCTTTGTCCTTGACCCCGCTGCTGCCGGTCACAACCCCCCTGCCAGGGGGGCCTGCCTGCCTGCCTGGCATATTTATAACCGGACTGGAGAAGGACAACAGCACTCACTCAAAGTGCTAAAAAAAAAAAAAACACAGACCACAAATCTGGGCATGTGCCAGTCACCGTTCCATTTTCAGTAATTACACCAAATCAACACATACACGCGAAGATAGCCACTCTACGACGGGCTAATGGAGGAAGAGAGCAGCAGGTTAAACAGAATGAAATGCGGCTGCTGAAAAGAGAGTTTTGTGATGTTGTCGGCGCATCAAAACACATCAACCCTTCGTGATTTTAGTCACACGAGTCATGCCCTCACAAGTGTCATTACACGACTAGCGAACGCATCTCTGAAAGCAATATATGCGAATGCAGTCCGCCCTGAAAGTGTCGCTCTTGTTGTTTTCGCACTGCAAACCAGGTCGGTCCGAGCTCTACAGGTTGAGTAGGCGCCCTTGTTGATGTGATCGCATTACACCAACACTGTGAAACGCCGACATGACTAATCCTCCTACACCCCCATTCCAAACTTTTGTATCTGACCATAAGGTTATAGTCATGACAGGTACTGAAGTGCGCAGCATTAGCTCACACAGTGTATGCAAAATCCCTGTCATATCTGCTGCCCACACACCAAGCTGGGCCTACTGCACCTGTCAGATAACATCTGTTCATCTGTCCTCTGTCTTTCTGTGCTCTTGCTCGCTCTTTTTTTTTCTACCCCGTCTCAGTCGCTCTCCTTTAAGTATATCTGGATTTGATTTTCATCACCCAAGCCGGAGAAAAGTATATAACTTTCACACTGTTTTATATGCCGTCGTACAAAAACGCGATTCAGGGCTATTAAAATGTTTGCGATACACATCGTGTTTGCTTTTCCCTGTTCACACGCTACTCTACACAAGTAGTAGGGGCTTTGAGTAAACTAAATAATGCAGTGTGATGTGATATGATAATTGCTCTGTTTCAACAACCTGCGTTGATGTTTGCGAAAGCGTCCGGAACGTAAAATGCTGATAATTAAATCCCCACAAACAGCAGGACAGGACGCCGGGAAAACAACAGTTGGTTCGCAAGATTTTAAGCTGAAATGGCTCCTTTCAGTGGTGCGGCGCGGCGTACAGAGCAGCATAATAGCTCCTCCAAGGGACCATTTTAGAGCTACTTAAAGACTTTTAACTTTGTAAAGTCTCAGTGATGCCAGAAGGATGCTAAAGCCTGGCCAGTTGCCTTTGGTTTCATCAGCCTTACCTTAGCCAGTGAAGAAAGAGATTTTCAACACTTGGGCAGAAATACATTGAAATGAAAAAAAAAAACTATTGCACTATGCCATGTGTGCTTGATCTATCTTGCACAGCATTCAAACAGCAGAGCCAGATATAACACATCCATTCAGCAAGTGGAAAAAAAAAATTAGCTTTCTGAACTTTTAATACTTTCATGCTTTTACAAGTTTCCACCACGGACACGCTGTGTTATCAACTCATACAGGCCCCACTGCTGCTGAATGACCCTGCATCGCTTCAGTATTTGTACTGATGCGACTTGACGCGTGCCACACGTATGTATGTATGTATGTATGTATGTATGTATGTATCACAAGTATGCCTGCGCCTAAAGCACTGTGACATAGTCTGACGGCACATCAGTCGGAGCCGCTCGCGTTCTTTGCCTTGGCCGTTAATGTACAGGCAGGCATCGAAGGCCGTCTTTGAATGTTGACCTTGCGACCCCTGACATTTAGGATTGACCCTCAGCGTGTAATACAGGAGCCAGACTAAAAAGTCAGGGGTCGGAAAAAGGCGCCAGTCATGTAAGGATCTGACCTCAATGAAGACCTGCGTATGTGAGTGCCTGCAAGGCCGAGAACGTTGTTTTTTGTCCTAATTATATTTAACTGAAAACGAACTTCCCTTTAAACCTGCACCTTTTGTTAGTATGGTAGTCAGTTTTAACATAGAAATAGTATCATTAAATAAAAAATGAGAGACTAATATCAGGGGATATATCACCAGAAATCCATTGTGTGTGTGTGTGTGTGTGTGTGTATGAAGAGAACACGCACATGCTCGCGTGTGTGTAGGTGAAAATGTGGTCGAGAGGACAGCAGGGATGAACAGGGAGAGGCGGAAGTGAGAAGGGTCATTTGCATGATCTTTGGAAATATTGCCGTAGCCTCGGGCGTTTACTAAGAATACCGAGCTCAGTGACAACTGAGTTGTTTCCCACACTGTGTTCATACTGCTGGGCTGAGATAAATAAATGCACTTCCATGGTGCATTAAAATGGCCGTACAAGGCAGCACTCTCACAATTAGCTTCGCCTTTTTTCCCTTAATTATGTTATTCAGTAACACTTCAGAATAATGACATTTAATAAGATCCACTAGTGAAGAGTCCCAACGCATAATTTGGTCGGTATTAGCATAACAGATTCTTTTAAATTTTTTATCATAGGGCTACATTCCTGTCTTCGGGGACTTATCTAATTGTCAGTTTCACAAATGGTGTGTGAGATGATGATATGAAAAGCAACATTTTAATATGAAGTAAGTGCATGTATGTTGCTGTATCATACATCATTTATCAATTCATTAAACATACAGTAGTACAGTTTAATAATTCTCAGCAGTCTTCATGAAGTTATTCCGTCCGTAAATCGTATTAGTTTATCAGTTTGTTAATTTTAATCACCAGTCTTCTCAGTTCTTACTCATTTAGAGGCACAGTGTGTCAGATTTTCACCAGCCAACAATCTTGTCCTCCGGTCAACACATGCGCGCGGGGATGAATCTTTCATTCACGCTTTTGCCAATTTGCTTGTTTACCCTTCTATGCAGCTCGATCAAGTTCATTCCCTGTATCAGCTTGTGCTCATCAAGTCGCTTGGATTAATGCGCCATTTCACTTGACTACCCCAACGTTATTTTAACTTCCTGTCAATACTCAAAAATTGCGTACACAACCTTAAAAACATTTGCTGTCGAGGTGATTCTAATGACAGTTAAAATGTTCATGTAAGTCAGTTCTTTATGTGTTACATTCAGGATGAAAAATGGGACGAAAATGGAGCGACAGAGTTTGAATTAAGTCAGTGTAAGTAACCTAGTGCACATCGTCAGAACCGAAACGATTCCTACCACTGTGTGGGGGCGTTGATACACGGCCAGTTCAGAACCCAGACATACGGACACATGAAAGACAGGCTTGTGAATGATCGTGATCTTCTCGCTACTTATTGAAATGTTCAGTAAATAAGGGAGAGAAAGGCTGAAACTTCTGTGATTGAAAGTTTTCATGTAGCTTTTGAAACTTCATTAGGGTGAGTTTGTGTGTAATAGAATATATGAATAATGCCGAAGCTTCAGACCAAAAAATAAATAAAAATGCGTTTTCATTTCATTTTTTCTGTCTCAATGTCTTGTTACAGACTCAACCTTCAATATTTACACCTGCGTTAATGAAAAGCTGGAACACTAAATCTTGCCATCTGCTAATCTGATCTCAGACATGCCTTCTCATTTGAAACACAATATGATGCTATCAAGAGCAGGGAGCGTTCATCCACCTGAAGACACGTTTCCCAGCGACGGTGGCGGCTTCAAAGAAAATTGTGAAACAGCGACGTGAAATATCGTCCAGAGAAGGAAAGTCTTGAATTAAGAATCAGATTAAAGTTATGGCGAGCTTCATGAATAATGCAGCCGACGTTTATTTCCCAGGAAGTCGAACTGTAAAGCACAGTCCTCTCGCCAAGAGTCCCCCCCCCCGCTTCGCTCCCGGTACTCTCTGCATTTCATCCATACGAGTAATGATGGATGGCATTTTAAAGTAAACTAATTAAACTTGAAAAAGAAAATGAATTGTGACAATATTTCATCCCATCAACATCGTAATGGCACAAGTCTCAGACTATTTCTTGCCATCAAAAAATTAAAAGCATAAATCAAAGGTTATGGTAGGAAGAAAAAAAAAAGAAGGGGATGTGGTCTGAAAGTTATTGTTTTAGCGGGACGACAAAATCATTAGAATCTAATTTATGACCCCCCGGGCCAAATACTTTTTCTATGATCTAGTGTTGGCTTGTCAGTGTAATATCCCTGTCATCGCGTTTGCCTCATTCATTCAATGGGCACTGGCAGGAAACACTCTCATTTCAATGGCACACTCACACTGAGTGGAACGAGCTGCCCAGGAGATGACCGAGGCCGTCTCTCTCTCTCTCTCCCTTCTGGCAAAGCTGGCAAATCGGTGGGCTCACATTCCACAGCAATACCCCCCGAAATATAACTCATCCATTCTGTGAGGGAGGAAGCAAATAGACGTGCAGGATGTAATTCTGACTCTGATATCTGATTTCCGCATAGCAAAGTCATCAGTGGTGATTAAAATTCTGCCTCTGTAAAAGTGAGCTAAACTCGACTTGGCTGCAGGTTTCTGCGACTCTGTACGTCATAGTTTACGTGACGGTGCTTTTTAACGGCAGAATTGAGGGTTAGCAGCTTCAACCCTCTGATCAACACTTTATCCCATATTATTGCTCACTCTCACCTTTTATTTTTGGTTCAACAAACAAATAATTTTTCTTATACTGTCTATTGCTGCAGCACCTCTATTCACTGTCTGCCTAAATGATCCCTTTTAGAAGATCCTTGCTCGGAGTGGTCAGCTCTTGCAGGCCTGAGCATTTATGTTAACAGTGTAGGGCATTTAGCACAGTAATTCATACACTGATGGCGGTGGCTGGCATGCAAGGTGCCAACCAGCACATCAGGAGCAGTTTGGGGTTCAGCATCTTCCCCAAGGACACTTCGACATGCGGACCAGGAGAATCGAACCAGCAACCTTCAGATAACAAGATGCTGGCTCTACCCCTGAGCCACAGCCGTGTTAACGCATCAGCGTTGTGCAGAGTTTTCCAACCACGGCCATGGTGGGGCGTGGCTATGGGCGTTGACTGTACAGTTGTGACATCACAACCCTACAGTAGTCCTGACTGAGTCGTTTAAAGGCACGGTTTCTGAATACAGGCTATGCGTATTTTTCTCTCTATTGAGGGTATTTCTATAGAACCTTGACCTGCTTGGTAATCAAAGCAGACATGAAAACCTCACTTTGTACAATGTTGGCCCTTTTTTAATCGATGTTATTGAAAAACCCAATATTACAGACAGCGGAAATTGCGGCACGCTAATTTTTTTTGCAACCATTTGACAGAAGCTGAATTGTTTCATTATCACTACTCTCTCCTCACACTCTTTCTGTGCTCTAACCAGCGTTTTGTTTGTTTCCCACCGAAAACTTTTGGGCCGCACTCATTTTGTCACATTTCCCTGTGAAATTAGCTGTCACCTCAGTCACGGAAATCTTCGTTTCTGCATGTGTGAATACTTAATGTAGCACGTCCGACGTGGTGTGAAACGCTGTGTGAAAACCTGCTGTTTTCATAGCTCCCCGCAGCAATCCGACTGCCTGCACGTAACACTGAAAACAATCCGTCCCACGCGTTTAACAGGCAAATAAAGACCATTGTTTCTGTTTTGTTTTTTTTCCTTTGCTCACAGAATCAGACATACAAGCTCGATGCATACAAACGGACAGATGCACAACATGTGATCCTCCGTGCCGGCACTTATCCTCCACCTCCGCCTCGTTCAATCTCCCTGAAGTTGATATTTTGTAGTGGCGTCACATCTTCCCATAATCCTCCTCTGGATTGGCTGCAGCCCCTCATCTCTCAGCCCTGAAGGTCAACATGTGAGAGGCATCAGTAAAAGAAAATGACCTGTGCGAAACACATTGCAGTAACCTCCACCGGGGCTGAGGGTAACCTACCTTGGATTTATAGAAGGACATGCGGAGAGATAGAGAGAGAGAGAGAAGCCTTGGTCATCACAGGCTGATAATTGATTTAAAAATTACTCCTTTAAAATAAAACTTCTTTATAACCCACTGCAGACCACCTTTTCTTATAATCTCTGCAACACAGGCGTTCATCCGACTGCTTTCAAGATTTGGCCCTCTGGTCGATCTAAGGGTCGAGAGGCCGGCCTTTTTCTTTTGTCAGAAACTGCATTCTGCATCTCATTCATTCATTCTGCAAAGATTTGTGAGTCTCTGTTTTTCTCTGAGATTCTGACTCTGCAAGTACGATGAAAGTCAACCAAGACGTTTTATTTTGACGGGTATTGATCAAGCAGTGAAAGAGGAAAGATGCATTGCTCCCGCTTTGACAGAGACAAGGTGTTACAAATAAATATCTTTTGTGCTTTTTCTGGTAACTGTGCTGTAAATCAATGTGCTCATGGCTTCATTTAAAAGATCCTTTATTCTCTCTACCCAGCGTTTTCCATTATTCAATTACACTTCCCTTCTCTGTAATTATTTCTTTTGTTTTTCTCTCTCTGAAGTTCCTTCTTGAAATGTGTCAGCGCCGTCATAAATCACAAAATCCTGACCTTGAATTCAGTTCCAACTTACTAACCCGTCAACACTGTGACATTCCACAGTGTGACTGAGACTCTAAAAATGTATTCAGCTTATCAGTTATTTCTGGCACAAGCAGCCACCACCCCCCCCCCCCCCCCTCTAAACTCCCTCTCAATAAATATGGGGTTGACTAAGTTGATATGCCTCGCAGGCGTTTTAAATATTCCCCCCAAAAAATATCTATTCATAAAGCGGGGCAACATAATTGGGTGATTTATGACCTTTTCAAACCACTGGAGCGATTAACTGAAGACATCATTCAGAGCTGTCAATCAAACTGATTGTTCGCATAGAAACGGAACACCATGCAGCCAATAAGGGAGCCAGCTGACTTGAGAATGATGCCTTCAAGAGCCTTTCAGTGAAGTGGCCCTCTTCAGTTGTTATTGTGTTGAGATAAAACTTCTTCTGTCGAGGGAAAAAAAAGCCACACTTGTGGGAAGAGGAACTGCATCAAAGGCGCTCAGGTAAAGCTGTGCACATTCATGTCGCCGTCTCAAAGGTGTCATGGCTTCCCTTCTGCTCGCTGCTGGTCACAGACCTTGGCTATGTTCGGAGCTTTAATAGTACATCTGGGAGGCTTCTTCACATAAAGCTATCATTACCTCAGATTTAATGATCAGGCGCAGTGATTTGTCTTTATTGGTCTTCATAGACATACACACACCTGCATCTCCGGAGCCTTTCCTTTTGGTAATGACACCAGGAAGAACAACTTGACACTAATTGGCTCATCATGTCAAGCGTGTTCATGCATAAAGCATTTTCTTCTGATGACGCTTAAAAAAAAAAAAAAGTGCAATTTTTTTGGAAAAGGACGAGATTGGAGAGGATCGCATCCTGGATGAGACTTCATATCTTTGGCGTCGATGTGTTTCATTCGAGCCTACAAAGCGATGTCTGCTTAATCTTTGCTGTGACCCACCACAATGCTGAAAAAAGCCTTTTAATACCAAACATACTGGCAACACAACCATCCTCCAAGAATTCTTATTCTAATACATCAAATTCTGTATCAAACCCAGACTGTTTGTGTGTGCCTCCTATTTAAAGAGTAGCCTTAAGATTCTCTTGAGCTTAAATTTGACTCATTTTCATAACATCACTCCAATTGGCTTATCAGGAGGCCCTTTCCCCCCTCCTTTGGTCCTCGGGGCTTGCTTGGCTCTCAGTCTAATTACCAGAGATAATGGAGGGTGAAGCTAAATGGTGCTGATGGGGTCCAGCAGAAGGTTATTAGGTGTCCTCATTAGTGCCCGACTGAAGTGAAAGGAGGGTTAAGGTCTTATTCTGATCCTGATGGATGGTGTTCCTCTCAATCTGTCTTCGGAGCGAAGCTAGGCCGAGGCACGGATACATAAAGAGGAGTGGTGTGTATGTGTATGTGTGCGAGCGTGGGGATGACGTCCAACTTGGCACATGATTCTATTTGAGAGAAGGGAGTCATGTCCATTTTCAGTATGTTTAATGCAGCGGACACAATTGACAATACTTGTTATCACACGATCTCTGCAAGTCCCAGTTGTACTTTTCATAATCACAGAAGGGGAAAAAAAGAGTAGCACAAGGATCAAAGCAATGTATTTCCGTTTTTATTGTATTACTCATAGTTGCTCAGACACGTGTATATACAAATACAGATAATTTTTTGTCAAATTTTTTGTCGTTTGTTTATATATTGTAAAAGAGCAGGTTGGAAATATTCCCCACTGATGGCAAAGTCGGAGCGAGGTTTAAAGATGATGGAAAAAGGGACAGCAGGTGGTGTGGGTGGAGGTTACACAAGCACGAGAAGAAAATGGGAAAGGACAGGTGCACGAAATGAACGAAGTGGCTCATCAGCAAGAGGTGGGGAGGTGGGGGTGGGGGGGGTGGCGGGGTGGGGAACTGACGAAGAGAGGCTTTGGCCGTGCACGCACAGAACCGGGATCGATGATAGGCTTTACCCCGCCAACAATCCAGTTCAGGATTTAAGGTGGAGGGGGCGCACTAATCCTTGAACTGTGCCCAGGACCAACGTCTAACCCTAGGGACAAGTGATTCAGGGTTGTTTTTAAAAAAAGGGGAGAGAAAATTGAAGGGCCCCCGTTGTAGCCTCTTCGACGCCAGCAGCCGTTCCGTGTAAAAGCACAATGGCAGAAAGCGTCTTGTACACAGACGGGGCTGCCAGAGCAGAGGCTGTAGGGCTAAGGCATGGGAAACACTCTTCGTTGCCAAAGAAGGTTGCCGCTTCCCATTCACTGCGGCAACAGCAAATGAGACACGCACACACACAAACTCAAAGGTCTCACACATTTTTTTTTTTTTTTTTTTTTCCACACTGAAAAACGTCCTCGCACCGATGTATACGCTCCCAGACGCCTTCCTTCTCAGGAGAGTAGAAAGAGGATGAATAGTCAGAAGAGACAGACTGCAACTACATGGGATGAATTCAGTAGATGGGTACAGAAAAGAGTCGCTCTTAGGAAGGAAGAAAAAAAAAGTTGCTTTTGAACTACAAAATGTCTGACCCTCCCCTCCCCCACGGTAACTTCACAACAATGGTTTGTGTTATGTACATTTTGTCATCTGTCACTACACAGCTTAATGACATCACTCGAATGGGGATGCAAAAAACACACAACATGAAAGTGACCCGAAAAATCTAACACGACTTAAAGGAAAAAAAAAGGGGGAAAAAAATAAGAGCAAAAGGAAAAAATCTTTTTCAAACTTTTTTTTGATTAGTTTTTTTTTTTTTTTCTTTTACATGTCATCAAGTTCATGCGCATGCCACATAATGAAAACTGGCGAGATCCTTCCGTTTTTAAAAAGCAAACAGTCCACCCGGGGCAGATCTTGGAGCTGACCGGCATGCTTTTCTCGAGAACACTGAAGGCAAAAAAGTACAAATAAGCCCGTCTGTTAAAGTCCCAAGTGTTTTCCTTCCGAGGCAGGATCCGTGTGTGAAGAAGATGGTGAAGGTTGGTGATTGGTTTTTGAAAACATGTAACCGCTGAGCCACTCGTTTTTTTTGGCTAAATGTCCAGCCTCCTGTACACCGGGTGTACAGCTCCCACAGGTTTCTCCTTCGTATTAGCTCAAAGTTTCATTAGGCATTGAGGATCGGGGCACACAATGCGTTGTTCGAGGACAGTACACACTCCGCAAAACCCAGAGATAATACCGTATTCATTTTTTAGAAAAAGACATAAGAACCAAATTAATACTTTAATATCAAACACTATTTACATCAAGAAGTTTCCTAATAATAATAGCCATAATCATCATCATCATAACAATAATAATAATTATACAGTTTTAACAATGATGTATCTCATTTTTTTCTTTTGTCCTCCAGAAAGGTACAAAACAGATACTAACCTAACACTACATGTTTTATGGTTGACTACCTCAGGATACACAGTATCCAGTTTATAAGTTGATCCTCATTTCCCAGGTTAAGGTGTGTACAGAATAAACCATGGTAATAATAGCAATAATGACAAATAGTAGTATTGGTAACTATAAGAGAGTACAAGTGAAGCTGGTTTCTGATAAAAGTCTAGTGTTAATCTGCAGACAGGCGTCCATTTTTGAATCTTAGGCGGTGCTCGTTCCCTGTGGTGTTCTCTTGAAAATTAGTACCTCATTAAATGGCCTCGTCTCCTATAACCCCCCATAGCCGAGCTGCTATTCCGCTGTAATAGCATTGTTACCGTAGCGCGAAAAACAAATGGCGAAAAGGCAAAAGGCAGTCTTTTCTGGGGTGGAAAAATTGTAACGAAAATAAAGGCAGCCATAAAAATGAAAACGGCAATAACAAAACAGTGCATGCCTTTTGAGACAGGATGATGCTGAACAATAAGTTTGTCATTGACTCCAGTGGGTTTTTTTTCCTTTTTCCAGTAGTGTTGCATGGATTTTCTTGTTGTTTTTGTCTTGTTTTTGTTAGGCACTCTAGTCGCACTACCTCCTGTTGTCTTTTTCTATCTGTTCCTGTGTGTGTGTGTGTGTGTGCGTCTCTCCCCTTTAATTCTCTCCGTCTCCTTCACTCACCGATTCTGTCAAACTGCAAGGTCATTGGTGCTTTAAAACCCCCCACGGTGGAAATCTACACCTCCCCCTCCCGAGACCCCCCAAGCCCTTCCACCATCTATTTTTAATACCAGAAATAACTCCCCCTTGCCACAACATGGGGTCCACATGCCTGTCATTTTGAACCTCATTAAAGAGTCACTTAAACCAGTAACACTAGGAGCTGTAGGTGGACATGCAATTGCTCCTGTGCTCCTTATCATTGCTCTATTTCTCTCTTTCTGACAGTCTTTCCATACCAATTGGTTCTCACATTAAAAGATGGCTCTGACAGGAAAGGGTTCATTTCTCTATCTGTCCATACTTCTTTTGAAAGACATAAGTCCCTTCCATTTGAAAAAGAAGACACAACAGCGTTCATTATGCCAACTCACCATGCGCAATCTGTGGGAGACGAAGGAAGCTGAATATCATTATCAACATAGTGAATTCATTTGGGTGTAAGTGCTAACATAAACCCACAGTAGCTCGACTAAATAGAGCTGCGCATCGCCTTGAGTTGAATGGATAGGTTTCTCAGTTCTCGCAGTGTGTTTTGGACTAATTGGAGCTGTGCATCAGTCCCCGTAAACTAACTGCTGCAATAAAAAAACGGCTAATATTTGATGAGCATGAATCAAAGCTGTGATTATGTTTTGAGCGACAAAGAGATAACCGTACGGCACTGGGAATTGAATTGTCTCTCCGAAGACCTCTGTTGTTCAGATGAGACAAGAAAACACAAAGCCTGCGGTGTGAAAGACAACATTTGGAGACGCCATCGGTAAAGTTGAATAACTTGTCGATTCTAGAAAATAATAAAGCGCCCCCCCCCCCCATTTAGCCTTGAATCATTTTTTGTTTATTTATTTCAAACAATCAGAATTGGAGAAAAGAAGCCGAGGATGCAAATGTTTTACGGGGGTGTTAATATCAACTAATGCTCGAACGGAACAGAGGGGACAATTGCTCGGTAAACATTGCTCCCAATGACTGTGACTGTCGCCGCGAAATTGTGTGATCAACTTTCAAAAGATATCGACTCCTCCGTCGTAATAGCAAAGTCCGCAAAGGGGTATGGAGAGAAAGTTTCAATTTAGCAGTTTTTTGTGAGTCGGAGTGAACCTCTGAGAGGTGTTTTATCGAGCCGACCGGGGTGTGCTCTACACAAAGAAGGACAAGAGCAAAGTTGACTTGCGGTTCCACGGCTTTTTATGCTCACTCACTCGCTGAAGCTCTGAGTAGCTCATCCACCTATGCACACGCTTTGTATTCAGGAGAGAATTGGACGCTATCTTTAAAACCGGCGGGGCTGAGGTGCGTGGCGTGTACGCATTTTTCCTCAGTGCTGTGGTTTTCCAGCCTGACCTCTGCTTAAAACCATTGCTCTTCCTTTTCCTTCTTCATCTCTCAGCTTTGTAATGCACTCCCCAGTAAAAATGGATGTGCAAAAAAAATCTACCTCTTATTACCCGGGCGGAACAGAACTCGATCTAAAATATTTCCTGAAAGGCTTTTTGAGAGGTCTCGGGGGAACTATTTACTTGTGTATGTACAGTCCTTTCTATGTCCTAAAAATCACTTTCCTACTGTGTATTGCTGCTACTGCTTCCAACTAAAGAACCCTACTGCTATTGTGTGTTAGTGTATTTGACTCTCTAAGCATGTGTATGCTAATGTATGTGTGCGTGTGTGCGTGTGTGTGTGCGTGGGTAAACGTCAGTGCTGCGATGACATAAACATGATGTAAAGGGATGTCACAAAAAAGTCACGGGAAAATAAGAATCACTAAGTGTCAAAAAACGGGATTTGGCATCTCAGTTGAAGGTTTGAGAGGAGGGAAAACTGTCTCTCCTACTTCCAACATCAACTTCTTTTTTTTTTTTTACTCACAGACGGAGAAAGACCACTTAAATATATTTCTGAAAAAAATAGAGGGTTCCTTGAGAAGCCTGCTCTGATGCCCAATCAAGCAAACGCGCTCCACCCCCAAAATCCCGCAAAATCAACCCCCCCCCCCCCTTTCCCTGCAGCCTCGGGGCAGATTCAGGCCACGCTAGGTGTAAATGCCCTCCGGGACAGAGGGAGGCGCTATAAAGTGAAGAGTGCTGGTAGGCAGACCAGCAACAAGGCGAGGAGCGGGCTTGTTTTCTGCAGATGCGGCGCAGCGTTTGTTTCGTCACTTCGGGAAGGCTCAGCCGGTTCGTGGCTGGTATCGTCTGAAGGATGAGAAAAAAAAAAGAAACAAGGTGAATTGCTCTTTATGGTACAAACTGCATCAAAAGCAATAGAATAAAAAAACAACATTACACAATTTATGCTTTCAGTTGCTACTGTGGTGTACAAAGCCATAAAATGGCCGTATTCAGTTTAATAACCGTGGTGGAGATTATTGGGGATGTTTGGGCTCGTGTTCGTTAAAGTTGTAAAAGTGATTTTCTGAGTTGCCATATGAACTTCAGCTGCTATATCGTGCTTCAAAGGTCGTCGGAAACATTTTTAATTCATCTCCCAGTTGAGCTGCCCCTTGTGTCTGTCTGGCAGTGGCATCAGTATCTGTGAGCAGCCATGTGCCCGCTGCACCATGAGAAAGTAGCTGAACCATGCACAGCGGAAGGACAGATAGACGCGTTACATAACTAAATGTGTGTGTACGTGTGTGTGTTTGTGCGGTAGTGGGTGGAGGGACAAGGCAGCATTAGGTGACGGATGAATGTTTTAATTTCCTTCCTATGGAGAGCACAAAGAATCATGCAAGGTGAGAGGCAGCCATTAACACATGCAGGCAGGGGAGTATGGTGGCGCAGACAGAGAATCAGGCAGGAGGAGAGGCAGGTGGGCATCACAAATGTCTGAGGATCTGGCCTTGATATGTCTGGTGTTTGTGTGTGTGTGTGTGTGTGTGTGTGTGTGTGTGTGTGTGTGTGTCCGTCCCATTTAGATGGCAGTCAATAAACTCTGAGCTCCACAGTGAGCCGATGATGCAGAATCTCTCTCTATTTTCAAATAAATAATATTTATTGAATTTTTAATTTAATTTTTTTTTTTTTTACATGGCTAATGTCCTGTATTTGAGTATATTATATACATTCTCAGCAGGGCAGTCCCTATGGTAGGGGTTGAGCTGAAGCTAGGAGTGAGACAGCAGCATGTGGGTGATGTGGAGCGTCTCAGTTCAGTGGCTGGGTTAGACTCATGTATGAAGACATAAAAGTGCTTTACGTTGTGAGCAGGGAAAACAATCAATGCTGCGCCGCGGAGCCAAACAGCAGCTCGACGAGGAGGGGAAACAGAACATTAAACTTGGCCATATGTGTTGTCGGTGCACACATGTGTGTCCATGTATATACATGCACGTATCATTTAATTCATTTTGATGTGTTATGGCAGAATGATCGACATGCAGCCGGAGGTGATGCTCTATGTGAAGGTTTGTGTGATAAGCATGCACATCATATGTACTACAAACTGACACCTTCAAGAATATGATATATATACATATATATATATATATATATATGAGATTAATTATATACACTATATATGCAGTGTATATAACAGGGCTGTACTGAATATTTTAAAGCTTCAGTGCTTCATTAACATTGACAAAAAAGGCGGCACACAAGCCTAGCAAGAATCTAACAGTACCATGAATTACATTTATTTGTATATACAAAGGCTAATTCTGCTCTAACACGGTTATAGTAAATTTATAAAGTCTTTAGTAGACTTGGGACAATATTAGATATTATCAAATATCACAATATTTGCCGTCATATGTTAAACATTTTAATTATCGAATATCGGACAGCTGTTAGGGCTTCGCCTGACTTTTATTTTGAAAAGAACATAAAAGATATTTGACGAGGTGGAAATAAGACCGGGCTTGCAGGATGTGTCTACACATTAACTGGCCTGATGAAGCGCCATGCATTTGACATACAGACATGGAGGACTTGAGAAGGATGCAAGCTCGCCACTTAAGCAGTATTTCAGGTTTAAAGCAGGAGAACACAGCGAGCCAAGGGATTTGAATAAGACTACATGACTACAGACTACACTGTGGTATCTGACTAGTCTTTACCAAATATTATCATATTTTATATCTGCACTCCATCGAGATGTCATCACTTAACGCTGATCGTAGAAATATTTCAAAGAAATTGCCAGTTTTTTTTGAGCGATGTTCATTAAAGAAAATGGATTTAATCAAATATAAAAAAGACAAATTTATTTAATCTGGTGAATATTATGGTAAAGGAGGATTTTTATTTGATTTCTTCATTACTTTTGGGGTGATTCCATCATGAAATATGGCAACAAACATTCAGAGTTTCATTTGAACACCTTGACAGAGAACTTCAAATGTGGAAAGAAAAGACATTCAGTACAGCCCTAGAGCTTATACAAATATATATCAACATGCAGTATAGTGTATCAATACAATATGCAAGCAACAGTAACATGACAACAACACAATCAGCCTCCAGACAAACGGCATAAAAGGAAAGAGGCACAGACCAAGAGACACATGTACAGATGTATGGAGGTCATACTGAAGACAATCAAAAAAGCAGGAAGCCATACTAACCTCGTGGTTCTAATGTATTGTCTACTCTCTCGTTTACGTCAAAAACGCGGTCATGTACGCCTATAGTTTTCACACAGCTGTCTATAACAGAGAATAGGGAGAATGAGAAATCATTAGAGGTAAATGCCAAATAGGTTAGTGACATTTGAAGCCCCCCTCTCAGCCCTGCAATTAAACATCCCAAGCAACAGAGCCCATGGCAACATTCAGATGAGGTATGAAGTGACCTGGATTTCACTTGATGTGATCATCTGTCGTCATCCCCATGTTTAAGAAATTTTTAAAAAAAAATAAAACATTTCCTTAGCAGGTAAAGCAGTTTTGTGATAAATGAAAAGTATGTTGGACAGTGGTCATTGAGGGAGAAAGTGATGTAACCAGAGAAGTAGACATAAACTGTTTTGATTTTCAAATCCCAACTGTGTACTTCAACAAGCTCTGTTACAAAGCCTCGCGTTGCATGCAAACACTTACTTGATGGTCGGACGAAAACTTTGAGCTTCAGGCACGTTTTCCTCCCGTTCTCAGCAATGGTGGACGCTGAAAAACACAAAACAAGCAAATAGGATGTTAATGTAATACTGCACGCAGCATCACATGTGCATAAAACAAGCCAAAAGATAGTTTCCGATTGCGTTTCGCCTTCATTTTAAGGTCTTCACGATTACATTTTTAAAATAATTAATGTATTCTCTTTCCTGTGGATGACAGTTATAACTAATGGAGTTACTGTTGACTCTTAGGTGGATTTTGTGGGGTTAGTCATGGTTCTTGTGACATTATGGCCAGGAAGTATTTACAGATGTGCAAGGAAAAGTGGCGTGCTTAACTTGCAGTTTAATCGTAGCATTTTTAGATCCCGCAACTGGCAGCTGCTTAGTGAGGATTAAGGAATTTGCGTAATTTGTGCTCTTTGAAAGGCACTCAAAAGGGGGAAGAAGCCATGCTGTGCTAATACTTCACATGTATACATGCGCGTATTTCCCTGACTGAAAGCCTTAACGCTCCTCAAGACAACGTTTTGGGATGTATGTGCTGCACGTGTGGATGGTTTGTGGTCACTGTGAGGAAATGGATCCCTTCCTGTCAAGCCCATGGGGTGTGAATCTCTGAGAGTTAGCTACCATAGCGGTTATATCACATGCCCTAAAAATATCTCATGTGGAGAGCGTGTGTGTCGGTGTGTGCGTGCACAAGTTTGTGTGTGTGTGTGGTTGACCACTAATGGTGTTGTGGTGAGGCACCAGGTGCTGTCTCCTGTATGAGGGTCAAATACATGTCAGATGGAGCATGGTGGGTGCATACAGCGAGCATTCAGGAAAATTGTACAGTACAGTTTAAGGTATATGCTGCTGTCCTGTGTCAGGACCTCATATCAAAAGGTGGGTGTTGCAGGCTTTTCCTCTCTATTGTGATGTATTAATGCTATTTACTATAAACTAGTTTTCATTCCCACCATCCCTTTCAGCTCCACAGAGACCAAATTGTCCGCTGAGATGTCTCTCGGGCATTGTTTTTATTTCTCCTATGGATCGTTCTGTAGCTGATGCAATGAAGCCGGCCATTTCCAAAGGCTACCATTTGGGATCTGTCAGCCCCTTGCTAGTGAAGCTTTACCTCTCCCCTCCCCCCCCTTCACTCCCTCCCAGCTGTGTCAGCCCCTCTTCTCGTCTGTCAGCCTGGCAGTATCCATTCATCAAAACTCGATTGACTGGCATTCATCGTATTCACGGCACATGCACGCACCATACTGATTTTGAGATCAAGATCATTAAAGGAGATCAATTATGCTTTTACATTCCTATCCTTTCCCTGTGTTTTACATATGTTTATGTGCATGGGAAAGGTCTTGAAAGTTATAAAAATCAAAGTCAGCACCAACAGAAGCTCCTCTCTCCCACAGAAAACACCTCCTGAAACGCCTCGTCAGTAGTCCGATCTTTAATTACGTATTTTTGTGACATCACACTATGTCACCATGTCACACATTTAGCTAGCTTGGCACAAAAGAATCGTTTTGCACAGCTGCTCTGTTGTTGTTGTCTCAGATATGTGTGAGCTGACCAATCGGAGCAGAATGGGTATTCAGGAGGGGGGAACCTTAAAGAGACAGGAGCTTAAACGGAGCGTTTCAGACAGAGGGGGAATACAGAGCTGCAGGACTGAACCAGATGAGAAAACGGATGTGTTTTTTGAGCACTGAAGCATAAAAACCTATTCTAGTAACCAAGATAAAATGATGAACCTGAAAATGAGCACAGTATGTCTCCTTTAAAGTGTTGCCCTACATTATTTTGAATAACAGTGTTTCTCTGCATTCTACCATTTTGCAGAATGTTTCACCATCAAGAATATCTTTAAACACACTGTACACTCTGTAATCGATTTTCCAAGATATATTTTATGTTAAGGCTTAGAGAAATGCAGCAAGCTGTCTCCATACTGTGATGCCTGACGTGTTCATTAAGAAAAATCATTGACTAATAACCATGGGAAAAGGTCAGAGATGGAAATCTGTTCGCATTTCTTGCATTTTTGCACGCTCTCTGCTCCTGATTAATCCAGAAATCCAGATGCCAGTCTTTTTATTTTTTTTATCAAATGCCTACTACACACTCCTTCCATCACTTTCATTTTGTGAAGCCTTCTCCGCAGCTCATCAAGCTCTCCCTCTGCGCCTCTCGCCTCGCGACCTCGCTGTTACCGCTTTTAATGCTGTCGCTTCATCAGCTGTTATCTGTTTCTAAGTCATGTGTCAGTGTGCAAGGGAGGTGGCGTGAGATCAGATGCCCTTTTTTCACAGCTCAGTTCATATTCAGCAGATGCAGAGGGGGAAGAAAGTGGAAGGAACGGGGAGAGAGAGAGAGAGAGAGAGAGAGAGAGAGAGAGCGACAGATAGGGCCTTATTATTTCTGTGGAGGCAGCCGGTGACACCCTAATGAACCTTGACCACCGCCGCTCACCCACTCAGTCATATATACACACCAGTACCCACACAATTTATGCCACTCTCCTTATTGCTCCACTTCTCTTTCCCACAACTTCTTTACACTCCCATTTTTCCAATGTGTGCGAACACATGCGCGCGCCACCCTCCAGATGTCTTATCTTCATCATTGTTGTGGGCAGGAGCTGAGTCACAGCCATCGACACCAGCCACTTAGCAAAGGCAGCTGATCATGGGAGAAGTATGGCCTCGATGAAAATGGCAAAAGGCATGTGGGAGTCTCTCCGCCATGGCGACGGTTTGTGAAGCTGTTGCCTTGTTTATAGATTCAGTCATAACGTGTTATCCCATCCTACGTGAGGAGAATCACCGACATAAGGTGCAAGAGTGAACAGGTGTCACGATTATGGCGATCCATGTATCTCCCAGCTACTAAATTTCACATAGTTACAGCGGAGTTCCTTGTTTCTCTGTTTAATCTAGCAGCCTGCAGCAATTATAAATATATATATGCTTTCTTATAAATGCAGCTTTCACTTTGCTTTGCTAATAATGCAAAAGTCAACTAGATGAGGTCAGCTGATCTTGGACGTGTCCCTTGCGTTGCCACGCTGCAGACGAGTGAGGTGTGTTGCTGGAGATTCTTGACCACAAAGGAAAGATTCGGTTTGGCTCGATATTCCTTTCTTGGTAGCAGCTCTTCGTATTCCATGTGTTGATGAGGATCCCTCTCCGCCTGGGCCCAAAAACGTCCGCAGCCAAGGCCTGTTTATTTTGGATTAACATGCTGCTGAGGACCAGCTTATTGTTCTTGTAGGCCGTAACATCAACACCTGCTATTCTGGTTCCCATCAGGCCCACAGACTCAACCATCAATCCGTCCAGCCTGAGCGAGTGTGGCTGCTTTGAAGGACAGAGGCCCTGAAAAGATGTCCCCGAGACGAGGGGGGTAAGGGGGGGGGGACGTGGGGTGAGGTCGGGTTTCTCCTCCAAGCCTTGTCCCCTGGCTGGTAATGGCTGGTCCCCTCAGTACACTGCATTATGCATCAGCATTAAGGCAAATGGAATGAAGCAGAATCCAATTACGGAAGAACAAACAGGTGGGCTCAGTGTGGCTTAGGCGCAGTATTGTTTCAATCACAGCCCAAGCCAAGCTTTATTGCAACTGTAATGTTATCTGGAAAACACATTTCCTTTGCCTTTCAATGGAAGAGTCAACGGCACATTCCAGACACGCAGGCATACAACCATGTGTCTGTGCTGATTGGAGGCTAAAAGCAAAGTTTACGCCGGCTAAATACAGCAGATAATATCATGGGGGGGATATTGATTTCTTATCCATCATTTAGCAGGCGTAATTGCTCAGCAGTAAAAATGTTCTGCAGGGTGAGTCAATCAAACTGCCGTAAGAGGATTTGTTTGTTATTTCTCTTTAAACATTAAATCAGGTGTCATCTAGGGTCTCATATCCTGTGAACCATTGCGAAGACGAGGCCTTCTGCAGGACTGGAAAGTGCATTTACTCAAGTACTCTACTAAGTACTAAGTATTTCCATCTGCTTCTTTCTACTTCTACTCCATTACATTTTGGAGTTAAATGTTGTACTTTTGACTCAGCTGCATTTATCTGAAAGCTTTCGTTACTACTTGCTTTTTTTCAAGTTCAGTGTTATGGGTAAAAATAAGACTTTATTGATCCTTTGGTGAAATTCACAAGCTGCCTTGCTGTATATAGGAAAAAAAATAATAATAGTAAAATGTTTTACATATAAATGGATACAAATAATAATAACTAAATAGCATTCATTATTCTGGAAAAGACCCTCTGTATGTAAGTAAATATATTTTTTTTTGATGCTAATACATTTTCTTCAAGGGGCAAAATGTAGAATTTTTGTTGAGAACATTTGAAAATGTTCGAAAGGTATGGACAGAATGTAAAGAAATAAGAGTTTGACGTAAATAAATATCTTAGCATGCTAACCAGCTAGCCCCCAGCCTGTGGCGGTCCAAAGTTCCTACACGGCACTCCCCTGATCCCCAAACTGCCAGTCCTGACTGTTAGCTGCACGGCTAATTGAGCTGACTAGTTAACGGCTGCTACAGCAATTAGCAGTAACTCTGCGGATACGCTGTCCTCTCTTTGTTTTCACTATGAATTTAACAGGTGGCCAATTCCTACATATTGCACCTTTTTAAAGTTGAAGTTTGAATTCAGGACTTAACTTGTAAAAGAGTACACTTTGGCATTGCTACAATTTCTTCAGTGAAAGATTTGAATACTTTTTTCACCACTGAACAGTTGGCAGTACCAATACGACCACAAGGCTTAATGCAATATTGTGGATTAAGAAATATGGTTGAAATGGTTTCAAATCACTGGTAGGTTCAAGTTTTAAGTTCCCCTCTTTTTCCGACATGTTTGCAGCAATCAGTCGACAATCCGTTGTCACTACGTGTCTCAAATGTCTGCAATTTCGAACATATTGTGACAACAAACGCAAACACTTTATATATAAAACTGTATTTTTTTCAGCACGGCAGAGCCTGCGCCGTCTCATATGCCATTGTGTGAACACGTAACATTAATAGCATCATGTTAGCATGCCTCCACTCTGCCTTGGGTCTCCAGCTGGCTTTAATAATGGTGCTCTAATCCTTTGATCCCTGCTTTTTTGTTCGGATGGGACGGGTTAAACAGAATGCCCTGTAATGTTGTGTCCAGCACCGAGCATTCCAGGCTGGTTAATTTTGTCAGTTCTCTGAAAAAAAAGAAGAAAAAGAAAAGAAAACGCCACTGGCCTTGTCTTTGATTCACTGAGATTACTCATGTGGCTTAGGCTGTACGATCCCAGTCAGAGTTTAGGTCCAGGAGACCAGGAGTCTGAGTTTATATAAACCAAGAGACAGCACACATAGACACAAATCCAAACACACACTGCATTACTTTTCTAGAACCTTTGTGCCATCTTCTACCCACGTCTCCATCCAGCTAATTAGACAGTTTGCAGCCAGAATACATTTCCTCTATTCTGCGTACAGAAATCACTGCTGGGATTCATTAACGTTTGTCCTTCGGTTTAAGGGTGTGGAATCGGTCAAAAGAAGACAATGTAGAGCTAAACAGATGGAAGGAAAACCTTGAATTCAAGATGGTAGGCTCACCAGAGTGAGTTTCAGACGGAGGGAGCGAGAGAGAGGGAAAGAATATTTATATGACCCCTCCGGTGGGTAATATCTACTGCTGCATTGTCCAAAGTAATCTCTTCAGTTCCTACAAAAACACACACGTACTGTACAAACCCATATGCAATAAAGGATTGTACATGTGCGGACTGAAAAATTACGAAATGTCCTTCACAAATTGTCCTTCCCGCATTCGACCGATTCTAAAGCAGCATTCTTTTTCTACCAAGAAATCTTAGAAAAAACATATAAAAAGATTCAATATACAGACCAGCATAAACAAACTATCTGTATTGTGTGTGTGTGTGTGTGTGTGTGTGTGTGTGTGTGTGTGTGTGTGTGTGTGTGTGTGTGTGTGTGTGTGTGTGTGTGTGTGTGTGTGTGTGTGTGTGTGTGTGTGTGTGCTTGTACGCCTTCACAAAATGTGTCCATGGAAAAGAAGATGGAAGAGGCTATCCGCTGAAGAGGCCCATTAACCAGATGCTACTACAGTGAACACACAATAGGAGGGAATGGGGGGAACTGCGAGCAGCGGTGAAAGAGGAGAAGGAGAGGAGGAATAGCTGCCCTTTTGCTCTTTCCTCGCATCTTTCAACCTCCGCCAAAAGTGAACCAAAGTCACTCCTCGTGCCACTCCGCGCCGAGGTGATGAGGTCACAGGCGAGAGGAAGAAAAGGGTCGTTTCCTCGCGCTGCTGTTGCAATTGTTTTCTTTTACTGTTACGCCAATGTACAATGAGCGTCATAATTTCATATGAAAGATCGCATAATGATCGTCTAACAAATTAGTCTGTCCTCTTAAAAATGAATAGCGAGTGATTGAAAGTCTGAAAAAACCCTCGAATTTCATCGACTCATTCACGTCTTCATACTCAGCTGACGATAAACACGGTGATTTATTAATCTAAGGGGGAGTTCAGCTTTTTAAAGCAGCCCCGGGATAATAAATCACTTTAGACAATAATGTTTCATTACTGCACTTAGTGTATCCCATACAATCACAATATTATTGTTATGGCTTTGGTATCCACCCACTGAATAAATGAGGAAAAACTGCATGCGGGTGTTTGTGTAAATGAGCTTGTGTTAAGCAGAGGAAGAATGAGAAAAGGACAAAACGATGAACAATAACCAATTAAACATAATTACTAATGCACTGGGTTAATAGTATATGTGTTAATGGATTAATGGCCGAGGATAAAGCGTCCTTGTCTTTGTGACAGTGAATCATAATCAGCTCTTGAAGATGGCTTTTAGATGTATGAATCACACGAGGCTGAGAGGAACCCTGTGCCCTCTCCTGCCCTACTTTTCCTCTGATCTTGCCTCCTTTTTGCAGCCTTTCTTTTTTCTCGTCTGTCGAAGTGATGACGACTTTATTGCCGGTCGCACTCAAATAACTTGATTAGAGACTTTTCTCTCTCGCCTTGCCTTTCTCTGGGCTGTCAACAAGTGTGCCATGACTTAGCTCATGGTCTATTAATAGCCAGGTCTGGCCAATGAGCTTCGCTCGCTGGTGGACTGTTTTCAGTTTATTTTTGAAAGGCGACCCCTGAAACCCCAATGAGCTTGTCACGACCAGACTTTTAATGCTTTATGTCGAAGCCAGTAAAATAAAGGGATTTGTTTCTGCATGTTCAAATGAGAGCTGCGTCAAAAACAAATTAGTCAATTGAATGAAAATTGCGGCCAACTGTTTTGGTAATGAATGAATAATTTCAGGCTTTTTCCATGCAAAAATGTCAAACATTTCCTAGTTCTGGTTTCCTAAATCTAAGCATTTGCTGTCCTTGGGTTGAGGACTGTTGGACAAAAGAAACCATTTTAAGAAGTCACTCTGGGTTCTGGAAAACTGTGATGAGCATTTTTCACAGTTGTTTTGACATTTAGATGAGATAAAATTCAAAGTATACACCTTCATTCAAATAAATGAACCTGTTGATCCAAACTTTCTCATTACCGCTCAAGTGTCTTGAAATCTTGAGACTGTTAAGGCCATCGCATGATTCACACCACTTTCATACTCGATAAACCGTTCCTTAAACCAGTCTCTTCACTCTGCGTACCGATAACACAGCTTCACACTTTCACTGCATGCAGTTCATATTCCAGTCCAATTTTGATTCACCAATCTCACATAAACTCGTATGTCGAATGTCGTCATCCACAGTCAGGCAACCTCTGCTGTTGTGGTCACGAAAAGAAACAATGGTTAACGTTGTTAAATGGTTGGTTTTGGTTAAGTTTAGGCCGCAAAACCGCTCTGTTAGGTTAAGGAAAAGATCATGGCTTATTAAAATAAGTATGCTATGTGACAGATATGATGTAAGTTATACTGTCGGTCTAACTTGTGAGATAGTTGATCGTTAATTCTCATTCCAAACCTTTTAAATGGTCTACTGATGCTTTGGGTTTGTGGACCGCCGGACCTACCACCCCTAAACAACAGTATTGGTGCCCTGGGGAAACCCAAATTGTCAGTATTTGACTCAACAATCCTGGCTGAAAGTCCTTTGTTTGTTACCCTACATGAATTTTATGTGTGGAGTCTGAATGCATCTGGTCTCCACAAAAAGTTAATGGGAAAGATTGGCGTACCACCTGCATGCAAAACTGGACTTTGGCGTATTCACGGCGTGCAGTTTCGGTGTGAAAAGATTGTGTTATTTGTATGTCCCTTGTGCCCCGTACGGAAGCAACTGCATTTGTCAATGCTTCATTAAAGGTTTTCATTTCACTTGTCACCAGTATATAGATGTCGTGTGTCTGCGCCCATGCAATCTGGAGGGCAGAAACACACAGCTGATGGGTTTCTGGTGCAAAGGGAGACACACAGGGAGTGTTAGTTATTGTAGGTACTGTCCGTGGCTGGAGATGAGATTAAAAGGGGAGACAAGAAATGATGAAGTAACCAGGGGAGACGACGACGGTGGTGCTAGAATGTCTGTCCATCTATCAGGATTAAAATAATGCATTCCAGACATCTGTGTGGCTTTCCCCGTACGTCTGCTCATGCATGTGTATGCATGTATATTGTACATGAGCGCGACCGTGCAAGTGCGCGTAGCTCTATGTCACATTACTCCGTGTTGTCGGATCATTTCTGAGTGCTGATGACAGGGTCGATTTCTCATGTGAATGGATGAAAGGGGCTGAGTTATGATGGTGTCCATATGCAGGTTTCCTCCCTGTACCGCAAATGGAACAGCACCGGCTCTTTATCATTATTAGCGGACTTCCCATGGCTCTAACAAAATACAGACTGCGTGCACTATCCCCTGTCTCTATTTCATTTGTCCATTAATGCCATTTTCCTGCTGCCGCTCCACAATCTCTACTCCTTACTCCACTCAAGAGCTGCTTGAAGGAGCATGGTGCATCGCAGGATTTATGATCAATCAGAAGGCAGTTGCAGTCCACATCTTGGACGGGTCTGTTCAAGCTTTGTGTGCATGTATCAATCCAGCAACAATGAACGAAAAGACCTGATGAGATCTTCAGAGAAAGCCTTGTGGCGCGTCGGCTTGTTAGTCATGATCAATCTTGTGTTGCATTTTTGCATATTGGCCTCCGGGCATCTGCAGGGTGATTGAAGCCTCGCCGGCTGGTTTTCATTTTGTAATCTAACATGGGTAAGCGTCATCGCTCCACACTCTGGGGCCTGTTGGTCATTTAATGTGTTCATTTGATATCAGTCACACATTCTCATCAGGTGTCATTGTAACATCTCTCTTTTACTCGCCGCGTCGCACACAGAAAATATCTATAAATAACTCCAGCCTCAAGTGAGAAGCAGAAAGGTGTTATTGATTGAGTTTTTCCAGTAGCGAGAAGGCAGTACCAGTCCACTCGGGTGAACAAGGCAGACAGCAAGAAAACGACATCGTCTCTGCCTTCAGTCCGGCGCTGCCTGATCACACCAAGTGGTTTCCTATTTGCCACCCATCTTACACGCCTAAAAACACAGTAACGCACGGCTCAGTCATCTCTCGCAGGGAGCCGCTGCTGATATTGGATTTCTGCCCTTTTCCGATTAAAATCACTCAAATACAAGATTGTGGATTGTGTCCACATTAGAAAAAATGTGCTTGCATCAGCGTTCCACGAGATGGGTTTCACTTAAACCGCGAATGCGCCGTGACCTCCGACCCGAGAAGTGATACGACTGCCCGCTTATCTCTCCCGTCTGCCACAGAGGTTGATACTTCCGAGCTGTAACTCACTCGCCACTAATAATATTTTGCGGAATTGCTTGCATGTGTGGTATCTCCCTGAGCCTGGTAATTCTTTTTTTTTTCATTTTTAAAGCATTCCTCTGTGAATTATTCCTGTCTTGTGTTGACCTGAAGAGAAAGCTCAGCTGCGTGTTGTCAGCCGAAAGGATCAGGCTCCTGACTGGCTCCGTGCTTTAGTCTTGTCTTCAATTACCTGCCTCAGACCGAGCGGAGAGGCTGACACAACGGCAAAAACGAAGAATTATGGCCTCCATTTGAGTAAATTCCCTCCATCCTGCTAGCGTTGATTAAGCTGTTTCTGTTGTTGAAGCGGATGACAGCAGAACCCTGTCTCCTCTGCTCTAATTTTATCAGAGATGCAACAAATCAAGCCCTCGACCCGCATCGAACTCACAGGGCGAAAGCGCCATTAACGGGCATTTTCTCGGCAGGAATATGATTTGACAGCTTAATTTTCATCTACAAACAAGAAAGCTAATCAATCACGTCGCCGAGGGGCAGATATTTCATCCCACGTTCCCTCAGGTCATTCGGCTACGGAAAGTTATTAGAGATGACGAAATGATTAATATTCTGATACGGGGTGCATGAGTTCATGTGTGAGGTCTCTGCTGCTCTGCACGTAGCTAAACAGTCGTCTTTATAAATGTATACTGGAGTTAATATAATAATAATAAATAATCTCGGTTCTTCAAGACGGTGCACCACTTTCTCGTGAATTCCATGGATGATGAACCATTATGTACCCGAGCCCATTCACATTTAACTACTGCTCACCTCTGCCTCTTGTGTTCGTCGATAGTGACCTCTGCAGTGCAGAACAGCCATCTTCCACGGGTAATGATGCATACGATTTTCCGGTTAGCTACGCTACACTACGCAATCACACAATGTACAGTAGGCAAATGGGCTACAAGGGCAAAGTCTGACCTCTGACTTCGTGCTGAACTGCAGATATCACCATATCTTCGATGTCTTTGCCATGTTGTAGGCTCTCTGCATAGTGGATTGCCCACACTGAGATGCTAAAATGTAAAGGTTTGTGATCCATTATTTAGACATTCGGCCTCAGGTATTTAAACATTTCGATGCACCGTAGGATGAAGATGGAACACTTAATGATCCCAGTGGAGGAATTGGGTAAAAATCAGGTTGTGCACCAGAGCAGGTGAGGCTGAATGGGACTTCGGGGACGTAGTTTTAAATTAAAATATTCCCGCTTCAGTTAAGTCAAAAGTGATATCTTCATTTCAATAAGCCTCACTGCACAAGCCTTAGTTCATGTGATGCCTTGAAGATTTTAAGTGGGAGACCTCGTGAAAATTATGAGTCTACGATTTCATACAAGCAAAAGCCTTCCACACTTGGTCTATGTAGTGTTCCCATGTAGAGGTATACTTAGAACAAAGTCAGCTTTCAAAGATGAAGCACAAAATGTTGATACAGCTGACACTAAATAGTATTCCTAAAAATACGCAGCCCGAGCCAAGAGTTAAATTGGTGTTTACTTACTCACGGCTGCACAACATTACACACTGATAACTTCAAATTTGACAACGGTCTTTAATCTCACTGGCAACAATAATGAGACTGGATACCATCGCAAGGTAGCTGGCAGTTTAACTTAAATATCTGTTTTGTAGTTCAATAGGCATCCACATCTCAGAAATCAACCTGGGCACGTAACATTATGATTATCATTTAAGAGAGGTAGGCAATGACTCCACTTCATTAAGCAGGTGTAGTGTTATCAGACACCGACAAACTACCGCAGCTACACCTCTGAAAATGTTCCAGCGGGACGAATTTGAGCACAGAGAGAAAAGCAGTGCACACCTGCCTGACACAACTGGTTGATACAGACACAACATGCATGTAATCCTGCGAGGCTCAACACGCACTGTTTGCTATCGTTGGTCTGACTCTATATATTCTCTCTCATATTCTTTAACGTTTCAGTTGTTTTGATGTGTAGTTCGGTGTGTTCTGATTGGATGTTGGGTCAAAATGTTGCAGAACTTGAAACATTTCTGTCCACCGTGGCACTTAGCTTTACTCTTTTTAAAAAGATTAGAGATGAAAGATTGGAGATAATCGTGTTTGAGCCAGTGTTTTTTTCACCATCATAACGTCTGAATATTTATAATAATGGTATCTTAAGCCAAAGTGTAATCCCTGAGAAAATTATAGTAATTAGGTTGGACTCTTTTGAAAGATTCCCCATTGTGATTTAATTTTGCAGTCCGTTTACATACTCCTCAGTTAGAAAGTTTTTTTTTAATTATTTTATTTATCGCTGAATTCTGAAGATTAAAAGAGATTAAAACTGATGTAAGCCAGTGCAACCTGCAAGTTCTTGAATAATTCTGCAAGGGGGACGAGGAAGACTGATGATGATGATGATGATGATGGTAGCGATAGGAGCAGCTGTTGCAGATGAATTGGCAGGTGTGGTAATGTAACCGCCCCGCTCAAACCCTTCTCCTCCAGCTCAGCGTTCTGTCTGCTGGATCGATTCCGTATGATCAATCAGCAACCATCTCCACCCGCTACTTACGGACATTCGGGCCCGGACACAATGGCGGTGGGAAATCACATGTCAGACGAGTTCATGGTAGATGACTTTAATATCCGCCACAGTAGCCAGAGAGGCTATACGCTAGAATCATTCAATAGCCAATGAAGCCGCGGGCCACTAAACCAATATGGCGTGCAACAGCAGAATGGATGTGTTCCATGGAAGCCCTGTCGGTCGCTGTGTAATTTAATCCAGCCCTTAGGACAAGCATCTCTCAAGAAATGGAAAAAAAAAAGATGTTAGAAATGGAGACTTGAGGGAGCGGATGAATTGTATAACCCTTCGCTAACCCCCATCTACTCTCCCCAACTCCGGAGACTTCCATTTTTCCCTCATCTCATTTAGTATGACTGTCAATGCAAATTGGCTATAAAAGCAAGAGGAAAATCTGGTTACTCTAAAACAGACAAACGGCCAAACACCTGGTTGTTGAAAGGCCTCTGGAAAGAGATTTCCCGCTATATGTTTTGTGGACGAGCCTGAGAGAGAAAACACCTCTTCACCATGGAAACAATGGCGAGCATTAGGGAGGCGCTTTATTTTATTTATTTATTCTTTTTTTTTTAATCTCCGGTCTCTAACTCTGAAGTGTAACAAGGCAGGGGAAGGGGAGTGAGAGCAAAAACATGTGAAGTGAATAAAGGGACAAAAGTCTCGGCTGGCTGTCGGGTTAACAGCTTCATAAAAAGGTGCCAATTTAGAAAACAGATCTCGGGGCGTAGCGCTCGCCTCGGCTACACTCCTGACTCTGAGAGGAGGAGAAAACAAAAAAGAACACAGGGGTTTGACAGCCACCTAGAGCTGCATTAACACCACAGGCCAAATTGTACAGACAAACAGACACAAGTATAGTATAACCAGCAGCGTTTAGCAGGGAGGGGTGTTAACTGTCAGGACTGACGCCCCCTCGCTGAGAGGGAATTTATACAGGGTTTTCTCACACGTTAGCCTACGAGGTGCGCCGATCTGTCAACTCTTCCTTCAACAGCTGAAGCAATAATGCATTACGCTGCATGATATTGCACTAATGCCACCCATATGAGAACATAACTGCGCTTCCCATTTTGTGATATCAGCGTTATATCCCTGTGACAAATGTGTTCGGAGCGAGTGGCGTCGTCTGCACCGACTGGCAGTGACTCCTCCGTCTCCCATGTGCGGAACAGTCTGTGATGGGAGGATGAACTCGACTCAATTCCACTCTATCACCTTTGCTTTGATAAAACCTAATTTCCCGGGGGCTTCAACTTCAGATGAACTCGGTTCCAACGCCAAGAAGGCAGACAACTCAACAACTCAACAACTCAACAACTAACGCGAGCTGAATGGGCAGCATAACATAATGCGGACAGGAGGGCACTCCATTCCTGACGGATACAGTGTTGTGCAGCTGAGGTTGTGAGCTATAACTTTCAAACTGTCTCAATTTAACTCCCCCGTGAATTCCATTGCCATTTTAGGGAACAGTTTGCAGCGAGTGATGAGAGCGGCGTGAAAAGCTTGGCTGAAAGCAGAGCATGAAAGTGTCTACTCGGATCACTGTAATGCCACTCTCAAAGCTCTGCGCTGAAGTTATGAAAACATGGGTGAGGGATTTTATGTGTGTGTGTGTGTGTGTGTATGCGCCTGTGTGTGTGTGACTCCCTCTTTCTCTTGCTCTGCTGTATTAAAAGAAAAACATTCGGTCAGGAAAGTTCCATCTAGGTCTGTAATTCACGTCAAGTAAGGTCATTTGGCTTCATATTTTTCTCATTTTTCTGTGAATGCATGTTAGGTTTTAGAAACACAACACCGAGATAAGCTGCTAGATTGTCTCATCGGTATCACTGTCGTTCCATCTCTGTTGTGCCTAGAGATTGATGACTAATTAAAGGAAAAGCCCGAATAAATGAGACGATAAACACAATTGTTACGACCCCGGGGCTCATATAACCATTTCCATTGTATGTGTTTTAATTGCCTCTGTGCTTTAATGCCCCTCTGTGTTACCTGAGTGTGTGTGTGTGTGTGTGTGTGTGTGTGTGTGTGTGTGTGTGTGTGTGATTGGTCGCAGGTGTGTTTGGTTAATTGAGTGAGTGTAGGCTGTCTAAGGGAGCTGATTGGTTCCTGCCTTCAAGGCCAGAAGTTTAAAAGGCCGGCTCTTCCCAGTTCCCGTGGGCTCTCCTCTCTCTGCTGGGCTGCCAGCATGTCTGTTGGTGTGCTGGATGTGTCTTTAAATAAAATCTTTAAAAATACTTTGCTGCTGCTGCTGGTGCTTGGGAGATGGTCAGAGGGGAGTCTCGTTTTTCATGTTGCGCCAGGGGTTTCCCCTAGGCCCCGGTTGTAACCATCAGGGGCTCGTCCGGGCTAACATTAACAAAGGAAGGGGCCAGTTCAGGAATTGTTTGGGCCCATGTGTAAACCCACCACAATGTCACCTGTTGGTTTATGGAACACCACCTATGTAGCACGATAGGACTCAAACCTAATGGCCTTTTTTTAACCCTAGTGTAAAATGACAAATAAATGTACCTTGTACAATGTAAAACACCAAATGATGTGTATATAGGTTTCCTTAAAATGTGTTGCCTATGTGATTATATGACGTGCACAAGGCAAACCGGGACTCACAGATGTAGTAGTACTCTCTGCCCGGTCTGAACTCAAAGCCCAGGGAGAAGGGAGTGAAGAGCTGGAACTTCTCCGAGAACTTGAGCGGTCCGTTGGGGGAGTGCGGCCTGTTGCACTCCCAACGCTTGAAGCCCTTGGCGGTGTGGTCGCACGTGCTGTAGCCATCATAGTTGACCATGTAGAGGACATAGCGCTCTGTCCGCTCCTCAGGCACTGCGTCTTCGTAGTGAGGACAGTAGACATCCAGGTAGTCGTTTATGCACACGTCGATGTGGTAGTCCCCACGATGGAACCTGAGAGAAGAGAAACGGGAAAATATGAACTTTTTGATCTTTAGATTTAAGTATAAGCACAGACCACCTATTCTGATTGATAAACAAGCACTTCAAACTTGTTTTAGCGTAGCCTTGATAAATCTGCGTGTCGATGAATCAACATCGCTTTTATTATCCGGGATGAATGTTTGTTTGAAAAGCATTCCCTGCATAAACGCCAGCTTGATCTCTTTATAGTCTTTCTATGTGAAATGTCTCTTTATGTGAAAATTTAAGAGCACCAGCGCCGTCATCTCCTGGCTTCAATAAAATTTGTGTGGGCCGGTTTATCTATAAATCTGTCCTTGCTGCGGATATTTACTCACACACACGCACATCTGCTTTCCGAATGATGGCAAACTTAAGTGTTCGAGTCTGAGAAAAATATGCTCGAAAGAAAAACAGTTTCAGGTCTCACGTTTACGAACGGGGAAAAAAAATGAAAGAGAAGGATGTACGGAACGACCTCAGGCTGAGTGCAAAGTAGAAATGATCGCGGGGCTACAGGATGGTCCAGACAGTAAATGTCATGATAGGAAAAATACAGAGCTGGGGCTGTCTCTGAGGGCTGTGCAGCGAGGCATCTTTACAACTGCAATGATCTAGAACGAGCCACACAGGGTCAGAGGGCTTCAATACATACAGGCAGATTCATCAAAAGGCCACACAGTGTCACAGGCTCGCGTCTGCACTAAAACACACACACACACATACACACACACACACACACACACATACACACACAAAGACAATTTTCTTCTCTGTTGCTTCCAAAAAACATCCGTTGACTGTGAAATTTTCACAGCTACCAAAATTAGCGAGTGGTTCCTGTGTTGTGAGTTTCTGGCCTGATCTGAGATGGTAGGACCCTAACTGCGAGGGTCACAGGGGGGAAACACAGAGGAAAACACTGACCACCTGTAAACTTAGCCAGGGATGCCCTCAATTTAGAGCGCTTGGGCAACTTTGTGGCTCAAACGGTCGTTCTCAGATTGCCTCGCAGCAGCTGGTGCCACTGACTCATTTCGCCCATAAGCCAGGTGGTGCGGGCTTATAATTGAGAAGCCAGTCTTTAATGTTGTAGGACCACAACCTGACAAGAGTTTTGACAAAACTTTTAATTGAAAACCGCCACTGCTGTCTATAAGACGGGCTTCTCGAGCCCCGGAACGCATGAGGGGCAGAGCGTGTAACAGGCTCAAACTATTTTATCCCGAGGACTCTGGAGCCTCAGGATTAACATACTGAAGCAGGGCACGCGCAGCACGGTGACCCCGTTCTCTCGCCATGCAGCGTTGGTGTTGTTGTGCAGTCCATGCTCTTCCCATGATGGAGGGAAGGTCGCGTGGCTCAGTTCGGTTCGTGTCCATATTGTGATGTTACTGTTTTGTGTGTACATTCTTCTGAAAGAGGTATTGCTTCTCCTGAGGTTTCTTCCATTTTCTTTCCCGTCTGCAGGAAATGTGACATTTGGCTATATTAAAAAAAAAACATTGACTTGACTTCTCTGTTGCTCTAATGTACACAGTAGACATTAAATCTTACAGATGTTCTACAGAAACCAACCATCCAGCGAGGATTATTGTAAAAAAAACCAACAACTGTTCTTTCAGTGGGTGTGGAAATACCAGGGGATACAATATGTTGTTTTCCTTCATTGGAACTAAATGTCACTTTTGATGCTGATGAAAATAATATGCTGCACAATAGTTTAAAAATGTCAGCACGTCCCTCTATCTGTTTCTCATCTCTCCTCCACCCACTTCTCTGCTTTCTCTGTTCAATCTGCGCTCGTTATTTCAATGCAGCGTCTGGGTTCTGACTCTAAAGAAAAGGATTTTCTAAGATCAAAATTGCTGTGTATATATATATATATATATATATATGCACTGAAAAAACACTTATGCTGCTTGGCTGCATTTGCTTCAGTCTGCGGCGTGCCCGGACGAACTACACAGAATTACAATCGCAATGCAAACCAGACCACTTGTTTTCTTTTTGAAGATCAAACCGCAAATTGAGCAGAAATCTGTTTTCTGGCGCCGTCACTCGTCACCAAATTCATGTCATTGTAATGGAATGATTAATGTAACAATCAAGCGACAAATCGAGCCACGGCCATTTCTCGTTTATGTGATCGTGTGAGTCTGCCGGTTTATGTGCGTATGTGTGTTTGTGTACGTGAGCATGAGCTAGCATGAAATGTCGCTTTTTTTTCTGTGTTTACCCGTGCAGGGTGTTTACAAGCAAGGCATGGTGGGAGCTCATCTGTAACATCTCATTTAAAACATGACTGCGGTGGTCCAGGAAGAGCCATGCATCTCCCTCACTGCTTTAAAATGTCACCGACTTAATGGTCACATCCTCCCATCAGCTTGTGTGTGTGTGTGTGTGTGTGTACTGTATGTGTACTATGTGTATGTGTGAGAAGGAAAGAGAGAGAGAGAGACAGAGAATGAGTGTGTGGATGTTTGTGCGTGCGTGTGTGTGTGCTGTTTCAGCTGCCCTTCTCTCCCTGCCTCAGCAGTCAGAATAGTGGCTCATGGCCCTGACTGCAAATGAAGCAGAGGATGTTTGGGTGAGCGGGCACATAAAAAGGGACAAGACAGGCATTTGTAACATGTAACACACACACACACACACACACACACACACACACACACACACACACTCGCACATGTGCAAGAAGCGCACGCGACCGGCGCGCACCTCCACGCGCATACACACCCCGCCCACGCACATACATTAGGTATGTGTTATCAGCTCAGTGAGCTCCCTGGCACATTGGCAAAGGAACAGCAGAGAGACAGCCAGAAGCTGCTAATGGCACTGAGTGAGAAAGAGAGCGAGGGTGAGAAACAGGCAGGGTGGGAGAGAGAACAGGACCTGGATCCAAAAGAGGGTGATGTAATGCAAACAATAAAAAAATAAAAAAATAAAAAGGGGTGGGGGGCAGGAGAGACTGAATGATGCTGATAGTACGACAGCCTCCCAGTGAATCTAAGTCATTCATCCATGCATTCATCATTAAAAGAGATTCCACTAAAAACTGCATGTGCATGACATGACTCTGTGTGCAGCCGGAGTTGTAAATGTTTCTCCAAGTCTATTCAGAGAGGGATTATCATCACAGAGTCCTCCCGGAAAAAAAAAACTTTTTGTATTTTGTGGAAAGCTGTTTATTGTCGTTATAAAAACCCTGTTATCAGGGGACTAATGTGGGAGTTTTAGATGCGGCCGGCGTCTTGTTTATAGCAATGGCAGCTTTAATCGGCTGCTGCTGTTCTATAAACAGTCTTCAGCAGCGAGAGGGAAGTCGTTCCTCACCGAGGAACGGACACGTTTTTTTTTCCGCCTCTGTTGTAGGACAAGCGAGTACCAAGAGGTTGCACCGACGGGATGTATATCAAGGCCGTGCTCCGGTAGAATCCCAAAGAGTGAAATACATAGGCCGGAGAGACTCTGAATGGTAATGTTAAGGTCAATAGAAGAGAGTAATTGCAAAGATGCTGCGCGATCCACTAATCCAGTGGACACAAAAGAAAATGTAAATGAAAGCATCATCAAAATTGGCTGCTTTGTGCGTTCGCGTGTCAGCGATATTGTGCCTGTGATGTGCTCCCAGAATAATAATAGAATTCCTCAGTGTTTAATGATTAACCAGTAAACAAGAATATCGATTTTAGAATATGGTTCCAGGTTTATCATAGGGTTGAGTTGAGGGCGAGTACTGAAACAAAAAGAGCCCTTTTTCACGTCAGTATCCGTACACGTGATGAAGGCAAGTCCTCCTTGGGTAGCTGAATGAAGTAGATTCAGTATAAGTATCATAAAAAAAATGTTCACTCACTTTTGTTTACTTCGAGTTATTCCAGCCCGACTACAGGTTTAAGTCCCGCCCATTCCATGGGCTGATACAGATACAGATAATAGTGTATTCGCTCATCGCTAGTATATCAGTTAAATGTTCCTGTAAATGCCTTTAAACAACAATATAACTAAATAAATATTACATTTAGAAATAAATAACAATTTTATGACCAGTTGTGGAGCTCCAACACAGTGACTCCCCCACCTGTTACTGTGGAGGTGGCAGCAATGTGCATCACATGACAGCCAGCCAATCAGAGGCTGAATTGGTAGAAAGTGGATAACAAACACATTAGTAAACTGAATAAATTGGAATTTCTATATACAGTGCTGTTTAAAATGTATCACTTGTTCTATTATAGGTTTTAATACTCATTTTGCAGTACTTCTAATAATCAGTCACATGTTTGTCACTACCAGTGTTCCTAAGATTGGAGCCAAAAGCTGGTACAAAATGTCCAGATGGAGTTGGCGCTGACTCGCCCTCACTCCTCCCCGAATGCCACATGCGCATGCACGGATACACTCTCTCCAAAACCCGACCGCCACAATCGCTCCATATTTTACGACACACTAATGGCAACATCTTCTCCATTCTGGTGAGAAAAGGGGAGTAGCGGGAGCGAAGAGTGGCAGCGGAGGCCTGCTAGCACTAAAATAGGTAATTAAGGAGCAAAGTTGGATGGTAGGCTAATTGTCAAATGGTGATAATTACACGTCTTTGTTATGCCACAGCTGTCCCAGTGAGTGGTGGGTCAAAACACAAAGCCAGGGAAATCAGCTGGACACTGAGCGTGGGTGCATGTGTGTGTGAGCGACTGTGTGTGTGTGTGTGAGAGAGAGAGAGAGAGATATAATCTTTATTACCAACTGATTACATTTTCACACCACCTCCTCAAGCCCTCGGGGCAGCAACTGAAGGGCCAAGTATTGTCAGCACAAACACACACATTCTCACACACACACACACACACACACACAGATACAGAGAGGCACACGCAAACACGGAGTCGCAAACGGAAAGAGTGAGTTCGGGAGAGCTGGAACAGTGAAGTGAATGCAGGGTAAGGTGGCACACCACTGCAGTCGTTGATTGGCTCATTTCCATTTCAATTACACAGCCCAGTGACATTGCTGTGCATACACTCGGGTACACGCGCAGAGAGACAAACACACACGCACACAACGACACTCACGCGCCCAGCCTCCCACCCTGCACGCACGCACGCACACACACACACCGTACCCAATGAACTCCCATCAGCCACTTCTCTGAGCTGTGCACCAGTGGCTGCAGACAGAAAGCAAGGAGGACAGGGAGAGATAGCTAACCTGAGTGAAAGAGAAAGGAGCAGAGCAAGAGCTTGGCGGCAGGTAGAGGCAGAGAGCAATCCGAGTCATCTAACCAGTTGAATAAGTGAGATTCTATAGGAAAGAGGAACTTGTCAGTGTGCCGCCGCAGCAGCGCTGTGCTCTAAATACCACAGCTCAAAGGTGAGAGCCAGAAGGAGAGCCGGGGAGCGATTACGAACAGGATACCAGAGGATTAAAAAAAGATCCTGTATGAAATGTTTGGTTGTTTGGTAAGCTCTAGGAAATTCTCACTTTCTCACTTTTCAACGCTCGTCTCTTATGTTGCTGTGTCTCCCAGACATTAAAGGGCAACACATTATGAACACTACCTTGAGAGACGGCGTGCACTTCTCGAGGCTAAACTTGAGGGCATGTGTGGATAAAAACGGCGCCGAGAAGGGAGCTAATGTTTTGGTGTCACCGCAAAACTGTGATGACAGCGTTTTGACTTTAAGCGTGGACAATTGATGAATGCACAGTGACAAAATACCATAAAAAGGGTGAACGTCTGATGTAAAAAAAAAAATACAAGGGGGTGCCTGAAACAATCCCGCTTCATGTTCTTTATAGCTGCACAGACTTTGACAGGAACTGTCAAGACGGTAGCATTTACACACTGCTGACAGCTGCACGCATTATAAAGTCAAAGCTCTACCTCGGTATAAAACATCATCTTTGTTTGACTCTGCCTCTTTTTTTCCCTTCTGTTCTCTTTCTATTTTCCCCTTTTTTCTTTCTTGTTTTTTGCCGCACGTCTGAGTTTCTGGCTCATGACCCCAAATCATATCTGTTTACATTATTTCACCTCTCCCTGTTGAAATTCATACATCTGATTTATTTTCAATTCAATATCCTCAGGCAATGTTCCGTCGTCTGATAAATCAAATCACAGTAACCCAGAAACCAAAAAATGCACTGGGACCTTAAAAGGCAAACCAGTGATATCCTGTGGAGTGTGGAGCGTATGCCTGTGCAGATGTGTGTGTGTGTTCCCTAAAGTGAGAGATCATTTGTTGATTTTGGTCCGCAGGGAAAATATGTTTAGCCGAGAGGAGGTGACCTATGACTGAACCCCCCGACTAGAGCACACATGCAGGGGCCTCTCCGGGAAGCTTTCAACACATACGCCACCAATGCACGTCCCGAACAGTTCTCGATATAGTTGGTGCAGTTGTCTAATTGCACATGATTGGCTTGGGGGGTGTCAGAGGATGAAAGCGATAGGAGGGCAGAAAGAAAGGAAGAATTGAAAGATAAGGAGAGACAGGGGGGAGAGCGGAGAGACTGCTGCAACTCATCAGCACTACTATCCAGAGAGGAATTCACCTTGTTATACCGACGGCAAAGGGGTGTAATGGAGTGCGAGGAGGGAGGGAGGGGGTGGTGGTGAGGAACAGGTAACTGCACCCAGTATTTCCACTCCACAATCATCTTGACTGTAAAATTAAATTCCGGGCCACACCACCATTCCGGCAGTTCTCGTTTCTCTGAGACCTTGAGATGGAAAACATTTTTCTTTTTGTCTAAAGGGACTGGGGGGAAATGACAATGCCACCTTCTGGGATGCTAATAATACAGCTCATAATACACAACAGATTGCCTCTCTACCTGTGTACCAATCACACGAACCAGGCGGCGACAACCTTGGCTGTAACTCTCACGTCTCAAAAAGATTGCATGTCAAAACGGGGGAGAGGCGGCTTTAAAGATGTAATATGTAACGTTTCTGACAGACTTTTGTTATATGTTTTTTTTGTTTGTTTGTTTCAGTTGTGTACTTCAGTGTTTCCAACAATGTTCAAACCCACAGATATCCATAATTTCAGTCAAGGATACGGTGCATTTCATTTGGTCCCCTGTCGCTATATATTTCGGGGAAACGAGGAAGGAAGTCAGGAAACACGACCAAACATAACGTAAATAAAACTCAGTCTCAGTCATGTTGGATGGATTTTCATTGGGAGTGGTTGTTGTTTTAATAAAGAAGACAGCAACTCCCATGATCGCACGTTACTTCGCGACCTCATCGAAACAAAATCTTTAGTTTGAATTGTTTTGACTGAGCTCGCCTTTCTTTTTATTTCAGTAAAGTGGAATATGGGATGTTGGCAAGTCAAAGTCTGATGGGGTCAAGAAAGTGTTAAGACAAGCTGTAAACAAGCCTATTACCTCAGCTAGATTATTTTAACCTTCTGGAATGTTGGTAATAATCCCTCATTGCACAGTAAAACTATGGTTGTCCTCAATACAGTAAGTATGATATGTTGTGGTTGAACCAGACCATGACGCCTGTAAAGACATTTTGGCTTGTTTTCTTACAAAAAAAACTGACCCAGAGGTTGTTAAAAACCTGCATCATCTGCCTGCCCCTTGTGTTTCCTGCCACATCAGACTTGGTCGACTGGGGCTGCAACAAATTATTATTTTTCATTACCGGTCCAATTTGAGAGAAAGTTTTTTTTTTAGTCTCATTACCAACCTGTCAAATTCTGACGCTTTGGGTTCCCAGCTCGTCAAATACTGACGCTTTGGGATCTTGGGTTAGGTCGGCCGCCTTCCGTATTTTACGAGTTGGGAATGCAACTCAAAAATCAACATTCTTACGAATTATGAAAAATGCTCCTCACAATTTCCCAGCACTCTTCAAATTGCTTTTTTTTTCTCCAAACAACGTCCCAAACACAAAGACTCTTCACTTATTTGGCATGGGAATGAAAAGTCCTTACATTTAAGAAGCTGGAACCAGCAAATGTTTGGCATTTTTGATAGAAAATATATATAAATAGATGACTGAAATGATTTATCAATCATCAAAATAGTTGGCAATGAATCATTGTAGCTCCAACTACAGTATACGATGAGTACCGAAAGGATTGGAGGAATGAAAATGAGACCCAAGTTGTAATAAATTGGAGTTCTCTTTCAAGATACTGTTTCACGTCCTCGCTCTACTCTGGTTCCGTCGTAGCACCTTCAATCAAATGAGACGATACTGTGAGGAAAGAAAGGCTATCCCGAAAATACAAGGTGTTGAGGTCGAAAGGCGGCTATGGAGACAGAGAGAGAGCAGTGAAGTCAGAAGACGAGAATGCGAGAGTGTTGCTTGTTATACGAGTTGACAGCCACATTCCAGGCTGGCTAACTGGACGATAGGCTTACAGCACTGGGAGGGGAGACGGGGAGAAGACGCGGAGACATCAGACCTATAGAGTATCACATTTTACTGGTGCTGCCTCTGGGACGTGGTGGAAGGGGCCGGGGAGTGTGTAATGCCAGCCATTACCCCATAAATTTATTAAAATATGCCTAACACACACATATGAATGTGTAGCTGCTGGTCATGGTGCATTTTATTGTGTCCATCTGCTGTAGCTTTATGGAGGGTGTACTGCAGGCTCAGAGCAGGTGGTCAGCCCAGTATAATATACCGACTGTCAGCAGCGAGGGACACAGGGACGTACCCATGCATTCCTTCCACCTCTCTCCCTCACATCCAGTTTCATTCATCCTCCCATCTCAACCCTTTCTCCTCCACTTCTCCTGTCTGTTCCTGTCCCTCTCCCTAACCACCCCCACCACCGCCATCACCGCCACCCTCGACTGTGATCTTACGATATTCATTTCTGCCATTTATGTCCATCAGCGCTCATTTTGCCCCAGGGAGACAATGAATTAAGAGCAGTGACAGACAAGTTCTTGTTCTCCTCTTGGTGCTGAGTGAAAGGAACAGTGAGATGTAGGGCTCCACTGAGTGTTTGATGTAGTCTGCATTAACATGCTGCAGCTCAAGTCCAAAACAGAGAAGAAGAAAAAAAGAAAAGACAGACAGATACTTCCTCTGAGCTCATCTACTCACTACTCTGCCAAACAACCATCTTTATGGGTGTATAACACTGATGTGTGTAGGCTATATATGTGAGTGAATGGATGAGTATGTGTGTGTGGGGGGGTCTGTGTATATCTGTGTGTGTGTGTGTAAAAGGATTTCTTTATGTCTTTGCTCATCACCAAGGGAGCTGGGGGAAAAATGACACATCCCCCAACATCCTGTCAGACCCCGGGGCCATTCTCCTGAATCATTGCTGCCCCGAAACCCACTTCAGTCCCTTTGTAAATACAGTACGCTCTGACATGTTTACCAGCACGCCTGTGGATGCATGTGAGCTTATGCACGGTCACACATGGGCAGTTAGTGTCAATTAATGGCCATACATCATTGAGTGGGAGACGTGTTTGCCATTAATCATAAGTCATTGTTTTATAGGGACAAGGTATTTGGCAGCTGAGACGGAACAGCGGCAATGAAACGTCTCTGAGCCGTGTAACATGTCCTCCTGATGTAAGAGAGAGGGAGAGGACGTCCCGTACAGATAGGGACAGAGCTCAACCCTTGGTCTATTGGGAGCTCCATAACCTGCACTCAGCTCCGAATATCCAGCTAGTGGGGAATGGCCTCCAGGAGGGTTAGGTAAACACAGAAAACCCCAAATGGCCGCTAAAAGTTGCCACGTGTCTGCAGCAATTAATGCTTACATAAGTGACATAACTAAGCACCCTGATGGAGTGAGGGAACATGTATGGATAAACACAGGTGCAAGCAAACAAGCTTGACTTGTAAACAGTACAACGTTGCATAATGTCCCTGATGCAAAATATGACCAAATAAACTAAAAGTTTCTCTTGATAGCAGATGATGCAGTCGTTGGAAGAAAGTACTCTCCGGATGCAAGAGAATGAATCCAATGGCTGGATGAGTGTCTAGGAGTCAAATGAGATGACCTTCTGACAACTGAAATACTACCACACACCCACAACCCTAGACCAGACTCCTCTGCTTGCACGTCCTGATTAATCTAAAAAAGACAGAGGAATAGAGTGTGCATGTATTCATTAGACTCTCATCATATGACTCTTCTATGAAGGGGCTATGAGACACATTACTCTATCCCCTACCTTCCTTCCTTCAACTACTTCTACTCCACCTCCTGTGGCCCACCTGTAGGCACATTACAGAAGATCGTCAGCCCACCTTTCTTCTGTTGTTTCCATGGAAGCATCATTCCGTCTCTCAGGACAAATGATCAGCAGATGGATGGAGGAGTGAAATGAGTAAGAAAGCTGGCAAAAAAAAGGGCAGATATGGACGAAAAAGATAAAGGAAGCATGCCATGCGGGAGAGGCAGGAGAGATCCAGAGTGGGAGGAGGGAAAGAAGAAAGAAAGGCGTGCGCAAAGGTTTAAAAGCTGCAAAAGATGGAGGGGAGACATCAAGGGGAAGGCTGAACATGTGGGTAGAAGACATGGAAGCAAGGATAAAACAAGAAAGACGCAATGATGAAAAAGGGAAAAACATATATGTGTCCTGTTTGTTTTTTATCTCGGGGTGCCCGTGTGTTTCCTAATTGTGCTGATCATTAGGACTTGCGGCCATGTCCACGCACATACTGATCCCCTTGCACTCTTCGTCCATACCGCGAGTGCACACGGGCAACTGCACACTGACCTTCAAGGTAGGTGCCAGTGGAGCTGTGTCAGGATGTTATAATGTCACCGCTTTCATAAAACCCTCGGCCCCTTTCACAGTTCACAAACCACTGACTGTACACTACTGTACTGTACTGTACCACTGTGTCTGTGCAGACATAGCATAGCGTGCGTGTCGGGCTTTGTGTGACAGCGGGGGATTTAGGCCGAGCCATGGGAAGCCAAATGGTAACTGTTTAGATATGTGTTTATCTGCGGGATGTAATTGCCTCACCGACAGATTGTAGCTATAGTTGTGCCTGTCTATACATCACTGTTGTCATGTGAAAACATTGTAGGTCCCCTCTTGTCTTGAGGGAGGGTTAGGGTTACACAGATTCATGTATGCCTGCTGTCCCTTCAAGAGGGGGTTTATACATTAACTCTACAAAATATTAGACAGAGCTTTTGGGTCTGAAAGGCAGCAACGAATGACTCCACTGGTTTCAAAAAGAAGTCAGACTGTATGTAAGTTTATAAGAAAATAACCCTACTTCTCACTTGATTTCAATTCTTTTTAAATACAGCATGATGTTCACTTTGTAAATTACAGTCCCATTTAAAGTTAACTAGAGCAGGGAATGCCATAGGGTGTGGCAACCTTGTGATAGACAAGTTGCTGCCATTGCGTGTCCTTGGGCTGAGTCCAGATCCAATCAGGATGTCCCACCGAGCTCGACCCTCTTGTCCACATATGGACATTTTTGGCCCAAAGAAACTAAGATGGCAATGGGCATAATGCCCAAGAACAAGCGGAAAACATGTGTCTGATTCGAGCTTCTCACTTGTGAGTATTTTCTCGTTTCCTGTCAAACAATTTGAGCTGTAAACAAACAAGACATTTGATGACATCATCTTGGACTTTGGGTACATTGATCAGCATTTTTTCCCATAGCTTTTTGACATTTTATAGACCAAGCAGATTAATCACCAATGAAAATGATCGTTAGTCACAACCCTGGTCGGAAAAAAACCAATGGGTGACGGCACGGTGGCTTTACACTTGAGTTCATTTAAAATGAACAAAAACAGCTGAAGCAAATTTACCGTACTGTATGGTTTCCTTCCTTAACATACACACATTACCTACTGTGTGGAAGTCTGGAAGATTAATTACTGTGCAAACATATTGTAATTTGTTGTGACATTATTTCAAAGATCACCAACATTCATTTGTGTTTGTGTACTCAGCCAGGCATGCTGCCATTTTGTGAAACGTATCGATCTACAGTACATGAAAATGTATAGCTGCTGTTAAAGAGGTGAGCAAGTGCAGCTGGGAGTCTTGTGGACGTAAACAGACTTGTTAAATGAGATGCTCTCCATTGGTCAATACTCTGTCTCTCATATTACCAGGGTCATTCCTGGACTCCAGTCTTGATTACTCCAGGATAGCTTCACATTACTAGAGCTTGAGCGGCCCGATTTAGAAAAAAGTGCTATGGACTTGTTTCAGTTTGTTGAAGATGCTCCACCTTAGTTCATCAGAACAGGCGGGGCCTCTAAGATGAGAGGTGAAATGTCTTCAAGAAACTGAAACTGAAAAGTCCAGTTGCCTACGATACAGCACTTAGAACTACCATGACCTGGATGACTGAGAGCCTTCATCAACATGTTTGGAAAATGTTTTGCTTTCCAACAAAAAGCCCATCGCGTTGAGTTAAAATTAATGACAAAGCTTGTTGGGAATCCTATCACAACTGTTTTGGTCTGTTTTTCGACTTTCTCACGGTTTCCGCAATGATCCATATCTTCCCCCGTGTTGCTCTCCCACGCCTGTGCTCCTCGTAAAAGTTTAATATAATGGATTCGGCTTGTTCACATAATGAGATGATACGTCAACCATTCATTTTTACACTAATTACTGTCTTAAGGCAATACAAGTGGGCTGCGCAGGGAAATGCAGTACAACACTGGCATCTTACATGAGAGGAAATCAGCCCGTGATCTTAACTCCAGCCAGCTAATTTCAGGATAGTCTAATTGACTCAGTGGAAGACTTGAACTCTGCCAGAGTATTTTTTTCTTTGCTTTTCTTTCTCACTCATAATAAAAGTTATGATTTCACTGTACTGAATGAGTCTTTGAATAAGCGCTCGTGCCAACTGCCTAAGTTCTGTGATTACATGTTTTGTCTCATCATGCCGTGTTTTGCTGTCTCCATTATCTACATCAGTCTACACCGTTGACACCTTTCTTAGTCATAATACAGCCTGAAGATAAAGTGTTGACACATGCATCAGACAGCATAAAAACTCGCAGATGGCTATCAGCCTGGCAGATATCCAAATATAAGTTCTGAGTTTTGAACCTGGGGCTTCAAAAGAGGCTGATAAATAAGTTGACATTAACATGTTCAGTCGGATCACAGGGAGTGCACGGCCTCAAGTCCCAATGCAACTTTCAAATTCAATCATAACTTTTAAGAACAATCGAAGCGCACCACCGTCCTCGGTGTTACGACTCTTGTTATTGAGCTGGAGATGCGGCAGACAGGAGATGTGGTTGGTGTGGCAGCGGAAGGGGGAAAAGAGGTGGTAATTTCCAGAGCATCTGCTGATTGTAAAAAGGCAGAGTGTTTTAAGAGCAGATGGTTATGGGGAGATGATGGAAGTCCTTCATAACCCGCCTCGGCACAAGGCAAAAGCACCGACGAACAAAGGGGCTTTTGTTTCCAGGCGCGCTCAGCTGCTAAACAAGCTTGTATCCATAGATGCACTTTTATGGAGGCTATTCATTAACAACTATTTTCATTATTATTTATTGCTACGTATTAAAATCTCAAACATTCTCCCCCAGAGGTGGTGAGAAACGCAACAAATGTTAAAAATCCAGGGAATTCTTACCTTATAACAGCAAAACACTTTTACATATTTGTGTGTACATATATTTCAACCTTTGCTATTGCTCATGTGTGTACGTGTGTCAGAAGGAGGTATATAGAGGCGGAGGGAAGAGGCGAGGCGGTCAGGAGGATGGGGCAGTAGCTGTAACTCCAGCAGGATCAACAGTGTGTATGTCAGCGGGGGGGGCTGACACATGGGCCTCTCTGCTAATTCCTCATGCCTGTTTAAAAGCTATATGGTCCTTTAGCTCCTACACTGTATACGCATGTGAGTGTGAATGCATGTGTGGAGCGTAAGTCTGTATTATTCCAGTGAGTGTGTGCGCATGAACAAAGCATTTTCCGGGACCTTCAGGGTCAGCCTCCCATGGAGAAGCTGTCAAGGTCCCAGGCAGGGGGTTAAGTGGTGTGTCGGGTACTTGGGCTGTGTGTCTTATTGTGGGCAATGCCTGCCTTATATAGGGCAGCAAAGGTCAGTTTATAATACAGACGTCACACACACACACACACACACACACACACACACACAAATGTGAACATATACATGCACACGTCATGCATGTGCACACATAAATCCCTAAAAGTTAAACTGTATAGTTCAGGGCCGGTTTGCAGTTATCCTTGTATTACTCTTATTATAAATGGCTCACATGACTGTGGCCTTGGTCTGGCCATGTTTAATGTATTTATTGGGGACACACCTTATTCAACGTTCACGCACACACAGCCTGCATATTTGGTATACGTGGCAGACAACTCAGAATTATTTTAAGCACAGAAAAAACTCTAATATCAACCTCGTCTGGCTACTGAAGTTGCCGTGATGGAATTTGTCGCAGTCTCACTGTATACTTGAACTCCTATTTTGTGTGTTTTACAGTAGCAGGTTCAAGTCAAACATTTTTCAAAATGACAGCTGAAAATGTCAGCGTGGTGAATGACCTCCCAAGTACAAATGTTCCGGACTGAAAAGGGCTGCTTCCCCTCGCCGTGCCGTGACGCCACCTGCTTACAAATACTTTGCACGAACGGTGGAACTTTTCCTTCCCCCTTTTTTCTGTTTCCCCCTCTGAAGAGACTGAGTGTGTTTCTCTTTGCAAAAGAGCAGCAAACAGGATCAAACCGTGCAAAGTGGGAGCAGTCGGTCCTGTCCTTGCCTTTGATCCCGACTCAGCCCTGTTTTAAAAGGCCCAGTTTGACGGAGCGGGGAACTCTGTCAGGTTAACGGAGCTTTGTGTCACGTCAAACAGGCTAAAAGATGCCCAGCAAGCCTTTGTACTGCTGTCCTGGAGAGCGGACCGCGGGCGATTAGTGTTACAACCACCCTGTGCTTGAGTGTGTGTGTGTGTGTGTGTGTGTGTGTGTGTGTGTGTGTGTTTGGGGGGGGGTGACCTTACTGTATGTGCATATGAATGTCTGTGCATTTGTGTTGATAGCTGTGGGTGTGTGTGTTAATAGTTGCTCGTGTTTGTATGTGCTTCACACCAGGGGGGCAAACACTCAAAAGTGTAAAAGATACATTCAGAAGGCAACTCGGAACATCCACGTGTCTCTCCACCAAACACATGCACGCACACACACACAGACCCCCTTCCCAAATCCTTCCTCTGATAATAGACATTTTGATTGATTCTCGCTGAACCAAAAGTAGTTCTGCATTCAAACTAATTGGCCTAGTTGTCTTTTCCCCCGCGGAGGGAAACAGGAGACAGTCTTGGCACCAAAAACGAGGTCTGCAGGTCATGTCTTGGTGGGCACAAGTTACATTCTGTTCACACTTCCAACTGTGAGTGCGTGAACTTTTGAACTCGCCTGGCGGAACGGGAAATTGAAACAATAAGCTTCTGGAGAGAAAATGAAATTCTGACACAGCGATGAGATTTGTCAGACTAGCAAACGATTTGGGGCTGTTTATTTGTGCACTCTTGCTGGTTTTGGGCAAACAGAGAAATGTTCCCCCCCCAGTACACCCACTGACACATACACATACACATTCACCCACGCTCGTGCTCACAAAGGGGGTTTTATGGAAGCAAGTGGTGACACGCTGTGGACAGGTTTCGGGAGGTATACCGACATGTGTGGTCTAAAGTTAGCGCAGTTGGAGAATGCCTTCCATCCATGCGCCCATCCATCCCTGAACGTACACTCCTCCCCAGCTGTCTCCTTCATCTCATCCTCTGACCTGAGCTGGCTGTCAGGGCCTCCTGCTTCAACACAGCATACTGCACGTTCGCCGCATACCACGGCTTCGTACTGCAAGACCTCATAAAATAAAATTACCATCAGTCAGTATTATAAAAAAGAGTCCAATTATTACTTAACGACCAAAACTAGGCCCATATGTTGCATAGCATATGGTACATATGGTGTATTATGACAATAATCTTTTACAGTTTTGGGGCTGAATTGATTGTATATTCTCTGGCTGCAACACTGAGATAATGTAAACGGCCCGTTCGAGTGTATTTCTCAGCCTTATCGCCGGTTTATGGCAGAGATGTTGCTTGTATTTACATTTACAACAAAATAATCCGTCCATCCGCTGTTATTCCTTCCGCCTGTCCTCCATTTTGTGCCTGTCTCTCTCCACCTGCTGCTCTCCCCCCGCACACTGATGCAAGTGTGTCGAAAGCCTAACCCGCTTGGTATTGATGTCCCCATCAGGACACAGCAGGGGCCCCTTCATCGCGGACACACATGCAGTTGGCTGGGTGAGATGTCCCAGTTGAGGCATTAGTCAAGTGTGTGTGTGTGTGTGTGTGTGTATGCGCGAGGATGATGGTCCATATCAAGTCGGCAGCGCAGGATTAGCATGGCTGGCTGAAAACCTCCCACAGGTGTTGGGGATCAATTCGAACACAAATCATTTCATACGCTAATCCCCGCGCACGCCCTCACCTGTGTGGTTTACGGTTTCTGACATCACACAGCTGCAAACATATTCAGCCGTATCTCCTTTGCTTGTTTTTCCACCAGAAAGTCGGACGCTTTTTTCAAGCAACGAGATAAAAAAAAAACATTCCCATAAATAACGCTGACCTTTTGTTTCTGTTTCGGGGAAACAGAAACATCAGGCAGACATTTGGGGAGTGAGCGAAAAAAAGATAGATCAAGATAAGGAGAAGAAGAAAAAAAGATGACATGATCCAAGCCTTTTTTTTTTTTCCGACACGAAAAAAAACATCATATTTCAAAGATTATCAGGGATGTGAGCAGAAGAAATAGGACTATAAAAGAGCGGCACAAAAGACGAAGAGGGAAGGAGATTATCAAAGAATGAAAATCATGTGTCGGGATCTAATTGACCATCTCTGCAGTTCAGCACATCAGCATGGGGCGCGCGCAGGAGTTGGTTTAATATCAGACTCTGTCTCCATAAGTTTGCGTTTCACACATAGCCTTTTTCTCAGACAAACAGCAGGAAACCAGAGAGAAAAGAGAGAGAGAGAGAGAGAGGGAGGCATCTGTTTAACTACAGAGAGCACTCGCAATGTCTCTTTTAAGCAAATCTGACAGATGACAGCGGATCAAAGTAACACCAAAAAACAATCGGTGTTTCACAAAACACTACAAAAGTAGTCGAGGCTGCGGTTAAACTCGCTGGCTGATGTTACAGATGGTGTCTGAGACACACACACGCAACATCACAGACACTTTCATAATTCATCAGGCCGACTCAGTATATTTTCCTCATGAATGGTGAAATATTTGAAGTGGATGCATCATGAATAAACAGCGGAGGGAATGATTGGCTGGAAACGCTTATTTATCGTGGGAAGGGAGCTGATGGGGGGTGGTGGAAACCTGGGATTTAGTGAGAGGGATTGTGGGTAATATTTCTGCATGCTTCCAGGTCACAGTTGGCTGGCCTTAAATTAAACTGGCACGCGGGAGGGCATGGCTAACACATTCGAAACACATATGCACGAACACAAACACACACATGTGGATATAACGTTCATATACTGCGAAGACAGGGATTTGAACATGCAAAGAGGAGGCTGCGCGAATCTACAGAAATTGTGATTTTCACCTGCTCAGTTTTCATCATCACCGTCTACACTAAACAAATACTCGCATTGAAAACAAACTGATGGCTCAGCCACCAGGCAGCATCCGGAAGGAAAAACGCGCTGAAATGCACACACTTTAGGGAGCGCCGTAATATGGCAGACGTACACTTTTGAAGCCAGGCGTGCTCTTGCATAAAACATCAGCCGTTGAGCATTTTAAGTGCTTCTATTGTAATCAGGCCAAAGCCATAACAGCACCCATAAAGGCCTGGTGAGAGTGGCTGAAGGTCCATTTAGGCGTCCAGAACAAAGAGCATCACTTGATCAATAGACAACCTCGTTAGGGCAATATGCTGTGGCGGGCACATTCTGAGGCGCAAGAGGCAGGGGGGGGGGGGTGATGGGAGTTGGGTGTGACAGGGGAGAGGGGAGGGGGGGGTGTGCTCTGCCGTGCACTCATTGGCTTGAGCAGAAAAGCAACAGTGGGCAAAATTAATATACAAACGTGAAACCAACATGCATGAGAGACTGTCCAACAATCTCTAACCAAGTGCTTTGTGCTTGTGAAAAAAAGTCTAATGAGGCCTGTGTGTGTGTGTGTGTTTGTGTGTACGCTTGCGAGTGTGTGCGTGATCGAAAGCCACTAAAAGCTCTTTAGGGGCACCTCAGGGAGCGATCCTTCATGACTTATCAACGAGGCAGACAGGCAAAAGTGTGCGTACACATACTCACACAGATGCACACACTTACATGCACTTATACACACAAAGTGGATCCTTAATGAACCCCTGTCAGTTTGAAGAGAACAAAGGTTAGAGGGAGAGAAGCGAGGGAAGAGGAGCGGGGAGTGGAAAACAGAAGAATAGAGTGGAGGTGAGGGGAGGGGATAGGGGAGGGAGGGGGGGATCCTCCCTGGGCTGTTTGGCCTTGAGATCGATCGCTTATCACTGTCACCTAATCTGTCCATCTCTCCCTCTCTTCTCTCTCTCTCTGTTTCTTTCTCCCTCCCTCCGTCCCCCCTCCCTCCATCTCTCTCTGGTGCAGAAAGGTGTAGAGAAAATGAAGGGCAGACAGAGATATAGGGAGACAGAATGATGGAGTGTGCACCTCTCATGAATAGAATTAGAGAGGAGAAAGAGGGGAGAGGAAGTCAGTGCGGAGATGGAGTAAAAAACAAAGGCAAATAAAGACCAGCGGAAAGTGAAGCAGGATGACAGTAAGCACCAAGTGACGGAGAAACGGAGACAGACAGACAGACACAGACGGAGAGAGAGGAGGGGGGATGTTGTGCAGCCTACCAATAAATCCACAGCTCATCTTTTTTCAGGAGCACAGCGGTACACTTCAGATACAAGAACTAAACAAAAACACCGAAGGAATTTTGGTTGGAAGTATCACAAAAAAAGCCGTCCACGTCTGATCGATCGTTAGTGGGGATCAAACAAGAGCGTCGCCGCGTCTGAGATGGGGCTGAATTTTTATTTTTTATTGAAGAAAAAATAAGCTTGATGATTTGTTGATTTGTCAGTTATGATACAAATACAATTCATCCAGCCATTTGGCCACATAAATTGGCCAATGATATGATTATAAGACGAGTACTGACACCTTGTCTTTTGTCGTTATAAAGATTAAAAAAACCTTTGGGAGGAAAAGCGACTTGAATTGGGACTTGACTTGCCTTACTCGACTTGATTTGATACGACCTGTAACATGACTTAACTTGCCCAGGAAAAAAAGACTGGAGACTTATCTGAGACTTGAAATGACTTGATGTCTGCCACCTTCTACGCCTGTATGACCATCAACCCAAAGTAAGGTGGTGGCAGAGGGCTGGGCTCGGTCAGCAGGCAGCGGCTTAGCAGACTTGGGCAAACTCACACTTCCTCACAGCATTTACAGGACTGCCCTTATAGGAATCTCTATATTCAGCATATATGAATGTATAAACGGCACAGAAACACTGCCGCATTTAACGACTCTCAGAATAATCTATCAGACAAGAGAACAGAAATGAAAAATGTACCTGTTGTACTTGCACCTCCACACAGCGGGTAACATCGATGGCTCAGACCAAAACTCCACTAACCCAAAAATAAAACACGGATATTCATTATATATGATGTTCTTTTTCCACCGTAATCCAAAATTTAAGACCATCTAAAACTACACCTGAGCTCTCTGAACGGCCGCAGCGCAGCAGGTGAAAACCATCGCTCTGTACTTTTCTCCGCTCCCCTTCTATCGCACAATTATTACACACCGCTTCCCCTCGCCTCTCTCTAGCTCTATCTCTCTACCCTTCCTTCCTTCCTCCCTTCCTTTCCTCCCTGTTATTACCACCGCTCCTATTCCCTGCCTCCTGGCTGTCTTTTTTGCAGCACACGATGGATGACAGATGAGAGGGAAAGAAATGAGAGACGGAGACATCGCGGGGAGAGAAAGAACAGGCCTCTGTTTGGCGTTGCAGGCTCGAACACCTTACAGTAAGCTACCAGGATTTCTCACTGCCACTCCGCTGACATTCAAAGTACCGTAAACAGCGATAATGACACGGCTCTGTGTGCACTTTTAAATATTCACTAGCTTTAGGAAACTTATATAAGACCGTATATATCACAGCAAATGTGCCAGTAACCTTGTGTGAGGGGGAGAGAGAGAGAGAGAGTCCGAGAGAGACACAGTGAGACAGGAAGAGGGAGATTGGGGAGGTGGCAACTGTATTTCTCAGAGGGTCGCTTTGAAACAATGGAGGACGGATGATGGTGTGGGAAAAAAAAAAAAGAATAAAGGACATCGAGGATGGTGTGAAAATTTCCTCTTTAGCTGCAGTGTGGCTCCACTTAGGGCTGCAATTAACCTGAACACTTAACCCCCATCAGGGAGAGACAGACAGAGGGACGGAGGGCAGAGAGAAAAAGAGAGAGAGAGGGAGCGAGACAGTCAAAAAAACCGGAGATTAAGTTAAAATGTCCCAAATTCTCTTAAATGAATGAATGAATGGAAACTCTGCACACACATCATAGCATTAAAGAAAGACGGCAAGAGCGGACGTGGACCATCAAATGAAAAGAAGTTTTGTAATGAATCGAAGGGCCAAATTACGCGAACAACATCCGCTTCGAGCGAGCACTTTTTGTCCGGTCTCTTGAGCGTTCTCTCAACGCGCTGCATTAAAAGGCGCCCGATGCCAAAAACTGCCAGGGCCGCAGCACGTCTCCGCTTCAGACACAAACCGATTCCTACTCTGCGGTGGAATTTGTTATGACTCTGGCATTGGTTTATTAGGATGTCTTCCTTTCACTTTTTTTACTCTCTCACAGAGAGGATTTGTTACTTTTCTTTTAGTGATATCTTTTTAAATCCTCACATTGATCCAAGGCAAGGAAAGAGAGAATAAACTCCTCTGGCAAGGCGATAAGCAGCTGAAGTATTGCCTTAACGGCAAGAAAGGAAGCAGAGTTTAGGTCTCTTGCTTTTTGTTTGCTTGCACTCAATATTGTTTCTTTTATGTGAAGCTGCAGTGGTGCGACCATTAGTATTGCCACGAATGTAATGGGAGTGCAGGGAGGGGATCTGACAGGAGGAAATGATCAGAAGACTTACACACCTTGAAAAAATGACAGGACCACTGCTGAGAGCAAGACATTGTGATACACCTGAACTTTTCACCACACAAACACATTACTCTGCGTCTGTTTTCACACACTGTTCGTCACAAACAGACCGTCCTTCTGGCCTGAAACTCTTTACACATCCGTCCATATATTCTCTCCGTGGATCTCCACTTCACGCTCCGTCTTGCCACTCTATCACACTTTCTGCCTGTCATTACATCACACTTATGCATCCTCCTGCTACTCTCGTAATGCAAAGGCAAACGTGTATCCACGCACAGCGGGAAGCCCTCCTAGTCGTGGTTTCTGAGAGATTTGCAGGAGGAAAGTGACAGAAGGCAATACTGAAGACATTTTCACACATATCTTGTACAAATGAGCTCAAACGCATCCAGAGCCTTTATTTTATTCGGCTAAATTTCCGCCCTGTACTGAGAGCGGCTGCTAGACGGTGCTTTGATAGGACAGACGCGCACACGTTTAGCTGCCTCCCCATGCTCCTGACCTCGTCTGGGACATCGCGATCATTAACAAACCTGCCTGACATTTTCATCTGCGGTCCTGTATATTCAGCGGGGGAACGAGCAGCATATCGCCCAGCCGACATCAGGAGAGGAAATTATGCCAGGCGATGAGATGTGAGACGAAGCAACACAGCGAATGGCTCGATTAAGACACTGTAATTGTAAGTTAATTACATGTAGCTACATCTAATCAAATACCGTTCCGAAGTATAACGACTTTGGGGTAATTTCGTCAGATCATTAGGGAACTTCAGGTATTTTGGTTTTGTGAAACGTATACTTAACTCAGAAGGGCACATTGCACGACTAGCTGCATTTCATTCTAGTTACAAGTGACTCTGAGGTCACCAGCAAAGGGCCAAAGAGTACAGTTTAAAGGAGACCTATTATGTTTATTTTTGTTTCTCTTCTCTGTTTTTGTTTTTCCCCTGTCCTTTAGTGTGTTATAAAAGTTCTTGTGCATGTAAAAGATCTTAAAAAAGTTAAAAAAGGGCAAAGTCCGCACCAACGGTAGCTCCTCTATCCCACAGAAAACACTGCTCCTGGAACGCCTCGTCAGTAGCTTTGCCTTGAATGAAGTTACTTTGTGACATCACACTATGTTGCCATGTCACACATTTGCATTGCCTAGCTAGTTTTGTAACGTATACAAATACATTTAGCACAGCTGCTCTGTTGTCGATTACAGGGCTGGGTCAGGCATGTGTGAGGCGACCAATCAGAGCAGGGGTAGCCCTTAAAGAGACAGGAGCTAAGGCATTGTTTCAGACAGAGCGGGGATACAGTGATGAGTTTTTTGAGCATTAAAGCATGTAAACCTATTCCAGTATTAACCCAGAGTTAAATCATGAAGCTTGAATAAGCAGAATATGTCTCCTTTAACTAAAATGTGACAGCATAGGAGAAAAAAGACAAAAAAAATACAAACCATCAAATATAAAGCTGTAACTTATAATTATAATGCTGGAGAATCTGTAAGCATGAATAGAAAATTCAAGAGTCACTCACACTATGTAGAGAGTACTTCAAGATAATCTTGCGACTGAAAACTGGACCATTTTCTAATCTGGGATGGATTCATGGTGTAATGAGTAAAAAGAGTAATCTGAGAGAGCTCATCGCTGTGATATATTACCAAATACCATCTGGCAGGGAGGACCACAGTTAAATGTTGACAGTAATGACAATTTAGTTCACCGGCCTTATTAAATAAAGAGCTCATTTGCGCAGACATATGGCCAATCAACTCATTGCCTGGCACTTCATCATGCGCACGCACACACACAGTGGAGTGCAGACACACAAAAAAATGTACCCAAAAAAAGACACTAAATGGATGCACGCACAAACATGCAGATGACAAGATACCAAGATCTGCTGTGACATGTTTCTCTGAAGCCACGTCGCGTTCATAACTCACACTTTGACACCAGAGCGGTAGGCACGCTGGAGGATTGGTTAAAGATGCAGGCTGGCACAGGAAGACATGCAGTTTGTGGGTTCACACACTTGTTAAAACAGCCTGTATTTTTCGGTCGAGGCGCGATGTTTCTCCATCTCGTTGCTCCACCAACGTGTAAATCAAGCTTTTGCCCATTTTGCGACCAAGCTGACGCAAAGAGAGGGGAGTGTTATTGAGGAGGGGAACAAGGAAACATGGGTCTCCTGGAAGAATGCTGTCACGTGGGTCTGAGGCCCGACGTAATAAAACTGATGATAATCAGACACACACATCACTCATGCGAGCATTTTTGCAATGCATTTTAGACTCTGTGGAAGCAAAAAGAGGATTATTGGTGTGGGGACTTGGAGAGAGGACAGACAAACAGACAGACAGACAGCTGGGACTATCTTTATTGGATTCCACATAAACACTCGGAGTGCTTGTGAGAGCTGGTGTCTGTCTGTCTTGTCTGTCTGTCTTCCACATGCCTAGTTAGTGTGGGGTGTGTGCAGGTGTTGATCTGTGTAAAATGCCCATGACGCAGCTCCTGTCCTGTCCACACTTTCAACTGGCAGGCAGCTCTCAGTGAGTGAACACAAACACACACACACACACACACACACACGGGGATGAGTGGAAGAACATGAGAGCGACAGAAGCAGGGGAAGAAGGAGAGAGACAAATCTCCTTTGTGTCCTCCCAACACAACCGACTGCATCATCCATCTAACCGTTTGACTCTCTTCTGCCGTTCTATCCATCCTCTGCTCCTCTTTAGCTTTCAGGAGCCTTCCAGAAACACAACGAGACAATCTATTAGCTCGTTGTGCCTGTGACAGGAGGAGGAGGGGGGGAGCAGGTTAGTGCCACAAAACAAAACTCCCAGTTAAGCCTCACATGCACATTTAAATCAAGCTGAATCAACACCAATGATGCTGTCAGATTTCCCCTCTGTTCCGGCTAACATGACTGCTTCAGCGTTTCACTGAAGCCTTATCACAGCGACTACGAAAATCCCACATCATAGCGTCGCTCAAACAAAAGGAGATGTTTCACTTAACTGGTTCAGGAAATTGGAAAGAAAGCCGGCGATTTTTTTTTTTTGTTTTTTTTTCCCTCAGCCTTTCTTTGCTCATCTTAATCTAAATACTGACTCACATTCTTGTTCTCTGTTGATTCACAACGATAAAAAAAACCTGTTTTATCCTGTGTAACGTTCTTATGCCTGGCACCAGTGCTGGTAAACATGTCGGGGCAGAACAATAATCAATATGATAATTTATCTCAGTGAAAACCAATACTGTTGTTTTTTTTTGGTCACTTTATAATTCTAGCAGATCTCTTTGCTCATTCTGCTTCTTGCTATGAGCAGCGGAGTGCTACATCACATCAGGACAGAAAGCTGACACACACTTGTCACTGGTCTAAAGAGGTGGGGCAGTTTGGGAAATGGTGATGTCATGTCTGTGTAATAATGAATCAGCAGCTTTTGACAGTTGGACCGTAACGTTTTTATATCAACACATACTTATTTTAACTAGTGATCGTAAAAGACAGCCACCATGCCGCACCCTTGGACTGACTACTTGAGCAACGGGCTTACCAGTGACTGCACTGGCCTTTGTATCGAAGATGGACTTCAGTGAGCGTCATCGTCAAACTAATTCGCAAATGCCTATTTGTCTGGCCCCGTCTCAAATCAATTTCAGTTTCAAAGGGATGTCATCAACAGGTGCGGACCACAATGTCCCTGGGCACGATCGGATAATCTTACAGTGGCCTCGTGCAAATTGGAGCATTTCTTAGTGCATTCTCAAGCAGGGAAAAAATGGCGCCCAGGTCACAAACGTTCTCAAATCATTGCTAAACAGTACCTCAGACGTTCGAGGTGGGAAATAGGCAATGCAGTAACAGAACCTTGAATCATATTTGATCAGCATCGCCAAGCTTGACAGTTTGATTTGAGTTTCAGCCTGGACGGACTGGAACGTCGATAGACCTGCGACGTATGACTTTTTAAAATCTAGAGCAGCTCCTCTGTCGGTCGGCATATCAAACCCGCCCCATGTTAGAAAAATGTTTGTGATTGGGCCAACAGGGACCAGCTCAGATGGAAGTCGGGTGCCAGAGCAACATGTGTTTGGTGGATTTTTGTGTTTCGCAGGGCTAGTGGGCAGTCTTTGTTGGTAAAAAAGGTGGATTGCATTATTTTTGTAAAGATGTAGGCAGCAATTGTTGATTTTAGGGGTTGTGTTCTCAACAGTGGCCACTGCGTTTGCAAGCTGATAATGCATGATATATATTCCCCGCTAAACCTCGTCAGGACACAAATCAATATTGGATTACTTGCAGATTCTCATACCTGATAACGTGCAGATAACAATTACTAAGCTTTCTCCTCCTAACACCATGACTCCGCTCTTTGTCTCCCTCTCATCGTCAAACCGCTGATATCGCCCATCGGCGCGCCATTCCACTGTTCCTTCCATCTTTCCCTCTACTCGTTCTTCATCTATCCAATTTTGCTTCCCCCCCATAACTCTTCTCTATCGCCCTCTGTTCACACCTCTTTCTCCCCTCCCCTCCCCTCACCTCCCCCTTTCTTCTCCCCTCTCTCTCCGTTGCTCTCAGGTGTAGTTTAGATAAGGCTAGAGGAGGGGATTAGTGAGAGCTCTCTGCCATGTTTGCCTTTGGCACAGAGGACAAAAGGACTGGGACGTTTTTTCACTGCTCCGCCATTCTCCATTCACCTGCCTGTGCGTGGAAAAACAGCCATGCAAGGACACACACACACACACACACACACACACACACAGACTAGAACACTCACACTCACCTGTGTAATGACTGTGTCACCGTGCCCCAGTTATGAACTGAATCAGCATAATCCCTTCACACTCCATTAATCAAGAAAAGGCAGGGTGTAGTCTCACAAAAAATGCACAAACACACGGAGAGAAATACAGTGCTGACACATATCCTCACCCTGTGTGGTCTGCCAATGTTAGCTGGTCCCATGGGCTGATATTACTGGTCTACTGAACCAAGTCAGACACAATAGCATGCACAGCATCTACAGGTGTGTGCACGGGCGAGTCTGTGTGTGTGTGTGTGACTGTGAGGTTCTATACTTTCAAAAGAATATGATTCAACTGACTGAAGACGCCATACCGCGCCGGGAGATTACAATATGATTGGCCTTGTTTCCGCCACGGGGACTTGCGGAGCTCAGCAGGTGGTTCTCATTATTGTAATATTCGATATCTCTCAGCATTACGCCGCGATTCTCTTTTCATCTCATTTCCTGCAGAGATGATTAGTCAGCTCGCACTCCAGCCTTTAATGAGGAAATTTGACTTTTGATCATGTGCTATAAACATCCGATAAACATAAGCAGCACCGCCGCTCGCGTCTCCATATGACTGCTTGCGGGAGGGAAGACCAGTCATGGTCACAGTGACAGTTCCCCTCATAGTGCTTGTCATCCATATCACTCCTCACTGTGCCTATTACAGCTCGAACGCTGCGGTTGTTCAAGCGAGTGCGTGTGCCAGCTGCTGTCTAGAGACAACCATGTATCTCAAAAACTGTAAACTTTGTAGCAGCGAAGAGAAGCGATCAGAATTTCAGCTTTGTGATCTTTTTAAGATTTTCCAGTGGGCTCTCAGACACTTTATTTAATCATGATAGATGTACTAAGTAGGTGCACACAAACAGACGAAGAAATCCACTTGTGGTGGTGTTATGCCAAGGTTTTATGGCACCACTTCATTGAAAGTAAAAGGGGGAAAAAAGAGGAATCTGGAGGAAGACGGGCATGGAAACTGAAGAGTTTGTCGGGAGTTTTGATAACAGCTAGCGTCTGAGCTGTCAAGTTCTACTTTCTTGCGTCCGCGAGGGTCTGCTAGGAGTGAACGCATAGGCTCGGTGCAAACATTAGTCTGCTGCCAATTTATTCCACTACACGACAACAAGCTACAGAACACATCCGCACATGTGTGGAATGCGTTCTCCAAGCGAACTCGAGAAAGTAGTCTCAACAGATCAACCACTACGAGTCTGTGGTGTCCCTGACTGTCAGTGTACCTGTGTCTGTTTGGGAGTGTGATCCTTGCCTGACGTGCTCGGCATCCGCTCACATGTCTAGTGAGTTACAGCAGGCAAAAGTTCTCATGAGCAAAGCGAGCGGTAATGTTGGCTTCGCGAGCTGGAAGTTTCAAATGTCAAGAAACTTCAGAAGCTACAACAACGCTGTGGTGCCGAAGAGAAGAGCTGCCAGAGTTTTTGCGATGATTGCTGAGTCTTCATCAATTTTCAGCCCTTTTTCAGTCTCCATTTCTCCTCCTACGCATCCCAAGAAAAACAACAAAACTAGTGCAGCTTGATTCTGTAGTGCAAGCCAATGATGACTAATGCTTTACCAATGACGGCTGGGACATCGTCTCTGTAAGCAGGTCAAGTGAACGGCAAAGCTAAATATCGATAACATGGCGAAAATGTACGTCGGGCTGTTTCTCGTACAAGTTATGCCGCCCACATTCTTAAGTATCCGCTACCTGTCTGTCTCTCCATCGGTCTCAGCTGGGCAGAGCCTCGGGGTTCAACCGGGCGCCGGTCCAGAGCAGACTGTAATCTTGAGGCTCCCATCATCGAGGATCCGCTCGTCTGCCTGTGTGATCAGGCAGACAGAGTGCTGAGCATTTGATCAGCCTGATACCGAGCCCAGTGGGCGACGAGCCACCGCGGAGAGGCACGACAATCAGTGAAATTTTACACACACACACACACACACACACACACACACACACACGAACGAGAAATCGTATACATGAAAATAGACTGATCCAGTGAGTGGGCAGCAAAAATATTGAGTTAGAGAGAGAAAAACAAAGACAGAGAAAAAGAAAATAGGCAACGGGAGGAGGACGGATGTGTGTGTGCGTACGAGAGAAGGAGAGAGAGAGAGAGAGGCCTTGTATTTCTGTTTGCTATCGGGGCGAAAGTGTGTCTTGTTTTTTCGAGCACCCACCTATCAGTCAGGGCCTGCAGGCAGGGAGCAGAGCAGTGTGGGTAGGAGAAGTGTCAGCTAAACTGCTGTGATTGATGTGTGAGTCTAAAAACTGATGAAACTTTACTGTACACCGCAAAAGGGCCCATGCAACATCGCAACGCACAGAGAGACACACACGCGTGCACACAGTGTCGAGCGACCTCCAGCGTCTGTCACTGAAGGGTGCGTACATAATTGCACATGCGCCCTGATCTACTGCACTCCCGGCTCGTCTCTGAGCCTCCGTCTGCATCCTCTAAAGCCTGAGATTTCCTGCCGTAGCTGAGGTTTGAGCCAGACGTGCTCTCCATTTCACCTAATTGGCCGTGAAAAATGAATGACAAACATAAACAGTGACTGTCATTATCTTGCGTGTGTGTGCCTGTGTGTGTGTGTGTGTGTGTGTGCGCGCGTCGCATGAGGAGACGGAGGGTTTGTGCGTGTGTGCATTGGCATTTATATACAGAGACTGGTAAGCATAAACAGAAGGTATTTTATTTGTTTTTAAGCCTAATTGCCGAAATAACAGTGTACTTTCAAACGGCGCCCAGATGTGGTGAGCTGGCCGGACTGTCAGAACACCCACACAGAACTGAGGGAGAGGGCTGAAGTGAGAGAGAGGGAGAGAGAAATAAACAGGGAAGGAAAAAGAGAAAGCACATTTTTTGAGGTCCTTTCTGTCACAAGATGGTTTTCAGGGTTGAATCACCGAAAAATGGGAAAAGGAAAGAAAACAAAATATGCAGCTACGTCTACCTGATCTCTCCCCCTCTTCCGTCACGTCATAAAATTTTATCCTCCGTAAAATGACTCATGAGCTAAGATTTCAGCCCCCCCCAACCACACACACACACACAGACACACAACCTTTGCATGTAGAAATGAGGACCACTTGAACGGTGACGTCATCTGTGCGAGAAGTGAGCGGCCAGGAGTGGAGGACAAAATTTATTTTTCTTTATTTACAGTGATTCATCCAGGTCGCTCTATAACAGTGTTTATAAGGGAAGAGAGATAATCACTAAAAATGCAAAAGGCTTCTACTCTGAGGCAAAAGGGAAAGCAGCTCCAACAAGTGAACAATATCTTTAAATGTAACCATTTACATAATGACTCATCCCTTAAGCACTTCTCAAAATCACCGCCTCGGTCTCCTGCAACACTAATTCATCTCTTCCCCCAGGAGGATTTGAATCATAAGCAGACTCTGTGCTGGACTGTGGTCGACCGCTGCACTGCGCAGATACAGTCGTCGTCCGATCAAACACAGGCAGCCAGTGTTTATACAGTGGTGCGGGTGGGGTGGGGTCGGGTGCAGGTGTTGCTATCTGAACAAAATCTATCTGGGTCAGGGAGCGATTCTGCGCACGTGCAGTACGAATGCAGGCGGCTGAGTGTTGGGGCTTGTGACCCTCTTGTCACACCAGAGAGGGTCGCTTGCCAGGAAAACCCACACATGGGTGTTTTAAACAATGACCAGCCAGTCTGAAAGGTACAGGGTAAGCTGCATGTTGTTCTTGTATCAGAAATGGCTAAACAAACGTATTAAGACAGCCATGCAAACTTCCTCCTACCCTCCTGCACCATTTACTGCCTGAAGTGTGTGTGTGTGTGTGTGAGAGAGAGAGAGAGTGAGAGAGAGAGAGAAAGGAGAGTCTTGAGTGGCGATGCTCAGAAGTGAACATTATGCAGGAATGTTTTTTTGTTCTCAATCAGACCAAATCCAAATTCCCACCAGCACTTACAAAAACTGTCACACACACACACACAGGTTTGAACACATGGGACACACGTACATAAACACATTGAAACAGCACAGGTCCTCTCCTCTCTTTCTCCCCCCACCCCACCCTCCACTGCAATTAAAACTTAGAACACCAGGCAGGCACAACACAAGGAGCCAAACGCAAAGGTCCTGCAAATTTCAAAAGCCTCCCAAACAAATCTTTAGCAGCTCCCCAGAGCCAAGGGGGCCTGGGTCAGCATTAGAATCCGAATCAGTAGTACGGGACATTGACATTCAGCGCAAGGTTCGCTGATGGGAAACTTTGGCAGGCTTGTTCTGTCGTGCCGGGCCGGAATTCCTGATGAGTTGATGTTTATCTTATCTGGGGGGGGGGGATAGTAATTTCTGAAGTGTTTTACATCAATTCAACTAATTCAAATGGGGTTCGGACTAACAGCAGTGCCTCATCCAATCAGACAGCAGACGCCGTCACAAATAAATCCCCCAAAGCAGCCACGCAAACTCGACGCAAATACATGCCCTTAATAGCCGAAAGCCTTAGCAAAGCTGCCTTCTCACTCTGAGTAAGATGCAGAGTGAGACCGGTGGTCCTGCTGCAGGACAGGAACGGGAAGAAAGTGTCCTCTTTGTGAGTCCCTTGAGGGCCAATTAGTCAGAGGAGCAATGGTTAATGTTACACAATCCTCTTCTCTTCTTTATGTCCTTTGATGGCTCCTTTACCTACTCCTAAAAACTTGTACAACAAAGCAGGGCAAATTGGGGAAGACAGTCATTCAGAAAACCTCAGCATTTCACACACACGCAGTAATTCTTCCGACGTGATCTGGATTTCGGATATTGTTTTCGTTGGACGCGAAGCCAAATGTGCATTATTTTTTTCTGAACGGAGGTTCTGCTCGAATTAATAAACATGTATTCGGAGTGTTTTTCTCACTTCCACCTCTCAAACTGTGCATATTGATACGACTGGAGAAGCTTTAATCAGAGGTCTGACACCTGATTGGTTCTAGCTGGCTCCCTTCCTGCCTCTCTGCCGACATTCTTTCCCGGTGCAACAACAGTAATTACCAGAGACCTCTACCTCGCCCTGGGGACAGAGAGGAGAGCATATGCTATCACCCACACGCACACACACACGCACACACACAGGCACACACACACTCAGAGTTATACTGTCCAATGGGTGTTCACCATCTCTAGCTCCCCGGCCACTGAATGACAGCCTAGCTAATTAGAATCTGATTTACCCATTTAATGAAAAAAGGAATAATTAGATAGCTAGATAATAGCCAGGAGACATTTATTCTGTATGCGTTTAGAGTCACGGAGTCACCATGTGTGTGTGTGTGTGTGAGTGAGAGAGAGAGAGTGAGTGAGTGAGTGACCTAGGGGGGAAGGAGTTTTGAAATGGGACGCCTGATTGCACCGCCCATCTAACTGCTCTCCAAATGAAATTACTGTTCATTAGATACACGTATGTAAACGCTCGCACTCATAAGTGCTGCCTCCCACTCGGATGCAGACACACACACACATGCATAGCGTAGTACGGTGTTTGCATAAAACTTGCAGGGCGCCATTCAAACGCGGAACTGTTTCCCATCAGGAAGCCGTTCCACTGCTGTATAACAACGACAAGATGTCCCCTGCAATTGTCTCCTATTTCTTTCTACTTTATTTTCATTTCCACTTCAAAATTGTTCAAATCTATGTCAGATTGTGATTGAACGCAGACTAATTTGATTTGGGCTCCGGGAATTCATTTTGTCGTCCTGTTAGGAGTCTTTCTACAGAGGTTGCAGGCTGTTTGCAGCTTTATGCTTTATGAACAGAGGAGTTCTCTGCCTCCAAGGTACCTACTGTGTGCGAGGGTTTTTGTCATTACAAGCAGAGATTGCCTAAATCCTCGGCTAAAATTGAATGTCTCTCGAGGGACTGGCATCTTTTTAAGGAAAAGAAGACGGGCATTATTGTACTCAAGCTCAGTCTGGGAATGGCTTGATCGAATGAAGGCAGTGTGGATAGCAGTGGACGAGGCAACATGTGAAACATAGCTGTCACAGTTGATAGTTAAATTGTTAATCCTGACTGGATTTAAAAATGATGTGTGTTGTCTTAAAGGATTATGCTTAACTCTGTGTTTAAAGCAGTTACAAGGACAGTCAGAACCTTTAGAGGGAAGGATGAGATAAGAAAAAAAAATATCTTCAAGAACTGTTTTGAAGCATCCAATTTTTTCTTTCCCTTATCAAAATAACAACTCATAAGAGTCATCCAATAAGCAAATCACATTGGTTGTTGGATGGACTTGGTGTTCGGTGTTTGCCTGCTTGCAGCAAACTTCAACATCCAAGATTCAAGAGACAGCTGCCAAGAAAGCATTGCATTCACGAGCTGTGCTGCAAAAAAAAAAAAAAGTCGATTCTTGAGAGAAAAACATACCTGATGTGAAAAAGGATTATGAGTTTGGTGGGTTTCTGGCATGGTTAAAAATTCTAGGCCAGGAGTAGAATCGCAATTCTTGGATATCTGTTTCCAGCTGAGGAAATCTACATGAGAACATTTTTTAAAATGTCTAAGGGTAATGTGTCGCTTATACGTTTAAAAGAACGTGTAGTCTACATTGTAAACTCTTTGGCTGCGACTTGAACTATGCATGATTTGTATAATTGTCTAAAACATGCTAACTCAACCATTGAAAGTGATGATAAAAAAAAGAAAAGCCAGGGGCAATGTATGACATTTGCGTAGATAAACAAATAAATGCAAAACATTTGAAAACCTGCGCACAGATGGGCCGAGAGCCGCCTGCCCCTTGTCCTTGAACATGATGCTCAGCTAAATACTCGTAATGGGCAGCTTCCAGGTGTGAGTAGGCGTATGTGTCTAATCCTTTCTCCCTATGCAACCCCTCCCCTGGCCTTTTCGCTGTACATACTAATGTGAACCAGTGAACCCACTAGCTCAAATACGAGGAACCATTTAAAATTTAATTTCAATGAGAAGGTCAAAACTATTTGGGATGTAAAGGGAGTCGAAACACTCTTTCACCCTGCTGGCTCCGAACGCTCCATATGGCATAAACAAACACACAAAGAAGGGCGTTTGGTAATGAGATGGCTTTGTTACAGTGTTTCTCAAGTTGCGGGGCATTAGAGGACTCTTTCTCTTTCAGGGCCACACGCAGCCTCGACATAAGAGAGTATAACCAACGTGTGAACGTCTGGGGATGAGAAGCAATGTGTCACACCGGCAAAGCCTCAAAGAGACACTGAAGTTTTGCTGTGCTGTGCGCTGCAATGTTGCTTTGGTTCATGTCCGTTTCCAGATTAGTCACCTGTTATGTTGAAATTGTGTCAAACGGAATGGCTGTGGCTTCTTTTTTTTTTTTGTCTTTTTTTATTCAGTCTCTGCATTGTGGAGAGAGCTCTTGGACGGCGGGTAAAAAAAAAAAAAAAAAAAAGAGCAACACAAGTCTACTAGCCTGGAGTGAAATGCCAAAAAAGCTTTGTTCCCATCCAGAACCTTCCAGAGGGCCACTTTCTATGCTGCGAGTTTGAGTAAGCTGCTCTTGTGGCAGAAATGCCCGCCCATCCTCAGAGAGTTGATGGAGCGTTCACCTTATGCCTCATTGAGCTGACTCACTGTAGCATTGCAGAGGATACAGCATATGGGAGGAAATAAATAAACAAATGCCCCAAGTGTCCTCTCTCCATCTTGGCTCTGTGTCGACTTGCAGCCGGGGGCTGTTTCCCCCCCCCCTCCCTTCACTCAGCTCTGGTGAGAGCAGCCCCGAGGAGGTACTGGGCGCTGTGTTGTGTTGATCCATCATGGTTCATCATCATGCTGGATCAACCACTGTCCCGACGCCTGAAGAGCTGCGCGCCTCACACAGAAATCTGTCACCAGCACTTTCTTTTTTCTCACTGTCGTCTTTTCTCTCTCTTCCTGTTTTTGGCTCCTCTCTTTTTCCCCTCACACCTCTGTACACACCTGGTCAAACAATGCTTCCCTTCTCTTGCCATGCCCTCCAGCACGTTTGGTCTGCCTGTCAAGAAACTGTCTCACACTTCCAAGACCGCACGACACCACCTTGGAAATATCCAAAATACACACACAATGGAAGTGGTAAGCCAGCAGGAAGACAGGTTGATACTCTGGTACATGGCAGGACAGGTAGATAGACGGTTATGTCCTCGGGGCCTCTGATTAGGTGACTTACTGCCGGCGAGGATTGCAGCAATGCACGTATGAGCTCATATATCTTCCCATCAGGAGTCCTTCCTCATTCCTGCGCACCCTTCAAAAATATGGTATCATGACGCGAGTACAAGGACAATTTGTGTGGGAGTAGAAAATAAAATTCTCTCCGTGGGTGTGCGTGCGTGCGTGTGTGAGTGCACACGAGTGAGACCTGCCTTGCGTGCAACAACAAATGTTTCTGCATGCGAGTGCAAGCTCCAACACAATGTCAGAGACTCGCCCAGGGCAACAAGCTGGCTGGGAGTCACAGCACTGAGAGGGAGAGAACGATGGAGTGATTGGCATGAGGGTGTTTATGGTAAACAAGAACAAGGGCTGGCAGGCCAGCCGGCTATTACACAGGAATGCACCCTCCTCTCATCTTCATTCTTTTTTTTTGCGTGTGTCTCTCGGCCATCCGCCCTTCGACACACCGAGACAGCGGCGCATTGTCACTTTGACGCATGTGAATCATACGCTTGGTGACCACGACAGTGTGTGGCAGCATGTTAAATATGCGGTGTGTGTTTAATTAGTGGGAAAGGAGTGTTTGCCAAGGATGGTAATCTGTCATGTCTGTCACCAGCAAAAAAAAGTACTGATCTGTATGCTGTTTAAAGGGGCATTTCACCCCTGAAATCAGAAAAGCATATTTTCTCCTTTCACCTGTTGTGCTAATTATCCACCAAGATTTTTTGGAGAGAAGGTGAGAAGTTTTGGAGATATCGGCTTTACAGTTACAACTTTCAGACCAATATGACGGAACTATATGGCACTAGTTATTATTATGATCCATAGATGCTGGTGACAACACAGGATGCCAACATTAATATCGAGAGAAGAGTGAGTAGAAGTACAGTAATGAAGTATTTGTTACTTCCCACCTCTGCCATAAGTGCCATCTAGTTCTATCATATTAAAGAGAAGGCAGGCATCTTTCAACTGGTACCTGCATAACTTAACAGCTCACACCAAAACAATCTAGACAGATAAATAGCAGTACAGGTAGGATAAAAAATAATTGTTTTGATTTTTGATTTTGATTGTTGGGGTGAATTGTCCCTTTAAGCCAAAAGACATGGCTGTGAAGTAGAACGTCTTGAGAAGGTATAGCACCTGGTATTGTTCTGTAGGTGTATTCTCGGTGTGTCTCAGTGAGGTAACCATAGTTTCATGAACTCTGCCGAGCGCACCGTGCATCAAGATTTATTAATACATATCTTACTTATGCGTTGTGTCTTTCTCTACAGCTGACAAACAGGTTGTACCGCTGTCATCTGTAATCATTATCTCCTCCTCTCTGACAACTGACTCTCGATCAAACGAACCCATAAACGCGTTTATGTATACGTTGCGTTACAGGCACGCACGACACACACACACACACACACCTGGTGGCTGCCTTTCATTCGGCTTCCTCAAATCCATCTGCCAAGTCACTTTTTTATTTTTTTTCCCCCTCCATCTGTGTGCAGGTGGGGATGTTAATTATCTTAAGTCAAGGGTGGCACCACCGAGTCAATTTTGAGATACGATCTAATCTCTCCTTCTTTGATCCCCTTCCTGTCTGACTTCTGTTCAACGCCAACCGAAACTTACCGTCTTTATCAACACATGACATACTGTTTTTAGGCGACTCGGGGCGTCGTTCATATAAAGTGGTATTTACAGTGTAGCCGTATTTGCCGTGTAATTTCTGACTGTCTGTGATTCTGCCAAAAAAAAAAAAAACGTCCTCTGTGTTTATTAACTGCTGTTTACTGTATGTTTCTGATCCTATTATCTATTGTTCCTGCAGGAAACGGCCCTCTACTTATGTACACTCTCCCCTCCCTCCAGTGGATGAGATGAATACTTAAACACACAGAGCGATTACACATAAGCTTACTCATATATACAGATGGTTTCTCCTCTGATCTCGGGAGTTCATCGTGTCCCAGATGAGTTCTCTCGACCCGCAGTTTATATTACAGGCAACTGCTTTTGTAACAGGAGCCCAAATCTTACACGTCTGCATGCGCATATTGCATATTGTGCGAGTTAAACAAAAAAAAAAAAATGCAGACAAACGCACATGCACGCACGGCCATTTATCCTCATTTTCCTTGCTGGACACCACGCATGGAAAAATCGATTGGGAAGACGAGCAGAACTTCATGTGGCTGATCGTGGTTGTTGTGGAGTGAAGCCACAGCGGCGCGATGGCTGGCTTTCACTGTCACAACCCCACGTGTGTGTGTGTGTGTGTGTGCCTGTGTGTGGTGCACATTAGGAAAAAGCACAGATGGGAGGAATAACGTCTGAAAAGAGCAAACCAGGGCAGCCATGGATTGTTCTGTCTTCTCCTGAATCTATTCCCATTTCCGTTTCCTTCCTCTTCACCTCCTCCCTCCAACCTCCTTTCTCTACTCTACCACTTCTCCACGTAACTTCTCTCCCAGTCCGACTCCTCCGCCTCTGCTGATGTCACCGTTGGTTTTTTGGGGGGGTTTTTTCTAACTGGATTGGATCGCGCTGGATCATCGGCTGACATTTCTCGCTCTCCCTCCACCCCTATCCTCACCTCCACCCCTTTTTCTCATCGCCCCTTTACGTCCCAAAATGTCTGTTCTGGTTTACCGTCTGGCCTACATTCCTTTGCTCTGCCTCAGCCCTCACATCATCCCAAGACAGGTCTGACTCCTTTCTAATAGGTGGGGTGTGTCCTGGTTTCCATCACTTTTCTCCTCCCCCCACCCCTTTTTCTACATACTATCCACTTCCAGTCCTCTGCCTCTCTTCCCCTCATCCCATCTTTTCCTATAGCCGGGCCTTGTAAGAAGTACTAAATCCCTGTTGTCCCTTTGCTGGTCCATAGAGAACCACAGTACCCTTCTCCTAATCAAAGTGTATTTTGTCCTTTCAGTCTTTTAAAGGAAATCAAACAAAAGAGAGAAGAAATGCATAGCTGGTCCCGGTTGCTAGGAGACCCCGTGTCCACGCTTCAAGCAGCTATTCACAAGCTTTTATTTACTCCTCTCTCTCTCTCTCTCTCTCTCCCTCTCCCTCTTTCCTTCCTCTCACTGTCTCGCTCTGATTCACTGTACCTGTTCATTGTCCCTTTTACTTAATCTCTGACTCAAACGGAGGGGCCAAAAACAAAGGGAGATGATTTTTGGATAAAGGCGAGCCAGAAGACAGGCAAGGGCTGTTTGTGCCGAAAGATGGAGAGAATCTTATAGAGAAAGAGAAGAAGAAAGCCAGACTATTGATTTCTTTCCCCTCTCCAAGCCATCTACTGCTTTTTGTCACACAAGAGGGCAGTTGTGAAATCACAAAGCCCCAAACAATTTCTCTTTTTATTTCTTCTTTTCCACTCTTAACCCCCCCAAAAAACTGTTGTTCCTTTTGCATGTTTTCCTCTTTTTTTCTCCACTTTCCGATATCAGGATCCCTTTGCTCTGCCAGATTTCTATCCTCATCTGTCTCTCCTCTCCTCCCCTCCAGTCACCCATCGCCCCTCCCTCCCTGTATATTTTTCTGTCTGACAGCAGCGCCGGGGGCCGGGGCCCGGCTGAAAGGAGGAGTGGCAGCCATTAGCCGAGCACCTCTAGTTTGCTAGAGGGGTGAGAGGATGAAGGAGGAAAACGGAGGAAGAGGAGGAGGAGGAGGAGGATGCTGTGTGGCTGATCCAAGATGATCTCAGTTGCATGTTTCCTCCTCTGGTCTGTTCAGTCTCGTTTTGTCCTTCCTCTGCACGCTCCTAATGGCTTCCTAATGACAGCTTGCAGGCACCACACACCCGGCCATTTATAACCATCTAGACAGGGAGACTGGTGTGTATGTGCGTTGAGTGGAGTGTGTGTTGTGTGTGTGTGTGTGTGTGTGTGTGTGTGTGTGTGTGTGTGTGTGTGGAGCGTTTAGAACACGGTGGGGGACATTAAAAAGCAGATGCACCTCATCTGCAACACACACATGCTGTACGCCATCAGCCTGTTTAAACAACAGTAGCCCGAGGCGGCTCCACGTGAACCTGGAGGTGACATAAAGAGTTGCAGCATCTTACTAGGAGTCGCTCTAGCCACATGTTGTGTGAAAACCACCATTAGCGGAGGCTAGTACTGTCTAAATACCTGCAGGCTATTTTTCCATGCAATTCACAATCTGGCTCCATCTCTCTCTTGCCTTCTGCACAGACAACTCCCACAGAGGTGCGAGCAAACCAACAACTTGGCACCAAACTGTCAGATTCTTCACTGCTGGTTGTTAAAGTGAATATTGACCCGCGTAATTAAGAAAGAAGTGTGAAACAGCTCCCACTTTTGCTCTCTGCGTAAATCCACAGTTTAGTCAAGACGTAGGTTCGTATGGTTCTGTTAAGAGGATACAGGCTCCGCCGTCCCAGGTTTTAACTGTATCAATCCATTAGCATGCTATAGATTTAAGTCGCCGCCCAGGGGTAAGACAAGACAACACACCAAACACTTATTATTGACATACGGGTTGCATAACTTCCAGAGAACAACCGCGCCACGGGAAGTGCAGCGTTTTCATTAGGAAATGGACTGGAGGAAGCTCAGGAAGTGGAGGCAGTCATCACCGTATCGGCAACAACAGCAGTGTGTGTCGAGTAAGAACCACAGAGATGAGAGAAGAGCTGAGAGGGTCAGTGATGGCCTAATTGAAAGCTGACGAGGGTGTACAGCTTGAGCACTGTGAATAAATGCACACAACGTTTCGCTGATTCCGCTTTCACAACAAATTCTGAACCGTTTTCGACCCTGAGCATAGCAGCTCCATGTGGGCTTGTCGAGGCGCGTTAAACTTGCACCTCAACATCCGTTAACTTGCTGTTGAGGTTAATTTCAGGAAAAATATTTGTAGAAGACACAACATTTGGGATTTGGACTGCCCAATATGCATTAGCCGCATCAAATAAGCCCTTGTAAATGTCTGTGATGGGTTCAATGCTTTCAGTCACGTCTTGTTAAGAGCAAGAAATGTGCAACGTGTTGAGCGTGTCGCTGTTTGTTTAACTTGTGAAAACATGACGCTTTGGGATAGAAGGTCAGGTTGGCCGCCATCCCAAAGCATCGGGAATTCTAACAAATTGGACTTTCAACTCCAAAATAAAAAATAGAAGTACACATCTTTATCACTAACCTAAGAAACAGTCATGCGTACTCTTACAAACACACAGAAATGGAGTGGTATATTAACATCTTACCTGCATGGCGTTTGTGAGACGAGGGAGATCTTATCTGTGTCTGAAAATCATTAACTACAGTTCTCCCAGGCTGAAAGGGAAATCCCCCAGCAGATAAAGAGTGTGTGCATGTGTGTGTGTGTGTGTGTGTGTGTGTGTGTGTGTATGTGTACACATGTGTGTATTGGGGTTGTGGGTGTGGGATCAAATCAACACCTTCTCACAGGCCAATGTCTCTGATGTCTCGGCATGTGTTGAAAAGGTACGACGCCCCAGTCTGACAAGCCGTGACCACACACACATAACCAGACGCACCAGTTATGAGAGTAGGATTTAGGGGTTGTTGAACCCAAGATCAGTCCAGGGTTTATTTGTTTAAGCCCTCAAAGGTACAGGTTGTTTATATTCTAATATTCATAGTCCTGATACATGGGATCGTCTTTCCTCCTGACCTTCCGTATAGCTGCCTATCAGCCGGTTCTTACTTCCAGCAAATTAATCTCTCAATTTTCTCCTGAGATTACAAAACACAGAGTTGCCATTGAAAGCGCATCCTCAGCTGTTAGCAGAGCCGGTAGCAGCCATATGATCACGGTGTTGACAGCTCTCCATGACCTCATCCATTAAAGTCAATTTTCGGCTCAGAGAAAGAAAAAAAAAAGAAAAAGAAAGAAAGAAAGGAGGGAGTGAGTGAACAGAAGAATTGGAGGAAAAAAATGAAGAAAAGGCTAGGATGATAAATGGGGTGACAGAGAAAAGGTAAGGAGAGTCAGGGAGATACAAGGAGAGAGATTCAGGGGGAAGAAAACGCGGGAGGGAACAAAGGTGAGAGAGAATGAAGGAGGAGAAGAAGAGAGTGAGACAGAGAGGAAGAAACGGGAGCACCTGGCAGCCAGTCACAAAGCAAATACACTTCAAAGCGTCGCTGTGAAAAAAAGCAGGATCGGTTAGCGAATGCTGCGGAGAGACCGGGCTCTCGGAGGTGACTCGGAAAACTTAACCTGCATCTTGAAAACACATGCAAATGCTCCCGTGCACCTGACCAAGGAAAGAGAAGAAGCGAAGGAGAGTGAGTGCAGGCATGCCCACGCCGCGTGTGTGCATGATGAAGCTGTGAGGGTCCGAGCGAGGCAATCGAATCGGACGCATGGATCAAGGATGATATTGTTATTACACCGCGGATGTTTGACAAACACCATCTTATTGCCTCTCTTTAAGGTTGTGTCAGCTTCTCACGCGGCCTGTCTAATCAGCCGCTTCTCTTTCGGTTCTAATTCACTTAACACAGCCGAGATGAGGAAAAAAAAGAGCTGATGGGCGAGATAATGGAGCTGACTCGCAACCTGTCTGTAACAGTGTGTGTATATGAGGCGCGTGCATACACACACACACACGTAGACACACATGATCATGCACACTGGTTCAAAGATGCACGTGCTCATACCTCCGTGCACGCGCGCAGATGTGCGCATCCACGAGACCGAGATCAGGGTGGAGTGGATAATGAAACAGCTTCTGACCCTGTTCACTTATGATCCTCTGTCCATTACCCAAATGGACACCACTCTCTCCTATTGATCACGGCCCCTTCTCTTTCACTTCTCCGTTGCTCTTGTCGTTTTTCATCTCGTTACCTCTCTGCTCATCTGCATCGCTCCGCTGATGGTTTCTGTGGCCGATGATGGGACAATAAATCAGAGGCCGCGCCTAGCGATTATCACCACGGAGACCAACTGAGCACACACTCCTCGACCCTGAAAACCCTGAATGTCCTCATTGGGAACGGTACGCACCTCCTCAGACATGCACAATGGGTGTCCAATGGGAGGGTGTCCTCTAGCTCAAGTCTACCTTTTAGTGTGAATATGTGGTAGACAGTGTGTGTGTGTGTGTGTGTGTGTGTGTGTGTGTGTGTGTGTGAGAGAGTGTGTGAGTTATGAGTTACGAGAGCAGTAATGGAATCCCTTCCCTGATGTGAGGCGCTTGGCCCATTCCAAGACCCGTCAACCGTGAAAATGTCAGCCATGATGTAGAGGGGCTGGAGCAGGTTTATGACATCATCAGTGTGCTGCCATGGCAGAGATACGGCACGGAGAGCCCCCAACAGCCTGATCAATCCACAAGTTCTCAAGTCGTGCAAACAGTCACAAAACGCTGGAACAGGACGCGCTCGTAAGTGCTTCATTCTTTCCCAAACAGAGTGAGACACTTCAGATAGAGGCGGCAGCATGGAGAGCGGCTTGAACTCAATCAAAAAGGTACACACTGAAAGCCTAACAGGAAGCCCTGTGAGCGTGTTGTGGGTGAGACATAGGGACACTGGATATGGGCATTTTAGCCTGGTATTTAGTCTGTTCGCTACTCGCCCGTGCCATTTTTGGTGCCAACCCAAGCAAACGAGCAAGGCTGCAATCAGAACAGGACGATCACAGGGGATTAATACGAGCATACACCCTTCACCACATGAGCACATTAAGGCACTTAAAAATATGCGATTGTATACACAAGCATGTGCATATGCACACTTGGGCGTACATACCAAAGGAAGCCCATAGATGTACAGTGGGCACGCTAACCTCGAGCTTAGACCTGATTTCTAAGCACATGCTTGTCTGCATTCTGCCCATGGAAATGTGAGAGGCTGAGCGTGTGGAAAGGATGTTTCTCTACCTTTGAGGGCACTAATGTAAATAAATGCTCTCACAAAGAGGCTTCACACCCACCGTGTGCGATTGCATTTAACAACTTGAGAATGCAATCGCAACTTAACGACTATTCAAAGCCCGATGTTGCCCAAATTCCTCAGGTGTTATAAGCTCCACGCTGCCATCAGAACCGAAGATCAGGGTCATGCATCTTGTCAAAACGGCAGAATGAACACAAACGTAGGCATACATACGTGTATTGATGTGTAGATGTTAACTTTCACAAGAATGTAACGTTCTTTGAGGGAAGAGTTTCATAGCGAGGACGCAACAGAACACCAAAGGCATCAGAGGGAACCACAGGTGGAGAGACGGAGCGATGTGATCGAGCAGAAAGGAGAAAGAAAGCGGAGACGGGGAGGGAAAAAAAAGGGACGAAAAGAGAGCCCGAATGAGCAAGGACGGAGAGGAGGAGTAAAACGAGCGCTATGCGGATAGTGGTAAATGATAGGGTACAACTAAATGAGGGTATGTAATTTGGGGTGTTTAGTAATTACACTGGTTTGACAGAGCCATGTCAAACCATCCCTTTGTTGATCCCCCACTGCTCAGCTGCCTGCTTTACTTCCAGCATTCTCATGTTTTCCACATTTAGCTCCTCTTACCCCCCCCCGTGCTCCCTCCTGCTTGCTATGGCTTTTAAAAAAAAACGCTCCAATCCGGCCGCCAGGCATCATTCAAAAAGTTTTACCAGCTGTACACGCCGTCGACCGCCCTCTTCATTTGACAAGCTTGAAATATGGAGGAAAATGTTAATATGTGTTTTCTAGTCGCCGGCCAGGTCTATGAAATTCATTTATATCAGCGGATGCCTTGCCAAGGAGTTGACGGCAGGTGCGTGTGATCTCGCGGGTGATTTATTTCATCCCGAAAAAAAGGGGATTATTCTGAAGTGTGAATGTGCTGATGCGTGCGTCTAAAAGAGGAAGGGGCAGAAAGTGCGCGAGAGAGAGAGAACTGGTGTTTATGTGTTTATTTCAGACGGGACTCGAGATCCTCCGCGTCCGAGGAACACGAGCTCGACCGCCGATGACTGTGTCATCGAGGGTCTCGGTCGGAAAAAAAAAAAAGGAAACTTTCCTCTCAAACATCAATATCCACATGCTGAGTTGATAAAATCCACATTAGCGAGGCAGGAAACCGGCAATAAAACCCAACACATGGAAGCAGTCAGGCTCCTGTGATTTCGCAGTAGTATACGGGCTCTCCAATGAATATAAACTATGATATACTATGATGAAAGACTAAACAGAGAATAAAGTAGGGTATAGAGGGATAAAGAAATAAAGAAAAGTGAAATACTGTGCGAAAGTGTGTGTGTCTGATCATGTTGGATACGCTAACGGCTGATGTGGCTGTGAAAACACAAAAACTCTTGTCCGTCTCCATTGACGACTCGTTCCAATTCAAAGTTTTCCTGTAGTTAATTTGGCCCTGAAACCAAAGGACGGATCATAATGAGTCCCTGACACACACACACACACACACACACACACACACACACACACACACACACACACACACACACCCACACCACACAGACACACACAGACACACACAGGTAGAATGGGACTGAAAGGGTGTTGAAACGAACATAAAGCCAGCATTACTTTAACCGCTGGAAAGCCCTGTGAGAGCCGTTCTTCTCAATCCGCCCCCTTATTACATTACATGACCACAGATTTTTAACAACTGCACACCCAAGCATATAAACACATATCCAGACACCAAGTCCACGCACAAAAAGCACGTGCACCATGCCGCTTCCCAGTTCTATGTGACTGCCCCTGGGGCCCCTGACAGTGTTTGAACCCTGACCTTGTCACATTCGAGTGGGTCCGAGGAGGGGGAAGGTGGAGGGGGGGGGGGGGGGTTCTAGGGGTTTTTTACATGGAGGAGGTCGCGGAGGGCTCGGCCCTCAGACAAAAGCCCCGGCTGTGGCGGGTGTCTGCGGGTCGAGGTGGGTCACGGGTCGACCCCGCACCCCTAACCCTCCTTCTGTGTCTTGTCTTCTTCTCTTCCTCTCTTCCATCCATCGCTCTTTTCAATGGAGAGGAAGATCCGTGAGGAACAATGGCCTTCTTCTGCCCCCACTATCATCCCAACAGTGGGTATGCATACTGAACAGGGGCCATGGCAAGCCAAGGGGTTCCTCTCGCTTTTTCATGCTTTCACCTCCCTCTTCCCATTTAAAATCCATCTCCTCCTCCTTCCCACGATACCCCCGTTCTGCCTCCGCTTGGTACAATCTAAAACAAACCAACCAGCGTTGTTTTTTCGCGCTGAAAGCATCACCTGCTTTAAATGTGTTCCGATTAAACAACAGCACGGGGTCAGATAGTGGATCTGAGTCGTCAGCTACCTGCCTCTGCATCATTTCCTACCACTTCTCCCACCTTTCATTCATTCTATTGCCTTCTTTTTTTTTTTTCCTCCAGCCAGCCTGCCTATCCAGTGGGCCTCAGAGGCCTCTCTCCAGCTGGCACTACAAGCTGACCTTTGCCACAACAAAACAGCTAGAACGCTCTCCTCCTCCGTGCACGCAAAAACACACAAAGACATGCGGACCCACTACTACGAATGCAGCGGGAATGCTAGCAGGAACACGAAAGAGGCCATGCTGGAATACAAAGTGACAGCCTTGTTCCTCTTTCAGTCAGGGGCTTAACTAAAGAGTTGCCCCTGTTCTTCCTTCAGCCCTCCATTTTGTGCCTGTCTGACCCCTCTGGTCCTTCTAGTTGCACCTTAGGAAGGGGCTCACAGTGAAAAGTGGCAGCCAGTCCGGGTCCAAATGTGATTAATTTGCTGCATTCACCGGGGGTTGTTCTCCACACACAATAGGAATGGACTGTCTAGGAGTCCATTAAAAAGCCTCACAAGCCAGAGGGCCCCCATCCCAGGCACTTGGCAACGACCAGGAGGTCACACACTGCAGTCAAGAAGTTTTTTTAAGGTGTGTGTGTGAGAGAGAGAGAGTGGGTGTCGGTGCAGGGTGTGCATGTGTGTGCACGTCAAAGTTTTTTTTAAGCCAGAGGAGTAATATTTTGATAGCCTGGCATGTCACAATATCTGACCATAATTCAGCATAACAAGAGGCGCTTCCACTGTGTGATGGGAGCACATTAAAGGGAATTCCTGAGGTAATCAATCATGAAAGGCGATTAATGCGGCAGCCATCGAAAAAGCATCCGCCGTATTTGGAGAAAAAGTCAAAGGAAGTGCTTGTTAAGCTGCTTTTTTTTTTTTCTAATATTGGTGCCGTGCATTTTGACCTTTTTTTTGGCCCCGCATGCAATCAGAGCTCCTGCTCAGTCGGAGATGATCATCTCCCTCCTTGAAAGCACCGCGTTTAATCCCAATTTCACCCTAGCGAGAAACGTGCTGAGGAGTGAATTCACGCTAAAATAGAAAAGTTCGGTTCAGATAACAGAGGACTTGATCATAACGCAGGATTTCCCCCGAGGGGCTCCGAGAACTGCACGGAGAGTTGATGCGCACTGTTTTTTTTAGTTTTTTTTTAAATACACTGCAAATATTCCCTTGCATTTGTTTTCACGCCCCGCTCTGCTTATCAAGCGCCTCTCTGTCTCCGTTTCCTCTCTCTTTCTCTCTCTCTCTCTCTCTCTGCCTCTCCCCTTGCTCACCCACTCAGTCTCATTTGCTGAAACAACACTGAGTGCTGAAACAATGTCATAATTAGTCCTGATTGATGTAGCATATTAAGAAGCAAACAATTAGCATACAGTATATTGCTACTCTGGCCCATCTGAGAATGACTGATGTGACTGACCCGCACTAAGCACGAGCTCAATAATGGAGAGAGAGAGGGAGCGAGAGAGAGACACCGGCACACACAGAGGGAGAGAGAGCAGGGCCACAGATTCAAGCGCATTACGTCAGGAATTTTTTTTGTTTCTGTCATTTCTCTAGCAAACAAATCAATTCAATTTGCGCATTGGAAAGTTGGAAGCTCTCGTGAGAAATTTTACCAGCGTATGGAATACTAAAAAAGAGTGTGTTTTTTTTTTTTTTTGCCTCCGTATTCAAGAGAGGTAATGTCATTCTTTCTCTTCCCTTCTGTTCAGGCTTCAAATGGTGGTGATGGAGGGAGAGAAAAAAAGCCTTCAGATTTCAAGCATGATCTTCAGTTCATTAAGCACTTACTGTATGATGCGCATGCAGAGAGGAAACACCGGGATTGAGCAGACGAAGATGAGGAGATTAGGTGCAACAAGGTGCATTTCGACTCTCACAAGGCACATTTAACATTCGTCATTGTTCTCCCGCGGCTAAGTGCGGCCTTTCATTATGCGCCGAGAGCACTCCTTTCACACGGAGGAAAAAGGGAAAAGCCAGCCCATTGTAAAGTTGTCCATCAAAGCTGAAAGTTTACACCTGGGCTGTATAACAAAGCAGAAAAGATTACAGGGTGTATATGTTGAGCTACTGAAAGGCACTCAGCAGATCAGTGAAAACGCGCCATGTAGGCAAGCAGGCAGAAATGACATACAGCTCACATTTACTCGCACGCTGTTTTTAGTTCAAAGCGGAGCAGCGCGAGACGTATTGTTTGCGTTTTCAGCCTGTTCGAATGCCCGCGTGTGAGCATGATTGTGCTTGTCAGTGCATTCACGTGTGCACATATGTGCGCACAGGAAGCCGCCCGCCTGTGTCCGACGGGCCACATGAGCCGCGCTAGCGCCGCTGAAGGGGGTCAATTATCCGGCTTTGTTCTTAGCATGGGACATCATCTTATCCCTGCACAAAGCGGAGGCCGAGACAGGGCCTCCGAAACCACTGCGACCAATTGTTCTCTCACTGTCGGACAAATGGGAGGCAGGGGTTGGTGCGTGGGAGGGGTTTAAGGCGTTCATGCCGAGGGCCTTTACGTTTCTCACTCCAGCAAAGTAGATTTACAACAACACACAAACTTCTCTTGATCCTAAAAATATGCACAAGAACGACACTTATTCCCTGATTTACTTATCTAAGTCCCCTCTGTCTCTCTCGTACTCTATTTCTACCTGCTCTTCTTCCTCATCTCTCTCTCTCTCCAGAGCAACACACGACCTTGTGCAGCTACTTCGGGGTCTCTAGAGCTTGTGAAATCCCTGCGAGGGCTCCCACGGCAGCTACGAGCCCAGCCTAAGGCTCCCTTCCTTGGGCTCTGTGCCTTGGATGTTTCCCTCGGGGACCCTGGAGACATGGGGGAGGCAGGCTGGCGGGATAAACACACATTTAATACTACTGGGAGGATTTAAGGAGGCGAGAGTAAGGGAGGTTTGTGAAAGCAGATGAAGTCAGAGAATAACCGAGTCAGAAAAAGTGGGAGAAAAGGCGCGAGGATGAGAAAAAAGAATAAGTGAAGTAGATGCTAGTAAAGTAGTAGTGCTCTCTCTGTGATCAAAGCACGTAGCTATTTCCCCCCACGGGGACAGGAGGTAGGTATGACTGGGCAGGTTTCCCAAATGCAAATGAAAGCAGGAGATGCAGAGAGCGAGTGAATAAGGTGGCTTTCTTTAAGAGAACAATGGCTCACCTAGAACACCCAACAAGTTTGTTTCTGCATTTCTTTTTTCTCCCATTTATTTCTCGCTCTACTTTGAAGTTTAAAGAGCGTATCTGCCTGTTCTCCAGTTTCGGGTACGGCAGAAGACGAGCAGGACCGACACCTCCGAGCATTTTAAGTGCTATATGTACTGTATGTGTGGGCGGATGGCCGTCTCTGATTCTGCTATACGTCTGGCATTTGTGAGAACGCTGACTATGCTTACATGCTTGACTATGTGCTGCCTGTGTGTGTGTGTGTGTGTGTGTGTGTGTGTGTGTGTGTGTGTGTGTGTGTGTGTGTGTGTGTGTGTGTGTGTGTGTGTGTGTGTGTGTGTGTGTGTGTGTGTGTGTGTGTGTGTGTGTGAGAAGCACCGTGCTGTTGAAAGAATGCTTGCACAAAGCCACAGGGGGATGGAGGGCACTCCTCATCTCCCGCCAACACAAAAGGTCAATCTCCTCAATATTAACTCCGGTTCAGGTCACCACGCTGATTACGTTACAATAACCATTTTACACACTGCATCTGTGCCCCCCCCCCACACACACACACACACACATACGCACACGTCTCGCCCTGCCTGTCCTCACACGTCCGATTGGAATTAAAACCCAAGACCCCAGGAGAGAGTTCCTGTCGGCGCCCCCATGCAGACGCACATAAACACGTTCTCACACAATCGCTCGCAATCACGATCCTTTATAACGGTCTTAGCGCAGACCCAAAGCCCCTCAGAGACCTCTTGCTCCCCGCGCTCCGCCACACAGTGGAAATATAAGTTGATATGGTAGAAAGTGTGAAAAATGCACACACACACACACACACACACACACACACATGCTACGACACACATACACACACACACACACACACATAGGCTGCAGGAGGCACGAATGCAATACACCATTAGAGCTGGAGGAATGCTGTGGGTGTACATCTGGGACTTGACCTAACCTCCAGCCACAGCCTGATCTCAGCATTTCTTCACACGACACCAGATTGGAGGTAGATTAGGCTAAGACCTGACCCCCTTCACCTCTCTCAGTCCCCAATTCCCTCAAAACAAAAAACGACTTTTTCCCCCCCCCCCTCACCAAACTTCTGCAAGTGTGTGGAGTAAGTCATACTGATCACCTGGATCATGATGGATTACGGGAGATGTGGTGCAAAACTGTTTTTTCGAATGCATCGCTTCGACAGCTCCTGAAGAGCAGTCACTGTTTCACCACACATGTAAACTGTTCGTCACAAGCTAAACTGTCTAGGTGATAGTAAATCATGTCACGGTTTCTTGGCGAACCTGTTGAAGGAGCAAGCTTCAGCAGGCTTCAAAGACAACCAGTAATGGGCATGTGTGAGTGTTTCGAACACACACCCTCCCCCCCCACCCTCCACTCATGTCAATAATTACAGAGATGAAATGGACTAATTTTCTTGCAAACATGCGGTCTTCTGATTGCTGCCACGTTGGGGAGAAAAGGCACTGGAATTAAATAAATCCATTAAAAACTGTGTGGAATGCAAAAAAGGGAAAAAGAGACAGGGAACAAATGCGACGAAGGTAAATATATAAATAAAGGAAGTGAAAAGAGCAGAAGTCATCACGAGTGAATTAATTTTGGCTCGGCGGTGCCGTTGTATTAAATGACACCTAGTGAAACGTGTGGCTAAAGCTGTCATCTCCAGCGCCTCCTTTCCACACTGAATCATCCTAATCCTGTCTAATGCTGCGCTGCTAAATGTCCGTCTTCGCTGCCTACAATGTCTTATATCAGCCTAGTGTTGTGTTAAATTATGTGGCTGAGCTTTTCCTCCCATTGTGGCGCTGGAGAAAGGGAACGCAGCAGCGTGGATACGAGCAGAACGCGACTGTGTTTAATACTGTTGTACCGCCGTGGTCATAAGGTGTCCTTGTGAGTAACAAGGGAACGCTTGTATTCAGATTCTATCTATCTTTAGAGATCTATCCGAGCACGTTTGTCTTTAGTCTTCTCGTCTAGACAACGAGACCTCATTCTGAAAACGCTCAGTTAAGTGTTATAAGTGACAATTCATTTGGCATTTCCCTAGAAAATATTTTCAAATTACACATCTTGGATTGAAAGAAAACCGGGCCGACTACAGCTTCCTTCTTTTCTCACACTCACACACACACACATAATGAGCACAAACAGACTCGTCGATTGACTTTAACGCTAAAAAAAACTCCACCCGAAGTGTCTTCATTACCACCAGTGCTGATTCAGAGTCTAACAGTTGAGCTGGCAGATAAATCAGCGTTAATTGTGAGCCTGGCTGCTCCTATAGCCACGTTGGCCACCACTGAGCAACAGTTAGCGGATAAATCACATTTACCGCTAAGAGATGCCTCACACCCGCCTTTACCGGGAGCTGAAAAATGAGTTCCAGGTAGAAAGGGTAGTCATGACGGATCTCCTCCCTGGTCTCATATCTGCTCCTACTGTGATCTGGGCCATCCTGTGGGTGAGGGATGAGACTCCGGGAGCATGGGAGAAACCCTCCGTCATCTCTGACGGCGTGAAGGAGGAACTGTCAGGTATAATCAGCAGGGCGACAGGGGTGAAAGCGCCGAGGGGCACGATTTGAGGATGAATGAAAGGAGGCTGGCATCCCTCTTGTTAACACAAATTATCAATCCCGCTCTGTTGGCTGCAGAGTTTAGAGTAAAACAAGAGGGAAAGCAACAATTCATCTGTCACAATCCTTTTTGTTTTTTGTTTTTTTTTAACAAATTGCCCACTGGGTGCAATCACATCGACTGTTGTCTGACGCAGTTTCTGCACATTACTGGGATTGATATTCGTTCTTGTGACAGTGACCTTCTACGCAATCACATTAAGCAAATACGCAGGTCAAGTCTTAATAGCAATCGGTTGCATAAAGAACGCATTATACAAAAACAGGGGACAGAACTCTGCACATGTACTAATAGTCCTCCGCATGTTTGTCTAACCTTCTTATTTTCCAATCAAATGAGTTGCTGCACAGGTCGTCACCGAGGGCAGCCGGAAGGGAGTCCAACGTCCAAGATGAAGTTGTTTGTTTTAGGAAACGACAAAAGAAGTTCCCATGCGACGTGCATCTGTTTTGCTAGGGCTAAATTAGCAGCAGTACAGGCTCATATGTAAACCAGCAGACCGTCTTCACTCATTTTAAATCATTAAGGCCTGTTTGATGGCTAAATGGAGCCTTAAGTGCATCATCTGCCCATTTTCCATGAGGAATATGTGTAAATAATCTCCGCCATTAAATGAGCTGTAGCTACAGCGCAGGGAACGGCGTAAGCAGTGAACAAAAAGGGGTCATTTCAAGCAATCAATTACATTGTTTGATTCCAACAGAGACGGTGTGAGCCAGGAAGCCCCGGGGCAGACCACGATATGATTCATAGCAGCACAAGAAAAAAAGAAAACACAGCATCACTGCCACTGAAAAAAATCCACAATGGAAGTGACATTACAGGCATCCCTTTATCTCGGATTGATCGCGCTCATACGCAGATGTAAACGAGATAAACATAAGCAGAGGAAACCGGTGTTCACCGTGTTTGTAGTGTCGTTTTTTTAATTCATCGAGCGTCACGGGCATCCATTTCTGCTCACATGCATAATATTCAAATACGCTCTCAATTATGCTGCCTTCCCTCTTTAATTCCCCCACGTCTCTTCCTCCCTCACGCACAACCACACACACACATACACAAGCCACTCTCACAAAAACACAAACCTCGTGTTCTGACCACAAGGGAAAGAATGCCTTATCACAGAAGACAAGGCCTGAGTGAAAACCTTTATTAGCTTATAAACAGCTGTGGTGTTGTAATTGCTCTATGACTATACCTTACTACCCTGAAGCAAAAAAGACACACGTAGATGATCAAAGCTCGTACACTGGCACATGTGCTCACACACACACGCATGTTCTTCCATTCTTGTCGTCTCTAACCTGTCTGTGGAACAGAAGCTGTTGACCCTCTCATTAAAGGAAGAGCTCATCCGCCAACTAACCGAATTTGCAAAGCAATTCCAAGTTGGACCTCATTTTGCTGTTGCAAAGCACAATTTCCTGATTCCTATTGATTGGGGAAGATTGACGAGAAAGAGCAGGACTGCGGAACAAAGTGTTCACCCCTCTGTCAGGCTCGAGGCCTTTAAGAGAGTGCAGCACGGTCTGGTGTGTAATATGTGAGAGAGAAAGAGAGGGATCTTTTCTATCTCTTTTCCACTCCCTGACCTCCAGATGGAATCAGGGAGCTGTGGCGAAGCACAGTGCCCAGAGAGGGCAGAGGTAGCTGGGCTACCTTTTCACCACGTGGACCCTACGAACAGAGTCCCCGCGCGGGAATGAAAGAGGAGAGACAGATGAAAGCGCCAAAGAGGGGATGACTCCCGTGATCCCCTCCTGTCTTCTCCGTCACCCACCCGGAGGAAAATTTAATAAAGTCCACATACCAAGAGCTGCACAAGAGAGAGAGAGAGAGAGAGAGAGATGAGAATACATGAAAGGAAAGATGGAGAGATGGAGCGATTGAGGGAAGAAGAGATGGAGGGGTGGCAGTGATGACTGACCCCTCTCCCACGGTGTCATCTCTGACCTTCAGAACAGCCAGAGAGCATCGAACCCCAGGAGGAAGGATGAAACACAGGGGCCACACACATACCTATAAACACACATACACAAACAAGGCTGACACAAAAATAGAGCTTGGGCACCAACACACACACACACATACACACACCGCTGACACAAGCACACTCCTTCACACACGAGTATGCACACCTTTATTTAAGTTCGGCATCAATTTTGTGCAAAATTGGTCTGCAGATTATATGCCAATTTCAAAATTGGTTTTGAAAAATATGACTGTGGCTTCGGCAGAGAAGGAGCCCTTTTCATAAAGGTACAAGAAAGCAAGAGTCACGCGATCAGCAACAGACTGAAATCCACACACACACACACACACACACACCACACACACACACAAAGTCTGGTTGAAGTGACCTTGAGGGAGGATTTGGTGAGTGTGTGAGGAGGGAGTGCTGAGTGAGACAAAGTGGGCCATGTTGGCATCATTGGCCACTCAGACGGCGACACACACACACACACACACGTGCACAGAGCAAACAGTGTTAGCTGCGGTAACATTAATGTGTCCTCTTTCATAGATGATTACTCCCAGCAGGAGAGGGGGGCATCTCTTTAATGACAGTCTTTCACACCCAAACACTCCCACCAGACAGGAGGGAGGGAATGGAGGGGAGGGAGGAAGGAAAGCGCAAGGCGAGGACGGAAACGGGGAGAGGGAAGGCACGAGGAAGCGAGGGAGGAAGGAAGAAAAAGAGGAAGGGCAAACGAGATCGGGGTGAAAAAAGTAAGACTTATGGTAAAATGTCAGGGAAGATGAAACGAAAAAAGTGAAAAGGTGAAGGTGGGATTAGTTTTGGAGAAAGTAAAGAGTAAATAACGTAAAAAGGTGAGGAGTGCAACAGATGTGTAAGATGTGTATAAGGTTGTCAGTGTGTTTGTGTTTGTGTGTGTGTGTATGAGTGTGTGTGTGCACAAGAAGGCGATGTGTTCGTCAAGTGCCAGCCAACAGATGGTGTCTAATCTAAGGAGGGTAGCACCCCTCCTCAGGGCACAGCGGGAGCTGAGGACCCCAAGTGGTGCTCACACAGTCATCAACCACCAACGGACTCACAAAACAACAACACACACGTGACTCATGCACTCAAACATGGCGCATAAAAACAGATTTTTCCACATTTAAGTGTTTAAAGGTCTTGGGGAGTACTACTGCATGTATAAATTACCTTCAGTGATGGCACTTGGTGGCTAAGTTGCATTGTGGGTAATGTAGGCACCAGGTTATTTGCGGTAGTACTCCCCAAAACACAATTAAATGTGTGAAATCAAATCAGTGCAGTATGATTGTTTAGACATGCCAAATGAAGGGCTAGTGCACCCAAAACATCATGTTTTCTCGTTCAGTACACTGGAGCTGAATTGCATTTCTATGTGATGCTCATAGGACTGGAAAAAAAATATATATAAAGAAATTCAGTAACATGTCTTTCCACAGCGCATGCCCCACTTACTCTGGATAACCCACAAAACACAATGTCAACAGTTCTCCATCAGATCTACTATGTAACTATGAGAAGCGTTGAATGATTTATCCAAATGTTCAGGGAGAGGGCAGAAATCTCAGGGAAGGGATACCACAAAACAACTCAAATAGAAAAACTCTGCACTCATACTTCGTGAGAAAATGTGTCTTTTTCTTGTAATTTTGGTGAAATGACCCTTAAAGTTAGAGGTTAATTCACTTTCCCACTAAGTTAATTTCAGGGTGAATTTTCCTCGGTATCATATCACTAAAAACATTTTGTCATCAAACGGCTGTCACATCCAATCTGTCACAAAATTAGGGGTTTTTTTTCGCAGTTACTTTTTTTTTTTTTTATCCGGGGGTAGATTACGATGAATGAGCAGGTGAGGGTGCAACGTGAAGAGCACTCAGCGCTAAACACCGGCTGTCAAGCGCGTGACTTCTCCTCTGTGGCACTGTCTCTCCAACCGTGAGGCCACCCTGTCTGCCCTCGTGAAATAACGGTGAATACATTTCATTTATTTTGGTTCGAATGCAGCCTAAAAGTGACTTAACCTAAACCACGGATGCGTGCTCAGACACATATGCACACATCCCCCCGCAGCATAATGTCTGTGTGGCTTTGCGTGGTGTCTGAGTGGTGTAGCTCCCCCCCCCCCCCAACAGTGCTGATGCTGCTGTGACGGCTGTCTGAATCAGCAAGATCCAGCATTGACATGACTGACTTACTGGGGAAGGTACAGCCAAGTGGGAGCCGAGGGGTGAAGGTGTAAGTGTCTTTTTTTTTTGTCTGTGTTTGTACGTACGCATACTTGGGCTGTGGCTGTGTGCGCGGGGCCATAATCTGCGGTGTGTGTGTGTGTGTGTGTGTGCGGAATGTGAAAATGAGAGGAGAAAAAAAAAAGGTGGAGAAAGTGAGAGAAGGGACCAGGAGAGGCATGTGGGATGAATTAGGCATTTTCTGTTTAAGAAATGGAGGTCTTGAAGGCCTGATGAAAACCTCGGCGTGAACAAAGAGGAACTGTTAGTCACACCGGCCCCCCTTGGGCCGCCCCGTCCTGTGACAAGCGGTTGAATCAGAGGCCATTTAGGCGGTAATACACAGAAATAATAGCGTCTCCAATCAGCAGCTATTCTAATAGGCCTAAATTACTCAGCGACACCACCCAGTCAATTTTGAAGTTATTTTTCCCTGAGCCAAATGTCTGACGGGGACCTATTGTATTTTTTGTCATGAATATCCAAAGGGACTTCGCAGAAATTGCAATAGCACAATGGAGCAAGGGGGACCGTTCCCTTCAGCAGCCGGCTGTGATGAGCTGAGGTGTGTGTATTTAATTGTGTGTCCTGCACACGGGTGTATCCAATCACGTGTCGTTGCTCTGGAAATAAGCCGATGTTATAACAAAATAATTCATGGGAAAAGAAGATACACGCATGGCCCGCTGTAATACAAAGTGAAGGTGACTCGACGAACAGAAAAGGTGAACGAGGTCCTCGTCGCTTCAAAGGGTCCATTCCTCAGAGATATGGGTCATTCTGTCTTTGTTTTTTTTTTCTTTACTGCCTTCCACGGCGCCTTTTTTAAATTCAGTCCATATAACCGAGCACTTTACACTATTAAACCCTCCCTCACCCCGCCCCCACGGCAGCTCGCGGTGTCTGATCTAGAGACACAGGTCATTTGTCATCAAAGAAGGGGAGCTCGCGGAAACAGCAAACCCAGCATGGGAGCTCCACACTGGGCCCTGACAGCTCTCAATGCTGCTCTACAAAAAAATCGCTGAATATAGCCAAGCAGTCAAGTAGAGGGAGACGGGGACGGAGAAGTGGTGTCAGTGTGCTTCCGACTGCATGTCAGTCCTTCTCCCTGCTCGCCGTGTTTGTGTATGTGCGCTCTGGCTTACATGTGCTCGCCTGTTTGTGTTTTCTCTCGGGACGCCACCCGTCTGGGGACAAAGAGAAGGTGAAAGCGGAGAGGACTGCAGATGGAGTCGGCTCTGCATATATAGTGTAACCTACAAGCGCAGGCCATTGACTGTATGGATGGAGCTGACGGGTCTGAAAAGGGAAGCCAGCGGACAGGAAGTGCTTTAAAACTGCATTATTGTTACTGGCCAGCAGGGGACGACTGCACTGGTTGCAAAAAGGAATCTGATTGCATGTAAGCTTATGAGAAAATGACCCTACTTCTCACTTGATTCAGCACCCCAGTAAACAGTTTCCTAATTAGTTTATGGTCTCAATTGCAATCAAATAAACTAAAATAAATACAAAATTATATCAAAAAAATGATTAAAACACAATTATTATACACTTTTTCCAAATTCATACAGTGTTTGCTCCGTTTCTCAGTCAGCTCCAATCAGGATAAGATCCACAGCTCCACCCTCTTGCCCCAAATATGGGTCCAAAAAACTAAAATAGCAATGGCCATGATGCCAAACGCATGGCTTCAGTATGGCAGTTGATAAACCAATCAACTGAAATACATATACACCCATGTACAAGATCCACACAGACTACGGAAGTGTAATGGTGTAGTGTAAGATGCATGTTTGCTTTCTCTGACCTGATCTGACCCCCATTACTTACACACACACACACACACACACACACACACACACACACACACACACATGCACACACCCAACACGCCCACATGCATTCAAACTCTCATTTTATGCCATCCCGAGGAGGAGGAGGCAAAAGGTCACTGTGAATGCATTCTCTACCTCTTAAATTGTTTCACCTTTATGCATTACATCTTAGCCTCAGTGAGAGGTGAGGGGGCGAGGAAAGAAGGTGGGAGAAGAGAGTGGACGGACTGGAAGACGAGGTTGAGGAAAGACACGGGGACGAGCCGAGTTAACGACGGACAAAGGAAACAGGTAAAAGGACAAAGAACAAACGGGACGCCAGCTAAAGAATAGCCGCCCCCCCGCTGTGACACTGTTCTAGTGTGCGCTTGTATTTTATCCCAGTGTACATGCAGATCCTGTATTGATTTGGGCTGCAAGGGGTAGGCGATGGCAGAGGGGTATTAAATAAAAGAAGGGGTGGGGGGGAGGATGAGAAAATCAATTCTCCCTGCTTTAATGGCAGACATCCCTCGGAAAAAAAGAGGAGAGAAAAAATAAACAGTGGAAGGAGAAGGGAGGAGGAGAAGAAATAAAATAGAGGAGTGTCGGTCAGCAAGCCAAGCCGGTTCATTTGAGCCAGTTTATGGTAGATCTCCTTTCTCTCTGCACACTCGCCTCAGCCCACACTCCTCACTGTTTTTTTGTTTTTTTTGTCGCTGGATGCTCCGGTCAGCACATTCAGCCTCTTTGTCTGCAGAACCTTCACCTTTTCCCTCTTTTGTCAATAACCATATTGCTAGCGAGGGTGGGTGGGAAAGGCACTGAGACACACTCGAACGCACACGCACAGGTAGAAAACACACAGTGGCACACGGACACAGGCAGGTGCACAAAATGCATAATACAGCTCACACACAGCCAGGCTGAATCAGGTTGGAAGCCAAAAGAATACTTGTTTTCTACGTGTGTGTGTGTGTGTGTGTGGATGTACAGTAGAGTCTGTGTGTGTGCCTGACTTAATAACATTGCGTGCCAAGAATCACCCAGAGAGATCCTTTTTTTTTCTTTTTCTTTTTTTTTTGTGGGCCCAACACGTGACCCAGCCTACCCCAGCCTACATCGACAGCGTAAGCCAGACATCGACCACTTATCTACCGGCCGCCACCCTCCTCCTCCGCCTCGCTCCACCCTCCACCCTCCACCCAAACCCCACCAACGACACGGGACCAGGCAAGCGTGAGAGAAGGGCTGGCGATAGACACGAAATATGGCACGAAATGCAGAAACGGAGCCCCTCAGAGACACAGAGCGGAGCGCACAGACGTCTCAGCCGAGCCTACAGTGTGGTTAACTTCTGGCATGCCACGCAGGACCGGTGGCAGCTGTTCTTGAGAGAGACGCCATGACTGGATGGAAAAAAAAATCTTCCCGGTGTCGAAGCAAGAGGCGAGAGGACTATTTAACTTTTTTTTTTTTAAATAGCACGATTCCCTATTAAACTAAAATACCCCTCGTGCATGAAAACACAGTGGGATCTTAATTCATACGAAGTGTGAAATGAAACTAGCGTATTTGCATGTTGTGGGACTCTTTGACAGGACAAATATTCTATATGGTGTAATTTTTATGATGCTTTTCAAGCCCGATTCTTTAAAATGAAATTTTTAAATCACTCTGACATGCAATATCCTCCATCCAGATGGCTAATATAATAACGGGAAAATCACATCTTTATGTCCGCGGGTGGGTTTGGATAACCTTTAAATCTGCGGTATGCGGGTGATCTCCTGCTACTCTGCAACACGTCCCCCTGACCTTCCAATTAGAGCTCACTACCCAACAGCGGCAACACACTAAATCTTCCCTAGGCTGCAGGTTTGGACACCGGTATAAAACAGCCTGCTATAAAATCATTACTGGGCTGTAAAACACTGGAAAAATTCACAATTAAAAGACCGGCAGAGACACAGAGAAAACAAAGCCCGGAGAAGAGGAATTAAACTGGAAGTAAAACATCGGCAACGGCGGACACAATAACATACACTTCCACTGGGTGATCAGCACGTACGAAATTAATGGTTTCTCTATGGGGGTTTCAAGGGCCACGACGGAACAAATGTAAATTGCCACTGAGACTTCAACAACTCAAACCCTAACGATGAAAGTGTTTACACATTAATCCATATGATAAGCTGTGGCAGTCGAATAATAACACATCAATCATGAATCCTGCGTCGTCATGTATCCTGTGCGGGCAAATAAACATATGGCCGATCGGCGCGTTGCCGCGTGACATTTAATTAATTGGCCGTTTGCGTCAAAAAACTGCACATAAAAATAACACATGCTTAGACGAATGTATCAAAAGAGGCAGTCGCTCATTCCTCTGTCAGCCATGCGGGCATTTAAACTAAATGCCAATCCGTGGGCATTAGCAGTGGCATTTCCTGATGAGTCTTTTTTTCCTTGATAGTGCACTAATTAGGGCTGGAAAATGACGAGGTTTCACTCGTGACTGTGTTGCAGAGAGAGATATATATTTCTGCGGCGTCGCTGCTGTCCATAAAAAACACAAAAGCCGCGTAGAATGACTGCACAGTTACACGTAAATATGCAGAAAAGGGGAATCATTAGCGAGACAGTTAATGGTGGAATAGGATGATAACACATCTAACTGCTGTACAATCTAATTAGTGACACCCTAATAAGCCATTATATCATATTAATGACATTAACCGGGGGACTGGGAGCGCGACGACGAGGGCTCGTGTCAGGCGCGTGTTAAAGGTCACGAGGCAAACAATTAATCGGATGCAGGTCCCCATCAGATCTGGAGTCAGAAATCGTCAACTCGAATTAAAAGTGAAACTGTGTTGCTTTATGCGCTGAGTCTGCACATAGATCCAAGACGTGTCCCAGTCCGCTGTGGGAGGAGGATTCCCTCAATTAACTTCACAGTGAGACAGAGAGGGGTCTAATCCATACCTGCTAGTGCCAATAGCATTCCAGCACTGGCACGCTGAGCCAAGCAGTAAATAAATAAGCATACGAGCTCAATGAGGCAGACCGGCCAATTCAGTATGTTCTACTGCGGGGATGACCAAGAGTAAAATCCACAGGAGGGCTTTGCTCGTATTGTCTCCTCGCACCAGAGCGGCAGCGTTGTTTACTTCATATGAAAGTGTTGATTATTAAAGTTTCCTTTAATTAAAACTATTTTTTCTCATTTGGGATATCTTAAAAAAACAAATTATTCACGTACAAAAAGAATAACTGCAGGACCAAAAAAAAAAAAACAGGCATTCTGGTCCTCGCAGCTTCTCTGTTAATAAGATAAAGGCGAGTCTCTAAAGCATTTAAACACTCGAAAAGATAAAAACAGTCATTCCAGAGGAGTGCTGCAAAAGACAGCTCGGTGCAGCGTTTCGCCTGTAGGAAGAGAACAATAAAACAAATCAATGGTGAGCTTGTAAATGCTGCTATTTTAGTTTGAAATAAGAAAGAGACTGGGATTGGAAATAACTGGGATAAGACCAGGATTAACAGGCCCTCTATCACTTATCGATCCACATTTATTACTTTTAAATGTGGGTAATTGGGGGGGGAGTTTGGTGCAATCTCTGTCTGCATCTTTATAGAATGGCTCCAGTAGGTGTATGGGCCTTAAGTGCACTCGTAAATTGTCTTTATGAGTTTCTGAGACATATCGCTGCTAATGTTTCCACCCGACGGCTTTATGGCCACATTGTAGCGACTCTGGTGAGAGATACTTTCTAATATATTGCAAAAGTGATGTTGACAAAAAGAAATATACGGCCTGGATCTAAAGCTTTCGTTTAAGTGATAACGACGTGTTTGGCACGGCGGCCGAAGTGAATGAGCGGCTTGTTTTAGGAAATAGACGAGAAGAACGAAAGAAGAATTTCAATTCCAGCGACAATTAATCGGCCACTAGTTTGCTGATTTACTTGCAGTTGAGGAATGTGACAAAGTACTTTTACTTGAGTACTGCGCTCAAGTCAGAGTTTACTTACTGGTAATTTGCCTGAGTATTTCTATTTTGTACAGTTTCATACGTCTACATCTCAGATGATATGGTACTGTTACTAGTTTTTCAGATTAAATCTTTCATGCCTGTCTGTCTAGTGAAAACCATCCAAACATTCTGATTTTGAATAAGATTCCTTCTGATACACTGCAGGCCTGAGCGTTCCCTGATGTGTTGAGATTAGATAAATCAGCTACTTACAAACCCTCCTGAAAATGCAGCTTGTCACAAAACCGAATACAGGGCTGCTTGTTCTCAGAGATAAAATGGTCCTCGCAGGACAGAGACGCTGTTATTACAGATGATATTATAGAATACATTAGTAGAAGTAGTTTCATTAGCCTGAGTTTAAATATCTACAGCAGTAAAATGCAACATACACATAAATAAAGTAGCAATGGTAATCCAAAAACATCAGATAAAACCGGGGGTGGAATGTACTCAGATACATCTACTCAAGTAAATATTGTCACACTCTATGTTTATTGAATACTGTAGTTACTAGTTACTTTGCAGATGACATGCTGCATTAGAGCCAAAAAAGTGATGTTTGAAATGTATTTATTTTATCCAATGTTGAACAAAAAACACACTGATTATGATAATCAGCCGGGCCAATAAACAGTCAACCCACATACCTTATATACACACGTAAATATGTACAATTTTCTTTAACTTGTTCTTTTGGTACATTGGAACACTGGATATAATACTACAACACAGCCAGGAACCATTTTACTGCACGATGTGTATATTTACTTTTGATACTTTAAGTCAGTTTTATGCAACTTCAACTTTTACTTGAAGTGGAGTATTTTCAATGTCGGTATTTGGAATGTGGTGTTTCCACCATGCTTTACTTGTGACCAGGCACGGTCAGTGTATCTGCCATACGTGTAATAACCTGATATAATCGAGTAAATCATTTACTCTAGTTGCGATTAGAGGGCAAAAAGCTGAAGTAATAAGAGGAATCAGGAAACCGACCATAATAAGAACAGCATGTAATACTGCTGTGATACTGTATTAGTGTGTTTGTGTGTGTGTGTGTGTGTGTGTGTGTGTGTGTGTGTGTGCGTGCGTGCGTGCGTGCGTGCGTGCGTGCGTGCGTGCGTGCGTGCGTGCGTGCGTGTGTGTGTGAGCACTGGCGCACACTGTGTACAACTCCCTGCATTATTCTCCAGATGTTCTCTTTCACAGCTCCGTAAAAAAGACTACCGGCATTCAGCCGCCTTTTCTATTTTTCCGTCATCCCCACTCCTCCGACTCACACCATCCGATCCCTCCATCAAAGCGGAGCCACTTTGCCAAACATGATCCCTGCCTGTTGTGTGTTGGTTTGGTTTCGAGAAGCGGATTAAACAGTTCCCACCAACCCTCTGATGTGGACCTTATCTCAGGTTTCTCTTGACACCGGCAGCGCTGCGGTGTTATTAGAAGCTAAGGGGCTTTGTTATGGAACACAAAAGGCAGAGCTAGGCAGTAGTTAGTAAGGCTTTGTTAAGGGTCATAGAGGTGTTAAATAGACTACACCTGGGGGCTGTGTTAACACCTTCACCTGAGACATTCAAACTTCCATGGAAGGCTGTTCCGTTCAATTGAAGGAGCTCACGGAGAGGACTGGAGGGAAGATGAAAATCTTTCTCAGACAGAAATATCCAACCATATAAAATATCGAGCGCTGGGAATAAACCGTTTAAGTAAAGATGGAGGATGTGCAGCGAAGGGTTAATGAAAATAAAACGTGGAACAAGACAGCGCTTTTATCTCCAAAGGGTGGAGTATTCTTATCGTCTCACTCAATCCCTCAATAGGCGGCCTGTCTTTACTATTGGAACGGAGCCAATCAGGGATCTTCTCTGGAGGTTGCCGTTTATTGATCATTGTATCGCATGGTTGTAATGTGATGTCAATGCCTCTCTTACCTGCCCGAGCAAGCAGGTAGCGAATGAAATCTACAAATCACCGTTTGCAGATGACAGAACATTTGTGATTTCTCCTCCCCAGTTATTCAAAAAGGACCAAAATAAAATATTCACTCCAGAATCAAATTCAATTTGGTTTTAAAAAAAAAAAAAAAGTATTTGCCCACAGAGGAGCCCCGGAGTAACTTTGGGGGAGAAAACAGACCACATTCTGGGCCGGCTCAGCGTCAGGCCTTGTTACTCTGGATCCCCATCTCCTCTCCCTCCCACCTCCTTTCATCCCCCTCTTATCCCCCCTCTCTTCTCCCCCTTTCAGACCAGTCTGGCTGGCCTACACACGCGATCCTCACGCTAGCTGGGCCTAAGCCCCGTAAAGGCTAACACAAGCTCAGTGTAAAAACTCCTATAGGGGCCCACCTCCGTCCGTCTGTCCCCCCCGCACTACCCCACCAATCCCCCTCTTCCCTCCTTGTGCTGCCTGACTACACTTTCGCTTCGCATTACTTCTGCTATTCTAACTTTTCCACTTCTGAGCACTATCAATTATGCACTAGAATAACAGTGGGGCCAGGCTTGGCAGCAGGACATAAAGGCCGATTATGAGTGTGAATAATTCAGCCATCTTCGTGCCATGTTCCTCTTACCAGTGATACAGGCAGGATGGCTTTGCTGCTAATGTACGACGGCAGACGCAGTCTGACCTGGCCCTAATGTAAGGACAGCTCTCTTCAGAGGGGGAGGATGGAGAGCCGGGGAGGACATAAAAAGTGTGGCTCTGCTGCATTATTAAAGTAACTGCGAACCTGATGTCACTCAGAGATCGACATGTCTGACACTGTCGCAGACGCGGCCGCTGACACCTGTCAGTCTGTTAACAAGAAATCTGGGAATCCAGGGCCAATCATTAAACAAAGTCATCCAGGTAATCACGTAATTCATCGGCAACCTCTGTAAAGTACAAATAAGTGATCAACTAAAAGAATACTTTCGAAAAGAGCAGACAAAGAAAACAAGCTCGCACATCACAGATGTTCGTGGTTAAGGTCACACGAACCAGACGAGCAGACAACCTCCAACCACCTTCATGTTCGCAACATGTCTACCTTGATTTCATTTTTCATGAATTGCGTGCGAAGGTTTGCAAGTGCTACTCTTCTTAGAGATCACAAACAGTAATGAATATTTCATCACTCCACCCAAAGCTAAGCACGCACTCTAATCCAATACGAGGAATGTGATGCATCTCTTCTCCCACAGGCTAATAATCTGCTTCAACTCTGTTCCTCATAAAAAGTAATGCCACTTAACTATCTGCAATCTGTGGGCCTTTTCCATAAACACAAAGAGAAAAGGGCAAGTTTCAAAGTTTTAAATCCATTAAATACGACCGAGGGAAAATATGTTAAAGGTGCACTACGTCGTTTTAGGGAAGAGATTTGAATCAAGGAGAAAAATCTTTATTGATGGATTTTTTTATGCCTACATGAAAAAGATCTTAGGTTTCATGATTGAATAAACTGAATAAGCAACGCAATTTTATACTGTTGTACTCTGTTTATATTTGGCGGACCCTGCAACCTTTCTAGTTTCAAATATTGTTCTGGGGACCTTATTTGTTTATTTGTTTAAAACAGTTTGTTTATTCAGTAATGGAAAAAGATCTATATTTTTGAGTTTGTATTATTACCTTATTTTTTAAAAAAATAAAAATGTATTAATCTACTGAAAGAAAAAAACTGAAATGAGATATATAGATATAGATATATAGATATATAAAATTGGCAAAATTCAGAAAAGTTAAAAAATTAATTAAATAAAATTAATTTCAGGGCTTTTGTATTGTATTGCATTTTTATTGTAGATGTTATCTTGTCAACCACTTTATATGAAAAAAATGTTTTGTTTTAAATTGACACTTAACAGTAACAAAAACATTTTTTTTTTTTTTTAAAAAAAAAGGCAAAAATTAAGGAATTTTATTCAACAGCAGCTGCTACTTCTTGGAATCAATTTGTCTTTTAGTTGTTTATAATTACATTTGTAATGTAGTTTATTTTAAATAGATGCGATTAAAGTTTCTTTAGTTAAGTTAAGTATCTTCACCATTAACAATAACTATTTTTAAATTCGGTCTTCAGTGGCAAAATGCTCATTATGAATGTGAATTTTCCACAGAGTGTCTAAAAAATGTCAAAGGCTCGTTCACCTAAAAAGCAGCCAGGCCAAACACTGTGTCGCTCCTGGAAAAAAAGAAGAAAAAAAAGCCCCTTCCCTCCCTGTTATTTGTGCTTCCGTTTGCTTCGTACGCACTAATCCCGGCTGGAATGTCTCCGGTCGTGGAGTCCAGCGGCTCCGAGGAACAGAACAGCAGGTGAAACTGAACTCCCTGAGGAATTGTCCCGCCTCACAGCTACTCCAGTAGTTTCTACTGTACGGTTCAAGCAGACCCTCTGTTACACAAGAGCCCAAATGTGCCGGAAAATCGCTTATTTGTGGAATTTGCGAAAATAAATTTAACCATAAAAAAAACAAGAAAAAATCAAACACATTAACTTTTCAAACATGATATCTAAACAAAGCGTTATTCTTAGACGTCTGTTTTTGTTGTTCCTGCTGTAACTGATCCCAGCCTGGTGAATTATGGGCAGATTATTACAGATTATAGATTATTCGCCTGCCTATCTAGTTATCCCTGCTGAGTAGCTTTAATCACTGTTGTCTAATTGATGCAATTTCTGCCTGTCAAAATTTCAAATCAAACGCCGATTCGAGCAGCGCTGCCATTTTTAAACCTCTTTGTGTCTGCAGCGTGCTACGTTTTTCTTGGTTTGGCCGCCATGTTTCCTGACACACACACACACACACATACACACACACACACATTGTAGCTCTGTCTCTCTGTGTTGGAGTTGAGTTGAAGTGGGGAGGGGGTTAGGGTGGTGCATGTTTTTAAAAAAACATTAAAAGGGAACAGAAACAGAAAGAAGAGCAGGAGGAAAGAGAGAGTGTGGCGACTGTCAGTCATGCACTGCAGCCACAACACTGAGCCTAATGCTGACAGTGGGCATGCTGGGTCACCTCAGCAGGACCCCTTGAGCCAGGTACAAGGACGGTCCAGTTAAAGATTTGGTCATCCTCAAATGCAGGAGGAGAGGAAGGGAGGGGAGGAGAGGACAATATGGCACGAAGAGCAAAAGAGCGGGAGGAAGCCGACTGGCCTATATTCCAGGGATACTTGGCGGGATGGGGAACAGAGGGCATGAACTGGGTGGGGGGGATTAGAAAAAAAGGAGGAGGGAGTTGTATCGAAAAAAACCCGATGTTTGGTCAAAACCGCAGATGTTGCACAAACCCCGGAACCAGACCGCAGTCGTGATAACCGTCATCGTCACCTCGCCAATTTACGAGGCGAGGTGATGACTGTCTCAAGGTGATGTTTTGGCTTTCAAAGATCAACAGTGAGATTAAGGACTTAAAAAAAACAAAAACTTTTGTATGCATGACTAGGCTGGCAAAAGGAAAAAAAAACAAAAACACACTCCTTAGGATGTAACCATAGGCAGCGCTCATCACCTCTGTTTATCCGAAGGGCTTAGGCCACTTTGGGGACTCCCCTTAAGTCTCACTTATCTCATTAGACCCTTAAAACTGATTAATACGAATGCCAGCAGAGGCCAGCTCAAGGCTTTCTTAGGAAAGGAGGGAAGGAGGAAAAGAGGAGAGAGGGATGAGGGTGGGGGGATTTTAGAGGGAGGGGGTTTTTGTGTCTCCGGACAATGAGCTGATGGCTTTTTAAGCCTCTCAGTGGCTCTGGGTTAATACCCCGGGCTGCAGTCATGGGATAGGCCGCGGTTCAAAGGCTGCTGCACTCTAAGGCTCGCTGCTCGCTGATTTAGAGGAAGAAAATAAACAAGCAGGATAAATACCACATCTCCTGCAACTTGAACCTCACTCAAGAAATAATGAACTGCCTTTCCAGACCAGAGTGGTGTGTGTTTGTGTGTGTATGTGTGACTTTGTCAGTCTACGTTCTTTAGGGTGTCACATTTGGTTATGTGGGATAATGTTTGGAGTAAGCCAGACCAGTCAGTTCTGGGCTCAGATGAGAGGAAGGGGGTGAAGATGGGATTTATCACACATTCCCGGGATCAATCGTTTTTCCCTTCGGGGCGTGGAGCTAAAAAAATAACACACACACAGTACAGTTTCACACAGGAATACCAGCAACCGCACATAAACAAAGGCCGACGTGCACACGCACACCGACGCACAATGCAACTTTCACAAAATGGGAAAACTATCAAGCGGCTCTCGGAGGAGCAGGCTCAGAGAATTGGGTCAAGAATAGTGCTGTGCTCTGCTTTAGTAAAGGGTGTGTGTTTGTGCTGCTTCATTAAAGCGGGCCTCCGTGCCGAGGTCGGCTCAGGATAACCGCGCACACACACACATTCACAAATTACTACGCGCGCGGGTTGCCAGCAAACAGACATGGATACCCAAAAAAACAAAAAGCTCGCCGGTCCTAACATCAAACCCAGATTCAACTGTAGCTGTCAGATTCACTTCTGTGTTATGCATTTTTAAACATGATTTAATATCTGTTTGATTCCAGACTCTTCTCCGCACTGAGATCAGACAGGCATCTGTTGCCTCATAAAAGGCCGGGAGCCAGGAGAGTAGATCTGGAAAAAAAAAAAGAAGATCCTTTCGTGCCAAAGTAGTGTTCATTGAAGTTCAGTTACACTAATTTTGAATTTGGATGAGGCTCTTTTTTTTAACGTACAGTATGAAAGACCGTAAAATTCTGTTTAGTTTTTCCGCTTCGTTCCATTCAAAATCCCATTTAGCCTAACGAGATGTCTGCCGTTTGAGTTAAAATCACAATAATCCACATTATTCATCACATTGACAGGAGCGCATCGTCTCGTGACCTTCACCTGCGAAGTAGATCTACTTCTGAGGACAAAAACAGCTCATTCTTGTTGCACCAATTTGTCTCCGCAGCAGATATATAGCATTTTGGAATGAAACCCTCCATTAAGCCGCTACATTACACACACCCCGGCGTTCCCGACTGTGATGCATGTGTTTCGGTGGAAAATGCACTTTCAAGGGCACAGTGTGCAGTGTGTCACAGTAGTTAAGAGCAATATGCAACTTAGTAGCGCAGCGCCAACCCCCAAGTAAACACAACCCTGTGTGTGGGAGTCTTCGGTGTCAGAGGAAACAAAGCAGGGGTCTAAAAACCTGAGCAGGCTTAATCCTCTCCTTGTAGAAAAATAGCCCCGGTGTCACTAAACCCGGACCGCAAAGACGACACCTCCTCGGGGTGAGGACCCGGAGTCCATCCCCTGGAGAACCACCACCAACCAACCAACCGACCACGGGAGGCAGACGGAGGGCCAGCCAGCCACATGCATCTTTAAACCCTGGCAAGGACAAACAAGGAGGGGAGGGGAGGGGAGGGTGAGCTGGATGGCATGGAGGGAGGCAGATGAGAGAAAGAAGGAGAGAGAGAGGATGGATAAGGCTAGTTGGAAATGAGGGGAGCTGCCACCTCTTCCTCTCCAAACACTGTGTCACCCCTGGCTGCTACATGCCTCTCTCCCCCCCTCGTGTCTGGCGCTCGCGTTCTACTCCTCCTCTCCTCCCTTTTTTTCTGTCCGAAAGGGTACTACATCTTCAGCTGTGTGCTCTCCCTCCCCCCCCCCCCCTCGCCATTCACACCATTCTCCCTCACTCCTCTCCTTTGCCCTCCCTTTTTTTTTTTTTTTCCTCCTCTCCCTCCATTTAAGCGCATGCATTACTTTCAGCCCCGGCTATGTGGAGTGGACAGAGAGAGCAGAACAATGGCCGCCTTTCAGTCTCACGACCCAGTATTGGAGGGGGGGGGCATTGGCTGCTAGTATTTTTTTTTTCTCTACTGTCAATTCAAAACAAGCTAATGCAGCTAGCTTATTATTGGCACGTCTCGCCGCAAAACGGTAGACTGAACAGAGTGAAAGCGACATTGTTTTAATTGTTTGTTTGTTTGCACTTGTGTTGGTGGAAAAATTGTTGCAGGAGAGGGAATTTCTTTTAGAAAGAGGTGTTCGTATAAAAAAACGCCGCCCGGGGATCAATTAGCCCTCTCACCCGAATTCACCCTTTTTCGTGGCCGCGCCAACGCAAACACAGCAAAAAGGGCCGAATGAAAACAAGAGAAGGCGCCCAAGCCATCCAAGAATACTAACCACATACAGGTGAGGAGGTGATAACACCGTCTCTGGCTAAAAGTAGCTCCCTGTGACGTCTAAGATTTCTATTCGGGGATATAAACGTCTGGAAATAAACCAAGGCGATTGTCTCGGCAGACCACACGATCGTACAACCCCCTCTGTGTGTTTCTCAAACCGGCGAAGGCGAATTACCTCATGAGTCATTTACAACTGGCTGCAACCCGTCAATTAGGTCTTTATTCACAAGCTGGAGATGTGTTCTCTTCTGGGATCTATTCTCCACACTGCTGCCCAGCTAGAAAAACATCCATCCACTCCCCCGCAAGCCCCCGCCCCCCCAAGTTAAATAAGGAAAACGGCAGTGTAAGGTCCGAAGCCAGTCTACCATGAAAGGAATTATCTGTGGAAAATGTGTCTGGCGAAAAAACCTCGAACAGTCTCAATCGTTCCCGTCACATTTTCCAGTCAAACATTGACCGGTGACAGAAAGAGGGAAAAAAGACATTTTTTTGGTAACCCATCAGTTTGTTTTTTGGCCTTGACATGCTGCTATAGTTCCTGTAAATACAATATGAGTTTGACAGTAAATGGGATTAACGAGGTCAAATCAACCAAAGCAGAAAGAGCTGTTTTAAATCAAGCCATTTGCTGTGTAGCTTTCATTCACAAACTGTACACTAAAAATGCTTTGGGCTGAGAGCAGAGGACACAAGAGGGGCCATCAGACCTCTCTCAGTAGCGCCCCTTTCTGGTCAGGGGTGATAGATCAACCGAGCGTTACTACAGTAACAGCTGCTTGTAAGCCTCCATCTTACAGAGGAGCTGAAGAAGGATAGGGTAGCGCCATTTTCAGCCACGAACGAGGACTTAAAATACATAGCGAGATGCCTCGACTGTAGATTTGACCCTTTTTTTGGACCGACAGCAATCCTGTATTCATGTTTCCTCCTTCCTGGGGTCTTAGAAGGAAACATAGGCCTTTTCTGAGAACAGCACAATAGATTTTTCTCTTCCTCTGTCTCCTATGTTCACACTAACAATTATTCTGCTCAGGTGTTCAGTCAAAATACAACTTTGGACTCGCCACATCTTTTTTTTCCCCCACAGCTCCTCTGGGGTGGCACGGAGTAACTTTAGGAAAAATAAAGAAACAGTTCAGGAGGAAAAAAAAAAACTTTCCACAACTTTGAAATTTGGAGTGAAACTGAGACAGTGGGAGCAGGGACAGAGAAACAAAATCTGCCCCTCAACAAACAAACACATGCATCTAGCAGAAAAGCAACCGACTAGCGACAAACGCAAACATTTATTTTTATCGTTCTCGCGGAAGAATAGACATCCTCGCGTCGAGCTTTTGCACATGCAGCCGTTGCATAAGCTGGTTAATACTTTATTGTTTCCAAGTAGAGCCATACAGAGAGCGTTCCCCTGAAAGCCACGGGTTGAATGGGGGCGAAAAAAGACAGATCGCTCAGCTGATAGCGTTTCAGCACTCCGTCTGACCTTGGGAGTGATTACTCTGAAAACAAAAACCTGGACATTAAAATCTGATTCCCCCGAGCGAAAGGGAGGGAGACATGCAACTGAACCGAAGCTGCCATCCAATCTTGCACATAAGAGATCCCATCTGCTCCTAACGTGGCAACTGAATGCAATCTTTTTAAAGTCGCACTGTGTAGTTTTGGAGAAGAAATTCAAATCAAAAGGGAAAGATCTTCATCGACTGATTTTTATATGCCTAAACATACTGACCTTAAACGCAGTTTCACACTGTTTTACTTTGTCTACATTTGACAGACACCGCCACCTTTTCCTAATACTACGTAGTGCTCCTTTAAGGCTCCAATTCAACAACATTAACCTTGGTCAGGCTAAGTAATATTTATCTAATCATGAGCAAACTTTGGATTTCTCATTTAGTGTTCAGGTAAATAAGTCACCAAAATGAAGGTCAAAACACAATATCAGTGGCTCAAGGCAAATTCATACATATATGTGTGTGTGTGTGTTTGAGATTTTTACTTACTTATTTTTCTAACAAAAATCAACATCAGGGCTACACAATTAATCGCAATAATATTTGCAAGATGGCCAAGTGCCATAATCCAAATTGCAGAGGATACTTTTTTTTTAATAATGGAGTGCTGCGTTGATGCCCCAGCCTACAAACCTGGTTCTCCAGATGTAAAGAAACCACATTATTTTAATACAGGGACTCCAATAAAGGTGGCATCATCATGATTTTAATAGTTTTTTACCACTGAAAATGAAAATTGTGCCGCCAAAACAACCATCCCACTAATTGTAAATCATATCACAATGGCAATAATTGCAATGTGATTGTTTTACCATATCCTGCAACCCAACAGAATAATAATGTTCCACTTTTGCAGAAAAATACAATCTAATTTAAAAAAATCAATTAAGTATAAAAATCAATGATTCAATATAAATCCAATTTACAATACAGATACAAATTTATAAAAAAAATAATACATGTTTGGAATGTCTTTTTCTGTCTAGTTGTAGGCCGCCCTTTACGTCAGTAGGATTAGCATATCCAAGACTACAGCCTGACCACCAGGCACCCCCGGTGACAGGGCTGCTTCTGTCCGCCGCATAGCAAGTCCACAAGGGTCACGGCCAAGAGTCCTCCCCCTCTTCCACCGCGCGCTGAAGAACAGCTGCTCTGCCAAGCACATTGACTAAGCATTGACTACTGCCTGCTGGGCTCATTTTCTAGTTAATAGAAAGAAAGAAAAAAAAATCTAATTTAAATGGAAAGTGCATTTACAGGTCTGGTGAGAAAACACGGAGCGGCATTTAAAAAAAATGTAAAAAAACTAGCAGGTTTATTACAATCACACTACAGCATCATCACAGTCTTTGCTGGTTCCTGTGTTTATTTTGCTGCTACCCCTCCTGCCCCGTCTCTCTCTCTCTCTCTCTCTCTCTCTCTCTTTGTGTCTCCCACACTCGCTTGTCCCTGCAGCTCGGTCGGTGCTCGCGCTCTGCCGATGCCACGGGCATAAAAGAATGACAGAGCGAGGGGTCATTAACGAGAACTAATCAGCCCTCAGACGGAGAGACGGAGAGGAGGAGAGGAGGAGAGGAGGAGCGGTGGAGAGAGTAAAACACAGCTCCCAGCGAGCCAGTCAAAAAAATGGGGGACAGGAGGGCGAACACGGGGTCAGAAACGACCTACTTTAGCAGTCAAAACGTGATTTTTCTAATAACATATTGTTGTAAATACACATTCACATTGTTGTAAGAGGCAGATGGGGTGTATGGACTGCCTTCCTTTGTCAGCGTACAGTCTCAGCATTTGCACACACATGCATGCAGGCACAGATTGACGAGACGTTTGTTCACGTCCCACTGGTCTGTGACAGGTAATGAGACGTCCAAGGGAGAAATATGTAATTATCCTGACATCTAGGAGCCTTAAGGACAGGGAAAACAAGCCCTATATGACCCCAAGGCTCAGTTGGTACATTGCATGCACGTGCACACACCCGCATGCGCTCTCAGACGCAAAAAAAAATCCAAACAAACACCAGCCAGACGCGACTGCAACAAAAAGAAAGTTGTCTTTGACACCAGCGAACGCAACTGCTGTACACCATCTCCCAGTTACAGTGCAGGAATATAAAAAAAAAAAAACTACAAAAAAACTACAACACAGAGCAGCGCGTCAGAAAAAAAAGGCTTTCCAGGCTTGTTTGCTCAGCTACAAATTATGCAGCAAAATACAAATCACCTTGAGCAATTTGCATGACCACAACCGCATCAAACTGTTTATGTTAATAACACCCCTCCACTTCAAGGAGAGTTTCTAGTTACTAGTTTGTCATTCACAGGCCAACTTTCTGCTTCGTTATTCCTCGCCGTGTGTGTGTGTATGTGTGCGTGTGTGACCTCTCCCTGAGCTCCTCTCTGAGTGTGCCTGACCTCTGCGCGTCTTTCTCCACCATCAACCGTGGAGGGACTCCCGAAATATCTAATTGTATTCATTCATTTTCTGCGCCCGGCAAGGAGAGAGTGGGAGAGAGGGTGAGGGAGGGAGGGAGAGAGAGAAAGCAGAGCGCCGAGAGGCAGCACAGGAGAAAGGCGAGGAGGGATATGGGGAAGAAGAAAGGGAAGAGGGGTGGGAGAAAGGAAAGGAAGGAAAAGGGCCGTCTCTTCGGCATTCCAGCTGAGACATCATTAGAGCCGCTGTCTGTCCCCTCATTAGAATAAATACTCACAAGCAAAGACGGTCAGCGAGATAGCAGAGGGGTCAAATCGACCGAGAGAGAGAAATGTCCCTTTCATTTTTAAGTTATTTCAAACTGAGGGAGAACTCTCCGAGGACGGGACAAAAAAAAAAAAAAACTCCAGATTTACTACAAGTACCCTCAAAATAACTTTCCGGTAGGCAAAATGCTAAACACGCGCGATGAAACAGTAGGACAATCTGAACCACAAATGGTAGAACCTAATGAGGAAGGGTGCATGTGTAGAAGAGAGACGGGGAAACAGAAGATTTTTTTTTCCTGACAAACACAACGCTTAGCAAAGTCTCTGGCCTCACGCTGGAGCTGCGATACACAACGGTGGACCGAAGCCAACAACACAGCATAGAAATCCCCTCAGCCCCCTGACCCAGACACCAACAACACAAACACCCAGCAGAAACGGCCGTGCCACCGCCAACACAAATTAGGACGCACTAAAGCAAATATAAAATGTCCACACTTAAACGACTTAGAATTCTGACCACGGGAGAAGCCACATAGAAGGAATTCTAACATTGTTGCTGACAAAAGGTTCCGTTTTCAGACACAAAAAGTCCTTATCTGAGATTGCCCATTCACTGCTGCCTGCTAGTCCAGGCTGTGAACGTGTCCACACCACCGTGTTTTGTCTACCAGTGAGTCAAACAAACCCCGTGAGAGGTGACTCCTCAAGGCCCTTTGGCTTATTTTTGTCTGCGTCTAGTTCACACTTTCTCCAATCATTTTTGCAATAAATGTCACATGCAACGAGGCAATCTTTGGCTCACTTTTAGAGTAAATGTTTTCAGTTTTAAACTTCAAATTAGAAGTTAGACAACCCCCCCCCCCCATTAAAGAAAAAAAAAAGGGGAAACACATGTCAAAGTCTGTAAGTTAAACAGTTTTTCGTTGGTATTTCCATGTGGAGGTTTTCATTTCTTGCTGTGTATTTCAGGTGATTAAGTGAGTAAGCAGAGCGTAACGTATTGCACACCACCATCCAACTTGGGCACAATGAATTAAGAGCCAAACAGATTTTGTGACAAACCCCCAAACTCAAACTACAGCTTTAGTGTGATGGATTATGTAGCCGAGGGTAATTGTGGAGTCTGTGGAAGGGGCGCAAGTTTCATACGGCGCAAAAGGAAAATGAATGGCAACAAATGGCTCTTTTTTTTTTCTTTTTTGCTGGAGGTAGTAAAAACACCGTGTTCACACAACAAGGACGAACATGGAGAAGGAGTCAAACTAGACGCAAAAAATAATGGAATGATCCTTTAAGTCCTATTATTACTCGTGACAAATAACGTAATTGGCGTTCATTCATTTCCACTGTAAACGAATCTCTGACGTGCCTGCTTTGTGGTCACGGGGCGTTCACACGGTAAATTCTAGGAGCAGCCGTGCTTTCGGTGTGACTGTGAAGCCTCGGGAACAAAGGCAGGCACTGGGCAAGTCGCGTTACAGTACCATGCCAGCCCTCCACAGTAATGCATGAAGAAAGGGACTCGATATTTATTAACTGAGTCATCAATAAGACAAGTTTGCTATCTCTCTCTCTCTCTCCGTCTCCCCCGCTCTGCTGTTATGTTACCTTTCTGGCTTCCTGCCTCAGCCCCTGCAGGGGTGAGAGTCAAACAAACTCTATTTAGAGTAAGTAGAACGGAGTGACTGGTGTTAGCAGCATTAGACTCTCGCTGAAAAAACCTGTTTCCTTTTTTCCTCGGGCAAGTCAGAGGCTTCAGAAAAAAACGGATGAGGCTCAGGAAACTATCTATTTCTCTGATTTTTTTTGCTCTGAGAGTAAAAGAAAAGGCACGACATGCATGCAGCCGAGCGGAACACAAAGTCCTGGTTTTCTCTCTCTCTCCCTCTCTCTCTGTTTCACTGCGAGTGTGTCAGATCACAGATTAACAGTAGTTTCGCTTAAATGTCCCCGTTTTTCTTTTTTTTCTCCCCCCCCACACTTTTCTTTCTTCACTCAAACTTGAGAAAACTTGTCAGCACATCTGGAAGATATCAAGTTAACCGAACGGCGAGACAAGTCAAAACTTTTTCTTTCCTTTTTTTGGTCGAAAAAGAGAAAACGTACTGTCTAATGAAAGTATGTCTATCAACGGCAGGGATCGAGATGTCGGCTCAAAATTGTGTTTGCCTCCGTTGGAGAAAGCCGGTCCATAAATAAACAGCCGGGGTAGAGAACCTGGACCACAACAGTCACGGTCTACGGTATATCAGGCCGAGAATCTACGCACCCTGCTAGACCGGCCCCGGCTTCAGGAGAGAAGGCTTACAGTCAGCCCTGCGTTTGTACCCCTGACCACTAATTGCTTCAAGCAATAAATCATGTTTTCCCCAAACTTCAAACTGAATATAAATAGTTGTGCAACAAATTCGGCGTATGCTATTAATGGCTTTGCGCGCACTCGGAGGGTAAGCTGAGGATTTTATTCAACAAATACTAAGTGCCGTTGGCAGTTGAGTGAAAGATCTCTGTAAACTCCGGCAGCAGTGTTTAGACTTAATAAGCCCGGGACAAGGCGGCACAGTCCAAGTCCACAAGGGACTTTTAGTGGGAAACGCTGTCTCGACAAACACGTACACCGAACGCTGAGGTGGACTCTCTCTCTCTCTCTCGGAGCAGAGAGGAGGGGATCGCACAACATCTGAGAAACTTTTTATTTTAACTTTAGCTGTCCTGCTCCGGTGAGGCCCAACTGAGTCAGCAGCACATTAAAAAAAAACAACCCTCGCTTCACTGCTGAGCCTCACGCCGGACACACACTAGTTTTCTTATTAATATGAATGTAAAGTGAAAACGCTTTTTAGTCCTGAAACATTCGACAGCATGTATATATATGAACGTTTTCCTTTTTTTTTTTACGAACAAGAAGAAGTGAGGTCAGGATGTGATTTGTGCCTCTGGGTGAAAAAATAGGGAACAAAAGCAATAAGTAAAGTTTCATTTAGGGAAGTTTGTCAATTTTAGAATGAGAAGGCTGCACACTGTTACATAGAGTTCAAGTTTTCCAAAAGTTTCCAATGGGAGAGTCAAAACTGCACAGCCATCTCCACACTTGTTGGAATTAAAAAAAACATCTTCACAGTTTTATATAATCACGCTTACTTTGGATTTTATTCTCAATGATTTATTTAAACGTCTTTTCGGTTGGATTTCAGCAAGTAAGTCTTATTATTCCTTCGCTTCACATCTGAGAACCTTTCTAACCAAAGTTCATTTGAATTTTTTTTTTTTTTTTTTACTTTTTTACAATTATGTGCTTAATTCAAATGTCAGTGATCCAACATTGTAATGCTGCACACAGACACGCACAAAAAAACCTTACTGAACATTATTTTTTTGCTCAGATTCTCCAGGAAGCGTTTTGCTACCATAAAGAGGTGATTCAAGAACTATTTGGGAGATTAATAGTAGGTGAGCTCTGAGGAGCCGTGAGCTCTTTAAAAGAATCACCATAATATTCTGGTGCTTCAGCCGCACTGTGTGTCTTCTGAGTTTGTCATTTGTCTGCCTTGGTGCCCTTTTTTTTTATAATACTCATGACTCAATGCGCTTCAGATGTGCTGAGGCCGTTGTGTGCCCATACATGTCATCGTGGCAATTGTGCTGATTTTCGTGAAGGAGCTGTTTAATGTTGACTGATTCTTTGAGTTCTAGCTGCCTACGTTTAGTGTCGCCACTCAGACAAAAAATGCTACTCCTAACACAGAATCACGTTCAGCAGGGTTCCTTCTCACAGTTTGGCCTGTACGTGCGCCTCCAACCTAAGTTTCCCAGTGACCTTACACAGTCTGAAGTAAGTAAATGGATGTGGAGATGGATCTGACGGACTTTGTTCTTATTTTCTGGTGTTTAGCCCGGTTCACATAACTGGTGTTAATGGGTCCAGAGGGGTCCAGGCTGAGTGCGCCGGACAGAGGAAACAACACAACACAATGTTGTTGTTTTACACGTTGTCCAGCTGAATAATTCACAGTGAATTACCTGATATTGACACTATCGACAGCAGGTGAAGAGCTACAACAGCAGCAGACGCTGTTACGTCCAGGCCTTATCATTACGCACGGGTTTCTATCGCTACTTTCCCGGGAGGACGCGCTGTTAACGAGCAGCCACGTACTAGAAATAAGACACAGAAGCCCTTTTACAGTCCTGTCCCTGTCCTCAGCTATAGCCTGTACCTACAGCTACTGGCATTATGCCCTCACTGCGGAGAATAAACACACCGATCTGGTCCAGCAAGCCTGCGAACCCCGCGGTTCAAGCAGACGCAGGGGGAGACGGAACACCGCCGACCCCTCCGTGGTAAAAAAAAAAAAAAAAAAAAATCCTGCCCGGTGTCGGGTGCCACTTACTTGGCGTTGGTCCGGTTCCAGAAGACGGCGTAGCGGTCGGCCACCACTTTGGAACTGGGCTCCTGGCTAAATACACACATCAACAGCACCAGGCAGAGGAAGATGACCATTTCCATTTGCAGCATCACTACAGCGAAACTTCGGCACGTTATTCCTCTTCAAGCGGGTCGGGTCAGTCGGACGAGTTGCACACGGGCGCTTCAACCGGGACAGGTGACGGCGGCGGGGTCTCGCTCACATGTGGCCGTGCGCGTCTGGCGCAGCTTGCGAACGCTGGACAAACACAAATGCGCACAACGCGGAGAACGGCGAGGACGTGACCATTCGAAGGGGGCACTTGAGATGACACTTGTTCAGGTTGACGGGGGATTTGAAGTTAGAATAGGGGGGGTGGGGGGGGGGAGGAGAAGAAGAATAAAAACCAGCGCGTCGCGGCGCTTTCTCTCTGATGCAGGGCGACGGTCCGGATGAATCACAGGCTTTATGTCATGCAGGATGTCAGCTCCGGACAGAATCCGTGGTGGCGGCTGGCTAAAATATTTTCTCCCCACTGATGCGCAAACTGCGAGATCGACACGCGCGCAGGCACACACACACACGCACACTCTCTCGCACACACACACACACACTCGAATGCGCAGCGAACAACAGGCAGTGTCTCCGGTTGGTGTGATAATGTTCCCCTTTATGCCGGGAGCTACTGGATACGCAGCCGGTGTCAGGGCAGATGACAACTGCTCGACACTTCTTCTTCTTACTCCAAACCCAGAGCGCAAGGGGGGGGGGGATCAGTCAGTCCGAGATGTGATGGAGAAAAGAGAGGAAAAGAGAGAGAGAGGCTCAATGTGTCCAATGACGCCGTGTGGCGCACGTCAGATGTCCATGTTCTCCGGGCAACTTTTTTAAAGCCGTACAGTCAATCAGTCAACGGCTGGCAGACGGACGGTCACGTCAGACTCGGTGTTTTTCGTCTCCGGGGTAATGTTATCCTTCCTCTGCGATTCCGCCGGGAAGTGTCACGGCCGCGGCGGGGAGGAGTCCTTCTCGGTGCGGGGGAGAGGACGGACGGCGGTGCGTTTTTCTCATGCGCTTCTCTCCGCGGAGACGCTTCTTGTGTATGTCCGCATCCCAAAAGTGTCCTCCTCATATATAAGCCATCGTGCGACGCGCAGGAATGAAAAAAATCTCGCGCTCTCCCATGTGCACGGCGTGTTTAGTCAGTGTCCCCCTTTCTTCTTTCTTTTTTTTTTTCTCTCTTCTCTTGTGTTTGGGTTCAGAAAAAGCCAGGACGCGCAGGAAGGTGAGGGCAAAGGCAGGCAGCTCCAGACGCCGAATGAGAGAGTGGGTTTGGTTACGGCGGAGCGGGGGATAGTCCCATTGGTTTGAGACGATTTGAATGGGCGTCGCTCGAACAAAGCCAAGCCCCTCCTCCCCTGCCTAAAAGCGAGCTAATTCAATTAGGAAGAGGTAAAGCTGGAAGGGGGACGGGGTGGGGGGAGAGGTGCGCAGGACAGGGACAGCTTTTTAGATACTCTGTCAGATCCGAGCGATAAGTGCGCACGACGCGATTTAATTACATGCAAACGGACGCAGCGGAGCAAAGAAGACTCCAGTTACTCTCTCTCTCTCCATTCAGCTCAATTTAAACTGCTTTTAATTTTTTTTTCTTCTAATAACAGGAAATAAGCCTTTTATAAAGTTTTATAACCCAATTAATTTTATTTTATTACATCTGAATATTAGCTCAGATGTGAGTTTATGATAAAGAAACACGGAGAATGTTCACAGATTAAATTTTCTTTTTAATGCCAAACTGCTGATTAAAAGAGCAAGAATTTTCGTTCGTATTTATTTTTTTTATTCTAAGGAATGGAACCCAGAAGATCACATATCTCAGGGAGGGCGGGGGGGAGCTGCCGCCTCACGACCTCTCCATGATGGTGTCACGCCGAGCGGTGGTGGCTGCGCGGGGCTCCCGGGGGTTAGTTGTGACAGGGGCAGCCTGTTGCAGGGGGAAGCAAGACGGACGGGTGGGTTCAAGGCGCCGCTCCAGCGCTCCAGACGCCCCGCAGTGGCGACCGTGCGGGACAGCTGACTCGGCCGGGGCGGGGAGGCGGGGGACAAATCCAAGTTCGAGCGCGCCTGGGGGAACCGCGTCTGTCGTCGCCCGAAATCACACAATTGCTCACAAGGAGGATTTATGAAACTTTAGAAAACAAGCAGCAGGCCTTTATTCAGGTGGGAAATGCCGAACGAAGATAAATGTAACATGAATTCAGACGGATACATTGGGCAGCACGTCTGGGGCGGATTTATAGCGACCTCGTGGCGCGTTTAACATTTACTTTTTCTGCACTTCAGTTTGGTGGAAAAATCCTTTGATATTTTATTTTATTTTGTATTTATTTTCTGCTCTGACCCAAACCCTATTTTAGCTTTTTGTATGTGCGTGTTGATGACTTTTATATGAGTCATATGTTTTTAAAAAGTGTTGTGAACTTGTGTAATAAATAAAAGGTTTTATGCCTTTTATTACAGTCAAAGTAAAAGTGGAAAAATACAAAGTTTTGGGAGCAATTTCCAAAAGTAATATACGCAGAAAGAAGTGTGAGTTGTTTAAAACTTACTACAAAGAAATGATCCAATTAATTTAATTTTGTTGTAGCATGTTTGTGTGTCCTGCTTGTGCTCCATACCATGTGACCAAATGTAAATTAAATTAGATATAGATGTAAAAAATGATATTCAGGATAACAATTTGAAATAAATGAGAAGATGCAGACCTTACAATCTTAAATTGCACCATAAAATCTGTCATCTAATAATCAATGAACCGATTATCTACAAAATTCCGAAGTAAAGTAGACTTTTTTTAAGACTTTTAATAATAATTTGGAGTAGTTAGAAATGTACTTTACTACTTTACATGGTAATTCTGATGTAATTAGTTTCCTGACTTTTTTTCAAGTAAAGTCAACTTTTAAACTTAACATTCGTGATGACTCCAGAGAGGAAAGCAAACATTTCTCGGTGAGCTTGTCTCTTATTTTTGTCTGTAATGTGTCTGACGTATAAAAGGTAAAAACTAAACAAACAAATACAAGAAAGACTCTGAATGTTACGTCAATATAACCACCCTTGTAAGGTCAAGAGAATCAGGTACAGGTAGTCCTAAATGCCTGCTTTCACTCTGTGTGTGTGTGTGTGTGTGTGTGTGTGTGTGTGTGTGTGTGTGTGTGTGTGCGCGCGCAACAGGTGCTGCCGTTTGCCTCAAGGATACAGGAGGAGGAAGAGGAGGAGGAGGAGGAGGCAGAGAGGGGGGGAAAAGGAGAGGGAAGACAGAAAGAGGGAGGAAAGGGTGAGAGGTCAGTTAATATTTTAAGATAATCCTCTTGACCTCTTCCCGCGGACTATTGTAAACTACTCTTACAGCCATCAACGCACATACACACACACACACACACACACACACACACACACAGAAGGACACTGACGTGAACAATCACCACATCTGCACGAGAAAAAGTGTCATCACACACGCACATACTTTCTCAAGCGTGTGCACACACACACACACACACACACACACACACACACACACACACACACACACACACACACAGTAAGTGAGGACACTATCAACTACCGGGGGGAGGAGGGGTGGAGGAGGTCAGCTCGGAGGTCAGCGAACATGGCTGTTTTCACACCCACTTTACAGCCGTGACTGCATTCCTCTCCTGCTGCGTCCCGTCTCTCCCCCCCTCCCTCCCTCCCTCTCTCTCTCTTTCAGACACACACACATACATTAAAAAAAAACACACTTGATAACAAGCATATATGACTGACTGGCTGCATGGTGCACTCTCAGCGCATACCCCCAGCTGTTTTCATTTTCTCTGGCATAGAAACAGAGCTGTTTTTTTCCCCTCCCCATCCCCTTCTTAACCCTGCTGTCACTATCATAGTGGGCTGCGTTGATTACTTCTCGTGCTCGGGGGCTCCATTTTCTCCCTCGGCCCCCGTCTGTCCGTCCATCCGCACGCCGCCGGCGGTGCTGTAGGTGCATAGATGGCTTGAACTCTATTTTCCAAAAAGGTGAGGTTATTTATTTATTTATTTTTTTTACATTTGATTGATTAGGGATGAGGAAAACAACACCAACACAGGCTATCAGTGATCGGATGGTGTGTATTTTTTTTTTTTTTTAAAAAAGGGGGATGCAAAATTTGACAGACTCTTGACGCTGACATGCACCGTCTCTCACATCTGGTACACTTTTGTTATCCTCCCTCGTGACTTTGATGCATTTGCGCACGTGTGTTTATTTCACAATATTAATTTAATGAGGTAATAATACAAAAACTGAATAAATATTTCTTTTTTTCCATCTGTGAATAAGCGAGCTGTTCTCGGAAGGAGAATAATTAGGTCCCCAGAACACCGTACGAGAGCTACAAAAGGTGGCAGAGTCCGCCACATATAAACAAAGTAAAACAGCATGAAATTGTGTTGCCCTTTAAGGTCAGTTTGTTGATTCAGTTTAGTTCAGTCGTGAAAACAAAGAGAGCTTGTTTATTTAGTTTGTTTGGGGATAAAGAGATCTTTCTCTTCTGATTAAACATTTTTCCCCCAAAAACTACACAATGCACCTTTAACTTTGAGGTCCAGTTCAATTTTGCTCATGATGTCTTTTTGATACAGAATAACTGGATTCATCAAGAGGCTCCAATTTGATATATAGAAGTCGTTCTGGCTGAAATGACGAGTGTCTGGCTCCGAGCCTGGGAGTTTTTTTCCTAATCTGTACGCTCACACAGCCAGGGGGGGGGTCACAGCCAGGTGAGATGGGAAAGGCTTGGCTTTCTGTCTGTCTGCCTGGGTTGGTTTCATACCTTATTTTTTTGTAGTGTTGTTGTTCTTTTGCCCATCAGGACAATTAGAGGCCGCATCATAACAGCGACTCATTAAAAAGATGTGAGAATGTGGCTCGGCGTGCCTGGTGTCAACGTGACGGGTCAGGCGTGCCAACAGGCAATTATGGACATGAAAAGCAAAAAAGAGGATCCTTTGAACAGGTACTCTTGGAAATATCTGTCAATTAGAGGCGGGTCTGCCAGCGGAAAACACCAGTCACACTGTTTGGCGTTAATTAAAACTGTGTATACAAACACAACACCTATTTTTTTGTGTGTGTGTGCTGAGATCTATTGGATCTATTAGAGGTGAAGCCCTGAATCAGTGAACGACATCAGAAGAAATGTGAAAACCCGACCGCTGAGTGCAGACAAAGTGGCACCGCTTTGCTTTTAACGTCGTAAACTGTAAAAAGGAAACATTAAATCTGCTCTCAAGACACCTTTTAAAATCATCCTCCCTCATCATCAAATCTCTATAAAGTATCTCTATAGTTTTACAGGACATTAGTAGGGGGAAGTATTGCGTACCTTCCCCCTAATGTTACGGCTGTTTACCGAGCAGCAGCATTGGGATCTAGCAGGCGTACTGGGGATGATCTTCTTCAGACGGTGTAGCACCAAAATCTCATTGACATACAGCTCACACGTCCATAAATATGACGCTCTCTCACAAGCCCGGGCAATGGGATCGTTGTCAGTTAGAATTACAGCGAGCGCTGTGCATGCATCGTGCCCTGTAACCCCATTCACGCTATCTCACGCTGCAAAACCCCGCGAACGCAGATTAGGCCGGGGGTACACATGAGGAGGAAATAGGAATTTCACCTCTTCTTCTTCTTCTTCTTCTTCTTCTTCTTTCTGGCCATTTCAGAAGATAAACATCGTAATTCGCCAGCGGGCGAGAGAGCCCCACAAAGAATCGAATAGTAAGCACTCTGGTATCTGTGTATTCAGTCAACTGACAAACAATTTAATGCCGCGTCTAACCCCGGAAATCAGGCGTTCATCAGTCGGCATCAGAAAAAAAGTGGGTGTACCGCTCTGTATCCTCCTCTGCGTTCATAAACTTGACACAAACCTTTTTCTCATTTCGTCTGAGCTCATGGAGAACATTACCTCCCTCTCTCTCTGTCTCGCTCCCCTCGCTCGCTCTCTTAATTCTCCGCCACCTCCCTCTTTAGGATGCATATTAGATTAAAGATTTTATTGTCACACTCAATGCACTTAGAGCGCTGGCAAACTAAATCACAGGGAGACAGCATGTCATAGAAGAGACACCTTGGGTTGACTAAGTCATGACGAGCCAGCACAAATCGATGAGAGGGACTAATCGGATGTATCTGCTGGGACGGGCCCTGCCCTGAATCCAAATGATGGACACCAGATGGGGACTGATGTTGCCATTAGTACACCATCAGCACGGCAGACAAAGTGATGTAAGGACAAGGGCTTCCTATTCAATGAGGAATCAGGTTTTCAATAGGGACAGCCAAGGTCCTTCTATTCATGGGGGGAAAGGCGGGAATCTAACAGTGGCGACGGTTGCCAGTGTTTGTGTGGGAATAAAAAGAGTTTGTTGTATGTGTGCTTGTGGTCATACTTATGAGGACCACATGTGCTCACAGGGACAGGAAGATGTAGGGAAATTTTGCCAATCCTCAGAGGACTGTGGAGAATTTGAACGAGACTTTATATTTTAAAAAACAGATTTGTCCAAAATGGTGAATGTAAAGGGAATGATTCATCCTCTCGTGGGTTTTGCTTAGGTTCAGGCAACTGAAAACTACTTGGATAAAGTTTGGGAAAGGCCACGGTCGTGGTTAAAAGAGGACTATTCGGAGGGGGCAGGGGGGCAAACTGCGGTCGTTAGTGTCAAAGTTACACATTTTTGAAAGGCAAACAACCAGCACTGCCATCTTCCTGGTTTGGACAATCTCCGTTTGGACGAAGTTTAAGTCAGTATAACTGTTCAAGTTCGCTATGTAGATTTGGAGGATTACAACAAGGGTTTAAAGGTTAAAAGAATAGTAATGGGACACTCTGGGAAGCAAGCCAAGTCTGTAGGTAGTCAAGTCGAGTCAAAGTTTATTATAGCCCAATATCACAAGGCTGCCTTAAAGGGCTCTACATGTAATAGATACAGAACATGAGCAACATTAGCAAAACACAAAAAAACGTAAAAAAGAAAGAAAAAGGAAAAACAAGTGAGATAAAGTTCACACAATGCATTAGAAATGTAATATTTGTCACATACGATAGAAACAGTAATGAGCAGCAATATAGATCATGATAATGCAAATATTGTTTACCAAGATAAAACTGCATTGATCCCGATCTTTACACCCTTACACTTTTACAGTTCGCAAATTACAAACTAGCTAAGAGCAGTTTCACGTATTATCTTTGTACAAATGCTGGAACAAAGCGGCTCCAGTAGAAGCAGCTGCAGCTTTCCTTTGTGTGTAATTAAAAATGGAGAAAATGTAAAAAAATAAATAAAAAATTCTAATTTGTTTGTAATATTTGTCTCTGTGGCCAAACAGCTGTGGATTCAATTTAATATGTTAAAGTTGCTGAACTTGTCCTCGAGCTCGGTTAACTTTACAAATTGGTTTAACACAAAAAGAAAAATCAATTTTATTTACATAGCCCAAAATCACAATCACATTCCCTCAGTGGGAATCCTGACAGTGATCGATGACGTTTGTCCTTAGACCCCCAAAATGTCCCAGTTTTCCCAATAAAAAAAAAACAAAAAAACAAACCCTTGTAGCAGGGGAGAGACATTTAATAAACCTCAGCAAGAGCCCTCAGGAGCGATCATTTTCCTGGAATGGACAGATGTGTAATGGATGATGCGTGTACACAACAGAACAACAAAATCACTGTATACAAATTTAATTGCCGAAATATCGGATACAAGTACAGTAGATCACATGAAATAATGTGAATTCAGGAGGACCATGGTGACCTGGAAGAGGACAGGCTGCACAAGATTAGTAAAAAAAACATATATATATATATATATATATATATATATATATATATATACACGTGTATGTGTGTATTAGAAGATTTAAGATTTAGAAGATAAAATAACCAGATACAACCTGTGAGTTAATTAACTTAATTCGTAGCACTTATGTACATAAGGTATCCTTGATAAACAGCAGCTACGATACTCAGACGAGAGCTTAAAATGTTTGTATTTTTTGTATATGTTTCTATTTTTTCATTCTAACTTTATAAATGGTGATATGTTGTGGTTTCTTTTTTTGTGACAAATGTACTTATTGTACGTCGCTATTGAACAAATGTGCCTGCTTAATGCATTAATTGTAAATGAGCGAGGTGCTGAAAGGTACATTGTGTTACCTTTGGATTTAGATGATTTAGATTACTTGATTTTGAACTAATTATTCAACTTAAGTTCCCTCCAAAATTCAAGGCAGCAGTTGAACTTATTTAAGTTGGAAAAAAAAAACAAATTATTTACAGTGTGGTGGTGGTGATGATGGTGATGAGACTACTGCCTGCAGCAATAGCAAAGACTGTAAGCAACACACCTTTCAACACCTCTGAATATCACTACCTGACATGTTGTATTGAAATGTAAAAAATTACCACAATGACACTTTGTGGTTTTTGGCAGTATGCGCCTGTTTATATCTTGACTGGAAGGGCTGCGGATTTTGTCATTATAGTTTGAGTCTTTGTGCTAAGCAAAGATAAGCTAAGCTAACAAACTGCTGCCACATTAACCAGTGACAGACAGTGAATCAGTGTATTTACCAAAATGTTGATTTCTTTAGGAATTCCCCCTCTATTCCCCCAAATTGTGCAGAATTTCTTTGCCCTTGGCCATTAAAGGTCCTCACAAGTATAGAGAGCGAGGGTGCGTATGTGTAATGTATGTGGGAGCCTCCGCGAACACACATACCACACATCTTTATATTAAAGATCAATCACGTATGTCTCCGAGAGACTTTTGCTTTTAAAGTCTTGAGCCTTATCTGGTATCTCAAAGTAAATATTCCAGAAAGCAGTTTTACTTTCTTGGATGAATGAGAATGTCTGCACGGGCGTGTTTCTCTGGGGGCTTTTGGGACATACCATCAGCAGATAAAGAATTAATAAGAACATTCTTCATTCTTCAGCGGGACGTTATCGGCCAGCGCTGGTGTGAAAACAGCTGTTTTATGTCTGACCTACACCCAGTTTTTCAGCAGCCTCACAGTAAAGCTGTCCGCTTTTTTTCCTCCTCAGTTCGCAGTTTAAATGAACGAAGGCTTGCTCGCACACATACACACACACACACACACACACACACACACACACACACAGACACAAAAACCACAAACAGCCCCCTGCCCCTGTAGTGTAAATGTTTATTTGGCCTGCAACGAGGCAGTTTGTTTCCTCGTGCTTGATGCATTATGTTGTACGATATTTTATCACACGGTGCGCTAATGACATCAGCTCCAGCTGTGTGTGTCTGTGCCGACAATATATATAATTCCGTGTGTGTGCACGTGCTCGCAGAATACACACTATGCATGCGCCCTCTTGCTTAAAATGTACCATTAGCTCCGTCAGTATTGAGCCATTTCTTCTTCTTCTTCTTGTTTTAAACCAAACTTTTCCCCTTTATTAACCTTAAGTGTTTTACCTCCAGCGGGCAAACACGGGGTTAACCATACAGAGTGAATTACTTGGTGGCATTTTATCCTTAGATCTAATTCAGAGACGTCTAACTTATCCTTATTATAGGGACCTGTAGAGGAACAAATGACAAATCACAGTATGTGATAATAAAGGTGACACTGTGAAAATCCCCTTGGCTGGGATCCATCTCATCATTATGAGAGCATTATGAATGGATGTAATAAAAGTGAATTAAGACAGGACACCGCTGATATAGATATTATGAGCACATTGTCCCTCACCTAATGTGAATGGTGCTTCAGCTGGCTTCTGCAATAAGGGCCCCAATTTGGAGAGGCTATCCTCGACTCAGAGTAATACTTACACGCAATCATTACCAAAAAAGCTGGGAGGAGAGAGGGTGGGCATCTATCGAGTCCTCTTTTGTAGTCTCTCTGCTCTTTCATTATAGCAATGAATGTAAAAAAAAGCCTTTGATATCCCTGGCTACAGTGTGCGACGCTGCAGTCATTCGGCTCTACGGGGCCTCGCGTCTCTCTTTGAAGTCCCAGGAAGAAATTGATGTTCCACTGTCCCTTTATGACTCTTCTGTCGAGAGGAAATATAGATTCATAGGCCCAGGACAAAGCTAATAGCCAGACTTGTTCAAAGCAGAGGAGCAAAATAATAGCGCGGCGTGTCAGTTCGAGCCAAAGAACATTAATCTCTTATTAATACCAGTTGATTCTCTTTTCAAACTGTACTTTTTTCTTGCGCTTCTGTCTTCTCCGCCACTCTCTCGTTCTCTCTGGAGGGTGTTGCTCTGTGGAGAAGGCCACCATTGAAGAGCTCAGCTATACATCACTGATGAGGGTACAATGGCATTAGTGTACGCTTAGCCTGCTAATTCTCGCCGCCATTATGGAAAGTTTTCTAATCGGGGCCATTTGTAATTCCGTGCATAAAAGATAAGCCGAGATCCAAGCGTGCGAGAGGGCTTATGACGCTGATCAAATTAAGATCACTTTCTCCCAACAGAAATACCTGATAATGAGAAATACAATTGCTATAGAGAGGATCGCTGACGGGCTATTGACAAAGAGTTTTCCCCCCCTACGGTATTTGTTATGCACATTGCATATGCAAGAATGTAGCTACAGGCCATCTATCTTTCCATATACAGTGCATCTCCCTTCCAGTGGCGTTATGACAAAACATCAAACTTCGACAACTCCTGGCCGAGTGTATGAACGTAAGAATGCTTCGTATCCCCCTGATGCCACGGTAATCCTCCCTCTCCAGATATCAATCAGTCACTGAGATAGACCGTTTCCTTCTCATGTTCTTAATTTGTCTTTTTTTTTTTTCTAATGGAAGGAATGAAGGACATATAAGAGCTCCGGGTGGGGGAACTCACAGGAAACACACTCATGCACAAGCGCACGAAAAGCCGCCAAGGTGACACACAGTTGCGGGTTTGCGTCGGAATGCTTGTGCACACCTAAACACATGTAGCAAGAAGAAGGGCTCGCATTCTCACACGCATAATCACAGACGGAGAAAATACAGCCCCTGGAAATTACGGGGTGGAAACCTTCTGGATGTGCATTTCCTCGGAGAAAATTGTTTAGCGTAATCACATCTGATGGGGAGAGTGAGAAAACCACATTAAGTGGTGTTGGCGCTCTGTTTGGAATAATGAAGATACAGCATTATGAGCAAATATGACTCCATTCAGCTCACAGACGTCATGCTTATAAAATAAATACATCCACAGCTCTGTCTCTCGCTGTGACTTTAGGATTTGTCTTTTTGGGAGCGTTGCCCGCCACACCTGTGTTGTGATGTCACCCACTTTCTCCTCGGTCTTTTATGAAATATGATGTCATCATTCAGCGCCCTGTCCAATGATACGATCCAGGGAAATGTGAGGTCACTCTGCTTTCTCCCAAATGTAACATCAATCACGATGACTTCCAGAGAGCCAGAGCGCAGTCCAAGGCAGGGCCGTGCTCGGGGCGGATCAGCACCTCCTAAAAGCAACGGATCAGGGAAATAATGTCACCGCCGTTTTTGATTTAATGATAGCGTACGCCTTATATTACTGCAATTTGACAGCTTAATTACAATGATTAGTACCAGCGGAACACATGTACAGTGTTTGTTGTCCTCGAGCTTCATGGCAGCAAATAACGAGCGAGCATCTCACACATTCACTGAAAAACATCTGTTCAAAATGTGAAGCGTTTACGGGTCAGTCTACCAAATGACAAAAAAACATTGTCTCACTTAGCTCTAGTTTTGGTTTTGGTTATAACGGGCGGTGGTTGGTACAGCTGTGGTGTCTACGGCTCTGAGAATTCCATGAAAATACATTTTACAGAAGAAATAGGACCTATGAAAAGTTAGGGAGGTCTGTCTATTAACCAGAGTATCAAGGACATTGTCTCTTGCAACAGGCACACAGCTGTTGAATTTTTTAAATCTAATTTTTTAGTGTGGTGATCAACACAGATTTGTATTCACCTCCACTGTGTCGGGCTGGCGGCAGAAATGTCAGTGGCTTAAAAAATCAACAGCATGGTTAGACACTTCTAGAGGCAGCAGTGGAAAGTAGACAAGTGTATTTAATCAAGCACAGTTTTAAGTTGCTTGTACTTTACTTGAGTATTTCCTTTTCCTGCTACTTGATGTCATATTATGGTACAACTGCATAGACAAAAGTATTTCGAAGCTTTTTTGTGGCTCCAGAAAAAGCTGCATGTAATCGTATAAATTGCCTCCAGTGATGTCACTAAATTGTATTGTGTGTAAAATAAAAATAAAAAAAATAAATGTTAAAAAAAAAGTTGATATCTCTGGTACTGTTGTCTCAATTTTAATGCCAGACCAGTGGACTGCTTTTTTTTTTTTTAAACCCTAGTGCCTACATTACCCACAATGTAACGTGGCCACTGATGACATCACTGGGGGCAGTTTCCTCTGGATTGGGGGAGTCATCCCAGGATATCCTGAGATAGCACTTTACTGATTGCTGACGGGGAACTACACAAAGTAGTTTAACCGCCTTTTACCAGCTCCAACATGAATGCATCTATAATTGTAATCAAATAATACAGTATAAGATATTCTGAAATATGCCATTATTCATAATGAGCACTTGTAATTTTGGCACCTTAAGTATAATTTGATGCCAGTGCTTTTGTACTTTTACTTGTAAACAATGTAAATGCATGGATTATGTCTACACTGCGGTATTACGACTTTTACTAAAGTACAAGATCTGAACGCTTCCTCCACCTACGACTAGAGAAGTGAGTGAGATGATGAGGTTTTTTTGTTATTTGTGTGAAGCAAGCCTCGAGAAGTGCTGTTGTTTTTGGATGGTTTTCAACACTATTTTGGATATATTTCAGAATTTTTCACAAGAACCCAAACCGAATGATGAGTAAGACTCTTAAAACAACATTCGCATTACAAAACCAAATCATCCCAGTGTGATAAGTATCAGTATTACACATCCACCCACCAGACCCTCACACCTGCTGGCCAGCAGGCTAGCAGAACGCAGAGGCGCCCTCTGAACCGACATGTTTGACTAATACCAACTTGTCAGCACTATGTATCCCTGCAGCTCAGGATATTGGAGCAATTACCTTCATACAGCACCCCCGAGGAGCACAGGGGTCGTCGGAGCCCAATTCATCTGTAGGACGCAGTCAAACAGGCCGAACAGCGCCGACGCTGACTTGTTAGGGAACAAGGTGCCTGTCATAATTAGCAATGACATTTGCTGACAGAGAGGCCAAGCAGGCCCGGCCTCCACTGAGATGTTTCAGCATCAAGAAATGGAGAGAGAGAGAGAGAGACAGAGAGAGAGAGAGATCTATCAGATAGAGAGAGGTCTTTCGCACGCCTCTCAAATGGATTCTGTTGCCTAAGGGGCCGTAGTGCCAATCAGCAACTTTCCAACCGAATCATTTGCATCATAAACAGTCTCTTGTGATGCGCTTTGAATTAATTTGTTGTTCAGCTAAGCACCGGAACGAGGAAAAAGTTTTGTAACAGAACTAATTCAAAAATCAGACATTCACGTCATAATAACAGGCTTTTAGACATTTTTTGCAAAAAAGCCCACTCCGACTCCCTCGAACATACAGCAGAACATATTCTCACCCCAAAAGTTTTTAGTTTGAATTAGTGATTTTCTTTTGTTCATTGACATCCTACAGCACCAGAAAAGCAACAAAAAAAAGTGTTTGTATCCTTTGCCCTTCTCTTCAAAAAGTGATGATTCTTGTGTTGCTGCACCAACAGTTATCAACAGCGGCGCCTGCTAATTATCATCCCCTGGGGGAACGGAGATTATAATGCACCCTCTCTGTTTTGAATCTTTACCTTTCTCCCATGCCTCATCAAACAGCAACATCTCCACAGGTGGACCAGTATGAGAGCAGCCTGCGAGAGGGAAGCTCGGCAGTTTGACTGATAATGCTCCAGTGAGTGTGTCGGCATTTTGAGCCTTGTGTTTCTCCGCATGAGATTCATTCATGCTACCAGAGCAGCCGGGGAGAGAGGGATGAGAGCAGAGGAAAGGGGAGAATCTTGGACTTGATATGTGCTGTAAAATATTGCATGCATATGAAGGCTAACATGCTTCCATAAAAACACATCTGGTGTCCATCAGAGACATTTTTCGGGGGGTCAGGGGCCACGGGATATTTAACATTTCCATCAAAGAGTCCAGATGACAAGGTAATGTCTTGGACAGGGACACTGGCTCATTAAATCGCTTGTATTACTCTTGTCTCTTGTGATCCAGAAGAAAAAACGACGGTAATCAATTTTAAGACCACGAAACATAACGTTGTCACAGTCCAGATGATACAGCTCCTCGCGTTAAGTTTTTTTTTTTTTTCACTTAGTTTACAAGTTCGTGCAGGACCAACTAGAGCACATATTTGTATCCCACCAGGTTTTGCCTCGAGGAAGAAAATGTAACCTGCATCGCACTAAATATATGTTGAGTGGAAGGAGCTTCACATCACCCATTTCTCTGGCATGTGTCACGTCTGAGTGGCGGTAAAAGAAAACAGGTCTCCCTCCACGTCAATCACTCTCACGTCTTGAGGAAAAACATCACGATGAAAGGAGACAGATGAATCGTTTCTCGGAGATAAATGAGCGCGAGCGCGTCTTGATTCGCTCACTGTCTGCCACCCATGAAGTATGTTCACTCTCTCACCTGTAGCAGTAGCTCACCGGCCGCTCTTTCTCTCTTTCTCTCTCTGTGTCTTTCTGCCTCTCTCGCTCACTTCCTTGCCCCGGGCGGGACATGGGACCACCTGCCAGTGGTGAGGCAGGAACACAAGTAGCAATGACAGCTCTCCAATGGATTTTGCACACTACTGCAAGCCCGGAGGTCCTGTGGTGAGGAGGAGAGAGTGGGAGAGAGCAAGAGAATGGAGGTTAAAGAAAGAGAGAGAGAGAGAGAGAGAGAGAAAGAGAAAGACTGTTGGACTTCCCACCGCAGGAAACGAGCCAATTAATTATGCAAATCACACAATGACTTTTTAACATTTGTGGCAGGAGTACATGCCGCGTAGTAATTGCTCATTGACAGCAACGTATACGATGCGGTAATGGGGGTTACCATTCACCTCAGCTCTGTCGCATACATCAATTGCGCCGCCATCACAAAAACAATCTTTATTGAACCTTTTGCTGATGTGACATTGTGACACATGTGACATCATCTAAACTGACTTCTGTTAACATTTTCCTGATGAGTGACCTCTTGTCGCAGTGCATGTAATGAATGTTGTACCCAGGAAGCAAAGCTGAAGGGGAAGAGGTCGCCTGAGGTCGTTGTTCTGCATCCTGTTTCCGACCTACCGGCGTCCTTTTCTTTCTGTCTTTTTTCCCCCAACTTTAAACCAAGCAGTTTTATGCTGCTTTTCCAAGAGTACAGTGTGTGCCTGCATTGGCCAACCTGAGACAGTTTTCCTCCCTCAAACCAAAGCAGAGTCTTGCAATAATTGATTGGCTCATTAGGTTTGACTGCAGTGGTGGTGACTACAGAGAAAGAGCTGGTTTTAAGAAATCACAGAAAAAGTTCAGCTTCCAGTACTTTTTCTAACTTGTGACCGAATCCCTGCGGCTTTAAGTTTACTACTTCACTCCCGTTCATTCTTTAGATATCAGCCTCGCTTTAAAGCACTATTAGAGCTGTGCTGGGTTCCTGCTAATGCAAACTGACCTTTTTCTGCTGCTGCTGCTGCTGCTGCTTCCAAGTAAAAGAAGTTTCCGCTCTTTATCAAGAAGCAGAATCAGGAAATTCGATGTGTTTTTCAGGGTGCTGGTGGAACTTTGTTAGTGATGCTGTTCTTCAATAAAAGTGTACCCACACAACAAGAAAGAGTGCGGCAGGAATGAGTCCTATAAGGTAACATTTTTGCAGTTCCATTTCCCTCGTCTCAAAGTCAGTGGATCTTTTTTGAATGGGTTTTCCATTAAATGCCTCTCTGTGTTGATTCTCCAGTCCGTGCCCTTGACCAAGGCCCTGAATAGGATCTAGACTTGGTTTCCCAGGCACTGTAAGCTGACCACTGCTCCTTCAGGATGGGTTAACTGCAGAGTACCAGTGCCACCATGTTGTACAATGTGTACAGAAACCCCGAGGGGCAAGGGAGATCAAATATTTTCTCATTTTTCATGTGTCAAGCCAACTGAAAAAGTTTCTTTACATGTGTTGAGCCGATTGAAAAATCTTCTTTCCAGGGGGAAAACGTTTTAGTTTCCATGTGTCAAACCGAGTGAAAAAAAAGTTTCACGGGTGAAATATTTTTTTTCTTGTATTGAGGCGAGTGAAAAAGTTTATTTTTTCATGTGTCGAGCCAAGTGAAGAAGTTTTTTTTTACGTGTGTCGAGACCAGTGAAAAAGCATTTTTTTCACATGTGAAGCATTCTTTTTTCATGTGTCGAGCTGAGGGAAAAAAGATTCTGTTTTCATGAGTACATTTTTTTTTCATGTGTTGAGCCGAGTGAAACATTTTTTTTTCATGGGTGAAATTTTTTTCATGTGTCAAACTAAGTGAAAAAATCTTTTTTTCATGTGGTGAGATTGGTGAAAAAGTTTCTCTCACGAGTCAATTTTTTTTTTATGTTTCGAGGCGAGTGAAAGAAATGTCTTTTTCACGGGTGAAACATTTTTTTCATGTGTCAAGCTGAGTGAAAAAGTTTCTTTTTCATATGTCCAGTAGAGTGAAAATTTGTATTTTTTCATGTGTCAAGTGAAAAAGGTTTTTACACTGATGAAACATTTTTTTTTCTTGTGTCGAGCCGAGTGAAAAAAAAACATTTTTTCATGGTGTAAATGTTTTTTTCATATGCCGAGACGAGTAAAAAACCTTTTTGGAGCTATTTGGTAAACAGATCAGAAAATGACGCTCATTACTTTGCTGTGCAGCCCCATGGAAAACCGTTCAGAGCATTTGTTGGCTATCCCAACCTCAACCAAAGAGAGCAGAATACTGTCATATGAATCCTTTTAGTAACAAAAAGGCATTTTGACATCCTAATGATGGTAGCGCCAAATCAGACGCCAAATCAGATGCTCATAGGGTCATTTGGGAAGACAGAGAGAAACAACCTGTTTCATCATTTAACTAGAAGGGCTTGTTTTAGATATAAATACCTTTTTGAACCCTGGATGTTGAGCCATGACACATTTTATTAAAACACATACATTTTCATTAATGCTCGGCACTAAGCCCCGGCTCCAATATTACCACCATCTATTACAATCGGTTATTGGTTCTTTCACACATTGTCAGCTCTTCTCTAGCTGTTCCCCGGTCCACGCAGAACGATCGAGAGAGAGATTTATCGCCTGTTCCATTACAGACTTGACGCAGGATATATTTCAGATAAGCTCTCGGTGTCTATGGAACAATGGCACATCAGACACGCCATGTCTAATGTTGTTTTTCTGGTATTAACTGGAATCAGCTGGGGATTTTCCTCCTGGTGCTTTGAGGATCCGGCAATCCTTGTGCGGCCGTTTAGTTCACAAGTGCTTGCTGTACAGGAATGTGTGTGTGTGTGTGTGTGTGTGTGTATACTCTCTTCAAGGGTCTACCATGGAGGCATGGCAGCACCAGCAAGATAAAGGGGATAAGAAAATGGAGAGAGACAGAATGAGGCAATATATATGGAAGATATGGATGAAGCTTGATTCCGAGACAACAGATCCCCTTTGAAAGTCTCCGATCATAAATTAAACATATGCATCTTAATAACACTGCATATGAAAAGGAACACTACCCTGAATGGGATCTCTGGTGCTTTCTGCAGTCATGGTGAATCAGATGGCTGCCCGCCTACAAGTGCAGAATGCATGAATACCCGAACAAGGGCTGCATCCGCATCGCAGGGCCATGGATGAATGGGAGAGGACAGATTGAAGAGGGTTTGACAGCAGTGAGCAGAGTGGAGGGGTGGCGGGGTCATTGTTTTGGCAGGTTAAAAAACAAAAGGCAAAAGGTTGGACAATGAGGGAGGGTCATTAAAGTGGAAAAACAGTCAGTCATGGGAAGGATGTGATCTAAGTCCTTAAAAATGTCAGTTTTCGCAAACTTCATTTCACAATGTTATAATGTTGCTCCTTGAGTTTTTATCGTGGATTCTGCAACCACAGGAAACAAACAATTTGGTTCGCATAAACTGTTAGACTCCCCCGAACTTCCATAAAAGTTGCAAAACACGAGGAGCAGTCAAGTGTCCTCCCGTACTTTTACTGATAATCTTCTGTTCTGAGCGGCGGGCCTGTGAGAGAGATGCAATCCTGTTGTTGTTTGTTCTCGTCTTGTCTTCCCAGACAGGCATCTTTGCACCTGTTGGGGTGTGTGCGTGTCAGAGGAATACATTTTTTGTGTGTACACAGTGCAGCTAGTGAAAGAAGCTGCAGGAGGAGACAGATTGCAGCTCTCTGCACAGTGGTGCCAGAGGCAAACCATTAATTAAGCAAAGAGATAGAAATTGACCCAGCTGGTGATACAACCTATACACGTGAAATACACAAGAGTGCACACCCACATACAATCAGCACCAACGCGCACGCGTTGTATTTACATATGCGCGCCGCCCCCACCATGCAATGCATAAATGTAGACGTGGGTAAACACCGAATGCATACACACACACACACACACACACACACACTTTCTGCATGACAAAATCCACACTGATGAGAGCGTGTCTGCAGGCGAGAAACAATTAGTCAGCGAGCAAGAAAAACACTTCGCTTAACGATTTTCCCCTTCATCGTCTAACTGAGTCTGTTTTCGCCTGTGTGAATGGTTTAAGCGGCATGTAGCCGACTTCATAACAGCCCCTCCTCCCCCTCGGTTCCACAATCAATCCCGCTGTTAAAATATATGTGCTGCATGGACCGGGGCCTGCAATGTATGGAGCTAACGATTGGCTGTGAAGAGAGGAGACTTTTTATGGCTCGGCTGCGGGGCTCCCAGGGAGCCGCTGGAGCTTTGGTTTATCTCTGACTTTACATCTCTGGTCCCATTCATCATGTCAAATACGGATAGTGAAAAGCTTTACTCACATACACATCTCCTTCATCTGCCTACCTATACCTAGCTCTCTCTCTGTCTCTCCCTCTCTTCGCACACACACACACACACACACACACACACACACACACACACACACACACACACATATTTATACTGAGGAAAAAGAAGTTCAATCAGGTTGTTTAGATTGGCTGTCTTGGAGTAAATCCTCAGTGCTGGACCCTATGGAGTGAGGTCATGGAAGAGTAGTCAATATGGATTAAGGCAAATTGCTGGGTTGTCTATGCGAGGGGAGAGGAGAGGAGAAACAAGGAGGAAAGGAAAGGAAAGGAAAGGAGAAATTTCAGTGTGAGACATAAAAACTCCTTTCAGAGCAACACATCAATGCGGCATTTAGAGCTTTGATTTTGAACGCGATACCTTAAAGTGGACCCAGCGCCAAACACACATCCATACTTACACAATAAATAACGGCAGCAGAGGAACGATACACGAACACACACATATTTAGGCTTTAGCGTGCTGACTTAATCACACTTAACCCCTTTACACTAACACCTGCACGCCCCCCTCACGCACAGAGCACACACCTGCACCCACACACACTACATGCAGGCCTACACACATGCATAATTGAAATAGAATGTAAACAAGTCTTCACACAGCTCTCTCTCTCTCTCACTCACACACACACACACACACACACACACGCACACACACACACACACACACACACACACACACACACACACACACACACACACACACACACACACACTCACACACACACACACAAAGATGGAAACACACACTCACCCTTCTGTTTCTTATTATCCAGGCATCACGGGATATTTTGCAGGTGACATTTCCAAAGATCTGTCACTCTCAACTCTTTCAACTGCCCCTCTGGAATGTGACGCATTATATATATATATATATATATATATAAAATAGTGCCCCCGCTGTCTTTTCTTTCACACATTTACAAAGCCCCATAATGGTAATTACTCTTCACGTCATGTTTATAATATATGCGGCTGGTGAATGGCCAACAGATGTGGCCTGATAATCCTGTGATTCAGGGGATGAGGATAATTCTAACCCAGCCTTGAATACACAATCACCGTCCGTTTGAGAATTTCTGCCACTGTGTTTTTCACTGTCCTGTTGTGGCATTTGCGGGAGGGGTGTATGGGTTTGGTTACTGAGGAAAGACGGAGCCGGGACGTTTATTTGTAATTTCAATTAAGGGATTCAGGCGGTCCGCTGTCTCTTAAAATAAGATACCGATACAATTTTCCCACAGACACATGATTGCAGTTTTCAAGAGGGAGTGAAAATCACATCTGCCTGACCCTATCTTGTCCACATCTGTCTGCTCATTTTGCCCATTTATCCAAGTATCTTGGAGTGCTGATCTGGCTTGTTTGTCTTGGCCAGTGCTGCCATGTACAGTTATTTCCTTATGTTTCCTGTTATTGTTGCAGTTTTCCCATCTCTCTTACCCAGATTTAACCCGCAGAACATCTCAAAATGCTTTGACGCGGGGCTGGAAAATCAGCAGTTTACCCAGTGTGACCCACATGTTTTCCACATTTTGTCAATGCCAAGGAATGAATTACACATTCCCAGACGTAAAGCTAAACAGATAGAAAGGTTGTCAAATACGCATAGAAGTCAACAATTAGATAGATAGTTAAATACATGAAAAGTTTAATGTCGGTATGCCAAAGTCAGTAACAAGTTGTCCGGTGCAGATGGGCAGGTTGCCCCCCTTGGTGACAGAAGAAGGATCAAATTACTCTCACTGATCCTAACCTGGACAATTAAAGGATCACATGCTAAACTGGTCCTCTATCAGCATGTGACTGACATCGTGCCACAATCCTCAGGAAGGGCCTTGGGCTCCACGGAGTAATATCCATTACCCATCAAGCACCATGGCAGCCCTGGGCTGCCCATCACAAATGAAACCATCTGCCCCTTCCATCTGCACTCATTTTGTTCATTATTCTTGAGCCAAAAACAATCCTTTCCTCCATCTTCTCACTCATGCTCCGCAACTCTTTACACACCACCTTTCGCAGTCACCCTCGGTGCTTGTTTAAAGAGATGTTTGCATATTTATACGCCGTTATTTTGTCCTTGTGTCTTACTATGTTGTCACAGCCCTTAAATCCCATCACCTTTCCACATTCTGGCAGTTGCGTGTGGTCATTCATAAGGCACATTCCCTACGTCAGGCCCTACTGTATGTGTGACTGAGTGTGTGTGGGTGCATATGTGTGTGTGTGTGGGTATGTGTGGCTTAAAGTCTTGCGTCTTTCAACATCTTAATAAAGATGGAGATTGCATCGCATCCCAACTTATTAACCAGCCTTTCCCGCTGCATCACTCAGCACGTCTGCATGTGAACGTGTGTGTCTCCATATATTAAACTTCATAAAGCAACGTCTCTTATCTGATTAAGTGATTAACATCTGTTTAAGCACTAAGTAGCCTTAGGTGGTTCACATTCATTAATACGGGCATGTCGGGAGTACTACACTGTGTTTGCCTTGCATCCAATCCTCCCTCAGAGTTCTTTGAATGTTAATTATTTATTTAAGATTACTTTGTGAAGAAGAAAATCCACAATTAAAGCAACACATCAGTCCGACCCAGTTTTAAACATCAGCCTTGACACCTCACCAGTGCTTTGGTTCTTATATCTCCTTAACACATCAGGAGTTAGGGTGCACTGAGGGCCATCCTGAGGAAAGCATGTGTGCTCGTGCTTGATTAGCCGCATGTTTCAGACGTCCACTCCAGCAGCGCTTGTGGCGGCGGCGTGATTTAGATCTTCTAACACGGCTCCCCTCCCGACACACTCAAGATTAATCTCTGAAGTCTCATCAGATTAATTTGGAAGAAGAAAATATACATTTTTTCAGTTTCACTCCAGCCGAATTGAAGGTGGAGGCGTGCGGACACGTGGATGATATACTTTGACACCTCGGAGAGGGGCGGAGCTGTCATATGTTCTAATTAATCATGTAACGTGATAGAAGATATGAGCCGTGATTTTATGAGAATAAATTCATGGTTTTGGCTTTGGATGTTCAGACAGTCTGTCAAGATATTTAATGAATTATTTGGGGACGCAGACCTCCCTCCCCTCAACCTCATTTCCTTCTCAAATTCCTGAGAAACTTCCCAACCTACACTCTACTTTCTTTTCAGTTCCTTCCTTGCCTACTCCTTTCTGTCAGTGCTACCTTATTTCCATGTCTTTTTTTGTTGTTGTTGTTGTGTTTAATTATTTTTATTTGACTTTTTTTATATGGCTTTATTGACAGGACATATTGAGATATGACAGGAAACAGGATGAGAGAGAGGGGGAGTAACTTACAGCAAAAGATGTCAGGCCGAGACTCAAACCCAGGGCCAACTAGAGCTAAACGGCAACACTAGTCTATAAACTAGTCTAAATCCATAAACAATAAAAGAGCAAGCGACAAAAACTGGTAATGAAAATGCAGGCAAAGGAAAAATACCAAAGTGATACAAAAACTGAGGACAAACCAGAAAAAAACACGAGGAACAAATCAGGATCACAAGATGACCTGGGGAACAGGCACACAAAGCACAGGAAGACGCGTGGACATAAACAGACGGGCCAACAAAGAGTGAGGAAACATCACAGGCTTAAATACAAATGAAACTAATGAGAGGATGAGGCGCAGGCGGAGAGACACTGGCATCAGCAGAGCTAATGAGACGTGTGTGTGTGTGTGTGTGTGTGTGGTGGTTGGGGGGGGGGGCAGGAGGGAAGCACAACACTGGGAACAGAGGTGAGCAGGAAGTGGAAAGTGGCAAGACACAAGAAGATATAATTACAAAATACAACATGAAGTCAAGAACCCAAAAACCTGGACATTGTTGATGGTATGATACGACACGTACGATTTCAAATGTCATTATCGTTGTTTCTTTTTTTCTTTTACATTTAGGGCATTTAAAAGGATGCTTTTGTCCAAAGCTTACTCACAATAAGTACATTTGTCACATATGTCAACATATCACCATTTGTCAACATATCACCATTTATAAAGTAAGAATGAAAAAAATAGAAACAATTTTACAAGGGTAAAAACATACAAGTGCATATACTTGTTTTAGATGATGAATTGTTCATTATTTTCTAAACTGTCTCTTGATGATGTGTTTGCCGATATGAAATGATTCAGCACAACCAATGTTTTTAGCATTGAAAATGATGCTTCGCAAAAAAAAAACATAGAAACATTTGAAGCCATTTAAAATGTCCTTAAGCTGTAGATGATCATACTTGCACCATTTTTGGAAATTCCTGTATTATGGAGGTGTACAAATCATAAGGGTGTGTTTAGAGGAAAAGTTTGGAGATCTATGGTCGGAGCGAAGCTGGAGAGATGCAGGAGTTTTATGGCCTGGGGCATTGACTGGGGGAGTGTTTTATTAAAGTTAACGAGAAAGGGCGCGCCCCTTCCACTGCCTATGCCCAAGCTTAAGTGCTTGTTACCCCGTTACTCTGCAGATGTGTAAATCTCCCTCCCTCTCTTTCTCATTCTTTCTCACTCTCTTTCCCCTCGGACACACTCACAGAAATGGACAGAGGAGTGTCCAATAAAATATCTGTTCTGGTGCGTTCCGGGATTCACACGGCATGTGTGTCTTCAGTAAGGTTTATTGCAGCAGTGTGGCCAGCTTTAAACACCTCAGACTTCACATTCTCTCACACACACACACGCGCGGCAAATTGCTGCGATTGACTCCCGTGACCTCTCACTGTCAGACTTGACATGTAAAAGTTGCCGTCCAATTTGCAAGCGTGTGAGGAGACGAAATAACGAAAAAAGGAGTGAAAGGGCAAAGATTGTGCACACGGGTTGTAAAAATGACCCTATATATGTCAAAGTGAGATGTGCTCTCAGCCTGCTGATCTGGGTTTACAAGTTGTCTAACTTGTCTGAGCCTCTGTGTGGTATTAGGAGGGGGAAGATAGTGTGAGAGACAGTCAGAAAGGGAGCGAGATGAGAAATCAATAAGGCAGAAAATGAGACCATAAAAAAATGATAAGGGACAAAGAGTAACGTTTCTCTTGCTGTTGATGCATATCGCTCTTTCAAATTAATGCCAGCGTATTAACTTGTTGATGAATAATGACAGACAGCAATGGGACTTAAGGAGATATTCGATGTTAAGGCAATTAAGGCTTTCAAACTGTCTGCTTATCTAAATTTTTACATTGAAGAAACCCTGCCAGGGAGCATAGCTTATGGAAAACACAATTGTCTGCTTGTACCTGCGGTGAGGAAGCTACTTTAAAAGCATGACTACCAACTACCGAACTACAGTACACCTAACTAGTGTGGTTAACTTATGCTACTCAGAAAAAGTAGTTTAAACTTGTCAGTTCATCATACTGTTCAGTGCTGCAGCACTGTATTCCTTCTCTGTCTGAAACAGTCAGTTTTAGGTCCTGTCTCTTTAAGGCCCACCCCTCCAAGACACCCAGTCTGCTCTGATTGGTCAGCTCAGACATGCCCGACCCAACACTGCTAACAACAACAGGGCAGCTGTTAAATGGCGGGACTACTGATGAGGCGCTTCAGGAGCAGTGTTTTTTGTGGGAAAGAAGAGCTTTTGAGCTTTTTTCTTTTTTGAACATTCTGTTTATGGGATTTTTCCATATTCAAGACAAATGCTTGAGTAACTCATTGTGAACATATTTTTCAACCCAAGAGGTCAGTTCACTAAGCCAAAGCAAGGGTGAGGACGGGTGTTCACGCTTCCATTTAAGAGCTATGCATTTATTGGCTATTGTCAAAGCTATTCTTATGACTCTGATTTTGTTGCGCCTTACAGGCAGCATCGATGTATCCCGTAATAGAGTTAACCTTGGTTCAGATGGAATATATTTTTTTAGCTATCTTGGATATGGTTCTGAGTAATGTTTCCCAGTAGTTGGACAGTTGTGAACAAGACCAGAACATATGAAGAAGAGAGCCAACTTTGGATTAGCACCCTCGGCAGTATTGAGAGATTGGCTGACTTATATTGTGTAGTCTTTCAGAGGTGTGATAGACTCTATGTATCAGATTGTACTGGGTTAATATATGTTTACTATTATAGGAAAAGCATTGGGCCTTTTCACATCGCTCAGTCCAATCAGCATCTTCAAAATTATGAAACAAGTCAGCCTCCTATTTTTCCCCAACCCTAAGCCTCTCTTTTTCTAACAGACTGTTATTGCCAGTATATATGTGAGATACAAACCCCTTGTGTTCTTTTTTGTTACTCAATATATCATCTAAGACTTGTTTTGTAACTGGTCTAAGTCTGCCCCCCTATTCTGTTCAAATATAGTGCTTGAGTTGCAGGAATTTGAAGAAGTGCCCCTTATCAATGCTGTATTTAGCTGTGAGATCTTAGCTTTTGTGACTTTTTAAACTTAATAGGTCTTGTTGATGCGGCATAATGTGTCAACTTGTTCATCTGTTATAGATAAACCAAAAAAATGTAATATTCTTCACTATTCATTGGAAAGAGCAGGAATATAAGCTTTGAATTAGACACAGAGAAGCAATGGTTAAAAAAAAAAAAAAAAAATGATTTACAGTAAAATTTACTTTTATGGCCCCAAATTGTTTGTCATTTCAGTAGTTAATTAAACAAAAATGGCAAAAAAGTATATATGACTACTTGAAACACTATGTAATTGTAGTTGGACCACCAGCAGGCTACTGCGCAAAGTAATTAAACAACTTTTTTAATTACATGTAGTTCACTACTCCCCAACAGCAAGTATTATAGCTGAAACCACGAATCTGTGAGCAGCTATACTGTATCGCAAAACATCCTGAGATTTTTAGCTGTGGTGGATAAGCCAGCTCACCAGTTTAATATTGTGTTAATAACCTCCAAGTTGTAACAACAGCGCTGCTGATGGAGCGCTTTGGTGCTTTCATGTGATTTTATAGCCACTTTAAAAACCAGCAATTAAGCACATTACAGAAGGACTTAGTCAAACTAGTTAAACTTGTGTTTTTATGAGCAGAGTACAGTGGTACACAGCCATAAAACAAATTGTGTTGCATTAATTGCGATCATGAAAGTACCTCAGTTCATCTTGGACTCCAGGTGGGAGCTAAGCTAAAACTTCGGAGGTTTAGTCTTGTGTCCAGGTTCATGAAATGAAAATATATAATAAAAAAAAGTCTAGCAGAAACACAGTGCAGGAGAAAAATAACCAGAAAAATAACCAGAAAAGGCCAATGTCTGGAATTCAGAAGTGAGAGTGAAAAATACCAGACACAATAGCCAGACTTTTGTTGCGGTTTGGGATGGCGTCTTTTGGTGCCAGAGTCTGCCAAGTTTTGACACAGTCTGACAACACAGGAAAAGTTAATCATACGGGCTGTATTATCTCTGAAAAGCAAGTTGCATTTTCAAGGTCGAGGACCCTGAAAATGGATTTCTTGTATTCATTGCTTTAGGGGGATTTTTTTTGTTTTTGTTTTTCTCAGACACTTGGTACACAGAGTTACACTAACAGGTAGGGACAGTGCTGCTCATGGTTGGAGCATTAACCCCCAAGATCATTCTTACACAGAGAGATGGAAATATTTCTTCCAACATGTAGATGGTGATGCCTGCATTCCTGCAAAGTTAGGAAATCTTTTTTTTTTTTTGCAAAGGAGACACACAAACCAGTTTAGTGTGTGTGTGTTTTTGGCCTCTTACGGTGTCTTTTTGGATATTTTTTATTGCAATCGGCCATCTGTTTTCTTTTGGGCATTCTCTGCAGTCGAGGAACTGGCACAGACGGGTCAGAGATGAGTCCTCTTTTCACCTTTTTCTCGTTGGCATCCACGCGCTCCTGCTGGGGCAGCTTGCATGCTCAATAGGAGCTCTCTTTCACACTCTTTTTCTCTCCTCATGGGTTTCTGTTGGTGTGTTAATCATGGCTTCTGTGTGTTGCATGTACGCAAACGTGTTAAGTGCATGTCCTGTTGGGTAAATGGCCACATACTAGAGAAGAAATGAAGAATAAAAAACAAGAGACAGTGGGGGGCAGAACGGGGTCAGATGGAAAAAGAAAGTCTTGTGTTTAGTGAGGAACCTACCAGACAGAGGAAAAGGAAAGAGGTCAGGCATTTTAAACTCTCTGCTCTTTTTTCTTCGCCTATAACTTCGAGAAAGGGAAAGGGCAACAAAAGAGGAACAAAAGGAGGCGGTGGAATGAAAAACAAGAAACGAGAGCTCCTGGAAGAAGGCGGTGGAAAAAAGAGTGGTCGAGGAGAGCTGAGGGGACCCAGATGGAATAATGCAAAAAAACACATCGTGAAATACAATATAAGAGAGCGGGTTAGGTTTTTTGAAGCTAGATAAGATCAGATATGTGTATATAGGAGACGGGTGAAGATAAATGATGAAGAAATGGAAAAGGAAAGGGAGAAGAAGTAGGGTGGGAAGTGCAGAAGTCAGTAGGGTGGAGTATAAATACAGCAGGGATTATAAAGTCACCCAGTTCTGCTTTCTGCTCCCCATCTCTTGTGACAGAACACAGAAAGAGGCTTACTACTGAGTTATGCATTGCAAACAGTGTGTGTGTGTGTGTGCGTGTGCGTGTGCGTGTGCGTGTGTGTGTGTGTGTGTGTGTGTGTCCATGGCCATTACTAATATCTTTAAGGGATCCAGTCAGGCCTCGCCTTGTCCTCTGTGCCCCGTCCCAGGCTGCATAGCACTGATCTCATAGGTTCCCAGCCTGTTTATCCACCCGAGCAGAAAGATAACAAATGGACATTAATGCCATCTTTTTTCTCTCTGTTTCACACACAAAACCTGAGAGCGCACACAAACACACATACACACACACACACACAGACACACACACACACACACACACACACACACACACACACACACATACACACACACACTGGCCTATCCTCCTCCACTGCAGCTCGGTGGATAATAGGAGTCTGGCCGGCCTCCAAAATTTGATTTCACTTATCAAAATAAATGATAAAACACCATAACAGTCGATAACAAGCGATTGAGACGCTATTTCATATCAGCGAGTTGGTGGCTGTCTGAAACGTCTGGATGAATGAGTCTCCGTCAGACCTTTAAAACACTCGCGGGGGCCCCCGCCGAACGACCGTCGTAACAAACGGCCGCCAGAGCCGAGACGCCACTCAGGTTTATTTAGAAGATATTGATTTTACGCCACGGGCAGGAGAAATATCACAGCCTTACCGTAAATATCATAAGCACGTATTTAGATGTGAACTAAACAACGATAAATATTCTTAAAATTCAACTAAGCTGATGTAGCAATCTGGCCGCTGAGTGCCAAGAGCCGCGCCAAGCTGTTTGCCGACGTTCTATCGGTTTAAAAGCATGTCGTTACATGGCAGTGAAATATACAGAGGAGGCACATGCTTACAGCATGATGAAGGTGGAGGCACATGCTTACAGCATGATGAAGGTGGTTCACGCTGTATCTGTAAGTAGAACGAGGAGGAAGACACAAAGATATTCACTTGTCACAGGGGTGTTAATCATTCACTAACAACTCCAACACCTCCCCTGTTAACCGAGATGTTACTGTAGGCCAAGAAGAGAGCTTGTGCAACCGATAGACACCGAATGCATCAGTAACCTACGGCAACAAATCATTCCAGCTAAACTCGATTGGGAGCATGTTTCAAGTCAAACCTCCACTTCACTTCCTCATTTCCTTCAGCATTCAAGCGTCCATTAAAGCAGTTTCAGTGCAACTTCACCCCGATGTGGCTGAACGTAGACTGCGAAGCTACATTCCTGGTGTCCTTAATTAACATTCTTGTTGTGTTTTTGTGGTTTTTTTAGCCATTAAATACTCACAGTATTCAATCGCTCATTATCAGCTCATGTTCTGTATCTGTGAAGAGACATGGCTGCAGACTTTTTCTGCAGCCGAGTTTTGTTTTTGTTTTTTTATATTGCGCATTCCTGCATTTGTCCTTCTTCTGAGTCAATGTCATCTGACTGCACAGAGCGGTGGATATCACACGCTATCTTTGTGAAACTAATCTAATCCGAAATACGAAGTCATACTTAATGAAGCAAGGCTTTTATTGATAAGTCTCGCATTTTCTCATCCACCCTTCGTGAAACAGATTGGAGCGATGCCAGGGTAGAATGGAGAGATAACCCTGTTACTTATAAAGGAATTATTTGAAACCTCTTAAGTTTAAAAAAAAAAGATGTAATACAATCACAAGACGGACACGAGTCTTTTCTTACTTCCTAATTTGTTATCCAAGGGAACAGATTACCAGCTTTAAAGGAGACCTGAGCTGATGCTGGCTTTACGCGTAAATGTGAGCCAACCACTCTGAGCAGGCTGGGTATTCCTTAAAGAGACGGGAGCTAAAACTGAGCGTCTCAGAAAGAGATATTTAAATACTAAAGCTAACTATCGCTGCTATAGGTTCATTGGTATTTGTGAAGGATTTTGTCCCGCTCTTGTTAACAGCATCCCGGTGCCCAAGAGACAGGGATCAATGATCCAGAGACACCTGTCCTCATTTATGGCCCTTATGATAAGCACTCTGGTGCTTTCAGTCAATAGTCCATACTATCAATGATGAGGTTAGCTAATCAGAGAGAGTGCATTGACAAGGCTGTTCTACTCTGGGTCAATAAAAATATCATTGATTGGCATGAGTGACATTACTTCCTGTCCTGTCCGGTCTTGTCTTGTCAGTCGTAGACACATGCTGAGATGGATCCATCCTTCCCCGTGTTGGTTTGTATTCACACCTGAATGAACTCTCCGGTTGTGAGCTCAATCCAAAGAACGGATGAATGTATGTGAGCTGAAGCAAAAAAATAACGATTTTAACCTACTGACCTTAAAATTAACCTCTGCCGTGACCCCCCCGACCCTGATTCAAGATCAAACATGGAGTGTATTTATGCATTAGCACTCATGACACTGACGTTCCGTATCTGCATTAACCTTTTAGTTACTGACCTCGGTTGGCCTCAGGGGTCCTCATAGGGTAGCCAGGGGTCTAGAAAAGGTTCGAAGGAGCAGTTCACCCCGAAATATAAAGATTCAGTCATCGGGGCCTCAACACGTAGATCGGCAGTGTTGGGGTAGTATCGCTCTGTTCCTTACATCTTGTATTTCTTCACTTGTTACTCCCTGTAGAAAGTAATTTGAGGACATATACAAGATATTGAATAGACCCAACCCAGGAGAAAAGGTTTTGTAAAAAGGCTATAACAGTCTCACAATAAAACTCTTTAAATACACAGAATAAAATAATATGAAAGAGGTTGGCCTTCCTAACAAGGCTTGGTACAATATTCATTTCCCCCCCCAAACAATTTATCAATTACAGACCGACCTTCCTACCATCACTAGATGATGATGACTCACTCGAGTTGCTCGCACACCGAACCCTGTGAACTGTCTGTTCTGCTATTGTGTGAACATGCAGATAATTGAAGAATTTATAAAGAACCAAATAACTACATAACCACTTTAATAAATCATTTCTGAATTTAGGAACGGTGACATGTTACACAGACAAATGTTATGTGATTATTGTACACACCTCTTTTCCAAACCCACATGGTTCATATTTTAAATGCAGGCTATTAAGTCTAAGTAGTCCACATTTATTGGCAGTGTACACGGCAACAAATTTGGACAACTTTGTCCGCAGGAAAAGGTTTTTGGTAGCAAACTGAGGATTTGACTACTGACCGCCATTTTAGTATTTGGGGTTCACCTAAAAGTCACATCTCAGCTCCAATAGTTTCATTTAATGTACTTAACAACTTTGAAACTTATGAAAGCTATATAATTTAACATGAAATGAAAGCTTGTCGTCTTGACATTGTACAGTAATTATATATGATTTGAGATACACAGAGTACCAACTTAAAATTGTGGGAAAAAGGTTGCGGAACAAAACGCAGTTAGACTGAACTATGGGGGCTAATTAGCAGCTGCCACAGTGTCGGCTGAAAATGCCCTCTCCTCGTCAGTCTGTGTGTGTGTGTGTGTGTGTGTCATCATGGCAACATGTGGTCATAATAGGAACTAACACAGAAGCAGTTTTGAGTCCTTTGGAAGGTGTTTTTATGTCTTACTGTGTGTCTTTGATAAGATTTGATAACGATGCTGCAAGTTTCAGCTACAAAACTTTCCAGGTATGTAGGTGGGATCGAAAGGAAGGCCAAGTTTCGAAAATGGGTGTGGTCCAATTGAGGCTGAAACTTTACACTCTCGGCCCACATTTCTTTTCAGAGGCAGATCACTCTATAACACTTCCAATCATTCCCGTACACGCACCGCGGCTGTCAGTGTTGTCACCTTGTCTTTCCGTGTGTGGAAAGGTTTTTGTCTCCTAAATAGTGTCACAACTGTGTACAAAACTAGCACTGGGTACTAATGCATTAATGACTACTGAGTACTCATGAGTCAGGATGTGAACATGTTGAAGGGCCGGCTGGTGTGATCCCATTTCAAGATGTTCTCAAATGTTGGCACTTTACGTGTCACCAAACCACGGATACGCTCAAATTTGTGTGTGTCATACAAACCATATTCACATTTCCACAATCTTGTTCATGTTCATGTTCACATTATATGACTTGATTGTCAGGTAGGTGGAGGGGATGGTGGCGGCGTGACAGCTGGACGAGGGCGATTCTGGTAATTGTATGGATGAGTTTTTGGACTAAGAAATTTAGCATGACATTGGGAGTCACTAATAATACTTAAGTTTTCATTTGGAGGTGAAACATTATATTAAAGCAGTAGAAGACAGAAATCAATAAAATGTGTATGTAGAAGGCCCCATAACATTTTTTTTTAAAAAGTTGGCCAACCATCTGGGACCTAAATTCATCTCTGTCACCGCCATCCTCTCACGTAATCCGACAGGTTCAAAAAGTATGACATGTCTGTAATAGAACTGTCTCAGAATCCACTGTTGGAAAGCCACTTAGGTACCTTGGCGGTTGTTCCACCCACACAATCCCGAACTAATCCAGAGGGATAACACTTGCCAATCAGAAACGCCAGATTGGTCACAGTCCTTCAAAAATGTTTCTCTACCTCTCCTCCCTCCTCTTCGTCTCCTCCCCCGTGGGTGGACGACGGTACATTTTAAGTCTAAGATTTGACTTTACAAGAGTCTTTTTCAAGTGATAGCTGTTAGCTCTCTTCTTCAATGATGGTCTCCTTTAGAACAGAGTGTCACATTGAAATATTATCATTTTGACGCCCCAGAATGAACCGTCTCGTCTCCTTGTCAATCACAACTATTGTCTAGTCCCAGTACGCTGTCTTTTATTTAGTATAATGCGTATCATAGAGTATTCTTTCCTTCAAAGGAAAATAATGTATAAATAGACTTTCTCTGGGTAATTTTCAATCACGGCATTGTTTTTTTTTTTCATCCCTCTTTTCCGTTCGGCTCTTTGTCTGTGAAACCGTGATGTTTTTTTCATCCGCACGTCTTCCCTGCATGTGCTCTGAATCATCACAGGGCATGTATTAAATATGTCAATCAGATCGTGACTCAGACGGCAGGAAAATAACACGCAACACACACACACAGACACATCGCACCTTGTACTCACACTGCCCATCTTAGGGGAATGCCATAAGCACCAGGCATCATGTGTATATCCAATATTCCTGCCTCGACGCCGATGTTTGTTCTTTTTCTTTCTTTCTTTCTTTCTTTCTTTCTTTCTTTCTTTCTTTCTTTCTTTCTTTCTCTTTCTCTTGCCTCAGTGAAGAAAGAGGACGTGCGTGAGGGGAATTTGACAGTGAAAGTGTATCGAGGTGGGGGTGGGGGGCAGGACAACAGCCTCCAGCCACCTCATGTGCACTGTGTATATTCTGGTCGGGGTTTAATGCTGATGGGGACAGGAAGTCTACTTTACATATCAAAGGTGTAAGGGGAAAAAAAAAAACAGCCCAGTGAGATGCAAAAATACCATCATCGCTTCCAATGCTCTGCCCGTGTGCGTCCCAAGCGTGCGCACTCATCTGTGTTCCTGTACAGAATACCTGCGTTTGAGATGATTTGTTTGTGGGAGCTTTCAGGCTGTCTTGTGTGTGTGTGTGTGTGTGTGCGTGTGTGTGTGTGTGTGTGTGTGTGTGTGTGTGTGTGTGTGTGTGTGTAACCATGTGTGTTCAGGTGTCCAGCATCCCGGGCCTGCCTCCATAGGGAAATCTCCTCTGCTCCTGTCTGCTTGGACACGCTGTATCTGTGTTCGGACTATCGCTCTCGGTTGGGGCTCCGCGCCCCAATGTACTCGTCATGCAGCTTTAGTTTACCTATCCTCTGCTCCCCTACTGCTCTTTTTCGTTTTCTCTCTTCTTCTTCTTCTTCTTCTTCTTCTTCTTCTTCTTCTTCTTCTTCTTCTCTCTTTTGCTGTCTGTTCCTCTCCGAGTCCCACAGCAGCCAGACACACAAACACTCACAGCACACCGAGGTATATGAGCACCGGAGCATTCATGCGCATATTCAGATTCGAGTACTTCCGCACGCATTACTCATTCAGTTGCACTCGGGGATGTATGACTGACAATATCTCAGACAACCAGTGTCTGCCAGAGGTGTGGCAGAGTCATGAGTCAGTTTTTAAGTCTCAAACGCAAGTCCACAGTCAAGCCGGGTAGTAGAGTAATAAAGTTTGAGGTTTCAAGGAGTCGTAATGCATTCTTAACCACGCTTTGAAAAAGTGACATGTTGTAAAATGTCACCTGTGCCCACCGTGGATTTCACCGCAGCACAGTTAATGAAGAGAATAACTGAAAATGTGACAGTTATTGCCTTTGTTTCTGGCAGCTACACATGTAAAGGCCCGTCTTCGGAGACGCTGTTACCCCGGGCTCAATAACAAAACTGTCAAATGCACTCAAGAATGGATCACCGGTTCCTGCAAATGTATAGAAATCTTTCTCCTTAAATACCACGGGGATCAAACCAAACCAAACAAATAATGCGAGTTAGGACGGATATAATGAACACGCTGTGCGGATGAGGCTCCTGCAGACTGCGGCTGCTAGAGTTTCCCGTGCTTGCACTGGCGTAGGTAATGTTGTGATCAAATTAAGACGTCGGGATCTTCCCTTTGGATCTCGGCAAACTTGGCGTCAAGTGTATGTGACTGTTGTGTTATTTAGCCTGGGACTGGGCTGTTTTTCTAGGCAGATGTTTCTAAGAGATACCTATCAATCTGGTAATATCCTCTGAGGCTGAATGCATGAACAGATGTCTGGTATAGTGTAGATGCTCCAAGCGGGCATACTGTGCTGTAACATAATGTCGGAGAGACTGGCGTATCTCTGGTATCTCTGGATCTAAGGTCCTGCTGTATGTTTCGCAGCTCTATATCCTCTTAATATGAGTCACTATGTTTTTGCGTGGTTTGCCGGAGTCTGTGTTGGTCAGGCGTGCAAAGCTGGGAAGGTCGGCTTGGCCACACATCAAACGACACTCCTGTGGAAACGTACTACGAGGGTTGTTTGTTTGTTCTTGCTCGATTTGTCAATCTTATAAATCACGAGAAAGAAGTCACTTTTCTGATATATAAAAGGGTATTCAGAGATGAGGAAACATAAAGCTGAACCTCTTTTCTTTGTCCACTTGAGTTTTTATTCCTCTGAGGATGATAAATGGCACCAGCAAAGGTCAAGGTACTTTTACGGTGTGTGGCAGGGTCTTTCTAAATCCTCTAGCACTCTCATAAGAGTGTGTTTTCACCATATCTTTGTATTTCACTAATAATACCACACAGTGTGCCTCTTTTCACCAAGCGGTGTCCAAAACATGAAAATATCCGTCATCAATTTCTGGCTGAAAGTGGTGCAAATAGAGAAAGTGGAGGGAGTGTTTTCAAAAACAGCATGTTATATAAAAGTCCAGCTGTGAAAAGGATGATGGTGTACCGCTAAAAGGCCCTAAGAACATCCAGCATCACATTTTATCCGTTGGGGAAAATAAGTTATTGTTGACGAGAACACCATGATGTGACCAAAACAAGTGAGTCAGTGTAACATGTTATAAAAGACTATTTCTATGTAGGTTATGTTTCAGTTGTCATGAGAAGGGAATTGATTAATGCTATATATTTCTGTCCACATTCTCACCGTTGGGATGTATTTTGACACGCTGCTGATTTTTCTAAATGCTATAGGGGTTTTTAATATCTGGAAATGCCATTTGGATAGAATCTCCTCCGTATCGGTATCAAGATTTATAAGCAACAGCGGTGACGTGGATTTAAAAACCTTCAGAAACTACTTTATCATGAGATCTTTTCTAGACATTAGACACCAGGTGTGGATTCATGTTCCATTTCCCACATCCATCCCGCCACAACTTTGTTCCCCAACAAAGACTCGAGAAATACGAGCAGGTCAGATTGACAAATTACACTCCAGCTCTCTCTCCCTCTCTCTCTCCCTCTCTTTCCTCATTTGCACCCTTGGAAAACAGCGGTTAACACGGAAATGGAACCAAAGTAGCGTTTCATCCCGCCCGTTCCTATCCTTTAGGCAGTGATTGAATTTTCCCGTTGCCTGCACAAAGCCAGTCCCCACAGGAGCATCGGCATAAATGCCGTTGGAAGGCTGCCTGTTAATCCGCTAAGGAGAAGCATGTGATGAGATGTATCATGTTCGTCATGCCCGTCGCATCAGACACACACAGACACTCACACTGCTGTCCGTTCCGGCGGTGGAGAGGCCCGGGTGTGGAGAATGCCCATGATAGTGGAGAGAAAGCATCAGCTGACCTGTGGGAAATAAGGAGCCACTCTCTGGTTAGTCGGACCTGCACTCCCTCTGTGTTTGGAAGTGAATGGCCTCTTTCTCAGTGCGTCGACTATCTACTGTATGCTGGGAAAAGCATGAAAGATGGAGGGTACGAAGATAGAGAAGTGGCGGTGGGGTGCGTTGCTGCAGGGATAAAGGCAGCGTGAATTTGACCCCCCGATAGAGACGGACGGTGGCAGTTTAATGCTTTAAAGTCATACTCTTACTTCCTCTCTAGGTGAACACGCCGACTGCGTTTAGTGCAGACGTAGAGAACGCTAGTTGAGCCGAGAGATACTGCTGACAAGCGCACTGTCTCTGTTAGATATTTCTCATTCCTCTGAAAAGAGGCAAGATAAGTTTCTCTCAAGATCAGAACGCTGATCAAACTATGAAGGTTTATCAGACTGTGTGGCGGTGCACGTGTGTGTGTGTGTGTGTGTGTGTGTGTGTATGAATGTGTGTGTCACTCCTCACGTTGTACAGCAGGTCTTTGATGTGATTGATGTGATTGGACTTGATCCACTCTTTCATCAACATCAAATAAATAGGCAAAGAATAAATGCAGCCCTCTCCAAGGGGCTTAGATAGGTAGTGTTTACCGAGCGTGTGTCTGTGTGCAAGTGTGCCCCACAATGTAGAACCGCGGAGCTTATGCTGTGTCGTTCTGATGTTACCTGATATGGAAACACAGAATTACGCAACTCTTTTTCACCCTGGAATAATCACTCACTAAAAATTTGCATAACAGTTTTGTTTTGGAAATGTCAAGAAAAAGAGTCCAGCAAGAGAAACCATTAGGTGTTTCTTAGCAGCATAATGAGGAGATGTTTATTGAACAGATCTGCAAAGTGCCTTAAAGTCAAAATGGTCATATTGAATGTTCCCTGCAAAATGTTAACTGTCGATGTGTTTTCCCTACAACAACTTCTGTCTGAGAAACAAAGCAAAATGTTTTTATTTTCATGTTTAAAGGTGCAATATGTAAGACTTGTAATCTACATAAATAATGTTGAAGATGTTTATGTTTGTGCTGCAGAGATATTTATTGAAGTTAGCATGCTAACCAGCTATCCCCTGGCTACTTTGGACATTAAGATGTGATATTCAGATGGTAAATAACACCAACACTCCCCTGATGCTCTGAGCTCCCATTGCTAACAGTTAGCTAAAAGCTGCGAAGTTAACTTGAGCTAGCTTACTTGCTAACGGCAGCTACAGTTAGAGCTTACGCTGATGATATGTTGCCCCCTGATTTGTTTGGAATATGAATTTGACAGGTGGGATTGAAATTATTCTTACATGTTGTCAGCCCATTTTAGCATTTATATATTTTTATCTATCAGTCAGAGGTTTCCAGGGCTGGACTGGTAATCTGGCATACCGTGCATTTTCCCGGTGGACCAACAGTCCTCAGGGGCCGATGCTGTTGGATTTTTTATTTTTATTTTTTTCTAGACAATTCATGCTAAAAAAAAATAGAAAGGGTGAGAAGTGTTGGATGAGCAGCAAGTGTGCATTTTAGGCTGCATCATAGCATTTTAGATATTTGGTTAAAGGTGTGTTGAAAGTCTGCATAGTAGTTTGAATTTGTAGCAACCCTCTATGCTGAGGTTAAACATGTTTTAAAAAACAGATTTTAAAACTGCTAAATGATAAGTAAAAGCTTTGCGATTTAAGCATTACTAAAGTAAGTGTAAAGTTCATAAAGCAGCCCTGTTTTTAGCCTGATGCAAATGCATGTTATAGCTTTTTAAAGGAGGGAGCACCTTTTAACCTGAAGAATTAGAATTGAGCTGCTATATCAGGGAAATGTTAATAAATCCTGAGCAGCATTAAGTTGTTGCTCTGTGGTTGATTTTAGGAGGGGGTTGGGCTCAATAGTGGACTGTTCTTTACCCCAAAGGACCACTTAAGCAGGGTTGTAGCATAGTTGTTCATAGGATTGACAGGGTTTGTGAGCGTTATTTCCACTCAAGTGAGCCATCCACCAAGTGAGTAAACATATGTACACCTCACCACAATAATTAGTGTTGGGTTTGGGATAATAGTAAAATACATTCCTTTGGGGGAACACATACATAAATTACTAGTCGGTTGTGTTCCGCTAATTATGAGGGGCCGGTCTGGCCAAAAATGCCAGGGCCGATTCTTTGCCCCAGTCCAGCCCTGGAGGTATCAACTTCATCCATAATCGACTAACCTCAAGCCTAAGACCAGACACACTGACTTGTTCATTATTTAACCAAAGTCCACAACAAAGTCGTGTAGGCTTAAACCTTGACCTCTGGACTTCATGTGATCCAAACATCAATTCCATTTTCCAAATCAAACACATATTTTCGAGGAAATAACTGTTACATTGAAGGGACAGATGCACGTTGAAAAAAAACAAAAAACAGCAGCTTAAATTCTACACAGACGGTAGAAAACTCTGTTTGCTCTCACACGTTTCTTCAATTTACAATCTGTTTTCCATGCTTCCACTTGATCCCAGGATCATCAAGTGCGTCTCAGCTCCCGGTAGTTTCCTGCTGCAGTGACTGTCTCATTGTTCAGCACAAATAAGCCTTTTAAAAAAATGCTGACCACTGACCCCTCGGAGGATTAGCATAGCTACATGGCATGACACAGTCGCACCACGCTGTTTACCGAATGTCTTAAGTCTGACATAGTCTCTCATTCCTGCAGTTTAACACTCAAACTGCCATCAGAGATATGTGGCATGTGAGCCACTTTCACGCCATTGGAATTGTTATTTCCCCTACAAGGTCTCATATCTGGCGCAATGCAACGAGCACTCACCTCTGTGTGAACATAAGCCTGTTCACATAAATTTCACTAAGGGCCATACAGTAGCTTTCAGGTCCTCTTGTATATATGTTGGAGGAAATATCATTCTGCCAGTGTTATTAGGCAGCCTGTGTGTGTTTGCTCCTCGTTGAATAAACACACAGGCTGCTTTTGATAAACCATGAAGCCTTCATTTCACTTTGTATATCTGGGGCTCCAGCCGAAACTCATCCGCAAGAAATTTGCTGTGCCGTTCTCAGGGAGATTGGTTTGGCTGTGTTGCCTTTTTGAAAGGGCTGGGGCTAAACACTGGGTGTGCATGTTAAATGCCAGCGCTCTTTCCTCCAGGGAGGTCTCTTAGCTCTTAATCGGCGTTTTGTTTTGAATTTCAATTTACTGGAAAAAAGCTTTATTCTTTTGAATAATATGAACAGAGACAGAGTGGAGGTCCCTCCCGGGCCCCAGCCCCGCTCGCAGTGCACCGCTGGGCCTGAGGTCAATACACGTGCTGCCATGTTAGTGATACACGTGGCTGTGTGTGTGTGTGTGTGTGGCTGTGTGGCTGTGTGTGTGTGTGCATGTCCCTGAGCTCTCCCTGGGTCTGTGTATAGGTTCCCAGCATTATAACAACGAGAAGCACTTAACGCAGACCTCCGTTCAGCTGAGCTACGACATGTCCTCCTGTGCTTAATGACTCATAGTGAGCGTTTTACTATTCAAACGCATCTATTAATGCGTTTGAATGAAAAACAAAAGTGAAATAGTGCCGTATGAATGCACACGTCTGGTGTCTGGTGAGTGTTCATTGCGTGCAAGTGTGCATATGTGCGTGTTTATTAACCTTTTGCTCCCGTCTCTGCCTTATGTCTGTCAGGTCCCAGGAGCCCGACACTGGGCCGTTTCACACACGCACGCACTGACATCGCGGGACATGACAACCAATGCACACAACTACACACACTTGTGCATACATAACGTGCCAAAGCACAGTACACTGAAGATTAAAGGTGCTACTTGTGAGCAAAGATGATTTTTGAGTCTCATTCCTAACTCGTATAATAATGAGGCTTTGGGGTGGCGGCCGGCCTGTCCTACAATCCTAGGGCGGCGTTATTTTTGACAGGTTAGGAATGAGACTCAAAAATCAACTTTTCTCACAAATGGCACCTTTAAGCAACAACTAAGTTATAAAAGAATAAAATAAAATAACTTAGCTGTATTGATAAACATTTGGCCTCCAGGCAACCAGCGTAATTATGGAATTTTTATGTTTTTTATGAAATCTTCCATCATCCACACATTTTCGGCGGTTTGGAGAAAGAGACTAAGACTCCTTTGAACAATCACAAACACTTGACCTTTCATAAGTTCTCTATTTGTGTTCTACTTTCCCAAATACGCATCTGTGCATTTATTGTACCCACTAGGATATGTGTGTATGTGTGCGTTCCCTAGCAGGTATGCATGCGTGGGTGTGTGTTCCAAAATAAAACAGTCCCAGAATACAAGTTTGCTGGAAGCGGAGCAATCAAGGAGGAAAACAATACAAGCAGATGGAGCCATCTCACCCAACAACACACACACACACACGCATGCACACACACACACACACACACACACACAGACACACACACACAGATGTCCATAGTTTCAAAGGTTGCTATCAAAGCATCTACTGGCACCACGCTCCCCCATTAACAAGGCAGATGGTCTTAAACGGTTTTGTTTGTTAGACTGACAAACACCCACAGACAAACTGCAACACATCTGAACACCCACGCACATTTGCACCAGGTACTGTAGCTTGCCTGGTATCCATATGCCATACTTCCTATCTAGTGAAAGAGAGCAGTGTCACCTCTCTGGAAGAGACTGTTATTCTAATTAAAGGGAGAGCCTGTTTCCATCTAACTGTAACAAAAAACCTGATGAAAACTACCTGCTACATCCAGCCAGCTTCTAGGAAACAACTACAGATCAAGTTTGGGATGAACAATACGCCTGCAAAATGTTATCGTCTGTGTACATCTTTACCTGATGATGGCCATAAATTAAGGAGTTTTTTCCGATCGGAACCCAACAATCTATCAGGCTTCAGGTTCGGCTTGGATGTTTAAGGCAAATTCCAGGTTATTAAAACTCATATTAAGGAGAAGAAATGGGTCTCCGTGTCTTTGATTGTGCATGATTCCATGCTGTGAGCAATATTGGGTAAGAAACATTTATTTACCTGAGAGCAAAGTATTTTTTGTTGTGTTCTGTACTCAATATATCCTAAATGTTCTCAAGTTCTCATGCAAGTTTTCTCAAGATGATTATGTCAGAGAGTGAGAAAGGAAGTCTGCTATATGCAACTTACAAAAACTTTATTAAAACATTACCTTGTCTGTGAACGTTTCCGCCTGAGTCAGGCAGATTTTCCTTGGCAATACTTTGTTTGTGACAGGGAAGACAACTCCCATGATCCCAAGCTAATTACTAGCGTCTTTTGTTTTGTTTTTCATACCTGATTATTTCCATATGTCATTTGTAATGCAATCGAAGCAGACAGCTTAGATCTCAATTCCCTGCTCTATATGTAAATAAAGAAATCGCACGGACAAACAGATGCAATGTTTCTTCTTTTTTTGTTTTAACGTGGAGAAAAAAATAACTTTGTGTATAGTTTTTGCTAATTTTGAAGGCCCGGTTTTCTGAGAATTTGCCATGGACAACTTTTGGGAAAAACATTTTTTTATTCTGGTCTGCCTATTCTGGTAACTGTGCTTAATGCACTGTTGGAGTAGCAGACAGTTTTTAAAGTGTGTTCACAAACATCGGCTACTTACCGTGGCAGGTAAGAGAGCTCAAACACACAATTTGCGTTACAGTTAACCACGGACATCAGACGGTTTAATTCATATGGCCGGTTGTTAGGGCTCCTTTCTTGTCATGTCACGGAGGGCGTCAGTCAAGTAAGCTGTCTTTCAATGCGGCCCAGGACACATCATGGCATCCCGTGACCATATCAACCACTAATCCCTGCAACGATGGTGTCAGGGACGCATGAGAGCAGATTTGTGGTCGATCGCATCCCGGACCACCTACACAAGTGGTTTGTATGATCAGATCATAATGTGTCTCGGGGGTCATCAACACATCTATTTACAGTGGTCCATTTGTGTTCAGATCACTGAGAGCACGTGTACAAACAGGCTCTATTTGTCTGGATTCAATGAGACCAAGCTCCTCTTCTCGTGAATAACTCTGCTGTGCTGATACAGTCCAGATAAAAGTCCTGTGTGTGCTATAAAACGGCCTTCAAGTGGATTTCAATAACATTATCATTATTACAGAGGTGACACAGTGAAGTGTATGCATAATTTTTTCCATTATGACCCTTCTGTCGTTACAGGTCTTAATAGAAAAACTCTCGGCGGGATTCTGATGGCACGCCACTCTTGATCTTTATTGATATTCTGCGCCATGCACTCGAGAGGTGAAGGGAAACTTTTGGAGCTGCAGTTTGTCAAAGAGCACATGAACCCTGGACCATGAGGTCAGGTCAATGTGTGCCAAACTCTGCAGCAGACAGGTTTGTTTGTGTGCTCGCAAGAGTCAAGCACTGCTCGCATTCTGATCGAGAGCTCGCCTACTCTATTTCTCTGTCACGCTCAGTGGCTCTCCATACCTCTCTCTGTGTCCCTGTGGCAGCCAGGTGGAGGGGACGAATGGGGGGTGGAGGAGGGTCGAAGTACGGCGAGAGGGGGAGCTGCTGGCTGAGGGTAGGTTTCAATCAGTGAGCTTGGCGGTGGCTCCTCGGCAGTGGAATGCCAGGTCATTGCTCCATTCTTTGTTCTGGGAAGTTTCTCTGCTAGCTGCAGCTCTGCTGAACTCGCTGGACTACTATCAGATGGCAGAGTCAACCCTGGTGGTACGGTGGAGAGGAGCATAAAGAGGGAGAGACGGAGAGAGGGAGGGAGACTGTTGAACAGAAGGGCCGAGCCGGTCCTGCCAGGCCCGGGGCTCAGTTCAGACATTTATAACAAGCGTCTGACAACAACACTGATTTACTGGAATCCCCTGCCCAGTCTGACGAGTCAACTGTGTTGGAAACGTGGCGTAAACAAACAGAATCAGTCAAATGCTCCTGCTGAAAGTATCTGCAGAACATTCACTGATCATGTATCTCACTTGTTTTCCCTCCAAAATCCAATTCTGGTACTCAAAGCATGATTATAGGTATGCTTAAGCACTTACAGTAGTGGGAATGAAACAGGATTCACCGAGGCTCTGTGGAACTTTTGTTTTCTGTTGGAATCAGGTTGTGAGTTTATGTCAGCGGACTCCATTTCTAGACTATTAGCGACTGTCGCTCTCTGTTAGCAGAGCGCAGAGACACACTGCCCACTGAGACTAGGCAATCAAAAACGTACGTATCGCCACCTTTTCAATCTTTTCTGTCACAGAAAATCCGACAACTTTAAACAACTTTAACAAATCGCCCACAGGCTTGTTCAAGCAACCCAGACAGACGAGGATGCTATCACCACTGGTGTTACAATCATCTGTCCCCTCAAGTGGTTGCCAGTTTGTTTTTTACATAAATATGTTATCAGTATGACCTTTAAGGGTGCCAAAGAAACGCTGCCAGTTAAAGAAATCCAGGTGTCGAGACCATCCCTCCAAAATGTACCTGGCAAAGCAAATCGGCAGTAAATAAACGTATTTCATAGGAGAAGAGATCTCCCTAGATATGGTCTGCGTCCCTCTTCGGCTCCGGCCTACTTATTTCTGTCCCTGCCCTAAACAATAGGTTAGGCTGGGCCTTGTCAGGGGGATCTTAAATTTCACAGGTAAGTGACGCAGCAGCATGTTGTTCAGCCTCTCGAAAAGCTTTACCTTTACATTTCTTTACATTCTGAACGTGAACCTTGAAAAGTGACAGATGTATGCACGGACGAGAAGAAGCCGGTAAAGATGGGCAGCGAACTATTAGTTCACTTTTGCAAGCCCGCTGCTCTCTCATGTTTAAAAAGAAACATCTTCCTACAGAATATGCTGCATATTTTAATACTTCAGCGATGGACTTACAGTCAGAGTTTTCAGTTTTTCTGATTTAAATGAGTCAGACATGTCATTGTTTGAGTTAAATAACTTAATCTTGTGTGTGTCTTTGTGTGTGTGTCCATGAGTGTGTGAAGGCCACCACTGGCTGCCTGGCGAGTAATGAGCATGTCCTGAGCTAGCTGCTCTCAGCCCGGTGGTGGAAACCAGACGAGACAGCAAAGACCCCGAGCTGGCTCCGTTAAAGCACAGCGAACTCCGTCACCCCTAAACCTAGACGGACTAACAGCCAGCTAAGATTGTCAAGTAAAAACCGTGAGTCAAGAGACGGAGGCAGGAGATGACCTAAGAGACAAAGACAGACAGAGAGAGAGGGAGAGTGATGAAGAGGCGAGGGGAGGTGGAGAGTTTTTGGAAGACAAAAGAAAAAAGGAGATAAGGAGAAATGTGGAGTGAAACCACAGATGGAAGAGAGGAAGGAAAAAAAAGACGGCAGAAGACAGACGAATGGCAGAGAAAAAACAGAGGAAATAGGGTGAGGCAGAAAAAGGAGTGAATACGGGAGCAATAAGGGAGACAGAAGAGACTAGACACACACACACACAAACAGCCTGGGCGCCAAACCATCTAAATTGAGTGCAAATAAAGAACTGCAGCAGTGTTTGGCAACCTTCCAATTGCCATGCAGGAAGTGTAAAGGCGGGATGATTGAGTAGTTTTTGGACTAACAACATTCTGCCTTCAGATGAGCCGAACCCTCATCCTTCATCCCCCAGAAGACAGTCAGTTATTGGAGCTGTTATGAGCGATGATGTTAATTATGTATCTGACTATTTTTACACCAAGAAACAAGGGCAGATCGGATCATTACCGGGGCTCTTGTTGCAGACAGGTTTGGCAGGTAAGATGGTGTGATTTGAAAGTGGAGCAGACAGATGGGCGAGTGAGGCCGTGATTACCAGAGGATGAGAGATGATTGCAGTGGAGATGGCCACTGCCATTAATCAAACAATGGTCGATATGTTGCACCGGTGGCAGTGGCCTTGATGCATAGGCAATACTCTGAGGCTAAACACCGCAGACACAACGGTTAGCGACGATCGCCAACATTTTTCACATTCCTACAAATATAATTCAGGATCTTGAGCACAGGTTGCTCTCAAAGAAGACTATGTTATTATTTTAATGTTAGTTTTGAATAATTATAAGTCAGGTGCAGCCATAGACTTAAGATTTTGGTTGGAGGGGAATTCCCCTGTCTTCTAAAAAAGGGGGATTCCGATTGTTTTTTATCTTTAATCCTGCTCAAATGTAAGGCCACATGCTCAAAGCAGGGAACCTGGTTGGTGGGTTGCTTTTGTGTGACACTTTGTAGACCAGGAATTTGGCTGTGTGATAATGAAAAATAGTTAGTAATAATCACTTATTACATTATAATAATGCATATGTTGTGAAAGGCTTATACGGTGTGATATGTAAGAGGTGGCCACTGTAGTCACACTCATAGCAATTAAGGGGAGGTATATGATTAGCTTTAGCTGACCTCTGCTAACTGTAGTTGGTGTTAGTTAGTTGGTCAGCCGTGGACCTTGTGGTCTGGACTTAGAGCTGCAAGGGATTTGTTTAAGACGGACTTGGGTTGGATTTTCCACAAAAAGGATGTGACCACGTACCTCGTCTCAGTGCCTCTCTCGACTCCACTAACAGAGAATGGTAGCTAATGTTAGTTTAGAAATGGAGTCTGCTAAACAACCAGTTTCCAGCCCAACACAGACGTTCTACAGAAGTTCCCTTTATTAATCTTTGATTATTCTGAGGCCTGCAGTATAGACACAGTTTGCCAGGTTGAGAAAAATCCATTTGGATGGTTTGTAACTCCCCCCTTCACAACTTACTTTTATTTCCCCCCTGGCTGTCTATTTTTCAGGATTAGAGATGTGTGACCTATTATCTCCTGGAAAAGAGCATCCTGTGTAAAATCTATTTATTAACAGCTTATTAACATTTACAACTGCAGGGTTAACAGCTGGAATCATTACCCTTCACAAATGACTTGCTAACATTTCTACAGTGATGGTGATTAACTGTAGCAGTAATAGTTCGACAGCAATTCATGTCTTCACTTTAGTTGCAAACTGTAGACCTCTTTAGCAAAGCTGTTGCAGCCCAGATCTGTCCCACGCCAGATACGCTCATCTGGCCATTCCACAACACGGAATGATGCACTCGGGCGGTACACTAATGGCTGCAAGATCTTGAGTCACAAGCGGGCCACAGCATGGTTCAAAAGGTAGCCAAGAGCGAACTGAACAAACCAGAACTGGAACAAATCTGGGCAACAGTTCATTCTGTTCTGGTGGGCTTGATCTTGCCCAGACTAGTGGCCGGTTCTGGTTTATTCGGGTTCACCCTTGGCTGACATGTGGACATGCTATGGTCCGCGGGTGGCTCAGATCTGGCTCTACCTGAAACCGGAGGGTTGAAATGCAAGAAAAGCCTATACAGTAGCTGTAAACCGATATGTACTGTACTGTATGCACTGTATATAACAAGAAAACAAGCTCAGCCCCACCTCAGACAGACAGTTGGAATCTCGTGCTGGAACATCATACTGAAAACTGACTATTAGAAGTTAGACCAGCGAACATGTTTCTCTCTTTTTAAAGCCTATCAAAGAAAGTGTCCGTTATACAGTAGAAACATTTTTCGAGTTCTTTCGCACACTTTGATGAATCATCCAAGCAGCTTGTTGTGGTCATTGATTTGTTGATTGTAGTTGAGATTAAAGACATGAGGAAATTTCTCTGCGGTGCAACGGATGGCCTTGTTTGTGTGCGGGTTCGTGTTGCCTTGACCCTGCTTGGCAAATAGAGCACAGCTTGTTCAGACTCTCGAACACACACACGAACACACACACGAACACACACACACACACACACACACACACACACATACAGCCGTGTGCGCACTCCCACATCCGCTCACACGGGCTGAGACCGCAGACCGTCTGCAAGGTCAAACCGGTGGATCAGCAGCATCCCCTACTCCGCTCATCCTTTTCTCCATCTCCCCCCCCTCCATCCCTCTCTCCCTCTCTCTGTCTGAGCGTGTCACCTTTCTGCCCTCATCCTCTCCTCCCCCTCCCTCCCCTCTCTCCCCTCCATCTCCATGTGTCAGTGATCCAGGTCCCCTCTTCCCATATCACTTTCCTTTTTCCACCCTTCCTCTTCCCTTCGTCCTCTCCTGGTGGGTCAACTCCTGACCTCTCGCCCTGACCCTTTGCTCTGACTCTGCTCTTCCCAGTAACACCAGCTGCCAATCTAGTTTACCCACAGCAGAGCTGCTGGAAAAGCCCATTGCTGCAATCCAAATATAACAGAAACTGAGCCCTGCGGCGGACTTGGAATTCCAAACATTTTTATTTATTTGAACACAAAACATCTGCCATGTTTAAGTTCCAGGAAAAGACACCACTTCGTTTCTTTGTGCGTTCTAGGCGCTGCTACAAGGACAATAAGCTCTAAGCTGCCACACTCCAGTTAGACTTTTTTTTTCTTTTGTGTAAGCAGTCTGACATTTAGAGTCAAATATAAGATGTGAAACTTGGACAAAACACTACTTGAGACTCGACTATCCACTTGAAAGCAAGTTGCAAGTGCTGCAATTATGCTGATGATTTATGCAAAAACATCCATTTTGACCCAGTAAAATAATAGAGCAATAAAAGATGAATATGACAGCAGCAGGCAGGCCTTGAGTAGGCCTATTATCACAGATGAGGCTTAGGAAGCTGATGAACACAATAAAATGAGCATTTTGATATTTGCATATACTTGGGGAGATCCCAAGACCATGAAATCTGAGGATGCCGCCTGTTCAGACCAAATGCATCCGATCAAGATGAGCATCTGATGAAGCATGCGATCCGTCTTAAAGATGCAATATGTAAGAATTGACCACCTGCTGACGTAAGATCACTCCAAACAAATAGGGGGCAGTATATCACCAGAGTGACCACTAATTGTAGCTGCTGTTAGCTAGTTAGCTCAGTTCGCTGTGCAGCGAGGGTATCGGAATGGTGTTACAAGGGTGGACTGGGGCGAGCTGATTTACATGCTAACTTTAGTAGATATCTTCGAGATAATGTCAAAACTGTAACTTCTCCACATTCCGCTGATTATTTATATTATTTTTTCAATGCTTCAAACCCATTATTACATAACGCACCTTTAAGTCCTATACACATTTGAAACAGGAAAATGGATCTGTGGACTTGGAATTGAGGAAAATATTATTAGCTGTCCTACCCAACTAGCCCCGTGGTAAGTCACTAACCAAGCACTACTATAAGCTTTTGCTGTAACCTTGTGTGACTTGACTTGGGACTTGCCCCACCAAACTTAAGACCTGAGCAGGACCTGCAGTCACTGAATCCTTTGAGGTTCGACCTAAACTTCCCCAAAGACTTCAAAACAAGCTCTGTAAATAAGCCGTCCGCTTTATACCGCTGAAATATCACATCTACACTTCTTTGTTCGGGTTCACTTCACCTTCCTTTTCCTGCTACGCCACATATTTGTCTATCTGAATGTTTTCCACACAGACCTCAGAACCTCTCTTATCCTCTCAGTCCAGCCCGGGCCCAGACCTGGCAAACTTATCACCCAGGCCACCCCATCTTCTCTCCATTACACCACAAACAAATTGGTCTGTTACACCTCTGTCTGGGCCCAGATTGCATTTCTCTTCTCATCCCTCACTGCCTAAACATTCTTTCTTCTTCACTGTGACATTTTCAGCTCCCTTCATCCACACTTTCCCATTGCCCTGCCCCGGTCCGACGTCTTCTCCCTCTTCATGTGTGCCCTCACTGCTTAACTGCCTTTACCTGTCTAGATTGAATCACATCTCTCTTTTGCACACACACGCGCGCACGCACACACACACACACACACATCCCCAAAGTGCGTGGATAATATCTGCCCGCACAAAACTGAGACTATCGTTTCTCACGTATGTGCAGCCAGACACGCAGCACAACTGAGGATAAAATCAATCTCATTAATTTAGGAACTAATGGCGCCTCTCGTGCATTCCTGTTTGTGATTCCACCGCGTCTGAAAAATTTTGCAAGCAGTAAGTGTATTAACAGCAGATTTTAAAGCTGCATCTTTGTTTGCGGATGTAATTTTCACTCAGATGCTGTTCTTTACCGTTGCACCGCTGCAATATTTAAAAGGGATGTTACATAAAGGGGTGGAAAGAAAGAGTGAAAACCTCCACGGGAGCCTTGTTACAGAAACATCCTTTGTTTGAAATCCTGTCATTTCTCATAGACATTTACGATTTTACTAAAGCACTTAGGCAAAGATCTGATCTTTTCTCAGGATGGGAACTTAGATTTTACAGAACCGTTCTAACCGAAGAATTACTTAAGGTAGGAGTCCAAATTTAGGATGGCATATAAATCCTGTCTGAATTTAAAATAACTGACAAAAATGGCGGCACAAATGTTGTGAGGTCTGTATGGCACTGGCAATGACGGTGTAGAACAGCACTAACACCAAAAAATATGACGATGCTTTAAATTTCCTGCATTTCTATCTCTATCAACTGCAAAGACGATTCATTTTGAATTTGATCAATGTGCTACGTATGTGCAATGTCCCTGCTCGTGGAAGCTTACATTTCTTGTCCGGTGTAGCAAGCTAGATAAGCCGTGACAAGTGAAGTGAGACAGTTGTCATCGTGGACAGGCAGGCTTGTGTGCATTCTTAACACCAGTACAAGCATGACAGCATGATTAGAGAATCGAGTTTACAGCTCTAGTTGGGATTTGTTGGAATTTGTTACAAATGTTTAGAGATAAGATGCAAGATCTGAGACAGAGCAGGACACAGCCATGAGTGTAAAAATGTTTCCAATCTTTGTGCTAAGCTAAGCTAACGAGCTACCTGTCGCTTTATGTCTGCCATACTGGTGGTATTGTTTTTTTCTCGCCTACATCTTGCAAAGAAAGAAACGCTATTCACTTTTAGAAGAGACGTCCTACCCTGGTTTTGTTAACATGCACAGGTTGGAACAGCCTTAAGGCCGTAGGCAAGAGCTTCACCTGGAGCAGAGACTGTCTGTGGCGCAGGCACAAAGTTAGACTTGAACTCATCTGACGGAAACACAAGTTAAGTTCCTAAAAAGTTTCTGTTCTTGAAAAGTTCCTCTCGCAGAAGGTGCCCTTTAGAAAAAAGTCATGTACAGTATACCGTATGCATGCACACACAACTGATGCTCTCCTGTTTGTGTAAGGCTGCTAACAACTTGAGCTCTTTGATTTACCACAGCCTGAAGTCTCCTGAAAGTGTTTGACCAGTCACAGGTCCCATGTGAGGTCTTGCCAGTGAGTTAAGGTCTTAACTGTAGCTTTGGTGTTTCTTCCAATGCTCTCCGCTGAGTAAAATGATATAACCACGGGGCACTATCGGCTTTCACTGCAGGCAAAGGCAGAGTGTGACACACAGACACTCCGCCACTTACTGACATGTCTCCAACCACACACCCACACGAGCATGTATGATGTACTCATGTACCCACAAACACACGCTCACCCCCCCTCCCCTAACTCTTAACGACCATTATATTGAGCTAAGCAATACAGATTTGTTCCTGTTGACTCAAACCTGTCAATACAGCCCTTTTAATCAAACACTCTTTCTCCCCCTCTTACTCTCCCTGCCACCCACACATTCTCACAAAACAAACATATTGACCGGGATTTCAGGGCAGGATAAGAGCGGGAGAATGAGCACAAACTTGGTAAGGTGAGGTGGCAGGTGATGAAAGTCTGACAGACATGTACAGTCAATTTTTTGCTGTGTGCTGTGCCGAGCATTAGATCTGGACCGGTTCTGTGAGGCTGCATTAATGATCTGGCCCGAGCAAGGTCTACACTTCACGCTCCTGTGTGCGCCTGCATGTATGCACATCGATGTGTTCGTGTTCGCATGAGTCTTCATTCATAGAGGTGTTTTCTCAGCGGACACAGGAAGCCTCTGCAAGCGCGGATGAAAGTCCTAAAAACAGGGGCGGACTCACTGAAGGTGACCGGGGTTAATACAGTATGGGACCGAGAGTTGCAGGATGGTATGGGAGGAATGCAAATGTTTCATTTCAAAACGTCCTTGAGGTATATCAGATCAAAAAAACAGCAAACACGGATGAATAGATTCAAGCTCCTTATCTCTACACGGTCACAATGTCAGAATAAAAATACCATCTAGAATGAACAGGTTTGCTTTGTATCCTGAAAGAGTACAGATACATTTTGGCCAGATTAGCATAGAAATTGGCTTAAAAAAAAAAACTTTTTTTTGTGTCTTGTAACAAAAAACTTTCATAAATGTGGTTCCCGAGAGCAAAATCCGACGAGAACAGTGGGGCCTGAAGTGATCTCCATTTTTCATCAGTGCACCATTCAAGCTGACCATACAAAGCTCACAGTGGAAGTCCACGGGCTGTGCCAGGATCCTGCCTGCCTCGCAACACTACACAAAGAAGAGACGCAGAGATGTTTCCGTATGGAGCGTGGCCATGGAGCCGCAAGATAATCAACCCCATGGCTGCCTGTGCAAGCTTGTGACTCCCCTTCCATGGCCAAAAAAAAGCAGGATGTCGACACTTATCTGTGAGTGTCACAGTCATGAGATTCGTGTCAAATCGAGTTTCTTTAAATAGACAAAAATCTCCAGGATTTCAACATACACAATTGAAGCATTGAATTAGTGCGGTGACTTAGTGTATCTAAAGGCAATCTGGTGAAGAACCCAGGTCAAGTAAAGGTCCTTGTTCTTTGTTCGTGATTTTCTTGTGAAGGTTTCTCGAAAAAGTTTGGAGAAGTAGAAGTGAGGATGTTGATTCCCTTTATCTCTGAAATGATGACACGCTCCTCCGCATGCATGCATCACCACACCCGCAGTGCAGTGCTGCACGCCACACACTCCACTGATAAAGCTCCTGAGAAAGACAACTGAAATTGTGAAATTTAGCGGACACACTTCATTTGGAATGTCCTGCATGATAGCTTTCTGTGAAGGGACTACAGCATAATGTGTGAAGTTGTGACTGATTTTTTTAGGTATGAAAGTCGCCTCAAGCTATTAAAAGTGCTACAGTAGAGTTAGGGTCAATGGGTCAAAGGTCAGAGACGGGTTACATCGCCTGGAGAGACACAGAAAATAGTAAATTGTCAGTTTAGCTCACATCAGCTTTTTCTCATCTGAGTATTAGCAAGTAACTATCCAAGGAAAGTGCCAGTGAACAAAGAACTGAACAAAGGAACCCATAAAACTGACACGTTGTGCTTTTACAAAGGGTTTTGTTTCCCAACCTACTTCCTGACTTCCTCAAGAGGTGCAGTGACTTCCTACAGTCTTGCTGTCATTATGAGGCTGCCTGGCAAGGAGCAGAGTCTCCGTGCCCGGCCAAGAAATAGTCTAGAAATAACCCTCTGTGAAGAAACTTGGATCTCTTTGTATCTAGTAAAACAAGATATAACATATTAATTAATTAGCTATAGAGCTTGTTGGTGTGTTTTGTTCCAGTTTAGCCAGATTAGCGATATGTCTTTGCCTCACAGTTGCTAAAGGATTGTTACCTATACAAACATTTTGAACTAATTTTTGACATGTTCTGGTTGATTGGCAAGAAAACAAACTGATGTATGAGTTGCACTTTGGACTACCTCGCCACTTGCAAGAACCTCCAACCTTTCAAGTGTTTCAAGGTTTATCTCAGTGTGAGCCACATACCGTATAGCCCCTATCCACCAGCATACTCACAGCACAAAACCACATTCTTCCACAAAACTGTCTCTCCCACGCAGGGCCAAATACTGCAGATGCAAAGAGAAAAGAGCGGGCGAGGGCATTTCCACTAAGTCCTTTTCGTTTAGCGTCATCATGACTTCGGTGACCGGTTGGAGAGTCATTACAGCTGCAAAAGATTTTTCTATTAACATATTACCATAATTCAGACTTGACTTTACTGACTTACGTGTTGAAAAAATACTGTGTGTTTGAGACGGGGTATCTATGGCGACCTTTTGCGGTTGGCACACACTGGGAACGTATTTTGATTTCTGGCAAGCAAACACAGGGATTGTTCTCACCAGATTTGAAAGTATTGGCGTTTCTGTTGAGCTGAAATGATCACCCACAAGCCTTTTAGGGATTAAAGGGCACCAGCTGTCTGCATCAGCTGATAATTGGCACCCAGTGTTGAATTACCGAGGGACAGGGTCTTGCATCTACTGTAATTGACTTGGGGTGGGGTGGGGGGAACGAATAAACTCGACAGGAGATAAATGTTGTCGCTGGATTAGCGCAGCGCAGTATTATGAGTATAAATCCTTAATCCAACCTGCAATTGATGCAGAACAATTAAGGTATTACCAACTGCACAGGAGGAGGTAACGACTCGGTGTGACACGATACTCACTCTACCTGCTGCCACATCTGTCTGTGAGGACGCCACATCGCAGCAGACGTCAACGATAAGCGGGGTGTCAAGTCGGGAACGCTCAGACTCCTACACCTAAAATCTGTGGGGAGCCACAATGTAAACAAAACTTTTGATAATTAGACGAGTTTGTACCCAGCACAGTTAATTGCCTCATCATGTTGTCTCGCCGGATTTGAGCAGTTATGTGTCGTCCTTTGTGCGTGACAATGAAAGACACAGTCATGATCTGTCTGCCTTCACATTATCAGACCATATACAGTATCTATCCCTCGGCCTTTTGACAATTTATTTTACCCCAAATCTAGTCGTGCAGTCTTCACGTTGAATATGTAACCTCTGATTAGAGTCTCTAAGTTGTGTGCTTGTGCTCTTTGAGTGCTGCATAAGCAATGCAAGCGTTCCGCAGTCTACCGTGCGTGTGTTTTCCCGCACACAGTGTGTCCATAGCCGACGGGGAACACTCTGAGATTTGGAAACAGAGAGGGAATGTAGAGGACGTGTTTTCTAGATGCGAGGAGCTGTAAATACATGAGCCGCATCATTGAGCATACAGTAAACATGACATTTGCTCATCAAGATGCCATTTACTTCTCATTTATGAAATAACAACGTGGCAAAAACCAAGTTGCTGCACTGTCACTGTTTGTCGCTCTTTAGGTTCCATTTCCAGTACAGCTTAATGATGACATGTACCTCTTGTTCCTCCAACCCCAACTCCGAAAAGGTTGTAAAACATACACATAAAACAACATGTGACAATTTGCAAACCCCTTCATAACATTTACTCAATGAAAATAGTACAAAGACAATTTTTTTTTTCATGTTTTACCCAATCAACATCATTGATTTTTATAAATGGTCATTTGTGGATCTGATGCCAGCAACACCTTTCACACAAGTTTAGACAGGAGCAACAAAAGACTGGGAAAGTAGTGCAATGAATATGGAACAAGTTTCACTGGTAATATGCAGTGGCAAAGTCAGGATATTTAGGAGCCAGGGGCATTTAAAAAAAGAAAAAAGAAGAAGAAAGAAAGAAAGAATAGGCACCAGTGTGCAGAAAGTCGTGACGCATTTCACCCTAGAGGACACTTCATCATGTTTTCTCTACCATAGGGGCATGAGAGGGCGTTTTTTAAGGTATAAAACCCCATTTTGATGCTATTTATGTGTAAGATATAATCAGCCACATTGTGTTTCCGTCCTGGTTTTACTCTCCACTTTTCCATGTTTCACTCAAATTGCAGGCCAATGCACAGCGGAAATGGTGCCAGCATGTGTTGGACGTGACGTGGAGGACAAAAAGTTTGCATTCAGGCTTTTCACGTAACGACGAAGACAGCCTTCAGATCAGCGTTGCATTTCCTTTCCTCGTGGCTCGTTTGGTAACGCTGTACCCACATGGTCAAGTGCCATTGTTTGCTGCCACCTTCACACGAATACCTGCCAATTTTAAACTGAATTCTTGCTGGACTGGAATCTCACGCATCACAACTTTAACATCATACGGTGGTGACAGAGTATAAATGTACTCCTCACAATGCTTGCATCACAAAACGTGGTTACACAACTCAGCGTCTGCTATACTTGGAGCTTAAGCGTCCACAGAAATGTAAGAAATCTTCCATGCATTCTTTTCCTCCACCACAGTAGTTTGACTTATTCTGAAGACACATACACCATCCGTGTTCCTCTGTGGGGTCAGAAACCAAATCTCGCAGGTTGTGGCCGCCCAGTGAGCGAACCCTCCACTTTCACATTTCAAACCCTCATTCTCACGGCGATGCCTACTGCTCGCTCTATAAGATGATGGTGATAGTCGAGATGAACATGATGATAGCGAGAGTGATGGCGGTGGTGGTGGTGATCAGCATGATGATGATCGTGTTCTGCTATTGCTGCCAATGACGGCGCCGAGTCTTCCACAGGTGAAGAGGAGCGCAGCAGATATGCTGGCTGCATCAGGTTGACGGTAGGGGTCCGGGCCTGCAGCAGCAGGATAGGTGAAATCACATTAAGTGGAATGAATGTGATTGGGCCCCGGGCTTGCCATCAACACAAAGGCCTCCAACTGTTTCTGGATTACATCGTGAAGGGCAGCGGAGAAGGATCCAAATATTGTAGGCAATTTACAGGAGGGTGCTCGGAGGCGTTAAAGTGTGTACGTGGACTTGTGTGTATTTGAATCTAAGAATAAGAGCGCCTCTCGTCTGAAGTTCGAACAATGAAAGAGACACACACAAGGCCTGTTAAAGACGAAACGAGGCAGAAAAGCATCACTTGTAAACGGTAGCAGCGCCTGTTTTTCACCACCGGCAAAGAACACTTTGAGCCTCGGCTCCGCGACTGTCAAACAGCCTCTTAAGTGTCACCCTGTCTTGTAACGACACATGCACTCTGGTGGATGTCTCTATCTCTCTGTGTCACTTTGGTTCTGACAGCTTCTCTTTAGACTCTTATTCCGTGGATGGAACCACTTTTCTGATCCATCAAACCCCGGGAAGACGAGGGGAGAGGACGATAGAGGAGAGGAGGGGAGAGGACAGGAGGGGAGAAAAAAGAGGAAAGAGGTGAAGAGTGTAGTGGACGGAGTCGAGAGCGGACTTGTCAGACGTATAGAGTGTCTCTCTCTCCCTCTCTGATTAAAATAGCACGTTTCGCAGCGACACGCCATGCTGGTTGCGAAGCGGCGCGGCTATGTGAAGATGGTGGTCGATAGCACTCCACCGCAGCGGAATATGAAAAGTATTGATCTGCTTTTTACCTCGGACAGCTCTGAGCACAATGCCTGTGATGTTTCTGTAGCCAACCTTCAAAGTCAATACACTTTTCTCTACATCACTCTGACTTGTAAAGGGAAGGAAAGAGAGAAAAAGAGATTCCTGTCATAGCAGACAAAGAGCTTGCGTTCTGCTGTGGGCTTTGTGCCGGGAGAGGTCAGGCTGGTTGTTGTGTTTATTACCTCGTGGATCTGATGCAGCAAGGAGGGGAGGGGGTGAGGGTGATGAGGGTGAGGGTCAGATGGAGAAAAGGTTAGAGCCAGAGAGAGGGAGATTCTGTGGCAAGGTGAGGCGAAGAACAGAGACAGAGAGGTGAGGGCTAGCCAGGGCCACAACCCCATGTCTTTCACACACATGTACACATGAGGGTCACTTTTTCATGACTGTGATTTAGCCAAACATGAGACACACTTTATTTCTGTTCCTCTCTGTCTTTTAAACAAATACAGAGAGAGAGAGAGAGAGAGAGAGAGAGAGAGAGGGAGAGAGAGAAAAGACTATTTCCAATAAGCAGCTTTAAGCCTTCAGACTGTGGAAAAATCAATGGAATCAAGAATAACTGACGGACACGTTTAAGGCTGCAGATCTTGTGTAAGAGAATCCTCCTCCACAGAGAGACCCACTGAGAGAAAGACACCCGGGACAATCCGCACTGTTAAAGCTTGCTGATCCCGGATCAGAGCAGGGGGGGAGGTCTGCGGGGAGTAATACAGAGAAGACAGACACCCAGAAAGCACCGGAATAACAGATCACGGAGCTGCCCCGAGATCACACAGAGCTGCTCCGCTGTGGAAAAAAAAAAAAAAAACTCAGGCAGACACGGGGAAAATCAAAGTCAAGCCCTTGTTGAGCCCGTCTCTGGAAATTTGCATTGTTCTCATGCACCGTAACGCTGCCCTGAAATGCCCTCCTCAAAGCTGGGCGGGGATACTTGCACGACTCGAATCACTACATCTGATGCAAAGTCTCTCAGCCTGATTATTTCTCCCGGTCAGCAGCATCAGGAGGAAGTGGGAAAAACAGAGAGAGGGACTGTGATTGGAATCGAGTGAGTAAACGCACCGGGCTGGCTGAGAATTGGACACATCTGCTGTGATCAGAGGAGAGGTGTGGCTCTGCGGACCTCTAAGTAGCTGGATTAACCACCGGCCACGGGGCTATTGATGTTATTGAACTGACAGGCTGATGAATGGAGTCCTTTTCCGCAAGGTGCATGAGTCTGCTGCTTTAGCTGGTTAGCGTGTTCACAGGCCAGGCGGTGTTAGAAAATATAGAACTGCCAGCAATTATTCTTGAAAGCAAAAGATTTTTGTTAGTGGGGCCTTTGATTATTTGAGGGGGGGGGGGGTCAAAAATTTGATTTGATTAACAGGAAATGTGCCCCGAGGCCAGAAACCTCAACTACCCTCCGTTAACAGTTAATTAATCCATGTTGCAAAGGTTAACCTGCCGTCTGCCGCCAGATGTGTTTGTCAATATGGAGGGTTTTTGTTAAAAGAGATCACCGCCGATTAAGAGAGTGAGCGAGGCGCGCAATCGAGATTCGTCGCTTCGCTGCCTTCACGGTGTAAGATAACGGGGACCGCGCCGGTTTTCTTTTAATTTCTAATAAAAGTCATTTCATGCTGAGCAGCTGTTGTCGCTTTGTGCAGCTTTTCCCACATTGAGAGAGAAAAGGCTCGACAAAGTGGGAGAAAATACGCTCTGTCTTTTTTTAACACCCCATTCTCCAGACGTGACTCTCTGTTTTCACTTAGAGTCAATTAGACAGTCAGAGAGTCACTCCAATTACGCTCTTAATCTAATGCGCCAAGTTGATTTTGTCATCCTAGCACAATATGCAGTCATTTGGAGAAGCTTACAGTGAATTAAAAAGTATTCAGAAAGGACTTCATGTGTCTATAGAGAAGCTAAAATGGTAGCATAGGAAGTTATTTCGCAGTTGCTTAGAGTGATTATAGCCGGTATTTATATATCAGTCATCGTGTTTTGCCGTATAACATTCAAATTGTAATGTCTTTTCAAGTGGCTGCGTTCAATCATAACCTAACGTAGCAGATTTGTTTGTTACGCAGATCATTCGGGAAGTCATCTTTAGAAACTGTTCAGGCACTTTCAAGGAATACCTGGCAAGTGACTGGACGAAGCATCTGTCTATCCCCGCCCAACTTCTACCAATCTGACAACGAGCCATTGGTAAATCAAACCCTTGCCGGAGCCATTTGGGGAGAAAAGCTCCGAAATCTTTTCCATTTGGAAAAAAAAAACGTCCAGTGTTCTTCGACACTCTCACCAGCTGCAACACGTTCTCGCTCCCAACTCGTCATATTTGGCAGCTTCGGCGGTTGGAGAAGAAATCCGAACCCAGAACTTATACTAATATTTACAACATTAATGAGGTTATAATACAAAGTCAGAAATATTTATTTTTTCCAAATCTGAATAAACAAGCTGTTCTCAGAGGGAAACGAGGTCCCAAGAACTCTGTATGAACTAGAAAGTTGGCAGGGTGCGGCTCCTATGGCGTAAAACGTAGAAAACGGACTGTTAGCTCTTATATAACTGCCGCTTGAGCAGCATCTCAGCTAAAATCCATAGGAGCTGCCACTGTCGCTTCCTTCAGTAGTAGTCATGTATAAACTACGACCGTAGTTGCTGGTAGTTCTTCATTGGACGCTGCCGTTGGCCACACCAAATAGCTTGATCCCTGGCAAGATGGATTCACAAGATCACATACTCACATTTTATAACAGTCTCTCCATTGTGCTTCTTAGCCAACACTTTTGAGCTGTGCAGAAAGCGTGTAGCTTTTACACTCGCATGTAAAAATACAATATCATTCGCACGCAGACAAAAACACACACACACACACACACACACACTCACACATAATCAAACAAGGCAACAGGTCTAATTTGTTACTTTACCATATTTACATGGCCGCAGAGGTTCCTGAGGGTGTTGTTTAGCTAATCCAATGATAAGGTCAGGAGGATTACTCATACTGGTTTACACATTCCTCCTCTCTGCTTGACAGGGAGAGGCTTGATTCAGTCAGCTGAGCTCCTCCAGTGAACCGCAAATCACTTCCCATTCAGATAAACAGTCGCCCTGACCACAGTTGACCTGGATCCTCCCCGGGTTACATAAAATCAAATCACCATCATCTGCATGACACAGTCACAGATCGCACCTGACTCCCAACGCCTTGATATACCGAGGAGATTTAAAGCGAAAAACAACCAGTCGTGGAAGCACAGACGCACGAGGACGAGCCAAAAAGGATGAAAGATAGTGGGAAAGATCGAGAGGGGAAATAAGGACCGGGTGAACAACAGCAGTTCATCCTCTTTTATGGAAATAATCTGTTATTGTCCATCAGGAGAGCAGAGAACAAACATTCCAGGGAAACATTAACTTGGCTCCAAAACAAAGCCATCAAGCCAATCAGATACTGGCGATGTTTCAACGACTATTGCCTCAGCTCTTATTTCTTCTTTACCTTGTCTTGACCCGATGCGCCGTTTCTTATCTGCGCTGGCTGAGACGAACGCGGAACAGGCTTGCCCTCCTGCATTTATGCTTTTATAGCACATGTGTTTTCCCCGCTGCGGATGCAGCGTGACATGACTTCATAAAGGCTTGGAGGTTATAAAAGTATGAGATTAAGATGAGAGAGTTGTGTTATTGAAAAAAAGACTTTTTAATTGGTTCGGCTGAGTCCACGAAACCGTATTATTACAATCTCTATGTAAAGTTTGTCATTTCACACTCTGGAAATATAGAGGATCATTTTATGGGAGTTTGTGTATTTTTTATTTTTTAAGGTTAAGGTTTCCCGAAAGAAAACTTAATTAACTCAATTTACCCGTTGTCTGCTGTAATTATTCATCGAAAGCAGTGTTACTGGTATCAAAAGTTATTTCAAGTTCTGCAGGAGTTTTGTCTTATTATTTAGACTGACTTAACACAATGCTGACCTCTCATCTAAAATAAGATTGCTTACATAGAAAAACCTTTTTCAAAAAGAATTGGAGTGATGAAGAACAAAGCAAAAGCAGAAAAGGCATTCAAAGAGAACAGGAAAACAATTCTCACAGTCAGTCCCCTCCTTTTGTTTCCGTTCACTACAAACAGCAGGATCTTTAGAAAAAAAAAAAGAAGAAAAAAAGTCTCTCAGAGAATAGCTGTGAGGAGACAGGTTGTCAGTGCTGTAAACCACAGGAATTAATTTCCTGAGTAGTGGCTTTTATATGTTGTTTATGGTTACAATGGTGGGTGTTGGACAGGCAGACAAAAAAAAATCCATGGAGGCTGGTCACGTACTGTCCGTCTATAGGCACAGACACTGGTGGACATGCCTACACACACACTCGCAGTCCGGTACTGATGCCGGTGCCAGCGTATTGTTCCTCATGTTTAGTTTTGAGATATGAATCCTGCCCCTTCTTTTTGATGAAGTCATTTCTGGCTGGTATTGAAGCACTGCAGCACACGCGGGAGAGAAAGTATCAGAGACGTGCTCGGCCGTCACGTAGCTGAACGTAGCCACAGCGCTGACATGCAGACACTCGGCTAATTACCCCGAGGAGACAATACAACGGAGCCAAATGCAACAAGCTAGGAGTCTGCAGTTAACATTATGACACTATTACTGAGCACAGCGAGCAGGTCATTTAGAGAGTGCTACAGAAAAACACGAGGCGCACTCAAAAGGGCTTTTCTGTGTACCTATTTCTGCACCGACCGTAAGGAGAGCTCAGAGAATTGGGCTTTTGACTAGGAGGCTGTTTGTTCAAATCCCTTAGCTGGGAACACGAGGGCAGAGCAAAAAAGGAAGGAAAAAAAAAAAAAGCCAGCGCATTCCCAAGTTTGTGGAAGTGACCCTGAGCAAGGCAATTAACACCCGGCTGGTCAAGTAGAAAAACGCTCTGTGAACAACAGCAGGGGAAACCTCAGTTTCCCAGAGGTGTGAAATGTGTGTAACTGAATGTGGGTGAAGCGGGGCGTTTCTGAAAAAAGCAGCCCAGCACGCTCGGTCAATCTAGTCTGAGTAAATAGAGGTAAATAAATAAATAAAGCCTGTGTTTTTCAGAGCTCGGCCACAGCAGAGGAAGCACTGTCATGCTGGTTTGAAAAAGATCCCCGAACACCGTCTAAAGAGCACAGCGGGGAACGTTGCCTTGGCCCACATCCTGTGCAAATTCACCCCATTTCGGTTTATCCAAAACACAATATTCTCATTACGCCCAGTTGGCTCGCTGCGCTGTCATTTCATCTGGCTTTTCCGCACACCAGCACATTAGCCCCTTTGGTCTAGTAATGTTCAGAACATAACCCATAAAGAACCATTGTAATGTGTCTCCGCCTCATTATTGCCAGGTCAGTGTGTGGAGCAACACAGGAGAATAGGGTGCCTCGTATGGCTTGTTAATTCAACACCTCTCTCATTCAGCGCAGCGTTTGTACAGCTGGCCTTTTGAAGGGAGTTCAAACTGTATACTCCTACACATGCAGACGCGTAGATATGCTGCGACACCGCACACACCGCGCACACAAACCCCGGTCCGCGCGCTCTGACATCACTCCACACCACCGGTTCCTGCCCAACCTTCAGCCCCCACCTTGGGAAATCACCCGGAGCCTGTCCAGCCACCAGGGCGTGAAATACACACCCCTGGAAAGCAACCGAAGGTGGGCGGAGGGACTGGGCGGTCGGGGTGCCGAGGGGCCGAGAGGCGGCGAGTAGCAAGTGTGAGCGTGTGAGATTTGGAGATGGAAAATGAGGGGAGAATTCAGCGAGGAAAATGCAAAGAGGAATGTGTGTGCGCGACTGTTCTGGAGGGAGCAGAGAGGGGTGTCGATTGGAGGGTTCGGGTGGCGAGAGATGGAATTGAAGAAGGATTAAATGGACACTAGGTTTCAGGAGGAGGAGGGGAGGGGCAGCTTTGAAAGGAGGTCTGGGGGTGCACTCTTGGCCTTGAGACTGGGGCTCCGTCACGCCTCACGTCTCCGCGAAGCCACTTGGGCCTGGCGCTCCAGAGGGGAGTCGGCCCAACCTTTGTTACAGTGGAGGAGTGGGGAGTGACAAGGCATACCAGCATGTCTGACATGTCAGAGCAGTTGGCTGGGAGACCCTGAATCTGGTCGGGTCTGACGCTGGCCATCTGTGGTTTTAGAACAGGGCCGGACTGTTTTAATTGATGAAAACCGCCCCAGGGAGGATGTGAGATCGTGCTTCAAGGAGAAAACAAAGAGCAGTCGGTGAATCAGCCGTTGATTAAATGTGCACCAAGTTATTTCAGCGAGCAAACAAGACCGGCGTATCCTTGGAGGAACCCTAATGGTAGCTAAATCAAAGACAGAAGGGTTTTTTTTTTTTTTTCAGCTGAAAGACAAATAGAAATATGCACGATCAGATTCGAGCATTGCTCAAGTCCCTAGTTGGATGTATTCATCCTTACTGCCTTCTCTCCAAAAGAGCTCCCTTTAATGTCACCCAGCGAAGGGAAGTGATGAAATGGAACAATTATGTATCCATTTGTGCTATTCAGGTGAAACCAGGTGTAAAATTTCCAATCTGTGCACCTGCTGTATCTTTAATTCATTGTGCTTTCTCACCAGTGTTGCCTGTTAGATGGTAATATTTAGAATATGGACAAAATATTACATGCAATAAATCTATTTAGCATTATCATATTGCTTCCAGAGGAAGGGATTGTTTTCCCCATGCAGGTTTACCCCCACACTTGCAACGGCTAAGTGCTGATAGCCAAACACAAACAAATCTTATTGGAGAAAAACATAACAGTTGCTCGTCGAGTTGTGCTGTAATAAGAGGGAGAATGCATCGCAATAAAACAAAATTGTCCCTCATCAAGAAGCAACATGCCTAATTAGATATCCAGACATTTAGGAATATGAGAAAGAAAACAATTCTCATCCTGAATGGGGAGAATTACGTTTTTTTGGGTGAAAACAGATAGCCAAGTCATCTCCCGTCGGGCTGCAGATTAATTTTCATTTTCCAAAAGAGTTTGTGCACATAAATATTCATGAACCACCTTGAAAAGCAATGGGCGACTTTTATAAGGCGGTCAGCGGAGAAACCAACAACCCCCCCCCCTCTCTGCAGCTGTGCTGATGATGGGGGGGTTGTTAGCTCATGATGAAAGACTCTCGCTATCCACGACCTTTCCATTCTAAAACAAAGATTTGCACAATTAACTACTTTTAAATGTCATCCAACTGCCAAATCTGCATATCAACGCCAAGCCTTGCATAGAAATGAGGGTGTTTGTGGAGGAATCATTTTTCTCCCCTATTCCATCCCGACGCCGCCGAATGGGGTTTCTTTCTCGGTTTTTAGCCAGGAAGGAAATGTAAATGTCAACATATCTTGTGTGGAGATCCTTCTGTTGCTAATTAACCTTTGCCGTTCAGAAGCTAGACCGAGCGCTGCCTAAACACCGCAATTAACTCCAGCTTGAAAGACAGTGAGACAACATCTACATTGAGGCATACAACAGGGGGAGTCACTGTGACTTCATTATCCTTGCACACACACGCTCTCTCCGCAAACCTCGCTTTTTCTGAGGGTCCTCATTGGTTGATGTTGCCCCCAGGCGGCAGGAGTGAGCCCGTTGGGAGGATGTCAAAATTTGGTGGATTAACAAATCTCATTTCTTTTTATCTTCATGATGTTGGACAGGAAAGCTGGTTTAGTTGTAGCCCCTGGTGAAAGGCAAACCATTACAGCGGAATTCATACTCATAAATCTTCATACATCAAGCCGGGGACTGCCGGGATCTATCATGTTCAAGTTCAATTTCCAGACGCAGTGACTAGGAGGAAAATTCGTCCTTCTATAACCAACTTCAACCGTCCAAAACAAGTAAACGAGCAGGCGTAATTCAAACACTCGCTGTGAGTCTCGCCTGGGTCTGTACGGCACAGGCTCCTCCGGAGTCATGAATAGCAACACTGAGCTCGTTCCTGCGGCTCAAAGGCAGTGTCGGTTACAAAGTCAACCCATTAACATCTTCACTATTTGACACGATGCTCTTTCCCAACTGCAGAATCAACACAAGTCCATAGGCGGGCAGAATACCACAGGTAGCCAGGCAAAATGCCTCCTCGCTCCCCTGGGAGGGGGTGAGAACAGTATATGATGATTGACAGGAAATATTTGGGTGTTATATGTTGATAAATATCAAAGCTCTTGGCTCTGATGCGGATAAATGATTGACATAATTTCCAAGGGAAAGGAAGACTCTGGGTTTGGAGAGGGCAGGGGTGAATCGGAGGGAATGCTGGGAGGTGCCAGAGTAAAGTTGATTCAGTGTAGGATGAAGAGGATGAAGGGAGGCTTCAGCGGGGTAGACCCTCCGCAGTCAGCCAGTGGGAGCCAGTCAGGAAGAGAAGGAGACTCTTTCAACCACATGGAAGCCATCTGAGGCGAAGATGACCATCCAAGGTCATGAAAAATACTTGGAAGACAAGACACGACTTGTTCAGAGAAGCAATGAAGATGTTGCTCTGCACAAGTAAGATTTCGGTATAATGATGATCCCTCGCTGGTGATGGGGGCTGCAGAGATGCATCAGATGGCCACTACAATAGATACAGTAACGCACTGTCAAGCCTCATCACGGGCACCACCATTGGCTGGATCAACAAGTTACTGCGTGTTGGCTCACAAGCATACCACCACCCTTCATTTTTTTCTAAGACATCACAAACACAAAGGCCCTGACATGCTTAGTTCTTGACAACACACGAGTGCTTAAGGAGGAAGGACTGCCATGTTTCTAAAGCACAGCCTTCATGATGACGAGATGCTCTGTATCAATTCCTGCGAGGAAGTTCAAAGGAGCCTCTACCTTTTCAGTCGAGGACATCCGTCAATGTCAGCTATGATTAGGTCTCGAAAAATACTAATTTCTTGGGAGGACTAGACTAACGTCCTTGCAGGTCCGACATGACAAATGTCCTGTGTGGTCAGCGTCAATTCTTATCAAATCGTCATTAAAAATGTAATGACCACATGAATATTTACCAAGTTTAATTACTGCTCTCTTTTGCTATTCCGCCGTGCCCTGCAAGCTCTTTTTCTTTTCCAGAGGGCAGTTTCTCTTCCAAGTGTCGGACGGACGCCTCCTTCCACCTTGATGAATATTGCAGAAGTCCAAGGAGTGTGAGCCATTGATGGAATCCACCTCAATCAGCGGGAGAATCGATGGCATACACTCACATTTGCAAAGGCACTAATTGGCAGCAGTAAAATTCAGCAAGCTGCATAATTTACCCGAGAGAGAGAGAGAGAGAGATGGGAGGGGAGTGTGGGGAGATCAGCTCATTTGTAGCAGAGGTATTAAAAAACCCTGTCAGTCTAAAATCAGAAGGCCTTCGACAGATGCAGAGGAGACCAAGCCAAAGGCCGAATTATTAATGTCTCTGCTTGTCAGGGCCAGTGAAGTACAATCTATTGAACTAGGGTTTTTCTTGCTGGAGAAATAACGCTGAAAAGCTATTCACTGAAGGACAGTCTTTTACTTTTTCTTTTTACCCTCACTGGCTGTACCTGACCTGCCTTTGTCAGACATACAGGCCAAACAGTCAAACACACCAGAAAAACATCATTCGGTGAACATTTGTCCGTTTTATATCTTTTATAGATAGTCGGTGAAAGAGAGCAAGGAGGGCAAGGCCTCATCTCTCCTCACAAAGATAGTTGTAGATTCTCACTCTGCTTCTGTGATAAGAGGGTGCAGAAGAGAGGAAGAGTGAGTGAAAACTGTGAACATGGACACCCTTGCACACCTTTAAGGAACTGACCCAGTGACTTCCTGCTTTGTCCCGACACCGGCCCGGGAAAAGCAGCAATCCTCATCAGCGGCTTGGAGGCGCAGCAGTAGGACTTCGGCACACTCCAGAATCAGGTGAAAGCCTTCATGAAGTGTTGATACATCACTAGTTAGGGGCGGCTGTGGCTCAGGGGTAGAGCCAGCATCTTGTTAGCGGAAGGTCACTGGTTCAATTCCCCTGGACTGCATGTTGAAGTGTCCTCTGGCACTGAACTTCAAACTGCTCCTGATGTGCTGGTCAGCACCTTGCATGTTAGCCACTGCCATCAGTGTATAGATTACTGTAAGTCACTTTGGTTAAAAAAATAAAACATCTACTAAATTTAAAAATAGTTACAGAAAGAAATGTTCCAGTGCATTATTGTGGTTTAGTGCTTACTGCGCTTACAATACAGCAGGACTTTTGTTCCATGTTACACCCCTTTCTTTCTCTCACATGTGTGCTGCCTGTATTTACACTGTTGCTATCTAATAAAGGCCAAAAGTGCCAAATGAAAATGATATATATAAAAAAAAGATCATCTCGAGAAGAAGAATCCAATTTTCGCATTTTCCCTGTGGGAACAAAAAACTTGAAAGAAAAATCTAAGCGATACACAACACTTTAACTGTTTTGCAATTTCAAATCTTCTGCAGCTGTAATGCTGTTATCCCTTTGTTGTGAGTCAGTGTTGTTCCAACAGTTACGGGGGATGAACACCTGTGAAATCTTTTTCAATCAAACACAGCATTCCTGTACAAAACACTACCTTGTGATGCTGAAACTGTTCCGAAAAGAGACGTTGGAAAAAAAACCCCACCTGAAACATTTCAACATAATGCATTCTGGTACAAAACCACAGATACCAGCCCTAAAAAAACAACATTACAGTTTTTAATCAGCACATTTCAGACAGTTTGGCTAAAAAATATAAAATTAGGAATGAGCAACAGGGATTGCGCAGGTGTTGGCATCCATTCACTGTGGCAGTGTTTGACATGGACAAGTAGAAAATGAAAAGTTCTCTTCACTTATCTCCACAGTTGAGATGTTTAAAGAGCAGATTCATCGTTATACAACTTAAAATATGTGTCGTGAGCATGCATTTGTTTCATGAACTGACAAAGACACGGCTCCCCGTACATTCATTATGATTAGAATAAGCTCCTTTAGCTGTGACTCAGGTGGATTGAACCTCGAGTTGACACAAATTGTGTTGACAACTCAAAGAATCTATCTGGGCGAGAAGCAACCTTCACATCCCGTTTGATGCCACCGTTCACGTTTGATCGGTGGACATGAAACAACACAAACACATTGAACAGTAAAATAGGCACTTGAAAGGGACAATATTGTCAAAGAGAGGCGACATATTGAGGGACAGCTTTTACAGCTCTTTGAGGCCCCTTGCTGTCTTGCTGGGCGGCGGGCTGACGTCTCCTCACTTCGTCTGAGACGTGAAGCTCGGGTGATCGCGACAACCGTTCTGACCTTGACATCACGAGCGCCCCTTTAACGGGAACGCAGGTTGACTGCCGTCATCGCGCTCGGGAGAAAAGACATTATCAATGCACGGACATCTGTGGAAAACATCTTTATTTCTAACGATACAGAGGCATCGGTATGCCAACCTTGTGCATTCCAAGGCCTTTAGCTGTGATGGGAAACATGCTGGTATCCTGATTTGCATTTAACCTGAGAATACAGATGCAATCTATGTTCGTTTTGAAATTCACCATGTCTACCATTATGGTGTCTCTGGTATTAGTGTTGAAATATACTTGGTGTAATAAAAAATGTCTGTAGAAAGAAGGTTTTTTTAAGCAGCCCACAGATGATGGAAAAGGAGCGGAAAACTATTCCACTGTCATTCTGTATATTCTTCTCTTGCCTCAATTTCACACATACAAAGAGGAAGAAAAAAAAAAAGCTTGAAGTAGTAGTGTTTTATTCATCTTTATGTAAATCCAGTCATTTACGGTTGCCTTAACAAATCAGGAATCAAGTGTGTCAACATCTAGCAGAGAAGAAAGTGCATACGGGGATTACAAAAGAACAGAAAACGGAACAAAAAACAGGCCGAGGGAGAAAGTCTCCGTCGATTAAAGTCTACAAATCCTGACAAGGGTAGAATGAACATGGTTTTTTAATTGTCTGAAATCTCTATATGCTGTAGAAAGTTTACAGTCCTACTCAAACCCTTAAGCCCAGTAAGCTATTGTGTGATCGAGTGACAGTGTGTGGAGGCTGAGCCCAGAGCTGGTTCACACCATAGAAAAATACCCTGGTTATTTGCATTTTTTTTTAAACTGTACACTACTAAATTTCTATAGAATAGATGAAAAAAAAAAAAGATCAACTCCTACCTACCAACTTCTACCGGCCTTGGTTAAGGGCCCAAGCCAGTTTTTTCTTTACATCCTACACCACTAATAAAGATAATTCCCTCATTGCGTTGCTACATAGATATTATTACAAGTATATGTTTCAAAACCAATAATAGGCTAAGTAAATCCCACACAGTACTCATTTATACGTATATATCAGATCAAACAATGGGAATATAGTATCAGATAAACATTTCTTTAGTGGATTCCGGGTCGATTCCAGGCTGCTAATTCAGTGGCGAATACTGACTGACCACTTAAGGCAACGTTCCGTCTTACCTGTCATCACGATGGTTGTGGTTCATTTATTCTGATAACATGACCCAGGTTCTTTTTTTGTTCTTTTAGAGTAAAGGCAACTTCTATTTCAAGCATGGTTTGATTTCATTCTTCTCCTGACTCAAGGTGACGCTCAGTCAACCTTAAATCTACACATGGCATCGGAAGCAGCACTGTTCCCAAGTCGTACAGGGGCTAATTTCAAACGTCAGATCATCTTAATCTCATCCTGACTTGTCTCATGTCAATTATCTCTTTAGCTGAAAAAATAAGGTGAGAATCTCAATGTAAACATGCATTTTTTTTTTGTTCAGAGGAGTATTCAGTGCTGTTTTCCTGCCATGCATTTGCCAGGGGGTTCGACTGATTCGTGGCCTGAATTCTTTCCTTCCGTACCGTGACGATGTGCAGTTTAAGTCACAGCGAACAGCTCTGTCCTTCAAACGGAGCCTTGTCAACAATCTCAACAAGTGTGAGTCCACAGACGCCTTGAACACTGTACTGAACATCCAAGAGAGGAAGAAAAGAAAAAAAATCTTCTAATTAGGCAAAATAAACATCACAGGCTTCTCAGAATGCCTGACGTGAGCTGTGAAGCCCGAGCAGTTCGGTTGTCTTCCCAGACTGAAAGTCGTGGTATTGTCGTCTCCTGATCTCCGAGTCTCTGCTGCGTTTCGTGTGATCTCATTTGCAGCAGTTGAGTTCAGTTTTAAGGAAGCGAATGCTGCAGAGGGCCGACGTGGGCGCAGCGCTTGTGAGACATCGGTTCCAGTTTGTGCAAGAAACCGTTTTTTAATCTACTTTTCTCATTAAAAACAATTGTGGTCGGACCATCGCTGAATGTCTGTTTGGATATTTTTCACATCTTCAGGACCAGGCCGCCCCCCACCCTCATGCATCTTCACTCTTACTCCATCCAAGGTGACGTGGAGGACTTAAAATGTATGAGGATTAATACTCTATCAACTGAGTAACACTCACTTAAACTAGATATCAAATAAACACTTGTTGGTGCACTGCTTTGCACCCCCAAAAAAAGACTGTCACTCGAGGTTCTGGTCCGAGAAAGTACACTACATTGTTGCACATAATCCGACTGATACATGATGATGTTGAGGGTGAATCAGTCGAGTTGTTGACTGTTGTTGTCGTTGCGAAGTTTGACTTAATTATAAAATACCGGGCGGTAAGTTTTACTTAAATTATTAAAATGGGAGATTTGTTTCTAATGAAACGATTGATGGACCGGACCTTTTTGTGTGTGTGTGTGTGTGTGTGTGTGTGTGTGTGTGTGTGTGTGTGTGTGTGTGGCTACATGCTCACATGCATGTTTGAACAGTGGATGAGAAGCAAACATGACTGAGCTGCAAATATTGTGTATTTTCTGTCTGTACACCAAAAAACGGCACCTCTGTGTAGATATGCGTTTGTGTGTGTATCCATGTGTATGTGCACGTGTGTGTGCGTGTCTGTCTGCTTGTGATCCAGCAGTAGCTACGAAGCGTTTGAGGTGTTGGGGCTCCAGCCCATTTGATAAGCTCTCTCCAGGGTTCTCTTGCAGTCCTGCATCACTGTGCTGAAAACTATGTGAGGGTACTGGACCACCAGCCTCTCCACCGTCTCCTCGTTTACCTGTAAAACACACACAGACGCACATTGTTACTATTTGACCCAATTTCCCTTTTGTGCCGTATATGGAAACGTCTATAACAATCAAATGATAATGCAGTTAATTTCACTATAATTTAATCTTATATATGTTGGTTAATGAGTTTCGGCTCACAGTCCACTTCCCTACTTGTTTTCCAGAGTTTCTGACTACATCACACAGGCTTCATGCACAGATGCTCATCAATTCTGGCTAAACAGATTAGTGGTAAGTCTAAATATTTACACTTTTACGATGCTGCAACTGCTGATAAAGACTGTGCGACATGGCAGAAAGCTCAGAACAAGTGAGTAAGTGGATGGTGAGTTTAGAGGGTTTTTTTTTGTCGGCAGCTGTTTCGGAGGTCAAGAATTAACCACGAAGCAGAAATTAGCGTACATCCCTAAATCCTAAAAAAGCTGGGACGCTGTGCAAAACTTAAAAAAAACAGAATGTGATATTTTGCTCATCTGTTCTTGACACACTCAATTAAAAACAGCATAAAAGGCAATATATTCAATGTTTTCCCTCATTAACATAATGAAACTTGACAAGTTAGGACGGGAGCCACAAAAAGACTGAGAGTAAGTTGCTGAATGCTCCAAAAACACCTGTTTAGACCATTCCACAGGTAAAACAGGTTCACTGGTGCGACAATCATGATTGTATGTACGGTTTCTTTCCTCACGTTGCTCACTGTGGACATGTTTGTCCTGTTAGATCACCGTATGCACCGGACAGTTTCACAACATCTCAAAGCGATATTCCGTTGACACATTAAAACGGCTTTTGCTTCCTTGTTATCACTGCCAATTTTCATATCGTTAAAAAGATTCCTTCATAATGCATTTCCATTTAAAGCGATTTGGAGTGGGGGGGGGGAAAAAAATCTTCAGTCATCTTTCTGTGGAAAAATATATGTTTGCAGCCTTCAGCAGTCTGAGTAAATCAAATAAAATGGCCATCTTAAGAAGTTAGACTCGCTTTCGTTCACAGTTCACAAGAGGGAATTTTGTGCTATAAAAGACCATGATTTTGGATCCCCCCCTTTTTATCTGACTCACTCCGACCGCTGAAGCCTCACATTAACTTCAAATAAACCGAGCATAACAGAACGAGGACTGTGGACTCTGCACCCCCCATCAGTCACACCGGACATCTTTTAGTGGGAAGTTTAAACAGGAGAAATGGCGAGATTAGTTTTATTGTTCGCATGGGACTAATATGTCCTTTAAAAATACTGCACTATTTGTCTGACTGGTTTGAACTTCTGGTTAAAAGCTATAGCTCGTTACCGCTAATGTAACCATGGAAATGTATTAAAATTCCAATATTAGTAAGTTTAGGGAGGTCAAAGATCCATAATTTCCATGATTTCATCTAATCAAGCCATTCATTTCAGAATCATTCAAAATTCCGTCATTCGGTATCAGTAGAGATTTCCAGGCTAGATACATTAAAATGAGGCAATCATCTTAAAAACCATATAAACGTAGCAGAAATATTGCTTAAGGTGACATAAATTCAGATTTTCGGACAGCTTAATTTAAACGGGGTAATTTAAGAATCTGTCGTCTGTCTCCGCATCGCTCCATGATGCCTTATTAAGATAATCAGAACCACAGATTGAACTGTTAGCGCCCTGTCAAAACAGCGGTGTACTCGGCTAATGTGTGAGACAGGCCATTTCTTAAGAGCATAGGCAATGCACACATACATACACACACACACACATACACACACACACACACACACACACACAGAGTTGATCCTCAGCAACGGGTTTAGCACCAGAGGACAGCTGAGCTCAACAGGCTAATGAGGCCTTCTTGCTCTCAGAGGAAAAGACAAGCAGCTAATAGCCACCCCGGCTCTTCTTTTCCAGTCTAACACTGTCAGGCCGTCACTGAATCACTGAGAGCCTGAGAATCTGAAAAAGAGCAGAGGCAGAGTAACCCTGGAGACCTTGAGGGGTTAACCACAACCCACCCCGAACCAACCCCCGCCCACCCGCGAGCATGACACTTTCCAGGGGAAATGATGTATAAACACTCACACACATGTTGAGCACACAGTCATCTGTTGTTGCCAAAGCAGTGACAAAGTGTTGCACAGTTCTCCCCGAGCTCTTTGACCGAGAGCCCTCCAGTTTCTGTGTTTTCTGGAAGAAAATTCTCGCATGGACAAGAGTTCCCTGGCTCTTGCTTAGGTTATTATCCGTTTTGGCTGTTATTTTTCTGTCTAATTCCCTCTGTCTCTTCATCGAACACAATCTATTTAAGTGGTGGGTATCAGCAAGTCCCTGTCAAGAAGAGAAATAGAAAAAACAAATGGCCAGACAGAGAGACAGACCAAAAAAGAACAGGCAGAATCAGGATAAAACCAGCGAAATCAGAGAGAGAAATAAGTGTGCTCGAGCGAACGGATCACTGATGCCTCTCGGGTCACAGAAGGGAGGTGGAAAATTGCACAGTGCAAGTGAATTCAATAAGACTAAAAGGCAACAACAGCCTGTTAGCTTTCGCCTTGATTGCCAAGGAAGAAACATCGAGCTGGGGTTCGGGTTCTTGACGCCAGCGCACAGAGGCTTGTCAGACACTTTCAGGATACCGTCAATACAGAAATTAAAAAAATAAAAATCAAGACCACCGAGTCGAAAAGTCTCTCTAACTTTCATGTGTGTTTGTTTTTTGTGATCAGACGCAAAGAGAAAATTCAGAGTGCCAAAGAAAACAGTCCTGCCTCAGTTCTCTCCTCAGTCAGTGTTGAAGAGAAAGAGACTGGAAGAGGGCTTTTAAACTTGAAACAATACTCTGACACCTCCACTGCTAGAAGCCTGCAATTAAAGCAACATTATGTAACTTTTTTACCTCAAAATAGCATTTTGATGGTACAGTGTCTTGTAGTAGGGTGAATGGTGTCTCTTTGCCATTTTTCCGCAAGCACTTTTGAGGCAAACTGAGCCGGGCTGTTTTGTATTTCCTTTATCGGTTTAACTGTGGCGAGTTGAACTGAGCTGCGAAGGACTTGATCCGGGTTGGGGCCAAGCCGCGGCCGCCTTCGCCTCCGAGCAGGCTGCGGCGGGGTCTCACGACTGCAGCCAACCTGTAACAAGCATCCGTCTCCCCCCTAAAATCAATACTGAACTCACGTCTGCTCAGGAAACCAGAGAGAAAGACGTTTTTTAAAGTCTGTGTTCAGCACTCAGTACTACTGTAGCCTCTAACCAAATCTTTAGTTTCTCTTGTCCTGTCACTGATGTCAATTTCTTCATAATGCTGCCTTAAATCAGCAGGTACCAGTAGAAAAGATGAAATTCACACAACACTTACATTGCTGTGATCAATAATCATTAGTAAAGCTGATGCACTCACGACATGAGTCTCAAGATATCGACTTAAAAACTCCACATTATTATTATTATGAGATAATAAGCACTCTAAAGGCCAGACGGTTTTACAAGACAGACCATCCTTTCAGCCATCATTTCCTTCTTCGACTGTGATGACCAAACTCAAGTAGAGCGGTAATGTTTACCATGAAGGCAAAAAACAGGAGACCATCTGGATGTGTTATCTTAAAGGGCATGAAAGAGGTTACTAACAATGTAAATATCTGCGCCTTCTTCGCCAACTTACAGTTCCTGAGCTATGCCGTTGAATAAGAGCCAGAGCATTTTCTGCAGAATATCATGAAATCCCAGTGAAGCTGACCTTTGACCTTTTGGATCTGAAATGTCATCTCCTCATCATTTTATACTATTAGACATTTGTGTAAAATGTTGCCATAATTAGCATATGAATTGTTGAGTAATGTCTAAAAATGTGTTTTGTGATTCCACAGTGAACTCGACCTTTGACCACTGAATTCCACTCAGTTGATTCTCGAGTCCAAGAGGCCGACTCTTCCAAATATGAAGAAATTCCATCAAGGCATTCCTGAGATATGGTGGTTTCACGGGAATTGGGCGCCATGAGGTCACATTGACCCATGACCTTTGACCACCAAAATCTAATCGGTTCATCCCGATTCCAAGTGGACCAGATTTGAAGAAGTTCCATCAATAAGTTTGTGAGATATCACGTTAACAAGAATGGGACGGATGCCCAAACACACTTGATGATGTACATGATGCTTGTGACGTTTCCACTGATGAAATGTAGAATAACAGAAACAAGAAATGTACATAAATCCAATATTTCCACTATATTTTCAGTTTCTCTAGTTTGAGTTTGCGGCCTGCTAATTAAGTCTTCTCATTTGATGTTTTTCTGAATATTCTGATAAAAATGTGAGAATTTCAACAAGCTGCTGCACATTCTGGGTTGCAAATGGACAATTGTGTTGACTGTCATGTGGCTGCACCTTCTGCTTCTCTGTGGTTTAATGAGGCTAAGACTGCTCTGTTTATTTTTTTCTGGCTGAAACTTCTGTTTATATCCGTCCTTTCAATAAAACTATTAAACAAATCCTGGCAAGGGCAGCAAATCGAGTTGAATTTTATAATTCAACGGTGGTTCACAGAAGCAAGGATTAATGCAGCCTCTTCTTTTGCTCTTTCAGGATTTGACCCGGGCGTCCGACGATCTTAAATCATAAATTAAGAGCTTTTCATTGACTGTCTGATCTGTCGACTCTTGGATCCTTTTCAACAAATTTAGCAACTGGCTTCAAATGGTGATCATTAGCTTTAATGTGATGTTGGATCACCCTCACACCTGTTTTTTTTTTCTTTTTTAAATGACTTTTTGGGGACTTTTAATGCCTTTATTAGATAGCAGCAAAAAGGAAGAGATGACAGGAAATGAGGAAGAGAGATGCTTCAAAGGTGCCTGGCAAGATTTAAACCGGGGACTTTACGGTTTGTGTTCGGTGTCTTAAACTCAGAGCCACAGGGGCGACCCCACACCTGTTTTTTTTTTCCCAGACAAACACCTGCGGTTTGCCTACAAAGATGGCTGTCTTCAGAGAGAAGACCAAAGCAGGAGCAGAAGAGCAGCTTAAGCGAGGTCTCTTAAGGCTGCCGCTACAGAGAGAAGTGAAGTTTGTTATGACATATGGCTCAGCCTCATTAGCAGATAAAATGACAAACCCCTGATTGCCTTCATAACATATTATGCTATATTCTTGAAAAGAGAATGAAACATCCCCTGGCTCGTTAATCAGGGCTTAATTACAATTAAAACAGATCTAAAGAATAGACCTGTCAAACTGATGGGAGGCCATAACATTCATTAATGCTAATTCAGTGCAGCTACACTTGCTGAACAAACACGGCGCGCACAAAATGGCTCCCAATCAAAACGCTGAATCATTTCCTAATTGCTGGTTGCGCCAACGCTAATGTTTGAGCTGTGACGAGATGCCTTCGACTGAAATCATGAAAAGACTATCGAGTGACCCGTGCCACTCTCTGATAATACCATATTCACAAGAAAAGAATCAGGATCGTCAAGAAACAATCAGTCTTTTTGTGTCGTTTTCCAAGTTTTGAAATATAATTAATGTCACATACAACAGAAATAATTAGAATTCAAACACCTTATTATATTGCACGGGGGAAAGTCAATCAAGACTGAAGAAAAAATTGATTTTACCATCAACTAAATCCACGCCTGTATTCATTTCGAATGGTTAGAACACAGCACAATAACTCCTTGTACCTGGTTTGAGATTTATTTAAATCCAATGTCGTCTTGGAATGATGAATGCTTTTGTTCATTTCTCAAACAGCTTTTTTGCTGGCGGACTGAAAATCTCGCTGACAGAAAATCAGTTGACAGAGGCATTTATACATCATAGCATCCATTAATTCTACTCCGCTGCACGAAATGACAGCCACGGTTACTGTAAGTCTTAAACACAGCGTCGTGTAAAAGAACCCTCCCGTACAATCCCTCTCACTCTCTCCAGAAACGAGGCTGTGTGCCCTTTGCGTGGCTCTGTGGTATGTTGAATGAGATGTGATGACATCACCACACCTGCTTGGTATTTGCGGCTCAGGGCTGATGTGAGACATGAAGGTCAGTCTGAATCCTGTGGGTAACTGCATGGCAGACGGAGGAGTCCTCCGGTTACACTGACTTTTTCAAACCAGTGATTCAGCTGGTTTTTTGGGTTTTTCTTTTTTTTTCCTAGAGTGAAATTCTGTTACCGGGCAAAACTGTGCTTAACGATATTTTGTTGCTAGGCAACATAAGCTTAAAAATGATATCAGAAAGTACAGGGGGGCTCCTGCTGACTCAATGGTGCTTTAGATATATGGCTCTGGATCTTTTATTTAGTTTTTTTCCTTTTGCCCCAAACAGTCCTGATCCAGTATACTGTACTGCACAACCCCACCTCCGAACGTGTTGCCAAGTGTGTAGGATTGCCATATGATAGAGCGCCTCGCTGCTCACTGATGATTCTAATCTCTGAGACGCATCTGGGAGTGCAGCCACAGCTATCTGGAGCAAGGCCTATACTTATGATATTTTCCCCCATTTTAACTTCAAAGATGTTGCCCCGTAGATCTAAGTGCGGCGTAATGCATGCTGACGGGCAATGTGCCGCTGTCAGAGTTTACAAGAGGGTGAGGGAGAGATGTGGGGAAAAACAAAAAAGATGTATGTCTGATACGCTGTTTGGCAAACGTTGTTATTCAAACATGCTGTACGGTGGATGCGAATAGCGAATAGGGTTTTGTGTGTGTGTGTGTGTGTGTGTGTGTGTGTGTGTGTGTGTGTGTGTGTGTGTGTGTGTGTGTGTGTGTGTGTGTGTGTGTGTGTGTGTGTGTGCCTGCTGACAACCACCCCTCTACTTTTACAAGTGACGGCTGAAGTTAAGTGACGGCGAGTTCCCGAGCTGACCTCTGCTCTCCCTGAGTGCTTCCTTTCTTAACAGCGAGCTCTTCTTTTTCGAGACTGATCCTCCGATGCAAATGCACTCTATCACCACGTAAAATATACATTTACCGCAAGCTCCGGGCTTTTCCCACTAGTAAGCAGTGCCGTAAAACACGTCGTAAAGATGACTAATGCAGCGGCGGCTCACATTCTCAGCGGAGGGGAAAAAAGAAGAAACCGGGTCGTAAATCGATAATCAGATACACAAACACCAAGATACATATCATATTGGACTGGGGTGGTGAGAACGCCCTCTGAGTGCTCCGAACAATCAAGGGAGGGAAATGGAATAAAGAGCGAGGGAGAGAGTTTAGGAAATAGAAGGCTAAAAGAAATATGGCCTCTGCTCCTTCCGAATATATCAAATCCACTCAACGCGGTCTCGCATGCAGGAACAATGATCCTGGAAAAAGCAATAAAAGCTACAGTTTGATGTTGATTTAAATGATTGCGCATGCAGATATCAGAAAACAAAGATGTGTTTGTTTCCAATAAAAAAATGCCCTATTTCCTTTTATCTCCTCCGTGTTTTCATTAAGTTCAGCACAGGTCTGCAGGGCTCTTTTCCTCTTTCCCTTTTTCTTTTTCTTCTTTCCCCCCATTTTCTCTGGCCATGTGGCAGCCATTTCTAGTCCCCGGCCCCATAAAGAGAGACAAATACCCCCCATTCCCTGTCTACTCCCATGTACAGAGTGCATCAGTCAACCAGTAAATACATTTGGGGTAAATGTTTAAAAAGCCTGTTTAGGCAGCAGAAGAATGCAGTGCATCAGGTCTTAGTAAAAGGCAGCTTAAACAAGTCTGGATTTAAACAGGCCAGATTTATAGCCTTCTTTAAACTGCTCAGAGGAAAAGCCCCCGTTGTAAAATTTCTAAACGAGTGACTGGATAAGTGAAAGATATCCCTCCGTCTCTGATAAGAGGGAGAGAGGGAAGGAATGGAAGAGAAATAAAGAAACAAAGCAGAGGATCTCAGAAGTGTTGAGACAGAAAAGAGGTTGCCACAGACTTTTCGGAAGGATTCAATATTTCTAAATGAACTATTGATGCATTGGCTCGGAAGCTTAAGGAATAGACTGCTCTTTACCGAGCAAAGCCTGAGCTCAAACATTTTTTTTATTTAGTCCCAGAAAGCCGAGCGACCCCTCAAAGAAATCTGCAGTGCATGGCTCTGAATGTGCTTTTAGAAAAAACCAGGTCAGGCACCGCTTGCGACAACTAAGGTCTGGTCCCGCTCACACACCCTCATCCCTGCACAGTATCAGACAGCGGCAGAACTGAAAAGGAGGGTGTCAGTGTATATGCTCGCTCACTCACACACACACACACACACACGGAGGAATGGGGGCTCAAACTGAACAGGGTCAGGGGACGAGGTTCTGGAGGCTAGGTTTGTAAACCCCACACTCCATCACGCGTGACAAAGGTAACTAAAGGAATGTGTACGAGGCTCAGTCCAATCCCTCTCTGTAAGGCTGGCCGTCTTATCTCTGCAGACTGGAGGAAAACATTCCATAACTCAAGAGGCTTTTCCACAATTTATTTGTCGGTCTTAGAAAAGAAAACATGGTAAAACACTATCACAGCTAACATCTATTAGGTAGAGCTGAACTAAAGCTAATTAAAATGGGAATCTGTTGTGTTGTGACACGGTGGGCTAACAAGCCGTGGAGTTACACTTGATGTTCTGGTAGCAATCTCACTGATAAGTGTGGGTTGTTTTTAGCGAATTATACTTCAAATGAAGCGCGAGAAAGTCATCAAGATATGGATGCAACCTAATAATATAATAATATTATTAGGTTTATTTATCCTTTTACTAGGGGCGGACCTGATTATCAGCCCTGGTAGATCACTAGGCCAATATTCATCATCAGTATCGGCGATTTCCCTGTCAGATTGCGGATAAAATGCTAAATAAAGTGCTACTTTGGTGGTGATGCAGCGTCCTCTCACACAATGTCCCAACAACAATATTTGATTGCTAATACATCACAATTAACAGCCTATAAACACATAATTAGAATCTGCAAAGTAACTAGTGACTAAATGTATATCAAATCATATATCAGTTTTCAGTCTCCTTGAATTTCTAATAATCGTTAGCAGTATGGGCCCTGAAAAAAACATATCGATCGCCCCCCAATTTTTACTGCATGCATCATAAAGATATCAAATTGTAGTAAAAAAATAAATCTGATTGTTACCAGCAGAAGTTTACTTCAAATGTAAGTTATTTCAAAGCATATCACAGCTAAAAAAAAAGACACAAAGAGAAACAGACAGGCCACGGGAGAAAGAAAGAGAAAGAGGCGTTGTGACAGGGTGACAAACAGAGGGATGAGATAGAGACGGAGACGAAGAGTTCACGTTCCTACTACAGGGACTAGTCGAGGTCATATATTGTTCTCACTGGCAGAGTACAATAAGATAATAACAGAATGGTGAATGCCCTGTTAACTGAAACCAATCCTTCCTCTTCAACTGGCAAACACACACACACATACACACACACACACACACACACACACACACACCTCCAGAAACGATAGGAAATTCCAGAGCGGCTTACTGGAGGTCAGACACAAGCAGAATTCCTTAACGATAATCACAACAGAGTTACTGTGTTTAATTTTTTTTTTTCTTGCCTCGCACGGCTCCCTTGTTCCTCAGAATAAATAAAGAACAAGGACAGCTTGACCCTGTCCTCCCAAAGAACACCGTGATACAAAATTCATAGTGACTCTTCGTAGCGAGGAAAGCTCGGATTAGATGTTGCGGGCCGGTCAACGTTACAAACAAGCCCCTGAGCAGAACTTAGTGATCTCATCTGTAAAAAAAAAAGCTAATGTGTGAACACCGCCTCCTGTAGAGTGATTATTCTGAATTGGGGTTTAATTTTGACTGATCAAATGAGAACGCTGCAATTAAAGTCAAGGTTTTTTTTTTTCTTTTTTGTATTTAAAAGCACAAAGAAAAACAGTGTGCAGACAGACTTCACCCTTTTGTTCAGTTCACTGTCAGTACAAGCACAAATCTTGACAGGGTGATAAATCTCTATCTTTGTTCTCTGAGTTTTAGCTCTTGGGTGAAAATTGTTCTCTTTTTTCACAGAGCCACAGGTCGCAGGAACACTATTCCTGCCTACACACAAAAAACACGGAAAAGTGTTCAAAGCTTCTCTAACCACTGGCTACTGTTTTTCCAAACAATTTTTTAATGCCGTTCATAAATCAGAGGCTTAAGCGATTCCCTCACAAAAAAATTCCAAAGCTCATCTGGATGTATTAACAGATACAGCATTCAGTGAGGGGGAGCAATGTCGTCATTAGCATTAAATGGCTAATTCATCACCGACACAGTCAGACGCTGCGCCTGCAGGCTAAAAAAGAGACTGTGACCACCTGCTGTCTCTCTCAACGTTTGGGAGGAAGGAAAAAAAAACGTATTGAGCAAAACCTTCGTTATTGGCACAAAAACACACGAGGATCGGCGAGTGTGACTACCCGGCCACACGGAGTCCTGTCTACCATCTGCCCATGACTCCATGAGATTATCTTGACCTCCGATGTGATGGGTAAACAGCACTGGATGAGGGAGGAAGAGGAGGAAAGGCTGAAAGACGGGGGGGGCAAACTTGAATGAACTAATTGAATGAGCAAAAGATGTGTGCGGCATCCAAAATTCAAACAACCTTGGCCGTCCTTGCTCAGAGGAGTGTAAAGGAGGGGGAGAGACAAAAAGAGGAAAGAGGGGTACAAAAATAAAGCGAGGTGGAGTGAAGGCAACAAATGTGTATGTGAACGTCTGTGAGCCAGGTGAGGTCAGGTTTACGGGTGTGTATGGTCTGGTAGATTTTTGTTTTTTTACGTTGAAGGGCAAATCTGAGATTCCCTTCAGATACTCAGTGAACTCTGTCGGCGTCTCACTTTATTTCGCCCTCTCTCCTTCCCTGTCCCTTGCTCCTGCCCTTTAGAAACAAGATGAAGGGATGATCAGGAGGCGGCTTCAGTTAAGACCGCCAATCAATACAGCTCTTCTGTGTGGGATGAGACTCCGAGATTACACTGCAAAAAAAAAAAAAAATCACAAATAGCAAACGACTCTTTCAAACTACTTTCCTCGACTTTGAACATTCAAGTCTGACCAAAGCCCGGTAAAATAGGAAAACCAGGGAACTGGCCCAATCTTACGACTTGATGCTGAGCCTATGGTGTCTTTTCTTCCTAATTCCCGTTTCGCTTCAGGAGCCTCTAAAACTAAGCATCCCCGCCGCTCGCAATAACGACACTCATCAAAGAAAGTTTCGCCAGAGTCCAAAACTCTCATTTCCTAAACGAGACTTAAAAAGCCTCCTAACTCTTCCCCATACTTCATCTTTGTTTTCCTCACTCCAAACCTCCGGGCCCTGAACAATTAGGCCCTTGTTTATGCCTGCAAATTGCTGCACCGTGCCTATCTGTGTGTAGTCCCCGGCAGCTGGATGCACCAGTGGAACGGCCGTATTGATTGGGATGTCTGTTCTGTTAACAAGGTCTGTCTGGTTGCTCTATCTGGGGGTGCTCATACCTGTTCCCAGAACGTCGCTCCGCCTCAATTCAGGTAATGGGTGCACACTTCAAAACTGCTGTGGTGTTTGTAAAAAAAAGGAATAGCTCGGATTCACTCCATTGTTCCCTTTTTACTTAATTTCACTTGCGTTTCCTTGTGGTTTTCTGTCATTCGTTAAATAATTTTTGGATTTTTTTTTTTCCTCAAGGCCAGCCCTCGTTTTACTTTCTGTTCTCTTCCCTTCCCTCCTCCATTACTATGATAACTCTTTCTCTCTCCACCAGCTGTCCCTGAAGGGGCCGGTAGCAGTCAGTGTCATTATTTTCCTAGTCCGGCTTCGTGCTGACTGTGTGAGTTTGCTCCCCTCTCTCCCTCTCTCCGTTTCACAAACCTGAGCTGCCCATTTGTTTTCACTCTAATGAAGTAGTGGAAAAGACGGTGGGGGAAAAAAAAGAAAGGTGGATGAGGAAGAAAGGATGGGGGGTGAGTGAAAAAGATGTAGAGAAAAGAAAGAGAGGGAATGGAGAAGAGGATGAGAGGGGGAAAAAGAGGTACATTTGAGCAAGCTGTGAAAACGGCTCCAAAAGAAAACATTCCACTGAGGCTGAATAAGATTTAAAATCCCCAAAGTGATACATCAACAGAGAATGAAGGCTTTAAATGTTCACAGAGTGGCCGGGAGGGCCCATTATGGAGAACACCATCTTAACGCATAGAGGAGACATATGTAAACAGAGTCCAGATAAGGCGTGCAGTGAATTACCACTGTTCGGTGTGAGGCAGTACAGCGTGTTTCTGCAAAATCAAATAAATCAATAAAACTTACTGCTGGATCCCTGCCTCTGTGACTGGACACTTATCTTAATTATGCGGTTGGCCAAAAAAGCTATAAATGTCACAGCATTAACATTTGTTGCATTTGCGTGAGTTTGGCATGTTTATGTGTGTTTGTGTTTCTGCATACACCCGGCCCCAAAGGCACAGAATGCTGTTACAACATCGCTGTAATTTTTAGCTGGAAATTACCTTCGACGCCAATTTCACAACTCGAAAGCGCAGCCCGAAATAATACATAATGTTCCATTGTGTTCGTCGAGGCGTAGAAAGATGAATTCCTCCCGCAGAGAGGACCTAACATTTAACAGTAGAGTCACTGGGGAGCCGGGCTGCTCTGAGATGCACGCGCTGACATATGGGAGCGAAGAAATGATCAGCTTTTCAGACGATTCGGGCACTTTTTCCTGGCGTCTTTTCAGCCCAATGCTTCAAAAGACTGGCGCTGAAAGAGGACAAAATGCATTGATTTGATTATTTTTGGGTGAGTCGGGATCAATCGCATTCTTTCTCCTCGTCGGAACGTTGGCAGTTTGGCCCCCGAGGGCAGAGGAGTGTAATCATATGAGGCAGGCGGAGCATGCCATTTGCCCGGGCCTGGAGGGGTTCTGATTTCAATGCGCCATTATGAGCTGCGTTAACAGCAAATAACATAAATTCCTCACGGAAGAACACACACAGGAACACACAGACACGTCGCATTTCGGCGCGTATAAACACACCGAGACACAAAGGAAACCCCTCAGACAGATGTGGAGGGGAAAGAGAGAGGGGAGAGAGCGTTGAACATACACATTCCAAACTGTTACAAACGAATATCGCCCAGCTACTGAGGGGAGAGTCTCAATAGGAAAATATTCTGACAATCAAAGTAGACTTCACACAGATCTGGGATTGTGTTACGGCTTTGTGTGAACAGAGTAAAAAAAAATATAATAAAAAGATTCTCCGTATCAGTCCAAATGGCAGTGGACACAAAATTCAAGCTGGCTGGCAGTAAAATGTATACAGTACGGAAGCACGTTTGTGTAAACTGTGACGGAGGAAATCGATCCTTCACACAGCTCCACATGAGGAGAGCCAGATGGATCCTGTTAACAGTTCTTAAATGAATTCTACACGTTCTAAGTCCTGTGACATCCAGGGAAGCTGTTACATTAAAATTCCCAGCGTTTTGACAATTCCAAACAAATTTACACAGGCCCCGAGCTGCGCTGCCGAGGCGGAGGGCTGACGAGGCTGTCCGCGCTGCGTGTCGGGGGTTATCACAAGGCTGTATTTGTCTGAAACTGACAGGACCCGCTCGGAAAACCTAACTCCACATTGGTTAGCGTGGGGGGGGAAGCTGCAGGGGGTGGAAGGAGAAAAAAAAGTGCGGAGAGAAAATAGAGAAAGAGCGAACATATGATTTATCCTAAAGAGCCGAATGTAGGCTGCAGATGTTACCTGGACATCTGTAAGACAGACAGGCTTGCGCTAGCTCTAATGGTGATTGAGCAGCTGTTTGTTGCGGTGATATTGGCACCTTAAATCCCAGCCCACGTGTTTTTCTACCTCTGTGTTGCAGTTATTTGTGCTAAATTCCTGCAACATACACATCCTGAATGAATTCCAAGCAAAGGCCTTGTAAGGGAAATATTAACTTCGGAGTATTTGCAGTATGTCCAGAACACTGTCAACACAGCTCTCATGAGAAGCGGAGTGTATATAACAATTTATTTTCACAATGCAAACATTCACGGTCGGCGGGCAAAGCAAAATTATTTCAGGTTGGGGCCACTGTCAGTGACCCCCTTAGCTACAGTATGTTGGCTGGTTGATGGGTAAATATTGAGATGGTTCCTCAAGTGTGTAGATCCTCGGGTAGAGCTAAATAAATTGGGGTTGTTACAGGTCAAGCTAAGCTAAACCAATTAAAATCCATCAAGCTGAATCATATGAAAATACCATACAAATCTAACGGAGAAACGCACTCTACAGTAAAGTAGTTTTGCCTGAAATCAACCTTTGCTACGGTTCTTGAGCAACCTGAGGGCAGAGAAGAAGTATGGGCTCAACTAGAAGAAGGACTGCTGACCTTATACGCCGGTCACTCATGCTGTCAACAACGGGGCTGACGAAAGAGAAAAGACAAATGGATGCATGGATTAAGTGCGGCCGTGTCCTCATTTGAAACAATGGAGATGTTAATAAAATGAGGCATGATGGAGAAAGTTCCAACTGATTTGTCAACATGAAAAAAGAGAAGCTGTGGCGGAGAGAAGTCTAAAGTTAAGTAATTTGCACAAGACTTTCATTATGTGGGAACCCCGTGGAATCGAGAGTTATCCCCGAGCTTCTGCGTTTTTTCCCAGAACTGCATTAAGTGCAGAGATGAGATTAGTTTGCCCCGAGATTGAATTGGACATGCCTCCGGATTTTACTGCTGTGATACACAAATAAGGCGTGATACGGCGCTGCTCGAGGCCGAAATGTCAAATGCAAACCGGAGTAAAAATCACGGCCAAATTGATTGGACGGCCCGTACTAAAAACAATTTTGCTAAGTAGTATGAAATATTGATTTGATTCATTAATGGAAGACAGCATGCGACAGGGATTACAACCACTATTTCGATTTTTTTTTCACCAGGTAGTGGTCAAAGCACAGATTCTGTTAACTTTAACTTGCAATACACAACTTTTTTTGATGAGTTATTCAGTGTTTGGATGAGGCTCGAGTTAAGGGTACAACCCCGTCTGCTTTCATGTCTCCCTTGAAGACTAACTTAATAAATAAACTTGTGCATTTTCTCTTAATGTTTCTCTCAACTCCCCCGACGCCACCCCCTGCTGCTGTCGCTTCTTCACACAAAGAAATCCTCAAACTATTTTATGACTCCATATAAATTTTATGACAATATCACTTTACCTCTCCAGTGAACATGCTCCTGTCTTCTCTCAAATTTTCAAAGGTAGTGTTTATCATTTCTTTATGAAATTTGGAGAGAAACTGTCCCTTGTTGCCGGTAGTTGCGAGGCTTTGGGGTAAAGCAAAAGCGATTGGGTTATCTTTGCAACAGCAGTGAGCAAAATAACACCACCAAAAAACGCTAGCAAGGGGAAGTTATGAAGTTGTCTGCTTCCACTTCGATGATACAGAAACCTCTTTACTCGCACAAGCAAAGAGAAGACGTGAAGCAGCGGGAATCAAACAACAACTAAAAAAAACCACCCTGTCAAATTGACCTTGATAAAAAGATATTGAACATCACTAACTCTGAGTCATTTGGGAGAGGAGAGTCAGCAACTGTAAGTGTAAAAGAAATATAAATAATTCAAATTAGTTGTCAGGAAGAAAAGCAGAAGCACGGATCTTTAGCTGAGGCGATTGAAGACTCTCGAGAGGAGTGAAGAAGGGGCAGGAGGGTTTGCGGCGAAAGAGGAGAGTGGGAGGTGAGGAGAAGGCAGAGCATGGTCACTGCTGCCCGTGGGCTGACTCCTAGATAACCACAATTCCCCCGGCCCGTCTCTGCATCTCACCTTTTTACCTCTTTAACTCGCTCTGTAGCTCTCATTTTCGCCGCGACCTCGGTAATAACAACCTATTTTCTGTTTATTCGTTTCCCTCTGAGCGAACTTCGTATTACCCCTATCCCTCTCTCTGTCCGCTCCTGCAGCCTGACCTTATCTACTGTAACTCCCTTTTCTCGCTTGGCATATTGAAAAACAACAACAACATAAGAAAGTAGTTGCTGTGGGCTTGTCCCCCCCCCCACACACACACACAAAAGCCTAACCAAATTCTCCAATACCAGTACTCTGGCCTCATTTGCAATGCTAAACACAATTTTAGGGGCGCGAAAAGAGAGGAGACAGAAGAAACGGGTGAAGGGGCCAAGCATGCAGTGAATTAATTCCATGACCTTGGAAACTGTCAAAATCTTCTCTCGGCTCGATTCACACTCCATTACAACCCTAATAGCACCAATTATGGCTTTATTTAGCTGTGTCATCTCCAAATTCCCACTTCAGAGCAGAGGGAGGATAATTATTTATCTTTCCATCCTCCGGGCTAAATTAGGTAGTATGAATATCACATCTGAAGAGAGAGGTGGATATATGATTAAGAGCAGAGGAATGGGCAGGATTCGTTCGTAGCGATGGGTCGGGAGGAGCATGAAAGCATACTGAGGAGAAAGAAAAATTGTTATTCCGGTAAAGATGTGGGTCATTCCAGAAGAGATTTTTATTAGCATGGCTGTAGATATCGATTGTTGGGGTCACTGAGCCGGTGAGGCGGCGTGGGGGGGACTAAATGAAAATGGAATCTAAGTGATCACCTGCTATGTAATGCAGTTACTCTTTATTACTCCTAGATAAATATGATAGATACACATTCACGTCCACAATAATGTGAATCGAGTACACCGCTTTATCACTGAGACCTTACACATGGGGTCACTGTCAGACCCTCATATGTTTTAATTTTATTACAGCATAAATAGATAAATATGATACACCGATGTTCTGCTCACACTAAACGATCTCCGGGTAGGCTTTTTTTTTCCCCCAAAGAAATCCATAGGGTCAACTTCGAGGCCGCGACACATAGATATCACCGATTTTATAATGAAGAAATAAATATGATGAGTTCCCAACCCGTAAAAGGTCTCGACTATAAGTCAAAACATGTCTCCACCGTCCTTTGCTTCCCTGCCAACTTCTACTCCTTTTTTTTTTCTTTTTTTTTTACAACACAGCAGAGACCTTTAAACTTGTTCAGCCCGAAACCCAAATGTAAAATTTAGCCTCAATCTAAAAAACAAAATGGCTCATTAAAAACACACTGTTACACTCACCATATGGAGGCCCACCAGCACTGGGATTATGGCCTGTGTTGTGCAGGCTACAGTACAAGACACCAAGCTGTATGATATCAGTGCAGGCTATAGTTTCTAGGTTAGGACAGCTGCTCATTTTCTGTTTCCTTGTCCGCCCTCATCCCACTCATGTCACACTGAATGATCCCGTAAGTAAGTGGATGCATCTGTGTGGTAGGAGCTCCACTGAACCAATTGGAGAGGAGGGTGGAGTTGTTACCATGGCACTACAAATAAATGTGCCTCCATCGGGTCAGTGATTGGATTGGTAAGAGGCCAGCGAGAGTTTAAGGGTGACTTTGGAAAAGATCGTCCCTCAGACCCAGAGGCATCTCAAAGTCGGTTTGAGAGGGGTCATTATGTCACTTCTCTTGTGTTATCACTCAACAAGCCGACTCAAACACGCACCACGTGGGCACACTGAGCACAGGCAGAAATGGGCTTAGTTACTCCACACGCTCGCCTCTGGATGCTTCTTATTTGGCCTGGTGCCCTGACCTGTGTCTTTTGAGGCTTTATGTGTATTTGTTTGATTATGTTTATGTGTGTCCACTAGAGCGAGGCAATATACAGTAACCATAAGATGACTGAAATTTGTCAAGTATCAGACATTTTTATATCATTTATACCCATACATTGTTGCAGATTATTTAGAAAAAGTGGATTTATGTGGGCAAAACATGAGATACGGCCAGAATTTTAGTTTAAAATATTCAAAAGATGAACCAGAAAAATGCGGCTGAGCGCCCACATAGTTTTAGCTGTTAGATGTCCCCCACTTGCCGTGTCTTCTCAACCCCCAAAGTCATAGTCCTGATCAAAGCTGCTGTAAATCGCCTCCTTACTGTATCCCCTGTCTTCAAACTGACCATGGTGACTCCCCTGTCATCTAAATATGCAGTGCACTTAACTCCATAGCTAACTGAGCCACTTGCTAATGGCAGCTGGTTAGAACAGCCAAAAGTGTAGTATGCAGCAGGAAGAGGTTATGTTGTCCCCCCTTTTCTTTGGAGCTACCTTAGAAATCTTGCCATTTTCCTACAAATTGCACCTTTGAAGTATTTCATGTCTATTGTATTAGAACAATAATATTAACAGGTATATCTAACACCTACCACTTTGCTGGAACCAAAAAATACTCTTTTATTTACTTCTACTGAGAATGACAACAGGTGTGCAATCAGATACGTGCATATTAACAGCACCAAAAGGGGGCTACAGTCATATTAAAGCAAATGCAGCTGCAACTAATAATGATCATTAATCCCGTCATTAGTAAAATATGATTATAAAATGCCGATTGCAATTTCAAAGAGTCTGGGGCCAATTCTTCAAATTGCTTATTTTCTCCAAACAAAAGAGATTTGATTTAAAATGATATGAAACAGAGAAATTAGAGAGAGAAAAAATGCTGAAATCGGAGAAGCTGAAATGAGCAAATATTTGGCACTTGCCAAAAAAAGATGAACAAATTAACAAATAATTTGAAGTCTTGCTGATTAGTTTTCTGTCAATCAACTAATCAAACAACTGCTTCAGCTGTTAACGTATTAAGCTTTTCATGTAGACCAAAAAAAATAATTCTCAAAACTTTATTGCTCCATGCAACAATCTGATTTGCTTTGTATTAAAACATTTCCAGAAACATCTCTTGGGAACGCGCGATGGAAACCAGACAGCAGCAGACATTACAGGCCGAGCCTTGTTACCTTGTCACATCTCATGAGGCCCAAGTAGCGGAGGGACTTGCTGCTCTGAGCGATCTGAGTGGCTCCCTGGTCTGTGATGTCCTTACACCAGCCGGCATCCACAGTCTCTATGGTGCTGCTGTACTGGCCTATGGCTATCAGAGCTGTGGACATGGGAGAAAGACAGGGAGGGAGAAAGGGAGGGAGAGGGAGGGAGGGAGAGGGAGGGAAGGAGGGAGAGAGAGAGAGAAACAAGAAAAGGTGTTAGTCTGACAACCTTTCTCATGCAAATGTGGCAGCATCGTCCTCCCAGAGAGAGGCACGGAAAATCGACATGAAAAGCGGGGCAAGTCATCTGGCCAGCTGTGACACATAATGCCAATGTTTACACAACACCTTGGAAATACACACAGGGTAACATGCTGAAACACACACACACACACACACACACACACACACATGCACAAATCTCACACACACTCATGCCTGTTCAGACTGCTGCAGGATTCATCCATTAGAGCCTTTGGCATGAGTCACAGCACTGAAAGGCAATGACACCGTGCCAGGGTAAAGTGTGACTCCACGCCAGTGTATGATTTAATTCGGCGCGCGCGCGCGTGTGTGTGTGTGTTTACTGCTGCCAGGGCAGAGACACAGTGCCAGGGTAAAGAGTAGCCACCAAAAGAAATATCTGTCAGTGTCTGGGGGCCTTTGTTACACCTGGAAATATGTGTGCAGTCATAACTCCACACATACCCACCATCCCTCATGCATATGTTGTTTGTTCGATGCCCTTTTAATTTATCTATTTAGTCAGCTACAAATTAAATTGTGCAGTTGACAAACAAGATGAGATCAAATCTTCCGTAATCTATCTCAAATAAAGACATACCCCTGTTGCACTAACACACAAACACAAACACACACACGGAGACACAACAACAATCTCCCCCATCAATCCTTGACCCGTCAATCGTTGGGCGGACGGAGGAGAACTGCGCTCCAACCAGTCGATTGATAGTGCTGCTTGGTGATCGATTGGCAGGGCCTGCGCTTTGTTCTCCACTCTCTCACAACCATCACTAATGAGAGTGGGAAGGCAGGAGGAGGAGCGAGGGATGAGAGAAAGATGAAAGGAGGAGGGTAAAGACAGAGAAAGCCTTTGACAGCACCTTCAAATGGTTACTTAGCCCTGATGTTGTTTTCTCATTTGCAGAAATCCATTTCACTTCAAACTTTATTTCACAAACAGGCTCAAACGTCTCCACTTCAATGAGGAGCGAATATTAATCTTTACAAACTTAGTCCAATAGAATTTCTTCCTGCCCCCCCTTTTATCACCAGCACTTTTCAAAATACCTCCACATATTACAGTATTAAATAACATGTAATCAGCAGATTGTAGATGTTCCACTGGGTTAGACCCACTGCCCAAGTGTGTGTGTGTGTGTGTGTGGGTACTTGTATATGAATGTGTGCTGCACCGTGGAGTGGGAGCTTGTTCCCATAGGAGAAGGGAAATGAATAATCTTATGCTTTTTGAATCGACTACATGTATTTAACCCTCCTTTCTTCCCGTCCAGCTGGAGTGGTGTAATGCGTAGAGTCTCCTATACACATGCACACAGGAACAACCTTGTGTACAGTATGTAACATATGTAATATATAGCTTTGGGCACACAGAGTGCTCCACATGTGGTTTCTTTTGTACTCCAGCATGCTCTTGGATTCCATGCATAATGGCACATTATGGCGAAACAGGCAGTAACATGGCTTTGAAGTTACACAGTGCTTCATGTAACGGCACCATGGGGAGGACGCTCCATCAGGCCAGATGGGTGAGCACAGCACATGTTGGGTTATTTTTTTATGAGTTGTGACCTGGAAAAATATTCTAAGTATGTATTTTTTCTTTTGTGTGTGTGTGTGTGTGTGTGTTTGAGACTGGAGAGACGTCAAGTAGGAGAACGGCTCCCCATCCTGCTCCTCTTGTCAAGTCCAATCACATGATCTCAAAATTCGATTACCTGGGCTCAGACCTCTCGTCTGATGTTAAGACACACATATTGCTGCCGTTAAATCCGCCTTGCAGAGCAATCTGGAGTTTTCTGAGGAACAGGGAGATCAAATAAAAAAAGAGGAGAGCTTCATAGTTAAACGAAGCCAACAACAGAACTCCCTCCACTTCCCCTTCACCGACTCCCACTCCCTGCTTCTTCCCCTTCAACTTAACTTCTTTCAACCTGACGAAGTGAGGGGATGGAAGCAGACAGGTGCCTACCGCGGTGAATGTATAAGAAGTGCGGGTGAATACATTGTCCACGCATTTCCTGATTACTGTGCTGCATTCAACCGAGCACATAACCTTCCTAATCGAAACCGCTGTATTACAGACTCCAGGGAAAAAAAACTAAAAAAAAACATATGGCAGTTTGAGATAGCTGAAAGGACAAAGAGAAGAGCAAATAACCATAAACATCATTTGTTAAGCTCTTGAGTTGGTAAACTGGAGAGTCAGATAAAGCCTTTGTCAGAATGAGCCAAGTGTTTGGCTGTTTAGACTCGTTTAGTGCTCTATCAACAAGTTCATCTGGTTGCCATTACAGTCTAATATCTGTGTGTGTGTGTGTGCTTTGCCTCTCTCCCTCTTCCTTTGATCCTTTATCAGGAGACTGTAAACTCCAGCGACTGCCAGTGGCAAATGGAAATCGGTGGCTACTTTCGCAAAGGCGAGGAGCTTTAACTGAAAAACCTTTACGCTACAGTCGAACGGTTATGTTCAGCTCCTCAGAAAAAGTGGGAGCAATTTGAGCTCGGTGCCTTTTTTTTGAAGATATTGGTGAAGCATACAAATAAAGACTTTGCTTGTTTGAAAAAAGCAATTGTACTGCTTTCTATTCATTATAAAAAAAATGTGAAACTGTAAGTGAAAAAAGAATACCTTTGAATAGTGACACATTAATTCACACGTTCTAACTTTTACGAAAAATGTCTCTTTCTTTTGCTTAGGCATGCCTCTTAATGACCTACAAAAGCAAAAAGACCATCAGTAAAAATAATGTCACTTTCTATACATGTATTATATGAATCCTTAATACCTGTTACGGGGTTGGATTTCAAGTGCTGAGGATGAATTGAAGGAAAGAATCTGCTCTGCAGGTTGGTGGTCCGACACGACTTTGTTTCACCACGTCATATTATTATTCATTTATTCACACACAAGTCAAGATTTTTACGTATTGGAGGCTGTGGTGCTCATACCGCACTTGACCACAGAAGTCACAACAATGAAGATCCTTGCAGCTGCTGTAAATCTGAAGTAATTCAACTGTGAATTCATTTGAAAAACGAGTTAGAGTAACAGTTAGATATCACAGAGGGGTTCTTGCACAGCACAGCATTTATGATATTACAGCATTCATACATACTGTAAAAAATCTCTGTAAGACGATCTTTCATTTAGAGCAATGTTATCTGGCCTTTTATCCCTCGTGGGGTGACATTTGCATCTTGATGGCTGTTCAACGTGTGAGGAGTTTTCCCAGAGCCCAATCACTGTATAGTAATTGGACTCTTACGGGAAATATCACAATGTTCATGGCATGTCCACTGTAAAGGTCAGCAAATTGAGGCTACATCCTGTATGCTATATTTGCTTTACAGTAGTGTTTTCCTCGGTTGTGCTGTAAGTCAGATATACGGCATGCCGACGGTTACAGGTGGTGACTGAAATTGATTTATACTAATTTCAGAAATGGTAAAAAAAACATACTTCCATTTACACGTCTTACAAAGTAACCCAAAAATGTTAAAATATAAGGTTTTCAAAAACTTTTGATTGGCAGTGTATAAGGGACCATAGGAGCAGGAAATTGTCTTTCCTGACTGATAATGATTTTCTGTCTGCGAAATAGATGAAGCGATATGCAAGAGAAGCTAAGGTGAAAAAGAGGTAGAGGAGTCAGAGGAGAAAAGAGGGGAAAATCCCATTCTGGCAGCAGGAGCTGTGACTGAGTGGTGACTACACACTCACAGACGGTAATGAGGACACACTCTGCTGCCCTGCCTGAAAATGGCTTTAGGATCTGGCTCCGTGCGCATGTCTGTGTGTCTGCGTGTGTGTTTAGTGTGAAAAGAAGCAGAGAGAGACAGGGATTGACCTTAAATCCAGGATATCATTCATTTTGAGCATGGCAAATTTCATCCGTCTTTTACCAAGTCTGTCATTCTGGGATAAAACTATGTCATCATTCGAAAAACAGGCGGGGGGTATCACATTTAAAACCCGATGGCTTCGGTTTAGTTAAGTGTCTCCTGGGATTTGGGCCAACCTATATGCTTGTCAATCAATCACCAAACAGCAAATCAATCAGCAGATCAATATAAAGAGGGTTCATGGACCATTTGGTGCCTTTAGGAACGGTAAAACTGTCTCACAACCAGAGCTTCCATCGCAGTATTACCCGCACTTTTACCATCAAAATCTTAAAATGACAGTTTACATCACGCCTCATAGCGTTCAGTTAAGAACAAAGGCTCAACAAAAGTTGAGCAAAGGTGAAAAACTGAGGTAAAAACCCTAAATCTTTGGTGTTCCATTAACTTCTACATTATCTCCAGACTGAGATTCATAACCTATTACTTTCCCCTATCAGGCGCAAGCTGTTATCAAACAACCATAAATAGTGGATTTATCCAAACAGAGGAGTGGATCCGGGCGAAGGTAACCGCACTCCTAACAGCGGGGTCAGGAGTTGGTCAATCCTGTGATGACCGCAACGTGAGAAGAAACCATCAGTAATCAGCTTATTCCCCCTATCTCTCTACCTGACCCCAGAGCATCAGGGGTTAAGCATCTTTTACAGGCTTATTAGATATTCACTTATTACATTCGCCTAAATGATGGTGTGCCATTACTGCTATCTTATTGCTCTGAAGCCATCCCCATGCCTGTCTGCTGAAACCCTATACACCATATTTTAGCTACTGATGAAGACAGAATGCTTACGAAAGAAGTGACGGTACAAGGTAAAGATTTACTGTGAGGCGGTGTGTGCATGTGTGCGTGTCTGTATAAATATGGCAGCAGGAACACCAGAAAAAAGGCTTATTATAGCTGATGTATTCCAGAGAGCGCAACTGTCATGTCTAATGTGAAAGACATTCACTCGGTTCTTTGTGCTGCTTTTTAAAAACTTGGCCTCAGCTTTGCCCTCTTCACTCTGCTGCTGTACGCCCAAAAAACCAAAAGAAAACCCCCTTTCACTTCTCATCCTTTTAAGCTGTGGAAGTTGCAAGGGATGCAAAAGATTTACTTTTTTTTCAAACGGATATCACAATCTGTATTTCTTTCCTCCCACTTGAGCCGACACTCTTCCCAGCACTGACAGGAAATCTGGCAAGAAAGAGGCTTCAATTCTGCTGTATTTGTAACATCCTTGAAAAGGAAAGTTACCTTAATGCTCATAAGCAAAACCTCAAGATAACCTTCTGGTACTGTTCCAAGGGTGGGACATTAGGGGAATATACACTGGTGAGACAATAAAACGTATGTCTGCCATCTCAGTACCATTGCTATCATTATATCATCATTTAATGTATGAGGGTATGGTGGTCAATGTAGGACCAATTATCAAATCCGCTTCGTGGCTCTGTTTGTACAAGGCTGGCATTAAATTATGAAGATGTATTAAGTCCCCTGATGTGTCAAATAGAGGTCTTCATGGGTACATCTGAAAATTAGGACCTTACCTGACCCTTAACCTCACGGGTCTGTTTAACATTATGTGTCATTCCCGAGTGGATCCAAGAAGACCCAGCTGTGATCACACAGTGCTAACCTTGTCACCCAGCACGTGACATTAAGTGAACTTTTTTAGCTGTAATAAAACATGGATTAGCCATGCTGTTTGAATCAGCAAGAGAGGGAGAGTGAAAAAAACTGGATGTATTTTACCAACTTTTGTAGCGAGCAGGATGGATTAAATGTGTCATAGTCAGGCACAGGGGAGACGGCTATTAATGTCACATCAGGAAAGGCACAAAGGTTTGTTTTGACAGCTTAACATTAAATTAACACTAACTTGTTGACCGCAATCAGCTGAGAGAACTGTGCAAACAGTGTCTGTGTCTCATCCAGGTATATTTCTGGGTCTTTTGGGGTTTTGGGCATGATTTTTTGTGATTATCTTAAGCACCTAATATTTATTAATGGTCTTTCACCCATAAAAAAAACACATGTAGTGCAGCAGAGGATTCTTTCCAAATCACCTATTCCTAATCATAGCTGGATTCATTCATTTTGCCCTGTAGAACATGAGGGAATATCTATAACTGTGAGCGGGTTGTACACATGTGTGCCTGTTTCCTCGCGAGTACTTAACATGACATCGTGAACTGGTTGTCAACATGAGCAGAAAATGGGAAAAAGCTCTCACAGAAGTGTGATTACACATGTGTAAACATCCATGCATGAGCACAAATAAATCCTACAAGAGTGTAAAAACTGTGTAAGTTGACCCCGGTAACCTTAATGAGCACCATGTGGATGTCACTTAAATCCACTGATGCCAGTCTGACGGGGCTGTGCGCTGGCCTCACTGTCTGATTGATTAACACACTATGCTCATCTTCAAAGTACCCAGCCAAAACCGACTGGGGTCACTCAGAGTGCCACAACTAATGCAGTAAACAACATACCAAATAAAGCACTCGAAACACACACATGCACTGCTCGAGGGAAACAAGAGAGGGACTGTTGCTATACCCCCGTGGTGAACTGAGAATTAACAAATTAAAAGCTGTGAGAACTACAGGGAACTGGAGAAGGCATGCAGTCAATCCCTCGAATCAGAAGGGGGGAAAAAAACAAGTTGCACCCTCCAAGCCAGATAAAAAATATGCAGATAAAAAAAGAGAAAAAAAAAACGGGGAGGAAGGGAGAAAATGAGAGGGGCAGAGGTGCTATGAGGCGACGTTCTTTGCCCTGACATTTTGGGCTAACGCAATCAAAGGCCAGGGGGAACTGAAATGAGCCAGGCCCGGCAGAGAGACACAGGAGAGAGGAGGAACAGATTGAGTGTGACACGGGAAGGGGGGAGAGCACTTTATGGTGGGACATGCTCGATCTGGGAAATTAATTAGCCAGAGGGCAGGGAGAAGGCAGTGTGCCTCCTTGCATGTGTGTGTGTGTGTGTGTGTGTGTGTGTGTGTGTGTGTGAGTGAGAGAGAGAGAGAGAGAGAGAGAGAGAGAGAGAGAGAGAGAGAGAGAGAGCACTGAGGGTATGGGCATTTTCCAAATCAGCCCCTGATCTGATGTAAACCAGCTGACACATACCGTTACACATACTGTGTGTGTGTGTGTGTGTCTGTGTGTGTGTGTGTGTGTGTCTGTGTGTGTGTGTGAGAGAGAGAGAGAGACAGAGAGAGAGACAGACAGAGAAACAGAGGCAATCAGCAGACCCTTAAATGTTTAAGTGGTGAGATAGAGACAGTACGACAAAAAAAGTGACTTTGATGTTTTACGGTGGTCTAGCATCTGAAAATAATACACTTGAATGCACGCACACACAGGCACAAGGACTGTTTTTAGTGGTTGATGTGCGATAACCTTGCGGAGGGGATGTGAAGTTTGGAAGAGGAAGATTGGAAAGGTGAGTGAGTGACAGTGGAGAGAGGCACAGAGATAGAGAGGAAGAGTGATGGGCAAGGACAGATAGACGGAGTGAAGGGGTGATAAGGAGAGATGGAGCTATCACAGAGGTGACCTACAACAGGCTTTCCTTCACCGCTGAGAACAAGCGCTCGGCACCGATTCACACACACACACACACATACAGGGACACTTAACAGGTCGGTGTTATTCATCAGGTGTCAATTAGATTGGACGTACTATGGTCTGACATAATTTTATACAATTAGAATAGAACGTAATGACTACGTTTCAAATATGATGCACTCACAGCTCAAATACTCTTAACTTTAAATACTCCAACCATTCAGTAGCACATGCATGTCACAGTTGCGCAGTTCTAGTATCCATACAGTAAAAAAAAAAACCAAGACAACACATATCACCAAAACACTGCGGTGTACCAGCATTTTCGGTTGGGTTTAGGCAAGAAAGCTACAAGGTTAACTTTAGGCACTGGAACTACTTGGCTAAGTTTAGGAAAACATCCCAGTTTGGGTTCAAATGACTACCTTACTTATGTACATTCAGTTATGAACATAGACACTTAACCTACACAGGTTACGTACATAATTTAAGTTACCTTACATACGTGATGTCACTTAACCATGCAAGTATGATACAATTGGTTTCACACTGGACACGAACAAGTCCTGTGCTTTTTCAGCCCGGTCATCCACTTCGTCCACCTCCCATTGCAGGCTTTTTACCCCCGCTCTTCAATACGACTTCCTCCTTCGCTGTTGTAATATTCACTAGAGGTTGTCACCTTTAAACTAACACAATACAGTTCATAATGAGCTGCGTTCACATGCTACCATCATGTTGGTTTTCATGGTGACTGACACAGTCATGTAGCACAACTGACTTTTTTTGCAGGAAAGTTCAGCTGCTGTCACAGATGACAAATTAAGATTTACGTATTTATTAACTGTAATATTTCCCTACACATGACCCTGACCAAGTGTTTCAGCTGTTGAACAATACCTGAACAATATTTCACTTTCTATCACCACAATCTTTCTAATATAACTTGAGTATACCTTAGTTGCCATGCACAGATTTTGCCAAGAGTGAGAAATTTAAATTGTCCGAGCTGGATGAACACAAATTTCATCGCTGGACAAATTCCAGGGTTTTGCATTAATGTCCAATATTGATGTTTGTATTGATATCATTTTAATTTCAAAGAACTGACATATGATTTCATCTTTGCACTGAAAGTTAGTGAAGCAGGCTTGCTGTCGGATTGGAAGAATAAATCCAAGCAGAGCGAGAGCAAAGTACCACTGTGGGCTCTACCCCTTGAGCAAGGCCCTTCACCCCAAGCTGTTTCAGTGAAGCTGCTCTCTGGCCAAAAGATCAGACTCTTGTTCTACTGGGTAGCTTCCAGGCATGAAAGTGTGTCAAGTTGAATGTGTGTAGCAAATTCGTGAAAAAGAAAAGATTACTTTCAGTGAAACTTTCCTGGGAAAAGTTGGGGTAGTAAATCAAGGCTTGTCAGGTATATTGACGCAACATAGAAGGATTACATCTATTTGTGTTGATTTGGTGGGGTGGTAAGTTTTTGTGGTATTTTTCGGGCCCTGTTAGTTTCACCAGGTTGTATTTTGTGGTGACATTTAAGGTTGGTGCACACATTTGTGCTGTCATACCAACCTTGTTTTTGAATCCACACAACAAAAAGAGACCCTTTTCTCAGTACAAGGACAACAATTTTTGTCACAACAGATAGAATAAGTTTTTTTTTTTTTAGATCCGCACTCATTCTGTTATTGTTTTTGGAGGTTTTTTTCGTCAAGTGTTCAATAATTCCCTCTTACGTGCGTCAGAGATGGATAGTTCAGTTTGTGAAGTGGATTGTGGTGTTGTCATTCATGGTTTAGAGAGAACATGGGAGTGCTTTGATTGAGAATATCTCACAGCTAATAAAAATGAAGCAGAGTTGTCATTATGTAAGAATGTAATTTTAAAAAATCTTGATTTTAATAGAGAAAGCCACGCAGCCCTGGTGTATAGGTTCATGAATACAAAGACATTCCTAGAAATGTGCCCGTTCAATGCTAATAATAACATACTCACAGGCATATGGTATTTATTATGTTTGTCTGTATAATCTGTATGGAAATGTGTGTTGTGTACTTTCATCCTTCAAAGACAACATCAACAAGGAGAAAACAGAAAAACACACACACACACACACACTGAGGTTCCTATTGCCATCAGCAGTAAAAGCAGGATATTAAGCTCTATTTCAAACCAACAGCACCTCTGCTCCAATGCACCGCTCCTTTGAGGATATTAATCCTCCACACCTTTTCTCTCTCTCTCAGTCACTCACTCTCTCTCTCTCTCTCTCTCTGTCTGTCTCTTCCTCCATCACTCTCACTTTCTCTCTCTTGCCTCGATTTTGGATTGTGTACAACAGGAAAAAACTGCTCTCCAATTCTGACATCACAGATGGAGGGGCATAAAGCTTAACAACTTCAATTTGAAAAGAGAAGGTGAGGAGAGGAGAGGAGAGGAGAGGAGAGGAGAGGAGGAGAGGAGAGGAGAGGAGAGGAGAGGAGAGGAGAGGAGGAACAAGAACGGAGATGAAGACAGACACCATCCCAGCCGATGAACTGCGTGTTGCATGCGTCTGACTGGAATTAACGTAGCGTAGCAATAGTTATGGCTTTGGTTATGGATTACGGCTAATCCTTTAGCATAGGGAGCAGGTCTTAAAGGTAATTACACGCTACTATTGGATCCAGAGCCCAGAAATGGGCCTCCTCTTACATCACGCTTATTAAGATCCAGGAGGAAACCGGCTGCTCTTACATATTACTACAGGTTAACACACCGTGGCATTCTCTGCCAATCTTAATACTACTGCAACTTGTCTGGTGGGTAAAAGAGCATTGTTGCTGAGATCTCAGCTGCTCTATGAAGAAGAAAAGCATGGCTCAAAAATCTTTGTATCTGTAATCACTGGGACATGGATTTAATTTAGTCATCGTCAAACATTAAATAGTAAGCCCACATGGGGTAATTAGGTAATTAGCAACACCACTCAGTTCTCGGTTTGAGAAGACGGTGACATCCACACTGGACAGTTTTTATTCCTTTTTTTTATTTTAGTCATTTGCTAATGCCCACACTTTTACCCTTTCCTGCTCAAAATGCCCCTCTGACTCTGTCTAACACACACAGTCGGTGGTTCCAAGTGCCGCCAAGTCTGTTGCTATGCCTTATCTCGAGCTTTTAATAGTCCACTCTGTCCGCTTTAACCCAGCAGGAATCATTAACCAGACACACACTTCCTCTTCGCCTACCCCTGAAGAAACCCTCCAAACCGCTATGATCTTAAGACAGCGTGTGTGTCTGTGTGTGGTTTCATCTACGTGTGTGAATTAGGGGTCTACTTAGCCCCCTGAAACAACCTGAAAACAAATGACCCAATAGCAATTAGTTGCCCAACAATTAGGTTAGTAGACCGTTAATAACAGGCAGACCCAGTTAAGGAGAATTATCTCCCTGAGACCTAAAACCAATAAGAATGTAACCTTGACACAGCAGACAGAAACATGTACTGTAACCAGCACTGGGACTGTTAAAAGTGTTGGTAAAATGTAAGGAGATTGCAACAATAGAACAAACGTGTCTTATCTAATCATCCCTACATTCCAGCAAACTATATTGCAGTTCTTGTCTCAACTTTCAGCTAGAAAATCTTCAAGGCAACCTGAACTTTTATTTGAGCACTTGAAGCCTTATTAATCCTTGACCTAAACCTACAGCAAAGTCCTTAAAAAGTCAAGCACAGGCAAAATAGACAAAGAGGTGCATCCTTAATAGATCCTTAATTTGAATGTGGTTAACAATTTAAAGGTGTGCGGCAGTGTTGTTCCTGCGCACTCGGTTTGGTATAACGTGTTAAAAAGTCAGCCTGGGAAAAAGAAAAGATAAAACAACAACAGATAAAAAACATTGTGGTACTTTCTGAGCGGATAAGATAAGATAAGTCAGACAGAGATAAAAATAGATTATCTTCATTAAACTCTGCTTTAATTTTTGTTGATTTGTGAACAGGAACTCCAAAAAAAACAGGGAGGTGAAAGATCTCAACATATTAGACTTAATGATCTCAAAACAATGGTATATGAGAGAGCATAAAACATTGAGATAATTGGTCAGTGTTTGTTTAAAACTGTGACAACATTGAGCATTGAATATATTTTTGGAAGGAGACCAAAAGGAAAAAAAACAAACAGAGCTGTGTTCCTTGTGGCTAAAACCATGAAGAATTACTGCAGAAAACAGTACTGTCTCCATTAAAACCTGGCCTTTGTGTCTGAAGAGAAAACCGTTTCTCTGTTTGTCCCACTGTGGTCTCTTTTACACAAACTCCTAATGGCTCATGAGTCTGTTACAGCACTAAGTCAGGTCTCACCAAAAGCTCTTTAGCAAAGTTTAAAGCTCCTGTGATGTTTTCTGATCAATACCTGGCCATAACTCAAATCACACTTCAAGTGCCATTACTGTATAAGCCGCACACTCTTAACCAAAGTGCACCGGCGCACACTCACTTACACACACATGTAGGTTTTCATGAGCTTAGACAGTATTTTTGATCAATACCTGGCTATAGATCAAACACCTTTTCAGTTTATGGCTAACCTTTCCCGAGACTCATTTTCAGACGCACACAGAATAACTCATGTCTTACTTGAGACTGCTGCTTTGACTGCGTCTATGAAATTGATAAGTGCTCTTAAATGCAAAATGACAGTTTAAGAACCTTGTTTTTGTACCGCGGTGTAGTCAGAATGTCTCATAAAAACACAAAGCACTTCTCTCCAGGAGGTAACTGTGGAGAGAGCCGGAGAAAGAAATGCACAACAGGCCAAATGTTCAACTAAAGACTCGAAACTGTGAGAGCTCTCCTTTAAAGCATAATTTGTCCAAATGTAACAAGGGGAACGGTGTGCTGAGAAAACTATTTTCCCCACTCATATTTTTCATTTTATGTGGAATTCAGGAAATAGATGAGTTTGTTTTGCCACAAATATTTCATCTGCCCGAGTATTACTGACTTCAAAATTATCCCGAATGCGTCAGGAGACGGCTGAAAACTCCATCAAGGGTATTTTAATTTAGCGTAGATACAATCAGCCAAGAATCTTACAGAGGGGGAAACTTTTTATAGATGAAAAATAACTTCTTGTTATTCATAGATCATCTAAAAGTCTGCCTCAGCACACAGAAAGAGGGCCTCCAGTATTTTTTCTGCCTATGAGCCTCTCGTTGCTGTCTCTAGTAATGTGTGTGTGGGCAATTGGCTAGTGTGCCGAAGCCATACACTTTATTGTCCGTGTGGCAAAAATGTGCCCTGGACCCAAAGGCTGTGCACATGTAACTGCCTTTACAGTGGAGCTAATAGCACAAAAACATAAACACAGCTACACACTGCACAAGCACAGTCTAGGTCTTTGCTCATCACCTCATCCTTTACTACCATCTCCTTTTTCTCAACCTGTCAGACCTCACTGTACATACTCCTGCCCCATGTACTTCCCTCCTCACAGGAGTGTTTGCTCTACCCTCATCCTCTCTCCCTTCCCCCTCCTCTCAGTCCTCTCCTGCTGATCCTCTCTAAAGGATGTTCCCGTGTTCAGGGTCACTGTCATCCCCTCAGTAGCTCTGTTGACCTTTAACCTTCTTTACGACTGGGGTCAGCGCCTGTCGCCATGGTGTTAAACATCCCCGTGGGAGGCCATCCTTGTGCATGGATATTGTGTACAATTCAAACATGCACGTAGACCTTATTTATAATGTCAGAGACATGTTGACCTTTTATGTTCACTTTAATCCTCCACTCAGGTTATGAGACGGGACAGACAATAGTCACAGTATCCGACAAACCTCCCCCCACTGTTCGCTTCAACGTCTTTTACTCATTCTTTTATCCAGCCTCCTTCCGTGGTCGTTTCATTTTTGTCCTTCCTCCTCCCTTCCTCCCCGTCTCCCTGTGGTCTAAACGGGTCTCTTTCTCTTTGGATGTTCGGCTCTCTGTGACTTTCATCCGCAGGCTATTGAGTTACACAAGCCCCAATAGAAAAACATCCCACAATGACAATTATCCTGTGCAGCGATGGCTCTAACCTGTGTCCTGGGAACCAAAAAAGAACATTTATGAAAAACGCTCCTCCCGCTGAAATGAAGAGCTCAGTGGCAGCAGAAAGCAAACGGGCTTAATTTCTTCTTTTTGCAGTTTTTCCTCGAACTTAACAGCCTAAACTTCAAATCGTCTGAACATGCGGTTACCTCCTGAAGGTATAAATAGCATTACAAACACACATAAACTTCACATTTTAACTTTTTAGATTTAAAGATAATTTAGAATTTTAACGAAGAAAGGAGTAAACAAAATGCTTGTTGGGTTATAAAATATTATGCCTGTTAGATAAAATGATCACCCCCAAGTGGGTCATCTCTTTCTTAGGTCTTGAATACATAATTGTGCTGTCTGTGTCACGCCATCTGACAGCAGAGATATTCTGTAATTTTAATCAGTGCAGCTGACTGCATCAATTGCTCCACACCCTCTGTTTTCCACGAATAAGACAAAACAAGGCTTTTTTTATTTTTCCATTTCTCCATAATTATGTCCATTTAGCTGAAGCTTCCACAAGTTGGTAAACATTTATTTTAATGTTATCTGCTTAGTATCTGGGCCCCTATTCTCAAGCTTCAGAAAGCTTGTCAGGATGTCGAATGTCACACAACTCTACATTAAGTTCTGTATGGTTATAGCTGTATTTTAAATGTGTTGTGACTAAACCGGCAAAAAAGTGCATTCGACGAAGGAAATTCTTCCCAAAAGCTGCAAGAATCATGCAAGTACATTAAATCCATCGAACGAGCAAACTACTTTGAGCGGTACATTTTGGAATCGAGAGACAGAGAATGACATATAACACGTTTTTCTAATTTATGCATGAGAGTATAACTGGATCCAGTCTGTGTATAGTGACAGAGAACTTAGAGCCGTTGATGCTGTGGTAGACAAAGTGTTTCTCTTGAATGTGTCATTAGACGCACTTCTTACAGTGCGTGTGTGTGTGTGTGGGCAGTGTGTCCCTTCTTACTTTTGGTTGGGGGGGGTCTGCTTGTGTTTACACTTGGCTCTGAGCCTGTATGCAATATGTTTCCAGAGGGAGTGGGTAAGCTCGGTGAGGCCAAACACTAAATGGGCAAATGATACAAGTCCTGCACTCCTCCTCCATAAATTACCAGCTCATTACAGTAATGCAGCCCATTTAGCATAGGAAGAGAGGGGGGGGAGGAAAAGGGGGGAGATGTAAGAAAAGATTGCAGGAAAAAAAAAGGCAGGATTCATAGAGGGTGCAACAGATGATGCATAAATGTCAAGACAGAAAATTGGGTGAGGACAGGGGGGGAGGGAGAGGGGGGACACGGCAGGAAAACAAGGAGTGAGGGAAGCAGAGGGAGAAGAGAGCGAGGGAGGAAAAAAACAGGAGAGGGAGGTTTCGCCATGATGTGTTTAAGGAGCTTTTCAATCTCAACAGAAGTGCTTTTCATTAGGTTAAAATCTATCATCTACGCTGCTGTGGGAAAAAAAAAACAATGGGGGAAATATTAATATAGATAGTGGCTACAGTAGGAGACAGAGATATAGACCCGGACAGAGCGGGAGAGAGAGAGAGAGAGAGAGAGGAGGGGAGAGAGGGAGGGGGGGAGAGAGAGAATGGGATGAGATGTAACAGTTGTAATTGAATAGTGAACTAGAGAGGGCCTGAGTGCAAGCACTGATTAATACAATTCAAATTGATTGTCTCCTAGTAGCTGTGAGAACATCTCATTCTGACTTTCATATTTGAATGTTCAGCATGTTCTCTGCGTGCATGAGTGCATGCGAGAGTATGTGTGTGAGAAAGAGAGAGTCTGTGTTTGTGTGTGTGTGTGTGTGTGTGTGTGTGTGTGTGTGTGTGTGTGTGTGTGTGTGTGTGTGTGTGTGTGTGTGTGTGTCAATGAGGGTAGCACTGAGGGGTAGGGAGTTGGAGAGTGCCCTCTAGTGCTTGCTGCTCCTTCTACCCCACCTTTAGATGCTCACAGTGGCTCCTTCTGTGTTCTTCTTCCAAGTGTTTGGCAAGGTACCGATGTCCTTTACATTACTTTTGGCTGTCATGTATGCATAGAATGCATTGTTTGGTCACATCCCACTTGTGGGGAAAGCCATCTGCTGCTTTTATCTTTGCCCAGTATAAAAAAGAAAAATCTTCTACAGACTTAAAAATCACCCACTCAAGATATCCCACGCCTCCTTCTGGAAAATACCTTTTAAACACACATTTTACAATCTTTACAGTCAGATCGATTAATTTATTAGTTGGCATGTCTTTGGTCGACGGAGCAGCTGTTCATTTTAGGCTGCAACGACGAAAAATATAAAATTGTTGGGAATCTAGTGACCAGTGGTGGAAGGTAACTAAGTACATTAACACAAGTACAGTACTTTTGTACAAGTTCGAGATACTTGCACTTTACGTGACTATTTCTGTTTCATGCTACTTTAAACTTTGACCTGACATTTTTGGCTTCTGATTTATAACAAACAACAATGTGTCATCAGGGTTACATTTCAGATGAGTTGTTAACAACTCCACCAAACTCGCTCCAAACTTCTCCATGGTTTCATTTACTTTTACGTTCATACTTTAAAGGGCAACTCCACCAATTTTACACATTAAAGTGTGTTCACAAGTGTTGAGGAGTGCAACTGCATATGTGAAAAAATTAGTATAAAGCCTTTTGTAGCTCCAGAGGAATATGCATGTAATCTGATAAATTGCCTCCAGTGATGTCACTTTGTGGCTGAGTTGCATTGTAGGTAATGTAGGCTCTAGGTTTTCGAAAAATAGTGCACTGGTTCAACATCACACTCTCCCATAACAACGCTGGACTCATTATGAACAGTTTAAAAACCAAATGGTCAAAACCAATACGGCAGAACCAGAAATGTCACCTTTTTAATTCCACACATTCTTCTTCTTTTTTTAAAAAAATTGCAACTTCTTCTGGAGCTATAAAAAAAGTATTATATTACTGTTTTCACATATGCAAACATTCTCCCCAAGAGATTTAAATGCACTTTTAGTGTGTAAAATTGCTGAAGTAATACTTTGGTACTTACACTACAGTAGGGTTCTTTAATGCAGGATTTTAAGTTGTAATTGTAGGATATTTTACAATGCTGTATTGTACTTTTACTGAAGTTAAGGATTTGAACACTTTTTCCATCACTGCTAATGACACACAACACTTAAAATGACTAGTAAAAATGAATAGTATACGTTTGTAGACAGTAATAAAATCTGTTCTTCCTCCCACTGTCTATTTCTCCATAAAATTAGTGAAGGAGAGGCAGTACATAATAATATATGAGAGTGAAGATTGGCAGAGGAGTTGAGTTCCATTTGCACCTCAGGAGTAACGGAGAAGGATTAATAGTTGGGATGTAAAGCAATCATTCAAATTAGTGAATCAGGCCCTGCGTTCAATTAGCAGTAGCTTGTGTCTCACAACGATTCCCTTCGCCCGCGAGCCAGAAAATCTAGTCAGCATTGTGAACACACAAAGCTCAAGCTTTTCTGCTAAGGCCCCCCACAATTCATTGTTATTCTACCTGCTTGACAACAGTGGGCGGCCATTGAGACATCTGCCTGTGCCACATCTTAGAAACAACACTAATTCTGCCTGTCCTCAAAATACCTCAGGAAAGGATGAGGGTTAGTGGGAGAGGGAGAAAATAATAGAAGACAGTTTGAATACAATGACAAAGACAGAGACAGAAATAGAGGAAATCTACCTCTAAAATCTGTGTTTTGTTTCCTCCTCTGTGTCTCTGTGTCGTTTCCTCCTCTGCACCTCTGTCTCCCTCTCTCTGATAGCCCATCGTACTCTTTATTTTTTTTTTATTAATCATTAATCTCCAATCTTTTTTCTCACAGAATAACATTCTTTACAAGTACACTACATTAAACAAAGGTTGCCGCAGGTGTTTTAAACTAGTTGTGCTTCAGTGTCATCACATTTAAACTATCTGTTTGTACTTGTTTCATTATCTTTAAAAACAGTCCCATGATTCAGAATGAGATGCGACAACATAAGAGCACTTCATGATGCTTAGGCGGTTGCATTTAGGCGTATGTCCTGAAGAAGGTCTGGGAAATACTGGTCTTCCAATTTAATGGAAATTAATAAAGTTTTTTAAAAAGTGGCAAAATTATTTGACTTTTAATTGTCTAAAAAATGAGGTTGCCTCTGGGTCTTTAGAAAACTGGGTTAGTTTGGAGACGTCCATGTTGAGGTGCTGGAGGAATTGGCCAGGAGGTCTATTACAGTCACAGAGAAAAAAGCCATGTTCAGTGCTCTAAATTAACAAATGCATTATAAAAAGAGATGAAAATTAACCTAATTTGAGAGCTTTTGGCCAATTTGTTCCCTCTAACGTAATTTGATATTATGTGTATCAGCTAATAGCCTTGAATGTGGAAGCTAAGCTCGAACTAACCCAAAACAGCGAAAAATACATTTTCTTTTCCTTTTTGTGTTTCTGCTCTCTTTCTCGTTTCTTCTCTTCATTTCCTTTTTTCTTGCTTACACTAACACACACATTTTTCTCATCAAAGAACAATTTTTATTTTTTTTTTGAAACATGCAATTATTCTATTATTTATAAAGCAATGGAGGGGTCAGGTGGAGCGAAAAAAGTGGCAATCACTGTATTTTAAAACTACTTCTGTCAAGAGGTGGGGGACAAAGGGAATTTATTTCTCGCCTGTTGCACTTCAGGATGTAGTGTGTGCATTTCCCTTCCCCTGAAAGCACTCCTTGATTCTCCTTTGAAAAATTTAATTATTGTTCTTATCATCATTATTATCATTATTATTGTGGTATTAGAAAAACAGCACAAACAACACAACTCAATGGTAACAGAGGACGCAGCTATTGCAAAACCAAGTGCACGTATATCGTACTAGATTGTAGATAGAGGTTCAAAATTTCCGAAATACGTGTGGTTTTCTGCACAAAACCTCCCTCCATCCCAAATGAGACCCCTACAGGCAAGCGTGAGCAGCTACATGTTAAATGTATGAGAACATTTGGAGGTTAGGTGTCAAGTAGGTACAAACTGTGGGAGTGTGTAAGGTATTGATCCAGGCAGCTGATCAAACCCTTCATTTATTATGGAGAAACAGAGGGAGAGGCCAACGTTCCAACACATGAATGATTTAGAGACTGCCCCTGAGTATAGTATCTGAAAAGAGTGTGTGTGTGTGTGTGTGTGTGTGTGTGTGTGTGTGTGTGTGTGTGTGTGTGTGTGTGTGTGTGTGTGTGTGTGTGCGTGTGTCTGTAGAAAAAGGAAACAAAGACAAAGAGGAATTGCAGAACCTACGCAATTGCAGAAACTCAACAAGAACTTGGACAACCAACAACAAAAATATGCAGGCTTCGAAACTTTCAGGACCAAATGTAAAAGAGGTCTTTGAGCTCGTATTACTTCTTTTCTTTCAGACTTTTATCCCTTTTATTCTGAAAGCGTCCCCGTACTTCCACAGCAGCTTTTGTGTACAGCTTAACTGGTAATACAACGAGCAATATACGTGATCAAACAAGGCAACACTGATTTGATGGTCTGACCCCAAAACATTGTGTAAACTATAAAAGAGATAAATCTTCCGTTTATTGAATACAACCATCCCCACCATGTTTAAACCCTCACAGCTTCCACCCTTCACCTCTCCTGAAGCTCAGAAATAAAAGTTTAGCTAATATAACGCGTGTACTCTGGACCAGTCTGCAATGTTGGGTGGATTTCATCTCAATAGAACATAATGGTCAATTATTCTGCATGCACACTAATGGGCCCACATTAACTGGCTGGAATATGAGAATGGGAAGTGGATTATTTAGTAAAACTTTGTTTCCTACCCGTCTAGAGTTGCGTTGCTCGGACACAGGCAGTTTGGGGAACTGGTACACTGCAGTCTGTTCAGGTAAGGTTGAATCATTCATCAAACCAGAGTTTCAGACATTTAAAAACACCAACGTCTGCTGGCATTTTGCAGCATAATGCCTCAGAGCTCCAACACCCAAAAGGGTAAAATGTGCTGTGCTGTTCTGCAACAAACTGAAATCTTGCACACTCCACAACTACAGTAAAGCACTTTCATAATGTGCTCCCATACTTAGTCACATTGTAGAATAAAGGGCCGGAACAAGCATTTACTGATTGCTCGTGGGGGCATGATTTTATTCTAAATCAGCTGTCAATTTAAAGTAAATTGAATACAGCTCATAAAGTTTTGAAAGTTTGTTATTGCTATGTTCTGAACACCTTTGATCTGATGAAGAACTGCCAAATTATTTTGGCAAGGCTGCCAATATTGTTCAAATGACTGTACTGACCTCAACTTAAAAAAAAAGATTTTTTTTTTTTTTTTTACTGAGATTTCTTTGTGCTCTATTCATTGAACAGTAGCCCTGATCAGGACATGTTTGCTTCCAGTAACCTAACCTGTTATTCCATTTTTGTAATTTATATGCAATTGATCCTCCTATATAAGCATGAAGCACAAAGCAGTGTGAGTCTGGAAATCCAGTATAGAAGCTGGCATGATGTATAAATACTGTCAAGTTTATTCTTCTACAGGTGATTATCAAGCCCAAAATGCACCCGAAAATGTTGCCAAATACATTAGATCTAATGCAATGTGCTGATAAATATAAGATAGAGCACAAGACTAAAGATAAAATCTTGAGTCTAATCCCAATTGTTTTGCTGCCAGCACAAAATCTGAATCCAACAACTGCTTATTCTTTTCATTGATGCTTCATCCCACATATTGTGTATACGTGCACGCTCTCATAGCTGATACCTGCTCATGTGTAAACACAAACACAAGGGTGTCAAAAGCTAATACCACCTACACACACGCACCTACTGTAGAACCTGTTCACCCTCGCCATCTCCCTTCACAATCACCTCCACTGCAATTAATCAAAGCTCGTTCTGTTTCTTCCACGAGTTAAACCTGTCACACTTTCCTCTCACTCTTTCATCATCCCTTCTTTCTAAAAGAGCCACGCGACGGACAATATGAGCCCTGCGGGGGCGGCGATATGACACAACGTCGACAGAAAGTAGCGGTCGTGGTTTAAATCATACTGACATGCAGATTTATCACTGTTAAACTTGTCCAAAGTGTCTCCTCTAGTTGCTGCAGATCTGACTGTGTGAGCTGGTTGGCTTTCCTAGGGGAGGGCCCAAAGTCCCAGCCAGGCTCTGCTCAGTTCTGTTCTGTTCAGCTCAGTTCAGTACACAGTCACTGCTATTACATACCAACAATGTTGGCTACAACAAACAAAGACACAGAACAATTCCACTATTAACGCTTGAAGACCAGGTTATTGAGCTTGATCCTAGCGCTGTCATGATCATAATTAGATTTGTAAGAAGTTACCTTTCTTTCCTACCCACTTAAAATATAATAAACCTGAGCTCATAATGCTTCAGTAACTTGGAAAAACGTGGAAAACTGAGTATGTAAGGAAAATCCATTTCAAGCAATTGTTTCTCCTCCTTTGGGAGTTCTTCAAGGGCATCTGGAAAATGTAGAGAATCAACAACTTAAACACAGATGGACAACTAAGTTATTTTTTTTTTAAAAAATGGATACAACACACTTTATCATAAAAGAGTGGTGGAATGCACCTCTCATCTCAGACTCGTGACACAAAACAGTGTCAGAAAACCCCCAAATTAGATGTTCCTTTACAAATCCTCTGCTAATACGTAGTTTTAAAGAAATGTATCATTTTGTTCACATTTTGTTCATTCAATTTCCTGCTTGTAATTTCCAGAGCTTTTTTCCTTCTCGCTCTTAAATCTTAAGGACACCATTAGGGGTGGGAATCGAGAACCAGTTCCGACTCAGAACCGGTTCCAACTGACCAATTCCATCAGAATTGTACACCTCCAACGTTATCGATTCTTCTTAACGATTCTCTCATTTCCCTGCCTGCACAAGGTTTTCCAGTTTTCCTGAAATTCTGCGGGGCGGTACATTTGCGTCACACTCTGCGACGACTCACACCTTCAACCGCGAAGCAGCATCATGTAGAGGAGGAAGCAATCTAAAGCCTAGCTGCATTTCACCAAACAAGATGAGAATTCTGCCATGTGTAATCAGTGCAATGCTGTAATATTGTGTAACATGCTAAAACATTTGTCTACCCAGCATGGAATTAAGTACCAAGAATGTCATGTGTTCGACCGCCTGCATACAAGTGCCAAGTTAGCACTGAGTGGAGGCTATTTCTCCTGTCTTGTCCTCATCCCTTCAAAGATTTTGCATCTGTAATGAGCTGGTTCATTAATGTGTCTGTCTGCAGATTGCATTAATGGCAGTATAATGCAGTGACTTTTTATGCTTCGGTTCCTGGCTGCAGAGTTCCAGATACCATTGTTCTTAGTCCCCTGACAAACATGCATAATTCATCAAGAATGCAGAGTACCTCCTACAAACACATGCACACACACACACACACACACACACACACACACACACACACACACACACACACACACACACACACAGTACATTTACAGTACTTGTTAGTTCACATGCACACATAGGTCCCACAATGCTCCAGTGTGATTGTGCATGATGGATGTGATGTTAAACTGGATCACGTAGAACCACTGCGTAGGGAACGTTCGTAGGAAAGAAGGCAGAAAAATAATGAAATGAAAGTAGTTCATCGTCTACTGGCGAGGGACGAACGGCAGGATTGATACCAATCATGATGGATACGGTTTAGGGCAAGGCTACGTGATGTATGCCAAGTAAGGCCAGGGTGGCCTTGAGAAGATTTATGAAGTGCACAAATGTTTTTTGAATGTTCTTAACTGGTAACCTGGTTCTCAACCTTCGCTTTCCCCTGATTTGCTCAATCAGTGTAAACATGTCAATGGTGAGAAGCATTAGTTCCTCTAGCTTTGACAAAGTTGGACCTTGTTTTTTTCTCTGTTTTGAGACACTGCTCACAACCAAGGGACAAAATAATAACCTCCATGTCAGCAATCAATGCATTTGTGAAACTGCCACATCAACGTCGAGACATGAATCATTCTGTCACGTTTAATCAAACTGTAGTGAGAGGTGTCTAAGATATTGCAAGTGACGGATGGATAAACAAACAACCAGATGGAGACCAATTCACCCTCCAAGACATAGAGGGCTGTTTGCCCACAGATACAGAGAGAAATGTGCATAAGCACGGTGAACCTTACAGCAGGGAGTGAGCAATCCAGTGATGGAAGGCAGCGGTGAAGGAGGAGGGAAGTGGGGGCCAGTAAGCAGGCGACAGGGGGTCTGCCTTTAGATGGATGGGTCCCGGCTATTGATAAGGTCAGACCTCATTTGCGCCAGACCTTTTACATTTTGCGAAATGTTGGTCTGGCCATTGGACTGTCAGGAGCAATTCGTCGCTGTGAAAAATGGACTGGCTCATTGAAAACCGCAACTCCATCGTAAAAGCACGAGGCCCTGGCGATGTGCAGCTACTGTAACTCGTCATATAAACTCCCACCCATCCCCACCCAACCCAAGGCCCAGCCTCGGCCTATTTTGAAATCTCCACTATGCCGCTGTCGACAATCTGGCTAACTTTCTCTCCCCTTCCACAGTATAGCAACAGAAAACCATTGTCTTGATGTCAGGATTTTCCAACTCCTATTTTCCCCAGCATCACAGGTTGTCATTCTGCCATTTTTTTTTTTTTAACATCCATTCTCAGGTACAATTTTTTTTTTTTCCCCACAGGCTCATCTCCCCTATCGATTGAAGTCTTCCTTTTCTCTGAATATAGCAAAGTGTAACAATCCCAGATGAAAACAAACACAAAAAAGAATGAAGAAAACAGGCTTTTCAAATACGGAAAAATCTGCAGGGCGAAAGTAATCAACCTGACAGAGAATCAGGCTGTCAACATGACCATAAGTCAAGATGTCCTTCAACTATGTCACGGTCAAGGTCCAATAAAGCAGAAAGTATCTGATGTCTAGCTGTATGAACGTTGTATTCGTGTGGGTATTTATGTGTGTGACACAGCGGCAAGCCATTGAGATCAGTCTCATAATGTAAGAAGGGACAGCATATTGACCAAGCAGGTGTAAAAGAACAAGGGAGAAGAAAAAATGGTGCGTTATCAGAGAAAGTGAGATGTATGGTGAGAGACATGCCACCTGCCTATTCATCTTTTAACCCATGTTGACCCAAAGACTCCTCATCTCTCATCAACTTCTCCATCTATGAAATGCTGCACTTACATAACATCCACAGTACCAGAGTGTTGTTACAGTGTGAATTTTACAGTACGCACTCATGCATTACACACATTTTAATAAGATTAACATCAGTCATTATTCTTGCAGAATTTCCAATTATATGACCTTCAGCAACTATGAAAATTGGGTTTTTTTCATCACAAATTTCCAATTTAATTCTATCACAGAGCTTGTGTGGCCTGTATGACAAAGCTATGCCTAAGCGGTAATTCTTTTGGTAGTGGAGTGAAACATTCAGGGCCCATTAGTTTATGCAGTAGATGCTTATACCAGCGTAAAGCACATTTCCTGGAGTGTCCAGCGAACATTTCGGATGAGCCCGGCATCTAATTTGTTTAAAAACCAGCCGATCCATGTCAGCTTTTAATGTAAAATACAACCACTTTTGATTAAATTGGACTTTGTGCACCACAAACAACCTCATATATCACAGTGTAGGAATTCACTGTATTTCACTATTTTTCATCCGTTTATCATTAAAGTACATAAAAAGCTGACCCCACCTACTCCTTTGAACAAGGACATATAACTTGAGTCCAGAGGACTGTAACTCCCTACATTAAGACACCCATCTGGCCGAGCTCCAAGGCACAGTAAAAACAGCTTCCATAAAATAACGCTACCATCAGTGTTTCAGATATGCAATCCAATTGCATCTCATCAGCCTGCTGGTCAATTCCATAAAACGAGTGCTGTCTGCACTGTTGCCTGAGTTCAGGGATTATTCAACAGCATTTCTAAAGTCACTGGCGTCTCGTATGAAAATCCATCAGAGATACTGTGCACCGAGCACCCATTCACTAACAAGGTGAGTGAGGGGTTGGCCTGGCTTTGAGTGGAGGACATTTCGACCATATCCACCTTAATCAAAACTACAGATGTACTTTCAGCCCTAATATGCCTATTTAAAAAGTATGCTGCTGCAGCAGGAGCACGGAGCGGTAACGGTACATTGTCACTGATCAAAGCAGCGGCGGCCAACTGAAGGTAATGAGGGGGCTGCATGTTAAAAAACACAAGGCACAATAATGAGTTCTACAAAACCGGTGAAAACGCTAAGGGCACCAGTGTTGTCTTTGATGCTGCAGAGAGCTAGGTGTCCTGCCAGGTAGAGGAAAAGTAAGTCCTGTAATCCCATCCACCATAGGCTGCAGAAAGCAGGCTTGACTGAGGCTGATACAGACCTCAGGCTAATTGACATAACAGGACAGACTGTTGTGTCGGCATGGCCAGGCCTCGCCATGTTTACTTTGGAACTCACTCACCATTAGTCATTAGGGGCGCAAGGAAGAAGCAAATCGAGCGAAACGGCACTGTCATGGATCCATGCAAACATCATATACACATGTAAAAGTATATTTTATAAATTGCTTGTCAAAATCTCATTCCTGACAAGAGCCAAAACACAAAATAAAGCCTCAGTGTTGAACAGACAGGGTTTTGCTGTGAGGTATAAATCACCACCACACTGGTTGGAGACAGAGGTTTACATGCAGTCAAACAAACCTCAGTGTGTTTGTTGTAGTTAGCTGAGGCCTAGTTTTATCACTATGCTAGTATAGTAGCTGCAGGCTAAAAAAAGTGTGTGGTCGGGCAAGAAAAAAGAAAGAGGCCTTATCATACAGAAGTCCAGCTAACCCCCTCTGGTTTTAACACTCTGCCTGAGCTTGACCCTTTGGCACTTAGCTCACATTTTTTCATGAAAACTACATTAGAAATGAAAACAAGAGCAGAAAACAAATCAAATCCAGAAAAAACGCTGCCATGTAGGAAATCGAAAACGGTCTTGCTATGAAGTTGATCCTGCAAGAAAATGGGCAACACGAGTCCAGCAATATAAGCTTTCCAATCACATTATTGTAAACTGAAATCTACCATTTTTTTTATGTGAAATCATAAATGTTCTACTATTATGAGTCTTAAGCAACTGGAGCTGATTCCAAGAAATGCAATCAAGTTTACATTCGGAGCTCTGAGATAATTCAATAACCATAAAAAAAGTTGCCTGAGGACACAAAATTGCAGGTAAAAAACAATGAGATTCCTCTGGGCCTTTCTGCACCGTTTCCTGTGGGCATGATTTCATAAACTTGCAGTACACGTATTATATCCCTGATTCTGACTGGCCATGACAATAATATTGTCTCCCCCCGCATCCCCCTTTTCCAGGCTAATAGCCCACTAGCTCTAGCTTTGGTGGCTGGCCGACCCTGACTGCTGCCATATCAGGCAGAGACCTCTGAGCTGAAATCAATAGCCGGTGCAGAGGATAGAGCTTGTTTGTCACCCTGTCCCTGGTCTGTCAGTCACCATCCTCCATGTCCTCCATCTGCCGCAGCCATGTAACCTGGCTGATGGGCTGTCCATGAAAGAGCCCTTGGATAGACAAAATGTCAGATCATTTTCGATTAGGATGCTGCTAATTGCATCCATTAGTTCAAATGAAGAGCGGTAGGCTTTTAGCATGTTTAGCATTTAAGAAGTTGTTCTTTGTTTACAACATGGAATGGTAACGATTATAATAACGTTGTAGTCATTATGCTCACATCTATAGAAGGCATTCCTTGTGAATCAGCAGTAGCATTGCTTAAAGGTTTTACAGGACACACAGCTTATCTTTGTACAGCACATCCATTAACTTTATTTTTGCATTCACGTGTTCTGGCAACCACAATGAACCTAATAAACGCTAAAGGACAAGGATCATCCCACTCCTCATCCAAAATGTCTGACTCATTACAGGGTTCTCCATGTGATAGTTACATAACACACACATGTAACACACCATCATGCCAGGTCTCTACCACAAAACACACAACAAACCCAGATGGTGCTTGCAGAAGATGGACAAACTTTTGCCAGCATGTTGCTTATCCAGCATTCTTACCGGAGGGAAATATGCAAATATAAAAACCTAAACAAACAAAAAGTCAGATTCAATAGCCAGATAATGTGTTCACAGAGTAGTCTCTTTTTCGTTCTTTCCCCAAGTCCCCAGTCTCTTAAACAACTGGTCAGTTCATGAAAAGTAAGCGAGTAATATCAGTTTATATAAAGAACAAGAATAGCACTTGCTAAAGTGGATCCAAACACAAACTGTCATGAGGTTGTTACACGAGACGAGAAGCATGCTGTGAAGTTGCCATGGCTCGGAGGTATTTGGGAGTGGCTGCAGGCACTTTTAAAATAATTGATAAAAGCTAACAAAAAGAGACACAGCCCAACAGCTTGAACGATTCGTTTGAAAGGGTGTCAAGAACCACCAGCAACTCCACTTATCACTGGATGCTGGCACCCCACTCCCTGTAGGAAATGTTTCAGCAGAGGGTGGTTGAAAACCAATCTTTTCTCAAACCCTGCATTATAGGAGATTTCTGGCACATGGCAACTGATAGAAGAACTTGACAGGCTCATGTTTACTAGAGGCTACAGAAATGAGAGCACAGATCCAAAAGAATCAACTTGTCTCGCCTACTGGAACCACTGAAACCTCTCTGTAGGCAGCACTGCATTTGCCTGCCTTGGATTTACTTAGTGAGGGACTATCCTTGACGCACCTGCCAGGCCCTCTCAGGGTCCAAGCCTTGAGCTGCCTCAGGAAAGGCACCGCGCCTCTAACACAGTTCACCTGAGAAAAACCTTCTTGATATCTGAAGATTGATCGAGTAAGCCAGTGCTAGCTGGCTGACACACTGGAGGGAAAGGCTAAGAGCTAATGGTGGTATGAGTGTTTGAATATGTTCTTTTAAGATTTCCGAAGGGCAAGCAACACATTCTTTGGACATCAGGATACAGAGAGAAATATAGTAATTCTAACAATACAATGCGTAAGTTCTTCTTTGCTATGTGCAGTTTGGGGATGACAACGGAACGTGATGTTGTCCTCATGCAGAAGACTGACAATGATCTTTGATCAGGGTTCAACGTTAGTGCCTGATCAGTACTGCGCAAATGATACTCTCACGGGGGAAGCAAGATGGCTTACTACATAACTACTTAAAGAAAAATAATGTCTTTTACTCATGTTTGACCAAGTTGTTAAACCTGCTTGCTCGGTGTGGCATTTTACCTGCCCCAGGCAATCAAGCAATCCATATTGTTGAGTCTTCTCTTTGCCAGGCAGCATGTTAATGACTCTGCTGTCCATGCGGCAGCACAGTGGTGCAGTGGTTAGCACCGTTTCCTCACAGCAAAAAGATCCTGGGATCAAATCCCAGCTGGGGCAGGGTGTTTAAATGTTCTTCCTGTGTATGATTGGGTTTCCTCCAGGTGCTCCGGTTTCCCCATCGAAACATGTGTATTAGGTTATAACCTGCTGCTCTTCTGGGAAGGATGAAAGGCAGAGAAAAACTTTTATTCCATTGTATGATACATCTTTGTGAGTTTGTTAGTGAAAGAGAAAGAGAAGTGAATCTGTGTTCAATTGCATAAACTTTACTGCTGGACAGACCCGAAGAGCCAATGCACAAACTGCACAGATGCTATCTGTTAGCAAGCTAGAAACTGAAGCAACAACCATGTGTATGGGAGTATGTTTTTATGTGACAGCTCAGCCTGCGACTGACTGTCAAACTCACAGGAATGTCCCTCCAATTTTGTTGCCATATGTTATGAAATAAATTCATAGACTATTGGACTACACACAAATTCTTTATGCACATTTAATCATGCCCACTCATGTTTGTCCATCGACATTCTATGCAACGTGATGCCTTTAAAATTTGCCTTGCATTCTGTCTGGACACATTCCTTGGAGCAGCATCCAATGAGCTACAAAGGTCTAACATGATTTGTTGAAATGAGTAGGATGGGTGGAAAAAAATACAGTCTCATTTAAAGAACAAGCTATTATGAAATCAAACTGGGAAGTCAGGTCAGTTGATAATTTTACAAGTGAGTGCCTGGCTCTGACAAGAGTGACGTGACCTAAAAGTGGGCCTATTTGATGGTGGATTTCACTTTGTCCCATGCACACACAGCTGCTTCCAAGTGTTTTAAATCATAACCCTTAACCCCTGCTATTATATAAGAGTTACGTTAGACAGTCGTATACATTTTATGAATTTGTACAAAAGTTTTATGAAACTGAACTCTGAATACAGAAAAGCTGCGAGAACTGCAGGGAAGTGTTCATTAAAATGTGACTTTGGATCTTCCCAACACTGAATCACTTCAGTGTTTGTGTTTCTATCTCAGAGCACATGTGCAAACACTCAAACGACATGCACGCTCACGCACAAACACAGAAACACACAGAACTCAACATGCTGCCTCCAGTCTGAGCATATGGTGGATATTTAATATATTTTCCAAATGTCAGTGAAGCCTGTTCACAAGTGTCACCACCAAATCCCTTCTGGGATTTTAAAAAAAGCAGACTAAGCCAAATGAAACCAAATGCAGTGCTCACTCAGATACTAAACCACTTTCGACCTCGCCATTTGGAGGAGACTATTAAGGGAAACAAGTCTGCGTGAGGTGGAAAAAAAAAAAGGCTTGAGGAAATATTGATATGAACAACAAATGTGAATCAAGTGGAGCCTTTGAGGGTTTTTCCTTATTGCTAGGCATTTCACGGTTTGCGCACACACGCACACACACATGCCCTCATGCACGCACACACGCACGAACGCACGCACACACACAAGCCACCTCACATGCATTTAATGTGACTATTCCATTCATTAAGCCTCCAATTTCTCCAGTCACAAGAAACATTTCAATAAAGTCTCTTAATTAACATGCACACCGATTAGAATGTCATGTTTCAGAATGGGCAGCAATCTGTCTTCCTGTCAGTCTCTAACACACACACACACACACACACACACACACACACACACACACACACACACACACACACACACACACACACACACACACACACACACACACACACACACACACACACACACACACACACACACAGCCTCCCAGCCAGTGACTTAATGGCTTTTTTTCACCTGCACTTAGCAATGGACGATGGTCTGTGAATAATAAGTGGTAAGAAAGAGTAAAAAACAGTAAAGGGGGAGACAGAGCGGGAGTGAGAGTGAGGAAGAGATGTATTTCATGGTTTGACTGTCAATGTAAATGCCATATTCTATTGAGCATTCCATATTTCTGCCCCTCTTTCTACTAATTCTTCTTTATTGATGCATGTACTGGGAGTCTTTCTCTAGAATCAGCAATGACTGATACAAATGGATCTTGTCCACATAGGACTAAATTATAATTGACTGAATAGCATGAGAAGACTGGAGGCAGACACCAAAAAAAAACATTACAACCTTTCTCACTTCACAATAGAGACATAAACACAACCCACTTTCAGTGTACTCTTTCAATACACGATACAGCCACCTTCATTCCAATACAACATAATGCCTTTTCTCTGGATACATTTAAGGGTGTTGAGGAAAGAATGCGGTGTGCATCTGTATATTTGTGGGTATACAGTCATTGTATTAGCCAGGAGCCAAGGCCACTCAGATACCTCTGATTGTACTCAGAGGAGTGGAGAAATAGGGTGTCGATAAAATGCTTCTTATGCCACAATGGAGGCGCGTTTGCTGCATTCCAATGGGGCTGCTTTGTTGAGCACCTGCGGCACAGCGCAGTCATACAGAGTGGAGAGGCACTCAAAACAATCGGCAGGCCCCTGGGTCTCGCAAACCTAATCTTTAGAGACAAAGGAGGAAAATCCACATCCACAATTACAGCTGCGAAATGGAGTTCCATTCTCATTAGGGATAGACATACGCTGCTAATGTATGTGCATCTGTGTGACTGAGTGGCTGTACTTGCAGGCATGGTCATGTATGTACGTCTCGCAAAACGCCACAGTTGAAAACACATGACAGTGTTCTCATATGCGGGCTACAATTTCCATCCCATAAACTGCATTGAGGCCGCAGATTGGGGGAAAAAAAAAAACATCGACTATGTCATAGCCTGTAACCAAACAATAAACAGAAAAACACAGAGCCGGTGTTTACCTGAGCTCCCCTGGGCATGTCTATTGGCGCGAGGCAGGATCCCAACTGCCATTTCGGAGAGCTTATAGCTCTAGAAGTCTGTGTATCTGTGTGGGTGTGTGTTTATGTAAAATCTCCCAAGAGGTATAATGTAGACTAATAAGAAGTAATAAAGGTAATGTTGACCTTGTAATGGCTGGTTTCCTGCCAAATGTGAGGGCCTGAAAGGCTGTCTTTGTATGCTACAGGGTGCTGTTTAGGCAGGTCACCTAAAGGGTTAACTAAACCAGCAGTGTGCACACCGTTCTTTAGAATTGACTATTTATATATATGTAAGCTATATATATGCTTTCCTACAGTTTTTTCAAAACGTATATTGTTTGAGTATTACATCCTTTGAATGTGAATGTTACATAGTCAGACTTGATATTTAAAAATATAAAGGTATGCAATTGTAAGTAAACAAACAGACAAAAAAATCTAAAAATATGAATTTAATAACTCTAAAATGCATTTCTCTGTACAGTCATTCGACAGTCATGCTCCATTGTGAGAGCTGTAAACACATGTTAGTTTGTCCCAAGAGAAACACTTCACGACTGCCCTCTTTGAAATTGTTAACATGTGTTTAAGAACAAAAGACAATTAGTTCACTGCGGCATGTAATAAACTTTTTCCATTCCATGTAAGTGTTATTACTGTTATAGAATCAATGTCATCACACATATCATTCATCATAAAATGGTATGCCAATACTGTAGTAATGTGTAGTGACAGATCAGAGGAACACTGCAGAGTGTTGAAACAAAAAACTGTTGTTTCTTTATGCTGCAACTTTAAGTTTAAGTTAGTTATATTTTCTATTTCTCTCTTGTCATAATGCTGTACTTATGTGCTGCTTGGGCTTGGCACAGACACACCTGGTTAGGTTTAGGAATACATCATGGTTTGGCTGAAAATCTCTGTATTGGACGTCTAAAACAGCTGGAAATGTCACCACAGTCACAGACTGCGATCTATTTGGCTGCCTTGTGGCTTGTAACAACGTCTGCCCAAATCCCTCCACCTCCTGATGTGAAAGTCTGCTAATAAGCATATAATGTTAACCTGAAATGCAACGCTTGGTACAAATGTCAACCTTGGATGTATCTGTGGTTTGCAAGAACACTGACTGTAAACATTATATCTTGAAGCCTGAAACTGCATATAGTGGTGAAAAATATGCACTGTAATTATCAACTTGTGGCCTCTCACCTATACTTCAATGGGTAAGAGCAGAACGGCAAGACAGTATCTCCTGGATGACGCAACACAAGTGCTAACGCTGCAATTTCACACTGCAGTTCACTGTTTTCTTTAATTAATGGTGTTTTGTACATACCTGGCATTACGCAGGAATATTTTGGATCTGAGGAGGAATAATGATGGCTGACCAACTTGTTAAGCACCTTACGATATCTTGTTTTAACAAGTGTTGAAAGGTGATTACTTTCTTGGAAATGGGTGGTAAATGTCCATAATCTCTGGGGCAGTAGCTTTTTCTAATGGTAACAGATGATAGTGGTCCTATTGTGATACTATTGTGTCATTAAAACACCATCTGGCACTCATTAAAGACACTTGTATCATTGGCTTTGACCATACTTCGTCACTTTATGTGGCCACTAATGGTGAAGTTAGGGCAAAAGCAGGCAGCTAATGATCCATTCTTAGGAGTTGCCTGCAGTTGAAGTTCTGTCATAACCAGCCTTGGCTACTTGGGGCTGCTCAAATCCAACTCAAGCCACTGGTACTCATCGACCGTTGCTGCAAATGGCTCAGGGCCATCTCACATCCGGGACATGGTCGAACCATACACCCCAACATGTCTGCTACGCTGTACTACTGCTGAACAGCTCTTTTCTCCCTCCCTATGAGGGGATCCCGGCGACCGCACAACAAAATCCTGACTGCTTGCTCTCCTTGCTCAATAATGTCTGAAAAAGCTCCCCACTGACATTAGCGCAGCAGAAACCCGACACGCCGTCCATCGCAGACTAAAAAGTCGCCTGCCTTCACTGCATCTTAGCACATGAAAAGAAGAAGAAAAACTTTCTGTAATTAAATGTAGCACTTGAAGCAGCTTGTTTGTTTGATGAATTCTTGTACTCATGTTGTCCTTGCAGGTTTTGAGTTGCATCTCTATTGCTGAATGTACTTATTGTAAGCTGCTTAGGATAAAGGGGTCAGTTAAAGGAATGTAACCTAAGACAGTGAATGGCAACATCACCTTGGAGCTTGGAGAGCTGTAGCCTGAGAGTTCACTGCATCAAGTTCTCTAGCAAGACAAAAAGTCCCAGTTATTCACTTAATAGCAACAATAATAAGATGTAATTACTGGAAGTGAAATAATTTGAGGAGTGCTAAAATGATACAGGTCAAGAAAAAACTATAATATTATAAGCATTAAATCAATCTTTGCTATTTGTACTGGAGGCTGCATGATAACGAATCAGAAAAGCAAGGTCGAGTTGCGCTGTGATTTTCTCCGCTAAAGGTTACACGCCTCTACGGGACAATACAGCAGATGAATATTCTATCTGCAGAGGTAGGCAGCCTTGAAGCAGAGAACTCCAGCAACAGAAAATGTTCAAACACAATTCATTGTTTGCTCTCCCAAGCTCACCTTTTCATGCTTCATCTGATTCCACCCTGGTGTCTCTGTGGGCCCAACACCACACAGCCTAAACATACGCTTTGAACGGCCTTGAAAGTAGAATGGAAAATGACTGGCTCTACAAAGCCCCGCCGTGGCCTCCACGCTGCACTTCTGGTTGAGATAAAACTTTTGTATAAAGGCTCTAGAAAGATTTTGGTTTCAGACAATTGTTATGTTGTCTTGTTAGATATCATGTTGTAGAACCTATTCAATTAATTAAAACTCATATTTCAACAATGCCCATTAACAGCCTTTCACCTGTGTGTATTAATAGTGGAAATGCATACAGCAATAGTGATGGTGAGAAGTGAAAAAGTTTCCAGAAGTGTTTTCAAGACGAGTCAGAATGCTCAAGACCCAACCGCAGTAGAAGAGGGCAACTCCCTGATAAGACTCTGATGTGTTAAATAGAGGACACTTTTAATCCTAATGGGGCTATCTTAGTAAAACATCTATTTAGACCTGTAGTCATCCAGGATCAAGGAAGACAATAGTTTATTTACAAATCATGTTCAGGAGTTCACTTGTGCTTTAGTCATAGCAGAACCGCAAAGATATGTGCCGAGGGAAGAGGAGGATGCCACACTAATGCAAAAGAATTACCAAGCAGGGTGATGTAATTCAAACATCAGACATTAAACATTTGCATTTGCATGTTTAAGAGCTCTGGTGGGATAAGGAATGAGGGATGACATCACATCATGGCACTCTGTATTGAGCCATATAATAAGTTGGTGTGCAATCGCAGTACTGGTATAACCTGCTGGCATTTTAAACCTTATCTTGAGACAAAGTCGCCACATTTTTTCTGCTTTGTTTTTTCATCTGATCTGACTGGTGATTGTATACATGCCCTTTATATGTTCCTGTGACCATTGGAAGTAAAGTTTTGGCTTTCTCCCCATTCATTTGGATAGGGGCTTGATCTTGCCCGAGATAATTGCACAGTGGCAAGACTTACCTATAAAGGACTTTGATGTTAGCCGGCCATTTGCACTTACCCGACATCACAGACACAAGAACAAGAAATTCGAGGCCCTTGTTTATCTTAAAATAAGGCAGATGCTCATAGCCTTTTAACAATCAGCAATTCTTTTGATGAAAGTGCAAACAGAACCAAACTATTCACTCGATAGAGAAACAGAGATCTGCAGGCATATATCTGCCTTGTAAAGGAAAACAATGACTTAGTAGTACCACTGTTGATCAAATATGGCCCGACTAAAACTTAAGATACAGTACTTTTAAATGTATGTACCTACTCTCTTCTCTGTTTTACAATCTGTGCAGCAAACACACAGAATAAGCACGCAAAGCCGTGCTCACACATCCAAACACACACTTGCGGATGACACTCGGATACACGAGCAAAAGCACAAACAGGCCTCCCCAAGTGTCTCTTTCCTGCGTCGAGGTGTCGGGAATATAATTGAGGGCTTACAATGCGCTCCCCTTCTGCTAAGCCTTGCTATCTATCAGGCCACACACTGCTCTCACAAACTGCCCTCCGCTGGTACATATCTGATTAGGGTTCCTCTGTAAATGAAGCTTTACAGGACAGGCCGATAACAGAAGGAGAGAGCATAGGAGGAGAAGAGGGGAAAGACAGATTACAATATGTAAAGAGGAGGCCAGGCGTGGACAGACTTGAGTACCAAACAAGAGCACCAAGGTAGGGACAAGTGTGGGAGGAATTTGATATTTTGAAGAGGCCGAGAGCGAGGGTGAGGTGATGGCATGCCGTCATGGCAATATCATATCCATTTGGCCACTTCAGATATTTTTTTAAGATCGACAAAAGTGGCTCCCAGCATTCATTATAGAACCAGTAATGTTTTACAGTCATTTTCACTTCATTATCTAAATGGCCCTGGCCAAAACAATATCTTTAATATAGATTCTTTCAAGTACAGTTTGCATATCGGAGGAGACATATGTTACATCTGGAAGCAATATTTCATTCTGACAGAGCATTTCAAAATTTCAATTAACTTTGCATGAATTCACACAGTTAATCATCTATTTTCTATCACCCCCAGGAGTTTAATTAATAACTTCTCACCTGTTCTTTCATTCTTTAACCTGAACTTGTGAAGTGAGGGGCCACTCAACTGGCAGCCTTAAGTCATTTCAAGGGTCCATTTGATTTATTTTGGGCCAGTAATTGAAAACAATATTAATTTATCCCATAAACTCTAAGTGCCTTGAGATATTGCCCTGTCAAAGTTAATAGCCAATGGATTAAATTGCTTGCCAAACACAGGTAGATAGCTTTCCAACAAAACCTGAACCTTGTTTTCAGAAAAGCTTTTGTCTGCTTGGAGACTTCACTCAGTTATTGTCAACTATAATGTATATAATGAGCTTTACAAGCCACTAAACATAACTGGTTGGATGTTTTTACAGTCATTAACCAAAACAGGGACACCACTATGACATAGCCTACCAAACATGCATGATTTGTAAAAGGCAGTAAATATATTTCGTTCATATAATCTGACCTCATCTTGCAATCAGAAGCCCTCATATATGGCTTATATTTTATAGATGATTCTTTTTTTTACAAGGGCATCAAAAGGAACTCTTCTCACTTGCTTTACAGCAGAGAGTTATGGGTTTCAGGTGCGGGCAGCAACCTTACTGCCAATTGAACAATCCTACACATTATACAAAACAGACACATGCTAAATGAAGCACATATGCTCTGTTGCTGTAAATCAAGACCGTGCCAAGACCACAAACCCCCGCTGCCTTTTATGTTTAAAGAGCAGTGATTTACACATGCCTTTTATGATATAATCACGTACATGCTCACAAAAAATACACTCCAAGTATAATGGCAGGGTTTTTTTTTTCTTTATTTCATCATTGTCCCTGATCAAATGATAAGAAAGAATAGCTAGCACCCTTGCCAGAGCTGCTTCTGAAATGCGTAGAAGAATCGCGAGCTGGGCCATTTAAACATGGGCGGTGTATTATGTATTATAGGCATTCCCTGTCAAAGGAATGATGTACGGCACTTTTGTCAAACAATGGAGTAACAGCAGGGAAAGACATCATATGGACAGAGAGGACAAAAGGAATGAGAGACAAAAAACTGACTTCTGGAGCCAATGGAAAGTGAGGAAGGAGAAAATAAGATGAAAGATGACATTAGGAATTCCAAATGAAGAGTGACCTTTAAGTACAAATAGATTTTGCATTTAGATACTTGGTAACCTTCCTGTAAGCAGAGGGATCCTACGGAGATAAAGACTGGGATGTTCTCTTGGACAGCGGCCACCGAGATGGACTAAACCACGGTAACGATAGGAGGTAAATGACAGGTCAAAAGTCGGCGCCAGCAGGAGGAAATGACATCAGCGGGAAGTATGAATAAACAGTAGGAGACAATCATCCAATACAAGCGCTGACCTTGCAAGGGATTAGCAGTGGCATTATCTCTCAAATATACAGATGAAAAAATGAATAGAGGGGGGTGACCTTCCGAAAAGAAAGTTTATAATTTCAAGTTTGTGTTTAACTGAAAGGTAGACACGTGATCTAAATGATAGCAAGTTGCTAATGACTTAGAAAAAGCAGGAGCACTTTTCAAGTCATGGCATTCTGATGATTAAAATACATTTTTTTAAGGGGAATTATTTTGCCTTTTTGTTAAATAATAACATCTGTTCTTTCACCATAAACACAAGTCTTATTCATGGAGAGATCTTGTGAGGTGAGTGGTTACAGTTGTTGCCTCATCTAGATTGTCAAAATCAGTTAAATATTCAGCCATGACTTTGGAAATAAATTATTGCCGATAGGTCCTCTGAGCAGACTCCCAACTCCTCCATCCAACTCCCCGACTGGCGGGGTATTCCTGCAACAACTCAAGTGGATAAGCCTTTTCTGATTTCAGACGGAGACTTCTCCTTGATGGACGTTACTTTGACGGTCTGAGCTGGCCCACGGGAATACGTTGCAGCCATTGCAGCCGTCTATGGCTGCCAGCAAAAACTCTAAGTATGAAGGATTTACACATACACAAATATACATATAGGGCCCAGGTTTAATATATTGGAATTTCCCTTGAAGCAACATATATTGCATAAATATAATAATGGCTTTTCTTAGGCCCTTTCCTAGGCACGTTGAATTCAAGTAACACAAATACTATCGAGCTATATTACAATCTTTCTAAATATTTCATCAAGTTATATTGTGATGGTTTTGCAATTCCCTTGACTTCAGAATTTATTATACATACCTGTATATATATTTGTTATGAGCATAACTGTCATGGACAAAAGTCATCAGAATCACTAAGTGGATAGATAGACAGATAGATAGATAGATAGATAGATAGATAGATAGATAGATAGATAGATAGATAGATAGATAGATAGATAGATAGATAGATAGATAGATAGATAGATAGATAGATAGATAGATAGATGGATGGACAGATGGATAGATGGATAGATGGATAGATGGATGGATAGATGGATAGATGGATAGATGGATAGATGGATAGATGGATGGATAGATGGATAGATGGATAGATGGATAGATAGATAGATAGATAGATAGATAGATAGATAGATAGATAGATAGATAGATAGATAGATAGATAGATAGATGGATAATGTTCACTCATGTTAATTATAACAACTTTCCAGATGTTATCTTTTGGTGTGTGGTTAGAGATTATTCAGAAAATGTAACCGCCAGCCAAGATTAAGGAATAAAGCAATCTTTAAGCCTCATCACTGAAGAAGAAGTTTCAATTGAAAAGCTTGCCCACCAGCGAAAAACATCCCCTGGCATTCTAGCACCATTACATGCTGCATCTGCTCTACACTGATTTTTTATTTGGTTGGGTTTGAATGACTTTAAACACACTAAGTATTTCGGGTCAAGAAATGTTGACCAGCATAGGTGATGAATGCCATCATTCATCGCCTATGCTGGTCAACATTTCTCGCAGTAAATCTCTATTCGAATAATTATCTGCAGACCTTCACATTACTGCAACATCTTTCAGACAATGCCATCGTTCTCAGTGTGTGGAGCTCTGCAAAAATGCTGAAGAGTCACTTAAATATCGAACCAATCAAAACTGGTAAGAAGAAAAAAGAAAAAAAAACTAATCAAAGTAGAAGCAGCAATGGAAATATAAGACCAAAATGATGGAAAAGAAATAAAGACCTCTCATGTACAGCATCCCCCCTTTGAAGGGCGCCGCTGAGAATGAGCCGGAACTAACTATAGAACCCACAGCAGGGTGCTTTTACTATTAAACACTCCCACATCTGGTCACCTACACACATCAACACCCAAGTAACCTGCAGGACGGCTCCATTCACACCTGAGAGAGATGAGGAGGAGGAGGATGAAGATGAGGAGAGAGGGGCCGGGGTAAGAGAGCAAGGCAGTGAGGGAGAGGGGAGGCGACAATGCAGAAAACAGTAAAAGGAGATAGAGAAGAGAAGGAGAAGCCTTCACGTCATTATAGCGATACAGAGCATTTTACACCTGTCCACTGGCTGAATCAGTGCTACTCTGAGACAATGGCACGGTAGATGCGATGCTGCCTCCTGAGAAATACTCGCACGCACGCACACACACGCACACGCACACAGACACACAGACACACACACACACACACACACACACACACACCAGAACTAATAAGAAAAATAAGAAAATGCAGTGTTTCGCCTCTATAAACAAAAAACCTTATAGCCAGCAATAACTGGGACGTCTTCTACAACTTACACAGCTTGGTGTTATTGAGTCCCACGGGCACATTTACAGGCCGCCGTTATTGGAACTACAGGGCTGAGATGATGGTGGTGTGAGAGAGAGAGAGAGAGAGAGAGAGAGAGAGAGAGAGAGAGGAGAGAGAGAGAGCGAGGAAGAGGAGGAGATGGAGAGCGGAGAGATACAACAAATGGACCATTTATATCAAAGCTTCATAAAACACACACGGGGCCTCTTGTTACTAAAGCTACCTCCATCTAGAACAGAAACATTATCATCATCCAGCGGCTCATAGATACGTGATTACATCCTTTGGCGCCATGTACACAAACACACGCACACACACACACACACACACACACACACACACACACACACTATCTTTGTACACAGGGAAACATACACCTGTGTACACAGAGACATACATTTACATATAAATCTGTATATAAACACGTTCCCAAGTCATTTCAATCCTGCTTCTTCATAGACTTAAGCCTAAAATAGCAGAGGCTTAAGATTTTCTTTTTTCCAAAAAGTTACGGCGAAAGTGTGTGTGCTGAAATTTGATAGTGTGAGTGAAGGAAGATATTAGCATGAGCTCAAAAGTGCATCTATAATATGTGTGTACTGCCTGTGTGATTGCGCTTGCGTCCGTGTGTGTTAATGCAAACGGAACTCGACTGGCTGTAATCCCTGAAGCAAGAGTATGTGTGTGTGTGTGTGTGTGTGAGTGAGAGAGAGAGAGTTAGTGTGTGAGTGTGTTTGTGTGTGACCAGTAAGATGGTAGACAGCGTAAGCCCCAGCCTTCACAGCTTAAGCCCCCCTCACTTTTCTCCCCCATAAGGCAAACAGTGGATAGACCACAGGGCTTAGCTGGAGAAAGAGGAGGAGAGGACAATATATGGAAACTAATTCAATTTCAGCCTCTTTGCACTGCTCCCCAATCTGCAAATACCACCCCACCACAGGCTGATGTAAGGAAATGGAAATCTCGATTTATATACTCAGCTACACACTATGAAGAATCTGTAGATTGGAACCCTATGGAAGTGTACTTATGCACTTGAGCAGCGGTCATCCAGTTAAATGCCTTCCCTCGGGGGGAGGCTCAAGTCCAGCCTCTCGAACTGCTCCTCCTCCCTCCTTCCCCCCCATCACCCTCTCAATTTTCCTGTAAGTCATCTAATGAACTTTCCAAACTTGCAAATGGTGGGAAAATGGTCATCCTTCTTATTCTCTATGGAAGGGCTGCTCGCAGTTTCCATGGCTGAAGGCCAGAGGCGTTTTCATTTTCTGATAGAGACATTCTTAACTTACTTTTACGGTTTCTGCTTATTGCATATTTTATTCAGCTATTGTAAAGGGTTACCAGTAAATCTCAAGAAGTTAGGATGGTTTCTTATTTCATGGCTGAAACAATTATAAATAGTCTGTCTTCATCAGTCTAATAATCTCCTCTTGTTCCATTTTTTTGCAAAAGTGAAGATTCGCTGCCGTCTTCTCTTGTCAATCAATAAGCAAAAGGAATACTGCATTAGTTGTGGATTAAATTAATTGTCAGTTGATAACACAGAGCACCCTCCATGCTTTAGCATCCAGGTGGTCTTGCAGCAGCACTGGAGTCCAGCTCTGAGCTCTGTGTAATGCTGGTTGTATTCCCCACGGCTCAGGCACTCTCATTGATTTGCAAAGATAATAACCCACTTTATGAGTATTTGCCCTTTTGATGTCCAGTAGCACTCTGAAACATATGTTACTCACTCCATACCATCTCTCCTTCCCCTTCAGGGTGAAAACACACAGCTTATGAATTTTTCCTGGTAGGTGCTATTTCTGTGCAATGCTGCTCCAATGGTTTTTAGGGTCTTGGCGCGATATGGAGAAGGGGTCATGGGAGTTGACCTGTGGGCTCCGTTTCCTCCGGTTCCATTGTTTTACGCTTAATGGAAGTGATGTCAGGAGGATCGCGCCTGGGTAGTTCTCCTGTCAAGTTGTGTTGTGATGGTTACACTTTTCAACATCTGGGTCACCAGGTGAATAACAAACATCTAACTCTCAAAGACCAAGGAACTCGAAAGATTAAACCATATATTTTGTTGATACTGAGCATTTAAGAGTATTGATTCAGTCTAGATTCCGTAATTTTTCAATCAATTAATAATCACAACCTCGACTTTAAAAAAGAAACTGTGACAGTCTTAAACGATTTCAAGAATGCGAATTGACCAATTGCATGAGTTGTAAATCAGTTAGACGCTGCCACCTCAGCCAATCAAGTCTGCGCATCGCATCAAGCGTTCTGATTTGAGTCAGACTGAAAAGAAACACGCAGACGAGAGACCAGACGAGAGATGGCAGTAAAAAAGTTAGCGAAAATAGTGCTTTAATCAAGAACACACCTTAAATGTTAATTCATTCCACAATTTTGACTAATCTCCTGCTGCTTATAGATGTATTCTTTACTTTCTTTAAAATGAGTCCCAACATGGCAACAGCAGCAGCAAACCTGATAAGCCTAAGTAAAACTAAAAGTGTCTCTGCCAGTTTTTCATCAACACCAAATTACTGGAGAAAAAAATGATTAATAGACCTGCAGATACTAAACTGCAAATTAAGAAACCATTACCTTTTTTCTTCGTCCACACTCACACACGTCCACACTCACAGCGGCAATGCAGACAGACAAAGATTGTCGAGTGACTCGCTCCCCTCTGCAGCCCACATAAATCTGCCGTACCGCTCTGCGCATTTCAATCGACTCCTCTAAGACTTACATTATTTACCTACTGAATGCCAGACAGAGAGGAGCAAACAAGCTATTACACTATCTAAGTTTACATCACATTATGTTTCACGGCACTTAGACTGTAGGTGGTGAATAACTGCTTAGCAAACAAACAAGACGGAAGGGAAGCACACACGCGACTAGAGCACAAAGAGAAACAGAGACGTGAAAGAGGAAAAGAAGTTGATGCGTGAGAACAGCCGACACAACGAAGCTACGGCCCATTTACATAGTTAATATGTCCCTGTGAGGTTTTATCAGGACTCCTGCAAATACAATAACTGATCATCTCGTTGAATTCTCCTGAATTTTCTTTACTGCAGTGTTTCAAACATTGGTTGACATTTCAAGATTGGCTCCATGCCAGTGGGGCTCACAAGAACAGATACTGTGCTGAAGGGTTTGACTTGTACATCAATCCAACAAATAGTGCAGAATAATAAAAACTGAATGCTGGCTTAAGGTTAAAAGCTAGAACAGTAAATCTTGTGCTTTGAGTGTATCCCTAATGGCCCTCATCATACTGTATACGGCAGCATGAGGATCACATGTCATTTTTACTGTCTGTAAGATAGTTCCTGCCATGTTTCAGCTGCTTTTATGCTAAGTAACCTCACATTGTGAACAGCACTATGATACTCCGGGGAGTGAGTGCGTATCAAAATTTCCCCAGTGACACGGGAACCCTGTTGAAGCACACAAAACATGCCTCACAAAGGCATGTAAACAAGCACCTGGTCACACATATACACACATATTGAGCAATACTTTCTTCATTCTTGAGGGTTGTGCTCAAGGGGAGGGGCAGGGAAGCCCCATTTATCAACGTTCAGTACATTTAGAGTAAAGCGCCTCAGATGAAAGTGCGAGCTGAAAGATGAATGGAAAGACGGATGAGACGGGAAAAGAGAGCAGGAAGGGGGTTTGGTTTTGTGGAGGAGAAAAAAACAGGGAAAAGGGAGACGAGCGTGGATGCATGTTAACTATGTGAAGAGCCATGGAGAGGGTGATCAAATAAGAGAAATAAGACACCAGAAATTTGAATGACAACAATAATCTCACAAGCTGACACATGGGTAAATACAGATGGACATAACAATGAAACCCACAATCTGAGAAGCTCAGTCCTTCTTATACAACAACACAACACAATCACAACAGTCTGGAAGATGGGCTGTCATTGTCAACACTTCTTATTAGGGTGAAATATAGTTGTGGAGTTGTTGATCAGAAAGTATTTTTCACATTTGAATTCTCGTTTTCTCATTAATTACATCCAAATGCTCCTGACATAAAAGGGTCACCTTGATAATTCAACTATACTATAGTAGTATGTCATGTCAAATCTGTTTCTCCAGTACATCTGGTATGGCGGATGGCTCTTTCTTTGTACCGACTTCAATTGTCAGTAGAACTTGTAACTAGAAACTTCTGCGTATTACAGCCTGTTCTCACTCTTGATATATCAGATACAGCAGCCTGGTCATTAGTCCCAGGCTTCAAAGTCTGTTGCTCTAGTTACCCCTCTAGCATCACCTTTTGAAGGGCTGATCTAGTGCAGTGGTATATAGAGCGAGAAAGTCAGAGTCAGGAGGTGGCTGGGGTGTTTGTAAGGCTTCTCCTCTGGGTAAGAATCAAGAGTGATTTGTTTTAAAGCAACGTAAAGTAAGTAAGTGAACATTAGAGGCGTCATGTACATAACGTGACATGAGTTACACTGCTTACGAAACTTGCATGGTTATTTGAACGATCTTTTCCCAACCTAACCAAGTTTGGGGTGTCTTTGCCTAGCCATAAGCAGGCAGTTTTTTTTTGTAAACCTAAACAAACCGAAACTGTTTGACAATGTAATAACGTTCGAAGCATTCTCTGCACCGTATTTTGAAACTGTAAACTGACATAGTATTTATTTATTTATTTTTTATTATTTTTTTGGCCTTTTTATGGCTTTATTGATAGTACAGCTGAAGAGGGTGACAGGAAACAGGTGAGAGAGACGGGGAGTGACATGCAGCAAAGGGACCCAGGCCGGGATTCGAACCCGGGTCCGCTGCAGCGAGGACAGAGCCTCTAAACATGGGACGCCCGCTCTACCAATTGAGCTAAGCGGCGCCCCGACATTGTATTTTAATAAGTGGGGATGCACCTTGGTCATTTCCTAACAAGGATGGCAGCCTCAGTCATACCCCATCAATTTCATGCCATTGCTATGTTTTCATAGGGGTATGACTGAGATGCCAGTTTGAAGAACAAAACTGGCCTGTAGCAAATTCCAAATGCTGTCTGGTCACATGGCCATGATAAAGAACGTAAAGATGAATTTATTTAGACTGAAGCTGAATGTGTCACTTGCCTTTAGCAGCACACTCGACAGAATTTGGTCTGTTTGTCGTTTGGAAGTGCTAATATTTTGCACTCATGAGACAGCCAGGAGAATTTCATGTCCATGTTGCTTGAAAGCACTCAAAATGCCAGTCCTTGAACATTTGCTATGCAAAAAAAAAACGAATAAGACTTCCATCAGTCTTGAAGCCTGAAATAATCCCTACCACTTCGTCACTCTATAGCAGCTCTGCTTGAAGTCCTCTAAAAGTACACCAAAGCTGCTCTTTTTTTTTTCTTCCCTCTCACTCATACAGTCTCCCTCAGGTGTCTCTCTCCGTCTTGTATTCACAAAGATGTACACAGGAGGCCGTGACTGACGAGGTAAGGGATCGCGAGGAGGCGTGTGGGTGAAAGAGGAGAATTACCATATGTAAAGAGCGGAGGTGCCAAGGTCTCTCTTTTTGTCTCCGGATAAAGCAGGTAGGCTACGAGGGACAAGATAAGTGCAGATAGATGGACACAGTCATAGTGCAGCCACACAAATTGGATGCATGTGAATGCAAATCACACACACGTAGGAACAAAAGATGCACTCAGACAATGTGTGTTGGAGTGAGAGGAGACGAGCAGGTATCACTGTCTATACAGGTGTACTGAAAATACAGTATGGGCCCTCGGGTCAGTCAAGGAGGATGACAGCGGCGGCGTAGAGATCTGATTAGCACTGGGAGCGAAGCTGAGTAGGGTTTCTCATCGGGATCAGCTTTCAAACCAATGTTATAGAGGTACTTTTATTTCTGCTGGGAGAGGTGGGCAAACTGAGACCACGCAGGCCGTACGCCTATGGAAATAAAGAATTACAGTGATCGCATTTTTTATTTTATCATACCGCATGCGAATAGTTAAAAAAAAGGGGGACAAGTGTGATTTCCTGTGACTTCAAAGCAACTCTCTCACGTTTTGTGTAAGCACTGTAACTGTGTCCATCTACCCAGGCTTACCTTGCACCCTTGGAGGCCGTCGGCTTTATCCAGAGACAAAAAGGGAGAACTTGACACATCTGTTCTATACATTCACATAATTCCCTTCTTTCACCTGCAACCTTCTGCACAATCCGATCCCCCCTCCACGGTCTGCTGTGGCTCGGAACATAGAGCGGGTCGTCCACTGATCACAGGGCTGGTGATTGGATCCACCAGTGTAGGCATAGACCACTGAGCCAATGGGCAAAGTAAACACAACAAATGTGGACAAAGCACTATATAAATGGTACCTAGTACCATTTACAGTGAAAGACAGCATGCTATTTTCTAAGGCACTGGAAGAGTTTTTACATTTCATTTACTTTATCAGAACTTCCTTAACATTCTCTCAAACTATTTTCAACTGACCTCGCTAACTCAAGAGATTTGGAGTGGCCTGTTTATCCTTACTTATTTTATTAAAAAATGTGTTGTTTTTTGGGGTTTATTTTGTAAAAATCAAAACTCTGTCACCGAGTTTTGATTTTTTACAAAATAAACTCACTCAATCTGCTTATAGACCCAGACTGTAAAAGGACATTTAAATGTATAATTATGGAGTGTGGTGGAAAGTGTCTTTGAGGCCCAGGAAGCGTGGAAGTGGCAGTGATAAGTGGGCACTCTGAAGATTAGGGGTTCTTACACAAAGGGTCAGGACTTGAAATTGCTCAATGGACTGCAGCTGGAGGGTCCCCATATGAAAAGATGAGTTGTATTATCTACATATTTCTGGGTCCCAGGGTAATACTAGATGAATTCCATATGGGTTCCCTGCTTTCTTTCGAGTCAGAGAATTACTTCACTCCAAACTCCTGGCGTTGGATTAGTGAGGCTTTATTTCATGCGCAGTTTTCAGAAACCCCTGACCTCACTTTCATAGAGTCAATAGCTATAGAACTGAAATTAATTAATTAATATGCCTGAAAACAAACTGGTGCTGTAGTTTGATGTCTTTTGCTATACTAATTTCTCTTTTTATACTAGGAATGTACTGTACCTTGTGTGCCTACATTTCCTGCCTCTTTAGTCTATTTTGGTTTATAGACACATATAACAGTGTTGATGCATGTGAACTTGTGCGTGTAGTGGGTGTTAACAGCTTTAAAAAAATGACACGGAGAGAGAAAAAATGCTTGAAAAGTAAGAAAATACGATTAAGTAGCACAAAGGAAACAGAGGCAGACAGACAGAGGAAGTCTGGATGGAATGCGTTTAGAGGTTTATCAAAATATTCCAGTAGCGTGACCGATTTTCATCATCAATCTTTAGCTACAGGTGTAAATCTCATGAAATATGCGAATCTAACAGCTGGATTCCAGAAGAATCCAGGTGTTTTTTTTAGCAAGTCTTTATACCGCCTTGAATGCAACCAGAATGCTATTTAAGCTAATTAGTTTTCATGTTCTTTGATGAATGAGTGAGATGTCACGGCACTAATAGGGCTTTCAGCAAGATCATTACGCCAAAAAAGATCTACCCTCGCCTTTTCCATTTGTTTCCTTCCTCGCAAAATAATCTCCAAAGCCATCTGCGCTGGGAGTAAAATTACATGTTGCCTAGCTCTCTCTTTCTGTCATCTAAACCTGTCTTTATGTCTGTCCTCAAAGCTCCCTATAAAATCGCACAGGAAGCGAAAGCCGGCAGGAAAAAACAGAACACTCAAACGTAAGAGGCTTGTGGACATCTCAAATGCACTCACAGAGGCCATTAATAAAAATAATTAGCGCAGGGGATGGGCGGAAACAAAAAAAAATGGGGGCCAGCTTGGCTGATGTAAAATCTCATTTCTGTTATTTAATTTATCGGAGAACGAAGCAGGAAAACCACCAATCATTTTGTTAGAGCACAGAGCTCCAACAACAGGCATCTCAATCCTAGAAGGACACACACACACACACACATACACACACACACAGATCCCATCATCAGCCGAACAGGGCCGGAGGGGTCATTAGTGGAGGAAGAAGATCAGATATCACCAATTCATCTTGGTCAAAATGATTAGAAAAACACAGAGTTCGAGGGGGACATACAGAGGGGGTTGGTTGTGTGTTCACGGTTTAATGTACTATTGTGATCTCGGAGTCATAAATCAAGCACCAGTGGACGCACGCCCACGAAACCTTTCACACACACAGTTAAGGTTTAGGTTCAGAGGGGTCAGGGTGATTATTGTCACTGTAACCCACAGAAGTCAGCAGCGAACTGCAGCTCGTGTTAGAGGGTAATCATTTAAGTCTACACTCTGTGGCGACACACGTGACATGAGCGCCCGTTTTGTTGGGGAAAGCTGACAACTAGGGCTCTTTTACCCATTTTTTTTCCATCTGTTGTCACTATTTAGGAAAACCACCACAGGATGGGCAAAAAGGCGGTAGCATAACAAGATACATGTTTAAGTCTAATAAATAAGCTCAGCGGTAATGGCTGGAGCTGCAAATTTCTAAGTGTCTGATACACCACTGGGACAAATGTACTGATGTGGTTTGCTGATAAGTCTGAAACTGGATGCTGCATTCCAAGTTGTCACTCTGTTCACTTTTTTTGACAGTTGTGCACTGACCGCACCCGCCAAAAACCAATTTTCAGGGTTCCACTTGAGTCTCTCTCCAGCCAAGGAAGCAGAGAGCACACACGACGCTAGAGATTTCCTCCGCCCAAGCCAGCTGACTTAAAACGGGATGAGAGGTTCTCTTAGACTTTGCAAACTTTCTGTGACCGTATGGATCAAACTCTGATCATACAAAGACTCATTTTGAGTGTTGGTGACGCTCAGAAATCACCATTTTTCTAAGACAAGAACAAAGTATTACAGACAAACAACATTGTTTGACGTCAACCAATATCCCAATATCTCATACAACATCTCAACGGCCCACGCAAAAAACAGCACTTGACCCGCCTAAGCTCTCTAAACCCTCGAGAAAACACAATGGGACTAACAAGTAACAAGCCTTTTTTGTCTCTTATCTCAGTAGTTCCTTTGTGCAAACTTCAATAGACCAATCATTCAGACAACAGCAAGTGTATAAAGAAAACAAATGAAGCAATTTAATCTTTCTTAATAGACAACAGGTAAAAAGTAGAACTATCAAAAGCACAGGCTCTTTACTTTCTTAAGTCCAAAGAAGACATAAGAAAACTTATTGGGACAAACAAGCACAAGACCAGCTAGTTTGATATCCTATTGCTCCCTTTGTGCGATTCTGAATAGGCAATTTTGAAAAGATTCACTCTTACAATGGTGAGCCGACTTAAATAAAAAAAAAGAGAAAACAGACAAAAAACCCTAGCTATCGAAAGTTTATGGGGGAAAAAAAAATCAAAAATCAAATTAAACTTACCTTAACAATCAAACTCAAGTAAACACGCTTCATCCCGGTTCGATCGCCATTCTGAGCACAATGCGGATTGTCTGTATTTTGATTCGCAAAGATGATTGGAAATACAATAGTGACAAACAGAAAATACAGACTGTGTTCTATTGACTACCTCTCGGATAAAAAAAAGTAGCCACACAGACGCAGAAGTTGGCTACAGGCTGTCATTTGCGGAAGTCTTAGGAGTACACACATGAACAAACACACACATGAAACGGCACCGCAATAATTCAACAGACAAACACTGGCCACACAAGGAAACAAATAATTCATGCTGAATACTGAAGTACTCCAGCTGTAGATGATAAAAGCTTCCTATATTCTGTGAAATCACAGCGCACAATATTTCGCTGTGACTTGGAGAAATTTTCTACTTCTAAAGTACAACACGAGCATCTATGAACTGCACCGAGGAGATCCGGCGAACATTACTTTATTCTGTGTGAAACTTTTCAATAATATTTTTACTGTTTGCAAGTCTCAGAAGGGCTGAGTCGTAAAAATCAAATGAGTCCTGAATCACGGTGGTGACTGCGGGTAATAATGGTTATGATAATAATGTTGGAGGTTGACTGCAACATAGGGATAGTGATTCGAAAGTATCCTACCGTGGTCTGTGATTTTACAAGACACGAGATAGAGCTCTTTCAGACTTCTCCCCTCCTTGGCGATGATTTCCACGCACCTACGGAGAGACACAGAAACAGAGCAAATGTTTAAAGTGTCACCTGAGACGTCGGTGTTCTGTATATTGCGTTTCACTTGAGCTTGAAGGCAATTTTGCCCCGCGTGTGCGCATTCAGCCCGCTTTTTTTCTTTTTCTCTTAAACTCCCTCCGCTGCACACATGAACACACACACGCACGCACGGGATTATTCCAAAGTAAAGGTTAAACAGTACAGCTGCAGGGTCATAACTGTTCACATATCCTGCCTCTGCTTCTTTTAACACACACATTAATAATTAAATACCTGATCTGATTAAAGAAGCATGCACCGACACAGCGGGAGTATATGTGTGTGTATTTGTGCATGTGAGTAAGTGCGCACACACACACATATATACATAATAAGCTTGCTCACTTCAAAGAGGGATATCTGCATTCAGCCCACTGCCTGAGCCCACAGGACCTACAGAGAGTGTGTGTGCATGGGTTCGTGCGTGCGTGTGTGTGTGTGTGTGTGTGTGTGTGTGTGTGTGTGTGTGTGTGTGTGTGTGTGTGTGTGTGCGTGCGTGTGTGTGTGTGTGAGAGAGAGAGTGTGTACACTAGGGAGGGCTAAGGGGGAGATCAGAGTATCTGTATCAAATGATTCTCTTTAAATGCCTCTAATGAGAGGAGTGTGTGCAACAACTAGATTTTGATCAACGCATTTGACCTATTAACCTTCAGGAGAAAGTGTTTTGATCTTTATGCTGGTGTTCAATGATGAATATTTATGAGACAAGAACACACACATACACACACACACACACACACACTGTAAGGCCCTCACATTAACGTGAAAGAAAAGCTGGGGGAAAAAAGTTGTGATGTTGAACCCGTGATTCAGGGAACAACATCAAGTTCTGGTGTCACAAAGAACTGCGCTCGTACAACTTCGCACAATATGACGGAAAGACTGAGGGTATTTTGTGATGCCTGGCTCATATTCACCCACAATCCGCTGTCTCATCTCACCATGGGCAGGTGACTTGTACGCGAAAAAGAGTTTTCCTCTCAAAACAAAGCATGGGTTTGCTAGCGTGTTTCATTTAAGGTGATACAATTCGTGGATCTCACTTAATGTGTGACATATCACACTTCGGGATCAAGGAGGAAGAGGTGCCAGTGGGAGAGAAAGTTAAAATGTGTGTCATATTTTTAAAAATTCCCTGTTTGTGAGCGGAGGCGAAGCTGTTAAAATGTGCACCGGCACTGGGCTGCATCTTCATATTTCACATATTCTATTAGACTCTGTGGCCCTGCAAGCCTCTCCATGTTATCAGGTTGTAGTTTTCTACCTTTCACTGTCCCTTTCTCTCTCTCCGTGGCAGTCTATAAGAAAAACTCCACTTTTGAAAACAGAAAAAAGACAACAACTTGTTGCTATTTGTCTTTCCTGATCCATCCCTTATGCTCTGGCTGGGCCTTAGATTACATTCAGTTAAGCCAGCGGGATCAAAATATCACGCCGTATGTCTTTGGGCTACGACATTATAGCTGCTAATGAATGAATGCACCGGCAGGAGTTGGTGAGGAAACAGGAAAAAAAAAAAAAAGAAAGTAAGAAAGAAAGTGCAGCGACGAAGGCTGAGGCGGAGCGTATCCTCTGGGAGCTTGTTACACTGTGCCCAGGGTCAGAGCAAAAGCAATTAGATCAGACATCAATGAGTGAGGGGAGGGAGTGAGGATGGATGGAAAGCGGGTGTAGTGGGAGGGAGTGGAAATATCTTTACAGTGGTTAGAGGTTGGACAGAGACAGAGGGGAGGGTGGACATGGCGGAGCTGTGGAAACAAGGGAGAAGAAGAAGAAAGAGCAAGAGGCCGTAATAAGGACGGACCGAGTCGAAAATGAGAGGGCCGAGAAACAGCGGAGGAGACGAGGGAGGACGCGGCAGAGGTGTGGGATGGTGGTGGCTGAGGCAGGGTTCACGTCACATGAAAGGGCCTTCAAGAAGCAACAAGCTCCCACCCACCTCCACTCAAACCCCACAAGGCTCAGCTGACATGAATTAGTGATCCGCTCGCTTTCAATAATGTACAGAGCCTGTGACAAAAGCCCCGGTCGGACGCCCTGTGCATACTGAACATTAAGACAGAGGCGATGTGGAGGAGATAACTGTGACAGGAGAATATTAGGATGCAGGGCGAAAAGAGCGAGTCAACAGCACGGCAAAGGTAGTTGAGCTGAAGAAGCTGCTGGTGTGGCTAAAAAAGGGGGAGGAATGAAAAGTGAAAGAGAAGGACTTTGTAGAAAGAAAAGGAAGGAGGAACATGGTGAAAGGAGGATGAAAAGAGGGATGCAGGTGGGTGGGATGGATAGATGAGGAATAGGAAAAGGATGAGTAGCAGGATCTGATGAAGTGTTGAAGGGAGAAAGTGCAGGACCATAATGATGAGGATACACGGTGAGATGCAGGAACGGAAATAAGGCCGAGAAAGAAAAACACGACAGGAAGACGTGTCAGAAAATCGCGCGCGCGCGAGAGAGAGGGAGAGAGAGAGAGAGAGAGAGAGAGAGAGAGAGAGAGAGGGCACACATTCGGGAGAGGTACAAAATGTAGCGAGACGACGAGAGAATAAGCGGAGGAGGCGAGGAGGCAGACGGTACGAGATGACAAAAAATGAAGGGGAAGTCGAGGGGAAGGTTAATTAGCATCAGTTAGAACAATAACAGAAAAATGAGCAGAGACGAGAGAGTGCGAGAGGATGAGCAGTAAATGATGATGACAAGTGAATAAGGCGAGAAAAGTCTGCTGCCACGGAGACGCTCTCACACTAAACATTATTGACGCTTAAAAAAAAGGTCCAGAGAAAGCATTTTGTTACAGTTGTGCAGCGAGCTAATATACAGCTCAAGGCCGTAATTTCTTTTCAATAAAATGACAATAAAACAGTTGCCATGACAACGGAGGGAGTGCATGTTTAAGCGATTAGTGTAAGAGAGAGAGAGAGAGAGAGAGAGAGAGAGAGAGAGAGAGAGAGAGAGAGAGAGCTAAGGGGAGCGAAGCCTCATCAGGGGTCAGTGTGTGTTTGGCTTGCTGTCACCACGCTGTCGGCACAAACAGCTAGAGGTAAACAATAAAACTGTCACTCCTCACTCTATCTCATTCCCTCAGTCGCGCACAAACAGAATCAAACTTCGGTGCGGTTCTCGGGGGGTATTTCTCAAAAAAGTCCTGCGCTCATTTTTCTATCCAAATTGAATTGCTGGACCCACTCAACTGGACCTTGAAGACTTTGCTTAACCCCTAAAACAAAAAAAACGCTGCCTGCCAAAGAAGGTGGCCTTTGTTCGACTCCACACTCAGGGATTCTTTGCTTCTTATACTTGAAAGACAAGAAAGGTGATGTTATATGTGATCCGTTTTTAAGTTCTTTAGGTGCTTTATTGAGTTACAGTTGATAAGGATGAGTCCAAAAGCCAATGGGGTCTCCTTCTGGGCAGAGACATATCCACCGTCCAAGTTTTGTGAAAAATCCTTCCAGTAGTTTTTGTGTAATCCTGCTGATCAACCGACCAACCAACAAACAAACGAGCGCTGCTATAAACATAATCTCCTCGGCAGAGGAAATAAATACTCAGGACCAAAAGTAAGATTCTGTAGAGGGACTTTAACAGGAAGTAATTCAATAATCTCTCCGAAAGACCTTTAGGAGGTGCAGAGGTGCAGATGCAGCTATATATTTTCATAGCATCAGGAGAAAAATAAAGTCATTTGCATTGCTGATCCATAATTGCTCTTCCATTAGCTTTTTTAAGGAGAAAATTCAATAATGTTACTTCGAAGCCATGGCAACTGCGTTGTTGCGAATTTAGCTTGTGATTACAGAATATTTTCCGGGGACTTTACATGTAAATGAGGCCCACAGGTATAACGAGCTAAGTAGTGTATATTAAGGTGGAAATGCCATTCAGTAAGGAGCCGAGATGTTTTTGTTCCAAACATCCATTTTTATTTCCCGGAATTAAATTATCTCTTGGGCCACATTTGCCCAAACCTCTGCTTGCTGCCATTGAAAAAGCTCCGAACAGCACATTAGCTGACTGCAAATAATTTCAGGTTTTTAGAAACTACTGTGGTCTCATTACAACTTGTTTATGTAAATAAAATGAACATAGTTCATCTTATTAAAATGGTATCTATAGTGTATGTCCTGAAGAGCAACATTCAGAGGTATCTTTTTAACAAGTCTGAGAATTACATTATTGAATAATAAGAAATTTAAGGCAGTCATTATTAGTGGGATTAATTCATATCTGAACTGTAGTGAAGGCTAGGGATTTCAGCAGTGATGAAGGTCCCTTCTTCCCCTTCAGCCTGGGAGCATGAAGCTCCATTAAGTGACCGACATCTACGGAAACTGGCAAAGCCTTTTAAAAATAAGACTGTACAATCTACTGTAGTGTGGCCATTTCTACAGCCTTGACCAGTACTTGAGACACGGAAGAAAATAAAAACAGGATTAGCACTCAGAAAAACATCAAGCGACCTGAAGATTAACTCTCCTATCTGAGCTCTATACTCCTTCCCTTTGTAGGACAACTGGCCTTTGGCTGTTTTTTTATTTGTGTGTGTGTGCGCAGGCGTGTGCGTGTGTGTGTGTGCGTGTGTGTGCGTGTGTGTGCGAGCGCGTGCACGTGTGTGTGTTTTGCTGTACAACCAAAGGTTAAACCTTGACAAAGCCTAGTGATCAGCCCTTAATCCCAGCTCACTGTTTGATCAAACTTAATCTCTTCTGATGAGCTTGTTTCTACGGTCTTACTTTAAATTAGAAACATTTTATGTTTTTTGAAGATTTCCAAAGTGCACTGTGTCCTAATTTCTTTTCCATTTCTATTTGTTTTGTTTCTAGCGTCCTTTGACCGCCGCTTAATCAACACAAGGCTCTAATTAAGAAAAAACTACAGTCGTTTTCAGTATCAAAGCTTCTGTTAGTGTTACATCAATCTACAGAAAACACACAAGATACATTCGGTCATTTCATTCTAGTTCAACACAATGTCCTTTTTAAAACAATGTTTGTGGCTTTTTGTATTTATTTGGATAGCAACAGGCCAAAAGAGATGATAAAAAGACTCATTAGACTCGATAAACTTGACCTTCTGCCACATTTCAGGTAAAGTACTGTGTAATATATGTATATTATTGTACTAGCTAGAATAAAGATTCAAGAGCTGCATTTTATCATTACAGACAACAGATACATTAGTTAAAACATGTAAAATAGATTTAGTGTTTTTACCATAAGGTTTTCAATATTTCATTAAGTGCTTGGCAATGAGCAACTCAATACCAACTACAGGTCACATGTAGAGGGTCAAAATAATAATAAATAGAATATTGATTAATCAATACTAATAACAATAACAGTTTTAACATTCCTGATACACTTCTGACAAACATCTGGGTCCTTTGCACGCCCAGGATATCTATGTAAAGTGTCTGGTCTCATTAAGTAAACAATTGTGTATTTCACATTCAGTTCTTCTGTTTGTTTTTGTAATTTTTCACATCTTTGTCCAAAGAAAATAAAGGTAAACTTGGGACAGTATGCATTCAGACACGCAGATATTGCGGGGAGATGCCACCGCAGTGATGGCAGCTAGTGTATTTTCAGGATTTCCCCAGACACGCATGTACACGGTAGCAGGCATTCAACCAGGTGAGCTACTGAGTGCCCGTAAAGCATTGTTTGTTATCATAGTCCATGAATGACCATTCTGACTGAGTCCGGCACATGTCCAATGGTTTAAAATTAGTTAATTAGCGTCACAGAAATGCTCTCTGTGGAACGCGGACAAACACACGAGTGCAAACACTTTGTTGAACGACAGCAAACTGGAAAAGGTCTGAAGCTAGTCTCAACCAGGAGATGGGGGACCAAAAGAAAAGAGGGGACAAAGGGACTGAGGGACAACCCAGTGTTTGTGTGTCTCATTCGGCAGTGTGCAGTTTATGCTTGTGTGAATGCGTGCATGTGTCTCTCAGAGGTGAAGCTAATCTTCTTTTATGCAGCGCAGCCAGAGGTATCCAAACAGACAGGCGGCAAGAGGAAGAATAGTAACAATACTTGAGAGAAACTGAGGTCCATATTTATCACAAAGACTGCAGGCAGTCTTCTAGCCAAACAACATGTGTAGCGCTTCTCTTTAGCTAGCCGATCACAATGGAACAGGAACAAAGACGCTGCTGGGAGAATGGCTGTAGGTAGGTACAGTAGTATGGTGCTCATCCCCGCTCCTCACACAGTCCACAATTACACGGCTGTCTGGCCACACAAAAGGAGCAGGGAAATAGAAATGGATGATTTTTGAGAGAAGAGGTCGAAAAAGAGAAAGAAAGTAAGCATGAAATGTTTAAAGAAAAGCAGTTGAAGGTCTGGGGAGAGGTTGAAAACATAAAAGCCGCAGGAGGAGGAGGAGGAGGAGGAGGCAGCAGCGGTGACGGACGAGACTTCAGACTTCCACGGCTGTCTTTAGACTTAATGAAATGGAAGGGCGGAGCAGCAGAGAGGAGGAGAGAAAGGCAAGGCGAGGGTTTATACTTCTGAGGAGAACGCTCTTGCAAAATGATTCTCGCTGTAAATTTTCTTTATATCGTCCATAAATCCATACACAAGTGTAAGGAAGCGGGGCTGTGCTTCCTCAGACGATGTGCAACACTGAGTTTCTGGAATCCTCTGGATACAAAGAAAAAAAAAACTTTAAGACTTTTTTTCATTGGGCAAATATAAATGGATATAAAAATATCCAATACCTCAGAAGAGCCCTTCAGTAAGCAAATACTTCCATACTGAAGAAAAGCAACAATCTTAAAATGGAGCAATACAGGTTTTATTGAATGAGAGGGAACATCATTCATCACTTCATTGCTTTGGAAATTGCTGACCCTCTGACAATATGCGCAGACTTGGACTGTTGTTCTGCTGTTTATTTGGGATGTAATTAAAATCGTGTTCTTAAGGAGGTACCGGCGAGGAGATCGTTCGGTATCTCTCTTTTATTTTCTTATCCCGAAGAAGCCGTTTGCTGGCATAAGTTATTCAACTACAGACAGAGGGACAACTTCTACAAGGCTAAACAATGCTTGAGATAAACAAATCTATCACAGCAATTATCAAGTCTGTATTTATCATTTGTTCTGTATTTTGTGAAATAACTTCCTTTTGATGAAAACAATCAATTATAAAACCTTCAACGTCCGCATCTTTCATCTCTGTGTCTTTTGTTTTACATTCACTTTGAGATGAGTTTGATGGTAAAATAAGTAACATTTGATAACTAGACAATTCCCCGCCGGGGAATCGCGAGAGTGGGCTGTGCGCTTTGCCCCGTGACGAACAAAAACTACAAAAGCTAAAGCAAAAGTTGAATCCCACGTTGATAAATTGGACTTTTATCTACATTTTAAAGTTTGAATGGTGCGTCTCGGTCAAAGTATGCCAGAGATGTCAATGTTTGAACTCTTCCTTTCGATCTTTTCACCTTGTCTCATTCACTTTGTGTGTGTGTGTGTGTGTGCATGTGAGTGTGTGTGTGTGTGTGTGTGTGTCTCTCTGTCTCTCTGTGTCTGTGTGTCTGCGACTTTTTGATCTCGTCCCATTCATTCCTTATGGGAAAGTTTATGCAGGTTTTCGCGACTTACTTCGCGAAAACATGAACGTTCTAGAAAACTGATTAATAATCTGTGTGTGTCCGTCTGTGTGTGTGTGTGTGTGTGTGTGTGTGTGTGTGTGTGTGTGTATTTGTGTGTCTGCGACTTTTTTGACCTCGTCCCATTCATTCCTTATGGGAAAGCTTATGCAGGTTTTCGCGAAAACATGAACGTTCTGGAAAACTGATTAATAATCTGTGTGTGTCCGTGTGTGTGTGTGTGTGTGTGTGTGTGTGTGTGTGTGTGTGTATTTGTGTGTGTGTGTGTGTGTGTGTGTGTGTGTGTGTGTGTATTTGTGTCTGCATGTGAGCGTGTGTGTGTGTGTGCATGTGTGTGTGTGTGTGTGTGTGTGCATATATGTCTGTCTGTCTGTCACTCTCTCTGTTGGCCCAGCTGATCTCGGTTGCTAGGTGACGGTTGGTGAGGGCCCGTAGCAACGGCTGTCCCAGGCTGATTTGAGACTGATTTCTGCCTCAAATCTAGGACGTCAAACTAGTGCTATTTAGTCAAAATCATACATGATATCGGCAATTTTTTTTCACGATCGAGCCAGAAAGGCCTTAAAGAAGACACTCATGAAGTTTCGTGTTCCTAGCTTCAGGAATGTGGAAATACGAGCGAGTTTAAAAAAGGTGCAGTTTGGAAAATCCTCGCCCCGATTTACATTGGAGTGAATGGGACTGTTGAGAGCTACTCTTGTCGGTTAGAGACAGTTAATTCAAAAACCGTAAATCCTACCAATAAAGTAGACACATTGAGAGAAAGAAGACACGTGTGGCTACAACTTTGGAAAATATCACTGTTTTTGAGTGACATTTGTGGCCGGGATCATGATGTAAACAGAAAATAGCAGAGGAAAATTTTGAGTTTCTGCCACTGTGTCAGTTGGCTCTCTCACTCTGCTGCACGAACATTCCGCCATACACACTCATTGAAAACCCTGAATTCTTCCAAAATCACTCACCGTCATTAAGGGGTCAGAGTTTAAAAACTATACATTGTAGGAAAAAAGTTCAAATACAACTCAAATAGACAAGACCTGTGTCTACATTTTAAAGTTTGAATGGTGTTTCTAGGTGAACGTATGCCAGAGCAGGAGATGTTTGAAAAACATTGCAGATTTGCGACTTTTTTGACCTCGTCCCATTCATTCCTTATGGGAAATTTTTCGCAGTTTTTCGCGTCTTACGACGCGAAAAATGTATATTCTGGTGATAAAAATAATAGCATACCGAGTCAGATCGAGCCGCACGTTTTGATGTATAATTTGTTTGTGTGCGACCAACGGTGTGGGACAAGTTAGCGACAGAAAAAAGGAAGGAGGATGAAAAATAATAAGAAGACGCGCGGTGCTTCGCACAGCCCACTATGGACACCTATAGCTTTGCTATAGAGGTGTCCATAGTGGGCTGGCGAGCACAGCCCACTAATAAAAAACCTAATAAGTGAATACAACTCACAACGGACCCTTGCAAACATTCACACATTATAAAAAGCTCCCACTTAGGACTGCAGCCTCTTGACACTGAGTGCACACACATATCCAATATGTGTTTTTTAAAATGCAAAATTTGACATCCAGAGGCCAAGGCTGCAATACTTTTTATCTCAATCTGTTTAAGATAGTGTGCTTGTTTGTGTGTGCGTGCGTGTGTGAGTGTGTGGTGTGTGTGTGTGTGTGTGTGTGTGTGTGTGTGTGTGTGTGTGTGTGTGTATGCAAGTTCCAGCCGCCTGAATCAGGGTCTGCTTCAGCAATTAGGGCCTGGATGATTTCCCAGGCCAGCCTGCCATACCAACCGCTCAAATGAGAATCACATTCCTATTGTGTTCCGCCGCCGTTAATCATGTTTTCAAACGACTCGGGCAAAATGGCAGGGCATTCCAGCGGCTTGTCATCAGCCCGCTCAAAATAAAAATGTGCCGATGGGGTCATAACTGGAGCCATAAATGCCCATCATGCTCAGCTTTCCTGTCCAACCTGTGCTTTTTGTGTTTTGCTGGGAAGGGATAGGGGGAGCACTGAACGAGCACATATTACAGGCCAAAGCAGTTAACGGAAAGCAGAGGCTGTTATATGCGCTGCTGTCTGCTCTCATCCTCAGTGAAGGTTGGGTTTCTTTAGATGCTTGGAGCACTTTTTTTTCCTCAGCAGCACTTTAATGAAGAGCAATAATCACAGAGCAAAACTCTTCCAGCGCTCCACGATTGGCAAAAGATTCAGTAAAGACGCAGCAGTAGCTCATCCAACGGCTCTCGAGGTATACAGTGATGTCGTATACAATGACATACAACAAATTCACCTGTCACTCACAAGCCTGTTGATTTGTCCATCCAAAACCAGAGGGAAAAGCCAACTAACCACTTTGTGAGGTTAAGTGGCAGTTATTCACTTTGAGCTCATCCAAATGGACAGCCTGTTGCCTTGCCAACGCTGATGGGCCTCTGTGATGTAGAGGGTTCCCAGCTCATGGCAGAAAAAAACAAAACCCCTGTCTCCTGCACTTTCTTCATCTGGCAGACCCGAGCCTCTTCCCCCCTCCCCCGAGGGCATGCAAGTGAGACACTCACCTGTAAATGAACAAATGTGTTCTGTAAAGCACTGCCATGCCCCTATCTGCCGCCACGGTCAGCCCACTGCAGCCATAACACAATAAATAACTCAGGAGAAAATGAGTACTGCCCCGTGGCAGATGGCGATAACACTCACAGCCTCGGGTCTGAGTTGACACAGTGGTGTCTGTGCTTTTGCGAGTATGCGTGTGTGTGTGTGTGTGTGTGTGTGTGTGTGTGTGTGTGTGTGTGTGTGTGTGTGTGTGTGTGTGTGTGTGGAGAGAAGGTTAGTGGAGCTCTGCCCAAGTGAGACGAACAGTTAGGTTAGAGCCGGTTGCCCATGATAGATGTCACTGTGGGGAATAAAAGTAGCAGATGCATCTGCTTTCTCTGCGCCCATCTTTTCCTTGAAACATGCAGTCAGGTAGAGAAGGGGGACAAAATGCCTGAAATTTCTTCGCATGCTGAGAGGACTGTGTACATATCTAATTACGGAATCCACAACTTAAAAAAAGGCTTGTGGTTTTTGATTTTTGAAGAAAAATCTTCTTCTTTGATTTGAACCCCAAAAACAGATACAAAAGAGAACCTCTATTTTAGTTCTAATGAAGTCACTTTTGACATTAAATTAATATTTTTCTCAAACAAGTGAGGAAGTGATAGAATAGAGAGAGCAGAAGCTGACCTGCATCAATCATTTCCAGCTGCAGTCACAACGGAACAATACAATTATACGTTATACATGTTAACCACAAGTTATGTGCTTATGTGTTCTAACTTCGTGTCTAATGTTAACATGCTATAATGTTCAAGCACCTGCAGCACCTCTATTCACCCTCCATCTAACCCCTCAGTCTCTCCAAGGTCCCCTTCCCAAAAAAGCCTAGTCTGCTCCAATTGGTCAGATCTCACAGGCCTGAGCAGGCACAGCCCACCTTGTTTCTGCATCAGCACTGCCACTGTTTTTGCAACCACAGCCGTACTGGGGGCGAGGCTGAATGCTGTGACTCTGGAGGTTCTGACAGGCACGGTGTGAATACAGGCTGTGTGCATTTCCAGTATTTATAAAGCACCTAGACCTGCTTCATAATAAAAAAACAAAAAAAACAAAAACAATATGAGACCCTGAAATCTCAAATGCTTCTTTTGTGGCTGTGAAAATAATCACAATAATCTATGCAACTATATAAAGAAGCTAATTACAGGCAGACTATTCAAGTTTTCAGGACTCAATTATTAGCAAACACAATTACAGAACAATTACTTTTTTTTTTTGCTTTTTTTTTTGAGGAAAATGAAGCTGGCACATCTTTCTCTGGAATCAAAAAAGTCTCCGAAAGCATTTCACTGTGATTAAATGAGATTTCTCCGGGGCAGATGATACAACCAATAACTACTACAGCTAATAACTGAATCTTGGTGCAGGCACTAAAGAAAAACAGCCAGTGTGACTGTGATGAATTGAGGTGAGCGTGCCCCTCAGGGCAGCACACTGTAAACTCCACTGCTCTGTAACCACATGCAGAGAGGGGTGAACTATCACGATGTTTACCAATAGGCCTGACACAGTGGCACATGGTAACACACAGTGTACGCCCTCCGCCCACTCAGCCATGGCTAATTGCTCTGCACTTTGATTACCGCCATCTATTTTAATGAGAGCTTACAAACGCATTCTCTTCTGCCCATTTTCACTGTCAAACGTACATGCAAACACAGCACACACATGCAGGAGTGTGTGTGCGTGTGTGTGTGTGTGTTTGCCACTTGGACATGCATAAACACAGAGAAAAGAGGAGCAAACAATACTGTGAAGCGTGTTTGTCCCGGTGGCAGGAAATTGGAGGGTGTTCATTAGGCTAATGGATATGAAGAGGAAGGGGGAAACGGGGATGAAGATGGAATGGGGGAGGACAGGAGGAAGTGAGGATGGGAGGGCCACTGAATTATACCACAACAAATTCTGTACAATGGCCCAACAAGTCATATTGCGGCATGTAATTTCCTCGCTACCACGATAGAGAGAGGAATACTTCAATTACGCAGACGGGCTTTAATTACGCCGAATCTGCTTCACATGTCGGCTCCCGTTGAGAACGAATGAGCTGTTGCATTTTTTCGGTGTTGCTGCTTTCCACTCCTGCAGCTCGCCTGGATGGACTCAGCTTCATTAGGATCACTGGTTCACCAGCACACACACCGGGATGACAAAGCTTAATCAATGGACTCACACTGTTCTAAAGACCCAGCGAGAGCAGACACAGTAGATACCGAACTGGACAGGGAGGCTGATCGATGGGAGAAAATGCTTGCTTTCCACTGGGGCTTCAGTCATCCTCTATTTTCCTTTTGCACACATTGTAGCTTCTGGCACTGAGGTCGTACAGTACCTTTTTCCTCAAAAGTTACAATACTTCATATTTTTCCCCACTGAGAGTGAGCTGACATGAGCACATTAGCCCCTAGACTAAAAGTGTGCTTCACAGGAAGAAAAAAAAACAAACAAAAAACGCATGAGCAGAATGTACAGAAAGAGCAAGAGAAGGCGAGGGGGACCAAAAGCGAAGAAAGCACAGGAGAAAAAAAAGGGGTGTGAAAGAAGAGAGAGGATGGAGCGCGACAACCGCATTACGACCACAGCTATGCCAGATCGCATCGTCACACTCTGTCTCATCACTTTACGAGACGCTAGGTCGTCCATGAAACTGGTTCAACATGTCTAGTGTAACAATCATCAATACCACAATACCACACATGCATACACATACAGCGCATACTATCGCTAAGTTGGAAAATGTTGTTCCAGGAAAAAACAGAGCTCCAGATGACGCCGAGATGAGGTCACAGCACTGGGCAGTAAGTCAACCACAAAAGGGGGACTATTTGTCAGGGGGGGAGCAACGGACCACAAAACTCAAAGATCGGATCGCATCACTGTTTTGTGTCACCAAATGAATTATATTTCAGAGCACTGGAGTGGCGGTTGTAGCCAATTTTTGCTCACGGTCTTGAATGAAAACAACATTTAAGACGTTCTATGTTTGAATAAAGCCTTGAAATATCTAAAATATTCAAGACTTGGCTGTTAAATTAAGAAGGGTGAAGGAAACCATTCATCGGCCGGATCAAGTGTCTTATCCTGACATGCTATTTACAATGACATTACAGAGTCTCAGTTTTAGACACACATTTTTATTTAGCCGTTTTAAAATTTTGTCCAATGTGATGTTAAATCACGGTGGTAGGCAGAACCACTATCTTCCTTTGATAGCTATGTGCACAACATTTTACGATGCAGGACTCCAAACTAAGCTTTCACAGTAGTTGCACTGTTGTGCCTAACTTTTTTCATTTAGGTGCACCAGAACATTATTCAGGTGCGCCGAATAAAAAAAATCTTCATACAAACTAAAATGGTGTACATAAAATCCTGCTATGATACGATTATCCACAGAAAATATGTTTACAGGCTACTTTTTGACAAAAGGCAACTGTCTACACACCCCGTTGGTGTTTGTAAAGACAAAAAGGTCCATTCAATCCACGTGAATTATTTAAGTTAAAACACTCTCTGCCCTCTGCTGTATTTTCAGTGGATGGACTGTTCAACCCATCTCCATTGTAAGAGCAGGTGTTTTAAATTATGCAATCAATCTGCGGTTCACATGCATGCCGAACAATATGGTGGGATCCATACGGTGAACAGATCCACTACATTCAGTTACATCACTAACATATGAAACGAGTCTTTACAGCTTGGGTGAACTTCTGACCTGTGACTGCATGTCTAGGGACCCTTCACTGACCTGACCCCTGTCTGCCGCTGTCTCCGAAGCAACATGAATGCTTTTAACATGGGAACCTCAAATAACAGCACTGTCTAAGAAACTATTTTCACACAAAACACTGACAGTTTCTACAACAATCCGCTTTAATGGAAGCAGTCTTGGCATTCCCCTCACCTCATTTCTACATTCCTAACACCTACTCCTCCTGGATATTATCACCGCATAATCCTCTTTGATTTAAAGCACATAATGCCTTCCTATTCCCTCTGCGGTGTTATCATAATATTGAAGGATCACACCATACCAATTAAATACACAAGGCGCACTACAAATGTAAAAAAAAAAAAAAAAAAAATCTATAGAATAGGAAGACGGCTCTCGCGTACACTGTAAAAACTAGCCGCTAATCCAATTGTTCCCTTCCGTGGGGACGAGATAGAGAAAGATCCTAATGAGAAACTGGTGGCTAAATAACCATGATGGTAATAACAGTGGGAGCGTCTCTCGTAGCAGGCGTTTGACTCTGGTGACACACAGCCATTAGGTATTCATGAAAACAGATGTTGCTTGGCTCGCAAGCTCATTGGCCCAAACACCCGTCGAAAATAAGCCAGAATCCTAAATGAATTTCCCAACGGAGCGCGGCGTTTGATCCCACGCCAAGAAAAAGTGAGGAGATTTTCATGCTATAGAAGGGGAGAGATCGCAGAAGGAGGACTAGAAGGAGAGGGAGGAGGAGAGGGAGGAGGAGGGGGAGGAGGGTGAGGACAGAAGACGAGACAGGATAACAAAACGGAAGGGAGAGAGTAGTGTGGTTTATCCCCCTTGAAGTTGCTGTCTTGTCTCATAACGCCTCTTCAACACCAAACCTCATCTCTCTCCTCTCTCTCCTCATGTCCAAAGATGCCATCTTTAGCATGGGCTGAAGAAACAAAATCCTATTAGCTCGATAGCAAAGTGAATTTGTCGAAGCCGTCTCAACCAGGCGACGCTCCAGTGGCTTATCACTGGCTAAGCAGACAGAGCTTAGGCAAGAGGAGGACAGAGGAGAATGGGTGAGGAGACGGATGGTGAGGAGACGGGGGGGGTTTAGGTGCTTTAATTCACAGCACGAGAGTTTATTAGCATCGTTTTTACCTCCCCGCTACTCCCCCCAAAATCAGTACATTTAGTCAGTTTAATTTGGATCTTCTAAAAAATGACAACAACCGATTTTCTTTAATAGTTTGTCACAAAAAAAATTGCATACGATTTAATTCTGTTTATCGGTCATGTTTTTGATCCTTGAACTGAGAATCTGGAGCGAAATCAGCAGAAAAATATGAACTTTCTCCCAATTTTTTTCCTCACTCCGCCTCACTGGAAACACTTTCTGAACCGTTAATATCAAGAGAGAACTTTTGATTTATTATTGACCAGACTCCACTTACATTTCAGTTTATTAAACAAGACTTTTGAGACTGGGGACATGAAATCGCTTTAAACTGGTCTAGATATTTTTTTGGCAGTAAAGATGATTTTCTTTTTTTCCACTCTTTTTTTCTTTAAGCAACAAATTTACGTTCTTGGAAAAACACAGTTGAGTGTTGAGTCTCGTGCCCAGGTCATTAAATATTGACGCTTCGGGTTGGCGTCCTACAGAAGCTGCCACCCAGACGATCTGGAGAGACTCATCAATCAGCTATCTCTCATCAGGAAGCTACATTTTGTTGCTTTTTTTCAGAATTGCTGTTACTGAGTGTGTGTCAGTGTGTGTGTCTCAATAAGCTGCCAGATGGGCTGGACGGGAGGAGAAGACAAGGCTATTTTCCACCTTAGTGGACAAAAAAGTTGTATTCATTTCAATCCTCCATGTGCTGTATAAGAATATTACAAAACTTAAATGAGTATATAATTCCTCACTCTTTCCTACTACTATGTAGAGAACCAAACACTAGTGTAGCAGTTGATCCCTCTCTCCCTTTGTCTGTGTGCATCTTTGTAAAGCAACAAATGTCGATAAGTTCTTCAATCACCTGAAAACACGAGGAAGAGGATGTAGTCTAGGAGGACGGGGGGACCAGATGTACGGCCTTTGTTCTCTTTCCTTTTCCATAACTATTGATATTACAGTCATCATCCTTACAAAGATCCTCTATTTAGTGTGCCGGCGAATTGACCATGACTGGTGGTTTGGAGAGACAGAGGGAGGAAGACAGAGTAGAAGAAGAACAGGCTTTAATAGACCGTGCTGTTGATGGATGTGATTATAGCCTCTTCGTGCTGCCCATCCGTTCTCTATAGATTCCAGATGATAACAGTCTTTGGACCCTCTCTTTCTTCTTCTCTCTCTCCCTCTCTCTCCCTTCCCGCTCAACATTTTTCTCTCATCCTGTGCTTTTCACCCCCTTCATTTGAACATCCCATCTTCTTCTCCTCCCGTCATTCAGCTGTTCTGTTTCTATTTATCCCCCCCTTTCTCTCTCTCTGTTCTTCCCTCTCTCTGCTCCCTTTGCACTTTCTTTTAATTCCCTTCACCCCTCAACACCACCTTCCTCTCACAATCACATCCCCTCTGCCCTCCTCATGTGCTTCACGGGGAGCCAACAAACCACATCACATATCCGAGACCCTCTCTCTCCTCCCAAACAACCCCTCATGTGTTCCCTACTATCCTTTTCTCTTTACCACTGCCTCTCATCCTTTCATGGCCATCATCCCCGCGCGCCTCCTTAGAGTTTACTACAGTGTTCACATTCCAAAGAAAAAATACCCCCCAATGAGTCGTACGTGGATGTCTCGAAACACATTAGCAGTGTTGAGCAAAAGCGCTATGACAAATGACAGGAGAGTAACAGTGGGGATCCTGCTGGTCATTCAGCCAGCCAGCAGAAGCACTGGAGTGCACTCTGCCACAACACTGAGGCTCAAAGTGAAACCAATCCTCCAACGCCGCACAATATCTGCCTTAATCTTACTCAAGCTCTGCTCATTACACACTCAGCGTGGGCCGGAGACAGGCGACACAGGGAGCTATGTGGCTTGGAGTCGTACGCCAACTGTGTGTGACTTTTGCATGTGTGTAGATGCAATGATGTGGTATCGCTATCACTGCTAAGGCGAAGCCACAGCAAAAAGGGTGTGTAATATGCCATGACAGTGTACGCAGATCAAGCAGATTTATGCTCCCCATCAACCCCCCCCTTAAGAGACAAAACCATAGAGAATGTTAATTTCCACCGCCATAAACAACCATAATAAGCGTCACACTGACATGCGAGTATGTTTTCATGCCTGCGAAACAATCGGCGTACAGTGATACATAGATTCCTCGTACATGACATGCCTGTGTAGATGTGGAAGCATGTGTTTCTGTGTTTCACCGTGTGTGTGTGGACACAAAGTGTGCATATGTGCAAAAGTGAGCGGTTGTGCACATGTCTCCTTTGTACCTCATTACCAGGGTTAACAAAAAAAAACCTGACCATGCCCCGTTCATCGCCTCCATCATGCGAGGTGAGGTCATCCAGAGTAAATTCAGACAATCCTAATTGCGCAGGGTGATAATGCACCCACATAAAGAGTAACATATTTCAACCCACAATAATGCTCTCTGTAATCCAACAACTTTTCAGCACTCTCCAGCATCCAGCTTACATTCAAGGACGGGAGGGGGGTAGAGAAAGGGCTGTGCCAAAAGCTAGAGGGCTGATCTAAAAAACAGAAGCAAAGATCTGAATAAAGAAAAGGCACTTTGAGCACAAAGACACACAATGATGTGCAAGCAAAAATCACTTCCTTGCATACATTATTTTCTTTCATGTACACACATACACATGTACAGAAAGTCTACACAAAGCAGCAGACTGGAGGGTTGGAGTGGTGCGGCCTCCAGTCTGCCAGTTCAGTTTTATGTCTCGGCTTTGATACAAATCCACACAGCATGGGAGCTCACTCCACCACCTGAGGTGTGTGTGCGTGCGTGTGTGTTTCTGTGTGTGTCTGTTTATGTGCGAGCATAAATGTCCAATCCACCACCTGTTTGTTAGCACAGAAAGCCAAACTCCAACCACTTCCAGAGGGTGCACTTGGATGCTTGTGTGCCTGTGCGCGAGTACATAAACGTGTGTGTTTACGCGCGCACATCCTGCATGCGAGTGTGTACCTGCGAGTGTGTGATCCGTTCTGTTTTCCACATGAAGCCATTCCTCATTAATCAATTTATGGAGGGACAGCTATATGAGCTGAGGCTCTCCTCCACTCCTTCACAATAAAACCTCACCAGGCTTTTTTTCCCCCCTCCTCCGGCTCACACAACCCACCTTCTGGCCAGATCAGGTCGTACACAGTAACAAGAAAACCACAATGAGGATCACTGGCCCGGGCCAAACACATGCTATGATTATTCAATTTTTCAGCTCAACTCCTGTGGGTATATATACTGTATACTCTTTCAAAGCATTGTTTTTTTACTGACACGTTAAGACCAGCATTTCCTCGCCAGACTTTCTGTGTGTAAGTGACCTAATGTCTGCATTAGATGAAATAATAATTATGGCAACACATGTAAAATGTCATGCCAATAAAGGCTATTAAATTGAAAACTGAAACTGAAATCGAGCCATAATCATGTTTTGCCACCAATTTATATAATTCAGGTTACTTCTTCCAAAAATTCTGGATTATTAGGTTCATATAACTCTATTGAATCTTGGCAGGATTGAGGCACAATGGCTATGAAGTGTGGAATAATGACAGATGGTCAAAAATAAAATAGTCAAAAAGAAAATGTATTTAAACAATTATGCAGTGGGGCACCTTTGATAGCCGTGGGCCAATCTGCTCGACCACATGTCCCCTAACCTAAACTTTTCGCATTTCTCTGGAACCCCATGGAGAGGACTTGACAAATGCAGCGGGACAGTGTTTTTATCTCATCTGACATCCTGACAACAAGGAAATAAACATGAGCTGACAGCCAATCAGATCGCCCATCTGCTGGTCTGCCTCACAGTGGTTGGACAGCTCGACAAGTGGCGAAGGAATAATCTTCTGTAGGGGACACACCCCGGAGAGGAAGAGAGAGGGAACACGGGGGGGGTGAGTGGGGTGGGCAGCCACATGGCAACTCTGGGCTATTTGATTGGTAGAGGCTCGCAGGCAGCCAGGCAGGAAGACCAGGAAATGTAATTCAGGGAGGCTGTCTGAATATGACATCTCTGGGAGCTATTCAATCTGCAGCCAAACCCTCGAGTGGCGCCTCGCCTGGCATGGTGGCAGCAAGGTTACAACTGTGAGCTCACTGCCTGTCAACCCCACTACACCCTCTGTGGAGAAAAAAATATGATGGAGAGGAGAGAGGAGAGTGGAGAGAAGAGAGGGGAGGTGAGGGGAGGAGAGAGGAGAGGAGAGGAGAGGAGGAGAGAGGAGAGGAGGAGAGAGGAGAGGAGAGGAGAGGAGAGGAGAGGAGAGGAGAGGAGAGGAGAGGAGAGGAGAGGAGAGGAGAGGAGAGGGGCAGAAATACTACAATGAAGACAAATATATTTATATACTGACAATGCAACTAAAAAAAAAAAGGTGCAGCCAAGAATAAACAAGATTTAAAAGGAGTGGGTGAATGTCTGAAAGGAAAGGCGGAGGGGATTGCCAAAAGACGGAGGCACAATGGGAGAATGAATGGGAGAAAGACTGAGGAAGGAAAGGCGGAGTGAGTGAGAAAGTGATCCAGGCGCCGGCTGTGATTCTTCTCTGTCAAGCACGGCTCATAGAGAGTGGTGATAATTGACAACAGTGGCTGACGTTCTTCACCGGACCACTCTATTCATTACAAAACCAAAAAAACAATCCACACACTCCCTCCTTCTCCAGCTACGCCTTAAGAAGTACATTAAGCAATGGTGCTGCACGGCCATGTCTGTAAAGAGTATCTGATACCGGCTGCCTTGTATTACATGTTGTACTATACAATGTGGAGGGACCAGATTAGGAAATGTGCTTTGGGTCAATAGTGGAATCCAGCAAATCACATTCAGTGCAGACTGCGAGGGAAATGTGCCTCAAACAAAAATAAATAAAGAGATGAATATCTAAATTAATTGTATAAACTATTGACTGAGTGTAATTAAATGGAAGAAATAAAAGAAAACTATTGTGTGTTTTAGTTTTTATCCCAAGTGGTTCATCATTTTCATGGCCACTTTATAAGGAACAACTGTAGTGTCTACTACCTGTACTGGAAAGTCTAGTCTTATGATCATGGTCATGTTCACCTTTAATTGACACTGTAATAGAGGTGTGTATTCACTTACATGTTTTTGCACTGGGGTCATAGTTAATGGTGGTGTTCTACTGGACTGCATTACAATCAGAGATGTTCAGAATATGATTCCCCCCTCATGTATGTCAAAGGAAAAGTTAAAACAACTAGAAACACCTCTCAGTTAAATGTAGTCCAGTACAACAACTATAAAAATAATCTTCTAAATACATTTGTTTGCAGTTGGAAGGGGTACAGTCGGCACGGGTCAGTCACAGGTATTTATCAGCTCCAGTTCTGATCAGCAGTGATGGTAACCTGACATGCTACTTTCATCCCGCAACCATTGCAGTGCTGTGATGCGCACTGAAGTACATGGCATCGGCACAAAAATATTTTTCCATCCGTCTCCATTCAAGGAGTACTCTAACACCTTATAGTCTTTGTTGAGTTTGAAGGAGAGAATAAAGCAAATGTTACATATAAAAAACCTGAACACCATTTGACACTGGCCTCCATGCTGCTTTCAACTGTTGTTATTTCTGGCGCGGTCCTAAAAGCAAAAATGACACAAGAGGAGGAAAAAAAGAAAAAAAGAAGTGGAAAAGTCTCAACTTGTCAACTGGCAATGGGAAAGGGGTTGATCGTCTATTTTAAGTAGGTTTATCTGCATTTAAAGAGAAAAAAAAACATGCAGTTTGTGTGCCACTTTGGTATAATAAATATGTAAACGGATTTACGCATTTCATACAATCTCCAGGTTTGTTGTATTGGATTATATCAGATTGTGCAGGTATGTCCAATAAAGTGGCCACTGAGTGTACATCCACTTATGTCATATTATGTTGGTATTAAAGGATAAATTTAGGGGGCATGTTTCCGCAAATTTGGGGGTTTCTTGCTCTGATAAAGGACATGAACCCAACTCAAAGCTTTAAAACATCACTTGAACATTTGGTCGACACCACAGACTCAAGGTATGTACGCTTTATTAGTTTAACGTGATACTGCCACACTTCTGTTAATGCCGTTATGTGGAAGAATAATTCTGCACCACTTGTACATGCGCACGTGTTCACCATCGCACATGTCTTCACAATGTGAGATGATGTTTCAAGAGAACGCACCTGGGCCATAGAGGAATGACATCATGGGAGGAAACGAGTGGGAGCTAAGACTTCAGATGCTGCCTTTCAGCTATCGCTCCCTGTCATTCACATCCATTTGGCTCCCCCCCCCTGCGGTCTTTCCTGCTGGTTCTTCTGGGGGGTTTTTTAACAGCGGCTCCTGAAGAATCTTATCAGTCAACTTATGACTTCACTGTCTTGTCCTTGCCAGTCAGTATTCAACCTCCGAGATAGGCGATGACAGCTCACTATTGGACGGGGGCCCCAAAAAATCTTTTATCAAGCCCATTCATTCATACTTGCATACAGATGGAGAAATTCAGAGACGCACAAAGACGCACAGAGACACAGAACAGAATCAGTCAGCCCTCCCTCCCGCGTACACAGACGCACTCATCTACCATTTCATCCCAAAGAGACTGTACACATTCAAACAAACAGAGGAGACGGTTATTGTCCGAATGCAATTATCTTGTACTGTCCATCTCCTTGACTGCTGTGGGACAAAGGACCCTCTGTTGATGAGGCTTGCAGTGTGTGAATAGGAGGTTAGACATCCTTGGCCCTTTCCATGGCGGCGGACATTCAATCTGCCATCCACACATCCCAGTGGATCTGATAACACTAAACAAACCCCAGAGAGAGCGGGCCAGAAAAAGCCAGACGCTAATGGCTTCAGTATTGTGTGTAAATCCTCTCTTATCTGCCTGCTCTCTGTGTTAAGAGACTGGTCAAGGGCAGTGGGAAAGAATAAACTCTAAACCGCAATGTTGTCTGCCAGCGTTCACCTCAACGTAAACAGTTTAGAACAGAGCACGACCATGCAAAAAAAAAAAAAGAAAAAGGCAAGCACTTGTGGAGAAACACACTACGAAATTCCATAAATGAAACGTGGCGCGATGGCAGAAAAGACAAAGCCTGCCATACAGACCGATGCCAGAAAAAAGGCTGACCTGGCATTAGACTGGAGCTAATTATTCTCAGCCTCTCCTATTCTCCCGTTGGAGTTGTCTCACATAAAACACGCACACTCTCGCACACATGCACGCACACTAATTGTTGTGCTGATTCTCTCTTTAGCGCTGTCTTGTCTGCGTCTCGTGGCGACAGAACAGTGAGAGGGAGAAAATTAGTGAAAAGGTAAAGGGAGCGAGGATGGGAGGAAAAGAAAAGACATGGTGGATTATCTCCCCTAATCCCCCCGTCCCATTATAGGGGGGGAGGCTCAGCTTCTAATACATTAAGAGTACAGTACTGCTTCTCTCACTCCCCTTTTCCGTTTATCTTTTTCTCCCACATCCTCAGCTCTGTCAGATATTTTTCCCTTTTTTTGTATTTTTTTTACTCCAGTTTTTGATTTTGTGTTTTGTGCCGACTGATTTATTCTACCTCGTGTTTAACACAAGCCATACTGATGTTGTTACGTGACTGGCAAAGCAAATATAAGGCCAAAGTCGGCACTTTGTATGCCGCAAACATAAAACATATTGCATTTGTGTGGTATCTAATACTTGTATTTTTTTAATACTTTTCGGGGGATTTTTATGCATTTCAGAGAGTTGTTTTTCCTTTAATTAGTGGAGCAACACATAACAGGGGAGACAAGACAAGACACAACTAGGCATGTTAAGAATCAGGACGGTATAAGCACGTTACGGGAGGACAGACAAACATCGAATACAGAGGAGGGCAACATCAGAAAAACGTATGAAAGTACTGGGGTTTTGGGACTATACATCGGATAAAGTTTGTGGTAGTCTGTGTGTGTGGCGATCAGTGTTAATTTCGTTGACCAAGACTATGACGAAAAATATTCGTCAACGAACCTTTTTCACGGACGAAAACTAAATGAAAACTAAATAAAAAGTCAGATATGATGACGAAGACTGACAAAATATAACTGACACTTTAGTCAACGAATAAAAATGAGACGAAAATGTTAGGGTGGGAGAAATGGAGAAGAAATCCAATCAGAGCGAATCTTTTGAGGGTAGGTTGACCGATGCAGATTACAGCAGAGCCACTTTAAAAAGCCGCGGCAAGCTAAACAGAGGCAGCAGCATTTACACAGAAGGAGAACAAAGACGAGTTCGCAGAACTTCGCACAGTTTCGCACGTTTTCACAAGAATTAGGTTGTTTACATGATATTTAGTTGAACAGCTTTGGCGGATTTCAGCTGACTTCGCTCGTTAGCAAGACGCTAGCGTTAACGGTTTGCAGTGCACCCGGTCCGAGGGCAACGGCATACCTCATGAACAACAGAAATGTCAGAGCTAGGTCCAGGACGAAAACGAAGAACTGATATCTGGGCACACCTCACATATAACAACCAGACCATCTGCAAACCGTGTGGAGCAAAAACACTACCAAATTGAAGCGACATTTACACACAGAGAGAGAGAGAGAGAGACATGACATTTTCAGTTGACACAAATTGATTGATTCATTGTTATTAATTACTTCTTGACTGAGATTAATTGATTGTAACTATGATTGAGTCAATCATAGTTTTGATCATAGATTGAGTCAATCATAGTTACAGTATTACCAACAGTATAGATTATAAATAATTTGTTGTAAATATAGTTTTTCTTTATTGTTATTATTTTTTATTTCCAAACCCTTGCTTTGGCAATATGGACAGTGTTGCCTCATGCCAATAAAGCCATTTGAATTGAAATGAATTGAGAGAGAGAGAGATTTACCACTCACTAAGACTAGACTAAGACTAAAAGACTTAAGACTAGACTAAGACTAAAACTCTTAAGATATTTGGTCGACTAAAACTAGACTAAGACTAAAAGATTTCAGATGACTAAAATATGACTAAAACTAAATGGTGTGTTATTCAAAAGACTAAGACTAAATCAGAATTTGCTGTCAAAATTAACACTGGTGGGGATCCTCTGTGTGCAGGTGAATGTGTGTGAGTGTTGAGGAACAATAAGTGGTAGTGGTTTAGAGGCAGCTGGCAAGGGAGTTTGGACAAAAAAATAAAATAGATTATAGGGAGTCCGAAAAAAAATCAATCATTCCATTCATAAATAAATGTTTATAAAAAAAAGGAAGAAAATCTATGCATTGGGTGAAGTTGGTAGTAGTCAGAAAGCAGGGAATGACGGGAAATGCAACGAATGTCCCAGATTGGATGTGAACTGTCTGACAAGGTCGCCGTGTTAACATTTTTAATCCATTATTTATTTTGTTTTATTTTTAATGAAAATTACATGTTACTTTTATTTACTTTTCAAATGCTTTCATTTCTGCAAACACACTTTACTACACCAAGAAGAGTGCACTGCCTATATTACATGCCCTTTCTTAGTAATTTGAAGCATGAGATCAGTTCCTGTTAGGAGGACTGTTGCCAATGCTTCTTTGTATAACACGCCACTGATTCTTCAGAACAAATCATGATGTGAGTACTACTGTGGAACTTTCTTAAAAAAAAACATGAAATTGACCCTTTTAATTGTTACTCATGAATCAACAAAATGAAGATGTGAGCACTTATCGACTGAAATATCAACCAAGGCAAACACACTTTATCAAGCTAATCACAGCCTCGCCGTGACTCCGTACTACTCTGTCTTGCTGAAAAGTTTCCTGATATCCCTCCCTCATGCACAGTCACACACAGAGACACTCCAGTTCTCCCTCTGACCAGAAAACTAAAATGTTTTAAATAAATGTTTATTTGCCAGCACACTTGCAGATATAACTACTGTGGCAAAAAAAAGTTGCAAAATGCAACATAATGGGACTGAGAGTACAATTTAATGTCGCTGTGAATAGTCTCTGTATTTGCACACAGATGTAGACAATCCAGTAGTAGCTTAAGTGGTAAATATGCTAAACTAATTACAATAGTAATTTCCTCTGCAACCTCCAGCATCTCAGCTCAGAGCAGGGCAACGGCATATTACATCCATTTCAGCAATCACTGCCACATTATACATAGTATGTATGAATCCATTCTAAATGTCAGACTGCAGATTACACAGGCCAGCAAGGAGTTACCACTAATTTGTGAATAACCTCCAACTTTGGGCTGCAGAGCAGTTACATGTACTGTATGCGTCTTAGAACAACCTTTTCTATTACAGTGACACAATAACATGTCTGCGAGGTCTCTCTAAATGGGGACATCGCTACTCCAGTGTCCAAAACACAAAGGCAGCAAAGAGGTCCGCAGCGGCAGCAATGGCCTGTAAAAGCTGAGCCTTGGTGGAGTTGGGTGTCACCTTTCAGACAGGTTCCAAGTCTGTGGGCTGTCAGAGGCTGGCAGTCTGACCGACTTCTTCTTAAGCTGACAACAGACGCTCCAGCCGGGGCCTCTCTCAGGTGCCTTCCCCCGGGAAAAAAAGACTATCACTGTCGGAGTTGCGGCTCCTCACTTGCGACTCAGACGTTCACAGGGGAGAAAGTGAGGGAGAAAATAACAGAAGGTATGCTCCTCACACATTCCAGAAAAGTAGATGGTTCAAACATCAACAAACTGTAGCGCACACATACAAAAAGCTGTCACCTTGTGTCACTCTCAAACTCGAACACAGACGACCACAGGTAAATTATGGAGAATTCATACACTCGACTTGCATCCGCGCACACACACACAAACACACACACTTGCACACAGTTATGCACCCCCAGTGTACAGTACGTGACAGGAGTAGGTGTTGGATGTAATGAGTTTGTGTACAAGCTGTTATAACGTGACAGCTGGGAGTGTGGACCCCATCGGAGGCAGCTACCCCCCTTGTTTTGTATGCTGAATGCAAACACACACAAACACACACTACTGCTGCTGCTGCCACAGAGTACCTGCCTAACTGCACACTTCTGTCAATGCCACTTCTGTTTGAGGGAATGAGTCAACTGTTTGAATAGAAGGCAGGAGTGGGATGGAGGTGGTTCGCACCTCGGCGCGTGAGGGCGCATGGATGTACGTCTGCGTACACTCCTGCCTTGCGCTTAGCGAGGCCGGACAGATGTCCTCCCATGTGCGATGCGTGCGGCAGGTATGGTAATGTGTGAATTAATGTCGTGCGACCACACCTCGCAGCGTGCGTCACACATTCTCATCTCGAGGACATGATCCCGCTGCCAACTACCGCTGCTTTAATTCTCTCCATCGCGTCCTTTCAATCACTTCCACAATCTGCCCATCAGTAATTCATCTTCAGGTGAGACGCGCTCGCTCGCCCGCTCGCTCACCATTCTTATCAGAATCATCATCAGACTCTGAGACACTTTAATTGACAGGTGCAATGAAGAAAAAGGATATTTTCTTGTTAACAACTGATACAGAACTGTGGTCAATTAAAGGGAAATAGAAACACTGAAAAGCCGTACTATAATAGCAGACAGCCTGTACTGCCATATGAAAGGTATAGAACATGGTCTGCATTTCAGATACACTACATAATTTCCTGTCCATCCTGCAGTCTTCTCCATCTTAAATTCCCTGCTTCTCTCTGAATGATAATCAGATACAAATGTAGGGCTAAAGGCATGGGAAATGAATGCACGGCCCGCCATAAGCTCTTTGTTATTCACCTGTGGTCGCTGCCAGGGAGAGGTTTATTAGACAGAGACAGAGAGAAGAGAACCCAATAAGCATTCGAGGAGATCCAGACAGGGTGCTCCCTACATCCCTCTTACGTTCTTTCAATCTTTCCTACCTTTAACAAAGCCTTTCCTCACCTCACACTGCTGAGCGTGGTCTGCCAAAAAAAAAAAGCTTCTCAGAAACACATTAATTTGCACTCTTCCGTCCCGCCACACATCCATCCATCCATCCATCCATCCATCTGTCCATCCATCTTCTCCCTCCATCCTCATCGCATCCATCTGTCCATCACCGCTCATTACTTTGCCGGATTTTCATTCCTTTCTCTGTCATATTTGCGACCATCCATCCATCTTCTTCAATAAACACAACAGAAAGTGCGGCATGTAAGAATATACGAATTCTCTAATGCAGCACTTCTTTGTTTTTTTTTGGGATGTACATCAACTCATGTGAATTCATCAAGGCTAAAGATGGAAGGTTTTCCAGCAAATCCACATGCAAAACATTTGAGAGTGGATGATGCTGCTGATTCAGCAGTAACTTAAGTTTGTTGGATTGGATTGGCGATAAGGAGGTGATTAACAGTGCAAAATCAGTACAAATAGGTAAATCTGAAACATCTTTGTACATGAGTCCAGGGAGAATCTCACTGATTTACTCTAAACTGAAACAACCTGCAGAAATAAGCACTTTTGCAACTCATCTGTAATAGTTTGAGGGGGAAAATGTTATGAGCTATAAAGGATACATTTTCCGACAACTCCAGAAGAATGCCAGTTTAACCTTGTATAGTTAACGCACACGCTCGCACACGCACGCAATCTTACGTTTCTATAGCGAGGGGGGAATTAGTCTAAACAGACAAATAGCTGTTTATTCTCAGCTTTATCTGCAAACTAATCCAGACAAACAAAAAAGCATCTAACATCCCCGCTACCTGTGGCGACTTGATCTGATAAAAGTCCCCGCCAAAAAGATTCCCCTTTGTGCAAAACCAACTCATCATCTCCAAATGTGAACAATGTATCATTCCCTAAAAACTAATTTCCCTGTGAAAATGGGGTTTTAAGTCTTTTGAGGCTCCTTTTAGATTCTAATAAACTAATTCCAAGGCTGATGCAGAGAGAGGCTTATTTCAATTTCACAAGGCTTTGTTCAAATTTGTTTTACATTATGATGCTGCTGGGCGGGGAGGGAGGGAGGAGGGCAGGCGGGCGATGTTTTGTTTTAATGCATTCAGGTATTGTTGTTTTGTTGTTTGCACTCCTCACGCCAAAAGAGAGAAGGAAAATGTGAAAAGGAGCCAACTCGGTCTGGTTCATCCTCCCTCCATCTTTCTGTCCCCGCTTGATCTGTTACACAGACAAGCACTGGGCTACCTCCTGTAGACAGAAATAAACAGTGTATATTAACATAATAAAAGTATTATAGTCTGTGCGCACATGTAAGACCATCTTTCTATGAAACAATATTTCCACTGCACATTACAGCAAAGTAAATCTCCATAAACTCAGTGATTATTCCCACTATTTCCCCTTCGGCCTGAATAAGCCAGGCAGCCTTCTGACGACTGTTGTAAGGCCCTAACAAACAAATAAACAAACAAACGCACATACACACATACACTCAGAGAGTGAAATTCTGAAAACAGAACAGCAAACTGCTGTGGAGATGGATCTCCTCGCATGAAAACAAAATAAAGAACATGAATGAGTAAAGTTGCAGGCACAACAACCAGCTCCCGGGGGGAAAGCAGCGCATTGCAAAACTGTGGTTAAGATACAGGGCGCATAGCAGTATAATAGTAATTGCAGCCACTAATGACTATAATAACATACCTTAACACTGGGCGGCTCAACTCTGGGCTGCCTCTGTTGATTGCAATCATTGTTAATTGCACGTGTTTGGGCCAATTAAGAACAGTAGCAATTTCAACTGTTGCTGCTCTGACTAGGTCTGTCTCATCGTAGCCGGTTTCCACAGAACGTCTACGCACAAATACTCTTCAACATAAAACTTTCCTGTGGGGGGGGGGCAGGGGGATGTAATTATGAGAACATGCAAAACAAAAGAAGTGTTTAGAATATTCAGAAAACAATCAATAACAAAATCAGCGTCATCACAGTCGCTCGCGCTCGACGGGCAAACAAAACGGCCGCGCGTGACCGCGTGTTCGCATCAACAGCGACGCCTGTAAGGCTGCAGCGAGCTATTAGTTTTCCTGTTATCTCTCCAGGGCCAGAATATTGAACTCTGAAAAAAAAAGGAACTTTAACATTTCCAGAGAGGACTTTTACCTGTGTGATTAACAATGCATGCTCATAAAAACACATACCTGAGGCAGACATGTACGGTAGATACATTCCCAACAACATAAAAACGTGTGGACGAGTTGGGTAGAAAGCAGATACATTTGGAAAGGGAGCAACAGAATCAATACCGTAACGCACTTTCTGTCATACAGTCTGATAAAAAATACAAATATTACGTTCTGCTGTATGTTGGGTAGGCATGGGGGTGCTGAGTGTGTTTTAGTCATGCTCACTGACTCTACTGTAAAATGCCTCAGTGTATGTCTCTTTTCCACTGTGCCATGACAACATGCGCCGCGGTGCCCTCCCCGGAGGAAATGTACTCAAATAAACCTCGATATTGTGTCCTGCATGGGAGCAGGTCCAATCCCTGTTGTTCTACACAACGAAGTCGAGGCCTCGGGTGAAATGGTATGATCTCACAGGTATAGAGAGAGTGTGCAATATTTTAGAGCTTTCAGTACTTACTTTACCCCTGTGTAGCATCAGAGGTGTATTTGGTTTGGAGTTTACAGTAGTTTGACTACTATTCCCACAAAAAAGGACTTTATTTCAAGGCTTTCTGGATAGAATGGTAGAGAGAGAGGCCTTTTTTTTTTTTTTTTTTTAGGTACCAGCAGTGATTTTCTTACACGAGTAGCTGAAAGCGACAGGTGCACCACACAGTTTGGGTACATCTCAGCCTTGAATAGCCATTATTGTGCCATCCTGTCAAAGAGAACCACTTCAGCATGGCACAGGTGTCCGAACCGTAATCGAAATCCAGCTTCATTTCTGATGCTTTTTCCACTGAACACTCATATGTGTGTTTTTTTCTTTCCAGGTGCTGGGTACCATGATATACTCAAAAAGAGGAAAAAAACACCCACATACTGTCATATCATCTGCAATTTCTTTATGCTCCATGTGTGTGACAACATTTCAACAACACAGTCTTCCTCACGTGTCAACTATGGCATCCTTCACAGAAGAGTAACCGCTAAGTGCTGCTTGCTACACTCTTTTCTGTAGCTACTGGCTGCTCTTGGCTTGTTAGCTCAGTTAGCCGTGCAGTTGGTGGCCCTATCAGCTGTCTAAGACTGCTTGACTAAGAGTTCAGAGTCCAGGGTGTGTCAGTGTTCACACATCTGTCAATGGGACCAGGCTTAGCAGCCACCCAGTGCACATGGCCGGACGCAACCTGAAGCCAGTTTGACAACAGAGAATACAGAGGTGATTTGGGAGGAGCAAGACAGAGGTCAGTCATCACCAGCATGGAAAAGCAGTGTGCAGAGTTGAAATACTGTCACACTGCAGTGAATTAAGGATATTATTGGACCTTACTAAATCAGACCAAGAAAACCAAGACAAATTTGTTTTACAATGAGTAAACAAGGTGATTAAAATTAATGTGTTTCTTTATTCTGTATAACAAAGAAATTTCAATTCAGAAGGTGTACGGCTGTATTCTTCTGTTTAATAAGAATAATAATGTTTCCTTTCTTGAAAAAATGAGACAGGAATGGCCGGGGCAAGCTGGATCAAAACTGTTAATTCTTCACAGTCTGTTGATATTTTTTTATTTATTTTTTTTAAACTGTTTTAAACTGAAGTTCTGGCCATATCTTACACATTTCCCTTTTCATGCCACAATAGCACCAGTGGGCACCGTGAAGTTTTTACAGGTTTTGTCAGCATAGTATGTCTGGGCGGGTAGAACAGAGTCATGCCTATAAAATATCACCCCTCACCAACCCCTGGCATGATGGAACCAGCTGAGCTAGCTAGACGCTGAGGTAACATGTCATTGTGTGGAAAGTGAAGCTGCTGAAATGCTTCCAGCTGGCTTGTACCGCTGTGAAATACTACCCTGAGAGTTACACAGGCATATTTTAATCATGATACAACAGCTTTCCTTGACTTTTACTGCTTTCTTGTTACATTTAGGACCTTAATGCCCCATTAAGTTTTCCTTTACCAGCCTTTAAGGTAATAGAAACTATTTTGTATGTAGTGTATACCACAAGACTGCTACTGTAACTGAAAATATTCTGACCCACTTAAAGTAAAGTTACTTTCCAACTTCAAACTAAAACAAAGTTTTACAATTAACCACCACACTAACTGACGCACGTCTTCGATGATTGTCATTGTTCATCAGAGGCACCAATCCATCACCATTAAAACCGGGAATGTGCGTGTCTCCTTCATCCACATTTCCCAGCTGTTTCTGACAGCAATTACGACAGCTTTTACTTACAACGTATTGTGTGAAAAACAATACATTTAAATGAAAGTGGGCACGAAGCTTGGCTGTGGCCAGTCGCGAGACAATCGTCCGGTTTGAATGAAGCAAAAATTTGCAGGACTCAGGTGGAAAATTACGACTCTTTCAAGGTCTCTTTCAGTGTCCGCGACCAACCTTATTCATTACTCCTTTTGAGGGGAAACAGCCTTGGTCAATCCCTCAAGTGCGCATTCGCTGATTGAGATTCTCGAGGGGCTGAATCCTGAATCTCACCTGCTGCACATGTGTAGCATGCATGCGGACACTCAGACACACACTGCCAGCAGCTATTTCACCATGCTGCTGAATGCCATTAATTCTCGTGCCACATCTCCTTAGGTGAGAAACTGGTGACAGTAGCAACCTCAGTCAGAGAAACATTCTCTCTCTCACTCCCTCTCCCTCCATACCTCTCTATTCCTCCCATTCCCCTGCTTCCATCCATATTCAGCAGATCCAGGCGTGTGCAATAAGGAGAGGAGGAGGAGGAGGAGGAGGAGGAGGAAGAGGAGAAGCACTGGGAGTGGAAGGTGGGGGGGTGACAGGGAGGAGGGCGTATCGGTGCGGGTGATTGTAAATTCAGCACCAGCTCTTCTTGTGGCGCAGGAATGACCCATCATTTCACACTGGGCCAAATGGCATGAATTCATAAATATAAATAACAGCAGCAAATTCGTCTTTTCGGGTTGCTGAACAGAAGCACAGACAGGCTCATATTAGAATAAAGATGCCTCCTCTCTGACTATCTTTCTTATTATTACCCACCACGCACACCTTTTGGCCTTCTTTATCAACTTCCAGTTTTTTTTTTTTTTTCCTGCACCTTCTTCCTCGCTCCCCTTCCCCTCCTATCACTATCTGCTTTTTCTTTCTGCTCTTTTGCAGCATTCACCTATCTAACTCCACAACGATCCAGAGTCATACAGTATGTGGAAATGCACAATAGCAACATAATTTTACTTTCTTTACATTTATATTTAATTGATTCAATAGCTTTTCTCTGTGCCCGAGCTATTGCTTTCGATAAAAAAAAAAAAAAAAAATGTGCCAATGTGTAGGTTTGTAGGTGAAAAGGAGGTTTGCTGAAGAACACCCCAGTGACTTGCCAGATTGAACTAAGAGGTAGTGAGAAGCAGAAATAAGAGTGGGCAGAGATTGGCCCGGGCCGCTGACAGTTGGACTGATAAGCAGCTTGGCTCTCCCTCCGCACAACCAACACATCCATTTGCCTTTAGCACAGTTCTCCGGCCCTTTTTCTGCTGTGAATTTCCATCTTTCCTACACCCTTGATTGCTCGATTTTGTCAATGTTTTTTTCTCTCTTGGCAGCAGTCGAACAAAGAGACACATAGACAATCAAAAAATGTTATGTGGTCGTACAGTACGCACACGCACACACACACACACACACACTCACCGAGCATTATGAGCTGGGGCAGATACAACTGATTAGTCAAAATGCCACCTCTCCACACCACCAACGCTAATGGTTGCCACGGTAGTCAGAGATAAATACGGCCAATCAGAGACAATCACCAGGCGGGCTGAAGAGGCAGGTGAACTAATGACAAGTATAGAACAGAACGATGAAATTCTCTCGCAGAGCCTGACAGTCATTTGGCAGGAGTGAAAACAAGTGTTTCTCTCACGCATCAGGTGGGAGCAAATGACATCCACCGCCTCTCTCTCTCTCTCTCTAGTTCATCCCTCGATCAGGCTCGCCCCTCATCGTCTCTCTCGTTCTCTCTCCAATTCCATTTACCACTTTTCTGTAATATAAACTCAAACTGGTGGAGAAGGGATCAAATGAATGTAAATACAGATAAAGCACAGGCAGGAAAAGCACACCACCGTTCTTCCAGCTGAAATTTAATGGTCAGATGAATATGCAGGCGAGAGCGGAATATAGAGCGCCACTGAGAAAAGCTTCTTGTTTTCTGTCTATTAATTCAGCAGAACTTTTTTTTACTGACAACAAATGAATTGCTACCTCTGAAAATGAGCTGTCCTGATCAACAGCCCGGATTGATATTTGAGATTAATAACAACGAGACTGCAATATTTAATTTTTTGTCATTTTGCCATGTCTGAGTAAAGACATTAAAGACTTATTCATCAAGGACGGCAGAAACAACACAAACAATACACTCTGAACAAGACCCAATGTTACAACTTTTAAACACATTTAAAAGAAAATTATAATTGACTTGAGAAATGTGCGTGCAAAGGAGGAGGAGGAAAAGGAGGAACAACCAAAGGTTGAGTTTATATTTCAGAAACAAAAACCCTTTAATACAGGACACCTTATATGCTTTTCCTGTTTTATTCCTTCCCTTCAGTGTGTTACATAGGTTCTTTTGCATGCACAAGATCTTAAAAATAAAAAAGAGGTCAGAGTCTGCACCAACAGAAGCTCCTCTCTCCCACAGAAAACACTCAATGGGCTTAAAGAGACAGGAGCCAAAACAGAGTGTTTCAGACAGGAGGGGGATACAGTACTACTGCACTGGACTATTAGAGAAAATGTATGTGTTTCTTGAGCATTAAAACATTGTTAACTTATTCTAGTAGCAACCCAACCTGAAAAGGAGCATAAAATGTATCCTGCCTCATTATGATTGTGCGGGTGTATTTTGATCGTGTAATAAGTGTATAAATGGTTCCGATAAAGAGCTCCAATTTACCACATTGTCTTTACACAATGCCAATAGGCAAGACCAATGTATGTTTGATAACCCAATATCGGTCAATAATGCCAGAGTATCAGCTGGAGTCTAATTGGTACAGCAAACTGTGAAAGGGACCATTTCAGCACAGCATCTGATCTATCTAAGAGGTCCTCTTCAGCCAGAGTACCAGCACATTACTCAGGCCAAGACACAGACCCTCTGTAGAGTGAATTTAAAATGGAAAAACAGGGCAAAAAAGAGAGGAAAAAAATGCACTTTAGGGCACTTAATCACAGATGTGGCTCATGGTCTAAATCTGAAATGGAGGACAGGCTGGATGGCGTGTAGGACCTCAGATGTACCAAGGCCATTAACAGCGAGCACCCTAAAGTTATTCCTCTTCTTTTTATTCCATATTTAGATCTTCCAGCAGTTCTTCAAATAATAATGGCTCTGATAAAGCCCACACCTGGGCGTACCTGGTAGAACAGGGCTCCCCCACTGCATGAGACTTCTGCTGAGGGCAGTGACAGAGATCTTAACTCTCTGAGCCACATGTGACCTTTCTCTTTAATGTTTTCCTCCCCCGCTCTTCCCCTCTATTTCTCTGAATTCATGTTTTCTCTTGTTCCAGACTGTTGCTGCTGCTGCTGCTACAGGCTTTTATGGAAAATAAGCACACTGTTACATATCAAACAAAGGTCAGTATGTGTTGGTGGAATATGCTCGCGTGTGTCTGTATTGAAATTGGAGTCGTGTCAAATCGCAGGGAAAGGTCAGCGTGACGTGCGGTCAGGTATGACCGGTGCCTACAGTATGAACTAATGCACATGACTGCATCTGCTGATAGAGCTCATGCACGAGATCAATACTGCCAATCACTGACGCTCGAGCAAAAGCATTCTTTCAAACTACCCAAACAAGTCTCTGTTGGAGAGCACTGTGTTTTGCAACTGACAAGTAATATTTTACATCTCAGCTCTTTGTGCACAGCGGATAAATTGCTGCTCACTCATTTGTAAGATACATTTTCTACATTTTATTCTACCAATAAACCAACCGTTCCTCCGAGTGGAAATTTATGTGTTTTGGCTGCACCTGAGGCAAAAGAGTTTAGCGCCTCCGACTTTGTGTATTATTTTCTGTGGCCCGGTTGCGGGCAGTCATCTTGTAGGTGTAACCACCTCTGATGACTGCTCTGCAAAAATCACATTAAAGCCGACAAACATGAGGCCATTTTGCAGAATTATGAACACCCAGTGGTGTTAACACCATTTCCTCATGATGTTTCCAAGATGTTTTCACTCCCATCCGGTTCTGCACTCCAAAACAAATTCGAGAGCATCGTTATTAACACAAATCACCTCATTTGAACAACAGTGAAACTTTATGGGAACCTCTGGAGCTTAAAACTGCAACACAGATTTAGACCTTCACCTCCATCCATCAAAGAAATTGAGGCTTCTGGCACAGAAAAATATCCCATCGCACAAATGATGAGTCTAATTTAAGATGATAAAAGAACAATCACTGATATGAGTGGCATTCATAGACAGAGACACAGTAAAAAACTGAAAGCCTACATACTTACTGAGCCACCAAGTAGATTTTCTTTCTCCTAGTTGATTGATAAATTCAACATAATTACTGGCTTTCTATTCAGTTGATTAGGATTTTTGCACTGCCAAACAGCATTGATGGTGCATAATTTTCAAGTGATGGAAACATTTTACAACTTAAAAACGAGACGGCATACCAGAGACTTTAGAATGGAAGGAAATATAAAGCAATAAGAGTACCTTGAAGGGGAAAAGAAAGTTTTAGTTTGAGAGCCAGAGGTTCACTGCTTACACCTGAGTGCCTTTTGATGGAGCCAAGACAAACTGCTTTTAATGAAACATCACAAAATGTTGAAAAGAAAATACTGTGAAGCTGAACCACCATTCAAGACAGCTCTGGCCAATGTCAACGTACTCAGGTGTTTGTTTCCTTCAGACAAAAAACACACAAAGCACACTACCCACATGCTGGGCCCGGACCTGTGGAAGAAAACAGTCGAATCACGGATTCAAGGCCGACAGGTTAGTCAAGGTCTTCAACCCCTTCATAACGCATTCCTTCCCATCCATACTACATGTAGAACCACACAAAAGGAGGAAACTCGACAGATATCCCAAGGTCTTACTCGCTACTCTGCTTCTGTCGTAACTAAAAAAAAACATGAAACTAGATTCATATTTTTATCTATATGTGCAGCACAAGACAGAAACTAAATTAAAGCAGTCTGATGTGCTGTGAGCTCATTTCATCTCATCTCAGATTTGATTGCTGCAGCTCCTCTCTGGCTCGGGTCAGAGCGACATTCGGTTCTTCAGAAGTATTCAATATAGGATATTCCAACACCTGTAGGCTCTTATTAGGTTTATCACATTGGTATGCACCTCTATTTGCCCCATGTGTGCAGCGGGGGGGAGAAAAAAGGACTGTGAGAATGCTAATTGATAGCCCCCCAGGGCTGACAGAGCAGGTGGCTCACGAATCAGTGCAAGTGTGTGAATGTGGTTTCATCATCCTGCAGATCAAAACAGATGAAAAGAGGTGCCAGGCAGGCTGAGGATGGGGTGTTTAATTGTAAGTAGTTGTGATGCAGCTAATGTCTGAGGCAACACTAAAACTTAGCGGGGCACAAATGAAACCAACAGAAGTCTATCTATAGTGTGATATACAGTATCTCGCTATGGAAAAATACCCACATTAACATTGTGATATCGATTACAGCTATATCACGCAGCCTTAATGTTCAAGTTAAACAAAGCATCTCCTCCGCTCTCCTGTCCTCTCCATCACTCTCTCCTCCCTCTCCAGCCTCTTTTGCCACTTCCCTCTATGGCAACATGATGGAGTAGGGATGACTATGGAGAGGGCTGACAGTTGGATCGTTGGCTGTCACATAGACTGATGTCCATCTCTGCCCGCTCAGACACTTCTGACAGCTTAACAATGAACGTCTCAATGTCCAAACAATGGGCGTGTCCATGTGTAAAGAGGCACACATACACGATCACAACACCGATTGTGAGTGATAAGATAGGCAAACAGCCAGTCATGCACTGGCGAACACAAATATAAATACTACAGACAGATTTCTCCTTTGGATCTATTCTATTCGCATTATACTAAATTATAAAATGAAGGTAAACCTGCGTGAAACGAAGCCTTTCACATTTTCCCCAAGGTAAGGGTTAAGTGAACGCTGTTTTCAAGGCTTTGATATTTGGTTTAAGTATTGCTTTAAAGAACAGCCAAGCAAAATACCTCAGCTGCCAGAAGCCTGGAAAATATAATCTCCTAAAGTTGAGTGAAAAATTCAGAGAGAAAATGCCCTCACTACCTTACTTTGACTTGAAAACCGAGTTCCACAAATGACAACCCACAGTTTTGTAAAGCTCTGGTGTGTTTCCACAGAGAGAACACAGCTTGTACCAGAGCCAAGGATGGTTTTGTTTCCCTTTGCAGAGACTCAATGATCCTACTGTTGATAAAGTTGTTCTCCGTAACTGTGGAATGGTTTTGCCTGCCATTTATCACAAAGTGCAATTTTTTCTGAGGGTTCTACACTACACTCAATAATCGATTGCACAGTCAACCTGAAGCGGATTGAGTTTCCACAGTTGTCTTAGGATCAGACATTTGTAGATGTTCCAGATTTCTACTTTCTTGGCACTTAAGTTAAAACTACATGAGCAGAGGAAGTTTGTGGGATTGAATAAAAACGCCACAGCTGCCTCTATGAGGACCTCCTGGTGAGACCGATTCATCAACTACCATTTCCAAGATTAAGAAAGAACTTTCAATCTCAAATTTTAAGCCAAAATGGAAAATAAGTTAAAACAATAATCATACTGGCGAAAATAAACTAGGAATCCTCATTTCCATGACATCTGAGCAACTCGGTAACGACTGAGGAGGATATGTGGTCTGATCAAAAGCTCAAGAACAGCTACCAAATAGACCTCGATTTGTGAGACTGTAAGTATTTTATTATTCAAGAACAAGCTACAGACATGAATACACTTGTTACTGACAAAATCATTAAAATACTCTAAAGGTAAAATATTGAATAATGAGGAAAGTTATGAGACAAATTTAATCAACCTTAGCAGATCAAGTCTGTCCAGCCGTCATGCAACTATAGATTGTAGATTTTCCGAATTTCCATTTTCTGAGCACTTTGGGAAAGTTAAGCAAACTTAAGATTGTGTGATTGATCAAAAGCTCCAGAAAAGCTCTTGAAAGGTCCTTGCAGTGAGATTGGTTTAACACCAAGCGACGGAAATGAGTAAGAACACATCATTAACTACCATAAACACTGGTGAAAAGAACATACAAGTAGAATATGAATTTAAAAAAGGGTTATGACAACAATTCATGAGCCCTATAAAATGTACTGTGTTGTTTAAATCTTGTATTCTTTAACAGGACAGGTATCTGTGGGGGTGTTCTTTTTTTTTTTTCTTCTTCCTTTCATTCCCAGTGTTTACAGTTGGACAGGGGTTTGGTAGCCTTCCTACCAGCTCAGCTTCTTCAATAATAGATGCCTGTAAGACGTTGCTGTTCTATCTCCAGCTAGGGGCCTGTGAGCCGGTAGTTGAGATGGCTTGTGGAGGGTTATTCATAGATCGGGCGTGCGCACACACACACACACGAACAGACGCACTCACTTCCCATTTCACCCATGCAATCCTGCTCTCTCCTCTCCCAGCTGCCCTATTAAACTGAAGAATCTCGGGAAGTGAAATGAAACTAGTAAATCTCAACTGCTTTTATGATTGACTTGATATGATTTGTATTATAATTTGGACCCGGTGCTCCTTCTCTCTCTCTCTCTCTCTCTCTCTCTCTCTCTCTCTGTGCTGCCTCCCACCAATGCACTCCCTATCCCCTTCTCACTCCTTTCATTACTTAGATTGGCTCTTGTTAAATAGGCCATAGGGTCTTCACAACACACATACTGTATGTCCAATACGTATACGAGCGCACAAAGGCCCTTACATGCAAATATACAGACATCCAAGCAATCTATAACCTCCCGGTCCCTTGATACGCAGGTCTGCGAGAAAGCTAAAAGGCGATTTAAGGTGGACGGCTCTTAACCGCTTAGAGTCTCAGTTTCAGGACCAAGGGAGAAAGCATGAGTGAAAGATGGAGATGAGATGAACAGTTATAGAGGAAAACTGAGATCTGACAATCCAATCAGAGTCCTCCCCGGACAGAATGGGCTGAGCTCATAAATGAATGTATGAGAAAGCCTGGAGAGATAACCAATGGGCATAAGGACCTCAGAGCGACGGAGAGAATCATTATATCGACTAAGTGATGGACTGACTGACAGACTGACGCACTGACTGCCTGAATGGACACTTTGAAATGCAGGCAGTTTGAAGCCAGAAGTCTCAGGGTCTTTGACCATCACAGTCTCGACAGACAAAAAGGCGGCAGAGGGCAACGTATTCAACTATGGGCCCTTAAGCCCTCTTTGGCTTCATCAAAAGAACCGATAACCACATCTCCGACTTCTCTTCTGCTTGGCTGATGTGCACATGGGCGTCGCTTTCCTTGCAACGCTCTGTTTGCGAGTGCATCTGTTGAAAATGAAGGCCAAAGTCCTAACTCCTGGCCAAGGCCTTTCTACTTCACACTCAGATCAGGGGCCTGAACACCTGCAATATCCTCTCTCTGAAATTACCCTCTGACACTTCGCCAACGAGAACTCAAAACCGGTCTTATCTGTAGAACAGCAGAGTGCTGGCTTCACCCTCAGTAGCCCTTTGAACCAAACTTTGAAGATAGCATTAATGTACAGTTTATACAGCGCTGTGAGTGACACTGTATGTTTTGTGCCTCGAGGCTCAAAGTCCTCGTCACTGTCGTGGCAAGCAGGAATCCAGCTCTCTCAACCCTCCGTCTTTCCAGTCTCTAACCGCTCTATCTTTCCCAGTACAGCTAAAAAATAAAATAAAAATTATCTTAAAAAAGGAATCAAATCTCTCAGGTCCTTTTCTGCAGCGAAAAACGACTCTGGCCGAGCTTCTGACAGAGCCACAGAAGAGCCCGCAGCCACACATCTGTCACCAAAGCCAAATGACTCACAGAAGTCTGGGCCCAGCTACCTGCTGGGGCCCCGTGTCTGTCCCAGTCAGTGACCGCAGGAACACACATGTACATACTTTTTACACAAGGACACAGGCAGAGTGACAAACACACACACACCTGCTACCATGAACACTGACACACACACACACACACACACACACACACACACGCACGCACACACGCACGCTCACTCGCTCGCTCGCTCGCTGCTTTTCCAGTCTCCTGCGGATGGCATGTGTTCTTTCAACATCCCTTCCTGCCAATATCAGCTCTTTTTAACAGAGTAGGAGCAAATCATTCAGTCTATATTCTGTGGTGAGAGGCCAATGCAAACCAGGCCTGTGGAGGCAGTGGGACGGGAGTGGCTGGCATGAGGAGAGAGGGGAGAGGAGAGGAGAGAGGAGAGAGGAGGAGAGGAGAGGAGAGGGGGGTGTGGCACAGGAAGCACATTAACTCTATCTGTATGGTAATACTATTACCTCCCATCTGATCAGCATGGTCCCCTCCACACTCACTGGCTACCTCCTAGCTTTCATTAGCAACATGAATTATGGATCTGCCCTCGCATCTAAATGCTAAGCATTATGCCATTTGTGATGCAGTTTTCCACATTCTTCTCTCTCTTTCTTTCCCGTCTCTCCCATCTTCCTCCACTTCACTCTCACGGCCTTTTTCCAGAGCTGCCACAGACGACGGTTACTGCAGAACTATTAGGGGCTGTACTGAACAAATTTCCATACCATCATATGCCCCCTTGGGATACTGATAGTGAAGAATTGGCTGATTTTGTAGGCCTGCACACACACGGACACGCACACGCACACACACACACACACACACACACGCACACACACACACACACACCATACAAAACAAAGATTTTCAGCTGCGAGATGTGACAGTGCCGTCGTGGTGAGGCTTGAGAAAAGAAGGATGAATGGACAAAGTACAGAAATTCTATAGACGGAAAACGCGGAAAAAGTGTGAGGAAATGTGCGGAGACAAGAAAAGAGATATAGACTTTAAAGAAAAATAAAGAGAGGGACAACAAGAGGGAGGAAAGATGGAGCTTGCCTGTTTCATGCTGCTGGAAGCGAGAGCCACATCAATAAGCTCGGTGCAGTGCAGGTTTTTAGACGATACATCAACGGAGCGCCTGAAACTGGACACTGTGTAATAACAGCTCACTAAAAACATTACAGCCACTCATAAAGAGCCCAAACCCGCTTTAATAGGAGCTGAGATGTTTCCTTTGGCCCAACACGGGGGAAAGGGGACACATCAGAACAAGACAGGAAGAGAGCGGGGTTTGTGTTCGTGCATTAATACAGGTCAACAGATCTGTCTTCAGCTCGATGATCCGTACGACTTTACTGTAGAAAACCCCCGAAACCGAGTTCATCTGTCCATTCAGCCGTTCTTTCGTTAATGGAGTTACAAATAGCCCAGCTGCGGTCTGGTGAATGACATCAACCTCTCATTGACTCTTTTTACGAGCTCTCCTGACCAGCGTGAGAAACCGTGGTACTTTAACCTCATGGAGGTACAGCCCAAAGACCTGAAAGCAGAAAACATACACACACTCTGACAGGGAGGAGATACAGTGGATGTAAATGTCCACACACACACACACGCACACACACACGAACAGTGTGGAACAGCACCGGCCTCGACCGCACATTTTTTCCCCATGCTGATGGTGGAGTTACCGAGTTTTACAAGTCGAGCTTCTCCTCTCCTTCGCCGCATTTCTGGATAAAACGCAAGATCTTTTTTGGAAACACACACCAAAGCAGCCTTTTAACTGATGATTCAGATTGTTATGGTTGGAATGCGAACTGAGAGCAAACACACATCACAGAGAACATTAACTCTCGCACACCGCGTCTGTTTTTTTTTTTCCCCCATACAAACTCATAAAACATCATCAGATTACGACGGCAGGAGGAGGTCAATCAAAAGGCACAAAAATAAAGAGACCCACAAGTAAACTGTGCCAAGGACGGACAAAAGGTGAGTTCAGACCGAATGTGAAGCTAATTTTAGGGGCAGTTCATGACTACTGGCGTATCAAAATGGAAAGATCCTTCATTGTGAGTTGAACATGCTTTGGTGAAAGATTTGGAGAAGGAGGAGAAACAGGAGAGCAAAAAAAAAAAATGTGTAAGTTCACTCCATCACAAACAAGCAAGCTTCAGCCAACATCTCTACAACAAGGAATGAGAGGCTCTTCTATGTAGTCGCAGCAGTTTGTGAGGTTGGATCCACTTTGACATCGCCCCTGTGCAACTTTAATAAAATCAGAGAAATAAAGTTTCCGTGTTGATGCTACAGGAACAGAGCGGTAGAGAGAAGGTGGAGAAGCTCAGATAGACAATCCTCCATCTTATCTTGTAAAATCCACTGGCACACCCCTCATTTCATCCGATCCCATTTAAACCATCGGGGCTCAGATCATCAAACAAACTCTTGATGCCATCTTATCCATCGTAGTTAAAGGGTTCATTTTGTGTTAAAGCCGCTTTAAGTGTTGTCGTCACCATAGCGAACTTTCTGCTTGTCCTCTCCGCATCGCCACACTTGCACGACCCCTTCCTTTCTTTCCAAGGCAGCACTCTATGCCCCTTTCTTTTTCTTTAAGTGTTTTCCACAACTTGGCCTGTTTGGTAGTATAATCCGTCACCTGGAGCACCAGAATTGGTAGCTTTCCCTGTTTTGGCATTGCTGATGTAGTGTACCATAAAAGGAGGATCCTGCTCTCTGGGTTTTCACGAGAAGACAAGACCGCCTCTTTATAGAGTTCCAGCATATGTCTTTTCTCTTTGACTGCATGAGCGGGAGGAGGAGAGACCTGGGTTACTGACGGAACACTCTATAACAGTGATTACTGTTGCAATATAGAGTTACTGAATACTTATTTTAAGAAAAATATAACACTAACAGCTGCTTTGTGGAGTAAGAAACTGGGACAGCGCAGTGAATGGTGGCAGTGATGCGCAGTCTTTTTATCTTCAATTTGACAACGTTCCGGCCCTCGGATCTTCTTCAAGATCAACAAATGCACATGACAATTTTACTCATACAAATATGGGGCAAAACAGAGGGGATTTCCTGTGAGCTGCATTGCTTCACTTTCACTGAGGTTGCACTGTGTTTAATTTGACCTGCATATTTCATAGGCCGAGCCAACGCTTCACGATGTGGGATAAGTTTTGATGGGGATTCCCTGAGGACTGATGCCTGAATGGGATACTGCCACAAAGGAGGAGCATAAGAGGGCATAACGGAGAAAGAAATATAGAAAGAGACCTTATTCGTCGCCTCCGCGTCATCATCCCTACTCCTCTTTACTCCCATGGGAGCTGACTAAAAGACAGCCAGGGATATGGGCTATTTTTTCCCTTCATCTTTTGATAATCCCATCTTTTTTGTGTTTGATGTTCCCCTCTATGCTCTCTGAACAAATCCCCTGTCCCTGCCCCCCTAATCGCATTACCTCCCAAGGTATAGTGCACTCCTGGTAACTGGACCTCACCAGTGCCAGCGCACTACTCCACCACCACACAGTACCGATTGCCAGCAAAACCATACAGGCACACACTTAACTCCCTCTATGACACAAACAAACAAATCCTGGCGAACAGGCTCAAATAACATAAAAAGATGCCAAGTTATCTCATGCCGGAGCATCTGACTAACGGGCCTCAGTTCAGACCTGAATAGCGCAGCGTATGAGTGAAAAAAGTCCACATCTAAGAGAAGAAACATTAATTTCATGTCTGTCTTACTGTTGCTGCACACCACAGGCATGAAAAAGACAAAGCAGAGAAAGGAAAGCGAGGAGGCTGATATTAAGCCCGAGTGGGTGGCGTCCAAAAGCCACTGAAACAGTTCTTCATGTGGAGCCAACAAACATAACTGAGGTCTTAAATATGAAACGTATCAGACCAGGGCCAGAGAGAAAGGGAGCAAGTAAAAAGGAAAATACAGAGATGAAAAGAAAAAGTAAAAGGTAAAGAGAGAGTGGGCCGAGTTCCTCTTTCCATAGCAACACAAGAACGTTACTGAAATGAGAGCAAAACTTCCCGCAACACGTTTGCTAGACGTATCTAAACCTCTTGTTGTGCAGAGCGCTAGAACACATCTGCGTGATCAAAGCAGAAACGAGCAGTTTTCAGGGAAATGAACGCGAATAAAGAGGGAGAACTAATGAGTGTAGAGTCTGAAAAAGTGCTGGTTCTCTCACCTGGATTTGACGTAGCAGCATCAACAGCAACATGAAAAAGAGGGGGGGGGAGAAAAAGAGGGAGAGGGGTAAGCTAAATGTTCGTACAAACAGGATAATATAAATATTCATTCTGCACGTGCGCGTGCTGTGTTTTGACGTGTGTTTCCTGCCTCTCTGCCTGACTGTCTGTCCACTGGGGAATCTTTGTTCCATGTTGCCTCGTGTAAACATGATCATGAAAACCATCCCCGATTTGAAGTCGATATCAAAGTAAGTAATTCACAATCAGATTTACTAACTAAAAAAGACAGAGCAAAGCCACACATGGGAAAATATTTTCAGAACATGTGTTTGTAGAACTGCACGGGAATGCTTCATACAAGTGAGCCGAGTATTTGTTTGGAGAAATATGAATTATTCCTAGTCAGTGCCTCTCGGTCGGTGCTTTTGTGTGCAGTCCTTCACACTGCAAGAGAAAATTTTGTTTGGAGCTTAATACTGACAATAGAGAAGGTTGGGTACAGCCACACAGGATAATGCAACATGTGCATAACAATGAGACGAAAAACACTAAAAAATAGATTAAGTCAGCTTCCAGTCAAACAGTGTTTAAGGTAAACTGTGAAGGATTATGTTTATTGTATGGAAGTAGTTTTCAGTCACTTTTTAATTGACAGGAATCTTGTGTTTGCTGATTGATTAATCCAAGGAGGAGAATTGGGACATTGTAGAAGCAAACATTAAAGGTTGAAGAAAACAATAAGGAAAGGTAATGAGAAAAGACTAGAATTACTGCCTCGCTGTTGTTTGCTGCTCCTGAACCGTGGCGTTGAATAATGACCAGATCAGTTTTTGCAGAATATTATGATGGATATAACTTCACTTTTTTATCCTTACAGGCATTTGTATGATGGAGTTATTGTATGAATTCTTGCGTTAAGGCCAAAAATATGTTTTGATATGTCACAGTGAACTTGACCTCTGACCTTTGGCTACCAAATTGTTATCAGTTCATCCTTTGACATTTTTAACAAATTTCAAGGAATTCCCTTAAGAATACGTTGGACGGACGTTCAACCCGAATACATATTGCCGCCGGCCACGGCTGTTGCCGGCACGGAGGCATAAAAAGCAACAATAATTGTGCTATAAACATTATATCAATCTTAAAAAAGTGCACATGACTGTTTAAACAACTTTGTGTATTTGTTATTTTTCATTGCAGTAATTTGTGTCATCGTGCCTAATTTCACAAGAACATGTTAATGAGAAAATCCTACAGGTGGTGTGAGCTGAAAGGTTGGGAGATAAACAACTCATTAGAAGAGGTTCACAGTGTCACTCTAATTGATGTTTGGTAAAGGCGAAGCCACCACCTCTCTACTTTTCAAAACATTTTAAAAAGCCGAACATGTTGACGGCCAATGTGACCTGCGAGACCAGACTAAATCAAAAACTTCTCACAGGCTCAGAAAGAGGTTGATGAACAGCGGGGACAAGGTGCAAGATGTTGAAACCATAAACAACAATCACGCTGGTGACAGCGAGGAGGGTACGAGGCGTGGAAGCTATTGAGGCACGCAAACGGGCTAGAACCACACATTCGCACAGCCAGACGGAGGCCAGCGCATGATCACTTACACACAGAGCCACACACACACACACACACACACACACACACACACACACACACACATACACACACACACAAACACACATAACAAACACAGACAGCAGCACAACAACTCTCGGTTGGCTTTCAAAACAAAGGTATTAATCATCATTACACACATACACACAAACGCAGAACACGGGTGGGCCGGGGGGTTGGTGTGCCTGCGGGACTCGTCAGAGAGACACACTGACACCTCAGCGCAGCCTTTACTGCTGCTGTCATGGCAACCAAGGTCAAGTGGTCCAAAGCTGTGTGTGCACGTTCACGAGGAGGAATTTTAACACGCTCCCAAAAGAACTGGTAGGAAATAATGAGGTAGTCGCTGTCAGGATGGAGTAGGAAGACAACACAGGAGCCTTCAGCTGTGCAGGATGGTTCTACCTGTCTGGTACTATAAGCTGCCACACGCCAACATGCTAAAATATTCCACCAGGCAGGACTGACAATTAAGCCCTGAAATAATGTTCGACTAACTGGTGTCTTCAGCTTGAGGGTTGCTAGTTACTAGTTACTTAGAATTCCAAAACACAACATTTGAGTTAAACTCAAAGTATACGACACCTGCGGAGCAAAGAGATAAAGAATTCAAAGTAAAGCAGGATATCCATGAGGTATTCCCGAGGTGGTGCACCAACCAGATCCTGAAGCATCTTGTCTCATAATCAATTTAGTTCGCAGATGAAAGCCAAAACAACACTAGTACTCATTAAATTCAAATCACATGGTGTGTGTGAAAAAAAGCACCGCAGGACTTTCCCCTCTGGAGATTACGGTTTTATTTCATTTTGTTCCTTAAGTGTAATAATTTTTATGTTACGGGGGGCGGCTTTTGTTTCGGGAAAGCTGGCCTACCTTAGCTATAAAACTATGTGGGAGACTCTGTGTAGACTAATAACACAGTTTGCCCAGTTGTATATTGATACAGCAGGTAATGAAAAGTTTGTTTTTATGTTTTTTGGTGATTTTTTTATGTGGTCAGCAGCTTAAAAGCCTTGGCCACCAGGTAGGGCAATTAAATCTAATCAAATTATCAAAATTACAATATGGCCAAGTGTATCCAAGTTGCAGAAGGTGCAAATGTTTTTTTTGTTGAAGTTAAATGTGTGTGAATACAGAGAATCAATGAAGTGCTGAAGTGCTGCAGAGACGCCTCGGCCTACAAATCTCGTTCTTCATGTGAGAACGTGTTTGTTTTGGTACAGACCCCAACAAATGTCCAACCAATCATGATCTTAATTGTGTTTTCAGTGAAAATGAAAAATCGTGGTAAATCACATCACAATCCCAATATCTGTCGAAGTAATAGCCAGCTCTTTAATCCTCTTGGCCACTAAGCCCGATTCTGTCACGCATATGAATCTCAAACCAAGTCATCTGTCTCTGTCTGAAACCAGATGACCTTCGAGTCTTTTTTAGTTTTTAATCCTACCTTAGTTTGTCGGACAAGTGAAAACAGGCCTAAAGCCCCTAAATTAATTTTAAACACCCTTCCAACCTTCCAGTCAAGAGCACCCCTCGACAAAGAGAAACCTATTCTGACATCCTTCATGCGCAAACTAAACACAATGTCAATGATGACTTTGTGCAGAGGATTTGAAGAGGGGAGCTTTTGAAGTGCAACTCAGTGGTTTGAAGTTCAGCACTCTCTTCCATCTGGTCCAATTTATTCTTGCTACAGTCACTGAGGCATCAGGATCCTGACTCCAAACACAGTGGCTGTCAGAACTGTTGTAATCTTCAGTTGAGTGGTGTCACTCCTAACACAATCTGTCACAATCCACTGGAGGAGACACATAAGTTCAGAACAATACTCCTTTGTTCTCATACATGGTAAAAAACATGAGCCTGAGGACACCTTTAGAAGCACGGCCTCTCTAAAATGTACAGAGGCTTGGATCTTGGGTTGAAATACATTCAATTAGAATGAATAATGACTTCCAAAACACTTTGAACGCTAACAAAACATGCAAACAAGTCGAATACTTCTCACATACAGATATGCAGCACTCATATTGGCACAAGAAAATGATATCTAGCACATACACTGCACTTGTACAAATGCATAGCAGCACTGCAGAGGAGTACTTCCAAATATATGTTCACAAACAGACACACAATCAGACAAACAGTGTCTGTTCCTGAGAGCTGAGATCTGGACCACTGGCTTTGATCCCACTGGCTGCAGATCACCATCTTTTGTGGTTCAACAATTCTCCAAGGCCTTGCAAAATAATATAAACAGACTCAGAAGATTTTCCCAAGAAATGAGAAAGTATCTCGACTTGGGCCCAAAATGCGACACAACCTGTATACAACCCCACTTCCAAAAAAGTTGGGACGGTGTGTAAAATGTGTAGAAGAACAACAAACAGTCGACAATGATGGTTTTTTTGCCTCTTTTCATACATTCTGTCTTATTTTTGTTTTTGTCAGTGTCCTAACTTTCTGGATTTTGGTCTGGTTTGTACTTATTATGGACTCACTCTTAAAACACAGCTGTCTTTCAAACCATAAGAAGTTCATCATCAGCCCCTGTGTCTACATCCATGTCCAGGTCTGCTCCATAAAATATATCTACTGTCTTCCACTATGTCATTTTGAAAACAGATATACTGTATATATCTCCTCTCACTGTTTTGCTGATGACACCAAGCTTTACATTGGAGACTTTCATTTTGATCCATAAAGGCTATGCACTGTGAATGTGCTGGCAAAGAAAATATTCAAATCCTTAAAACAACATTATGTAGAAATCAGCATTTTGTGCAATTTGGCACCCCCCACAGTTTCTGAAAGCAGTACCATGGTGGTAAATACAAATCCCAGGTCTGTAACAATTTGTCAGATGTAATGTAGGTGCCAACTATAAACAAAACTCATTACATCATAGCAATGTTATGTGTTGAAGCAAACACATATGTAAGGCTCCTACCCTCTTACTGAAGTCACACAGTGCAGCGACAAGTGATAGGGGGGCGGAGTGATGGAGACACCAGTCACCCTATTACAGGTAAGTGCACCATAATGTTGCTACATGACTATGTTTTGCATTGCTCTCTGGGACACTGTCATTCTTCATTAATTCTCTCCTCACTGTTATGATACAGCACATTATAGTGCTTAAAAATGTGCACCAGTATAAGGACTTGAATATAACGACTTAAAGCTAAAGGAACTTTGGTAAAAATTTGCTTTCCGCAGGACACAAATCATTTCTTAATGCCGGTGTTGATACTTGACAAAGATTAGAATCTCCTGTTGACCTCTCTCTCTAATCTCCACTCATCCTTTTCACACCTTTGTGTTAAAGCTCCCTCTCAGTTTCTCTTTTCCCTGTCCGCTTCGTTCCTTCCTATTTCTGTGCCTGCATTACTCATCCAGCGTCACCGTCTCTCTTTCTCTGCTGTGTTAATTGTGTGAACTGGAGACAAATCCGACCTTTTCAGAGTAATCACCCCTTTGGCTCCATCAGATCTACACCCCGGGCCCAATCACCCTGCACACACACACTCAAGCACACCTCAATAAAACACCCCACTAGCAGAGGTTAATCACAGAGTGAAAGTAGCTATATCCAGGGACGTGATTATCATCCTGTTCCCTCCGGACACATCTCCTCCGTGCCCTGTGAAAGCCTTCAGTGCTACCGAAGCAGCCAAGGAAAAATCGGAGAAAAATCCCATCAGTGGTCAAACTGTATATACTTCTTTTTACCACTTTGCAGCGGTTTGGCATTGTAAAGAAAACGTCAACACAAGGAGAGAGATGTGCACTGTAATTTGAAATGACAGGGTTTTGTGAGTGGTGGTGTTCATTTTCAAATGATAAAATCAGGGAGTAGGGACGACATCTGCGCTCTTCTTGTGTGTGTGTGTGTGTGTGTGTGTTGGCGGCTGTGTACTCAAAAGCTTGCACCATAAAGGAGATGCTGATCCGCTGCCACCATCTCACTAAACCTTACAGGGCCTTCTTGGAACAAAAACGAAGGTCTGAAAATAAAATATCAGCTGGAAGAGAGGAAGATAAATTCTGTCCTGGGTTGATTTCTGTCAAGAGTTGTTTCGCTGACGGATAAAAAGGAGTCAGCCAGCAGGGAGAGAAGGAACAGGGGGACGCGCAGAGGTAAAGAGGAGAAACAGGGACAAGGACAGGTTGTCTCTCCTGACATGCCTGAGGAAGACTGGTGACGTGGACAATATTAGCCTTCCACTCACATTACCTCACACTAACAGTGATTAGATTTACAGCACATACACACTGACGAACACTGGAAAGCCGACACTCAGCAACACACACCGTCTGAAAATGGAAAAACGCACAATGACCAAAACACACACACACACACATCCCATCAATTAGGAAAGAGCCATCCAACTATCAGTAAAAACTGACTTCCAGCTATTAGTTGAGACAGCGCGTTACAGATTGTGGCTGCTGCTCTCCCTTAACTCAACCTTTCTTTTTTTCATTCTGTCTTTTTTAAGAGGGGGCAGAATAATTAATAACTGGTATCATTCCAATAAAGCCATTAGCAGTCGCTACATTTGTTCATTCTCTCACTGGCGGCTCGCTCCCTCTCACACTTTCTCTCTCCCTCTGCCTGTTTCTTCCCCTTCGCCTTACCTCCGCCTCTCTTCCTCTCTGTGATAGATGAACATGCTTGAAAGCAGCTGTAATGCAGAATAGCTTTTAGGCAAGGGGGAAAAAAAAAATAAGCAAAGCACTCCAAATTGAAAATAAAAACAGGCCTTCCGTTATAAAGTAGAGCAGGATTATGAAAGATAAAAACGGCAGGTCACAGCCAGAGTTCTTCTGTGCCCTCGGTCTCTGGATGTTGCCATAATAAACCATCCCCCTATTTTGATTTTCTCTTTTCTCCCTGTAGACGTGGTGGGCCTTAACCTATGCAGACACTTCTTACACTTCGGCCAGTTTCATAACACAAACTCATCATTTTATAATCAAAATAAAAAAATATCCAACAAGAGCAGTTTTTATGACCAGGAAAACAGCACGATAAGTGTCAGCAAACGCAAAGCTACTAATCGATCACTTTTGTAGAATTATAAGAAAAATAGACAGTCACTTTGATTTGAAGCGGGTAAGGGACATTTATTGTCAGTGGATCCCTCTCTTGCTCCCATGTTTCCTGTCTGAATCTCAACGGTTATTAATAAATACAGACTGAGGTTCGTCGTGACGGCTATTTTGCTTGTGTTTACATGACTGTGGCATTTTGGCATTTTCACTCAGTTGTTTGTTTGTATTTATTAGTCTAAAAACCTAAGAGAGCGTCTTGAACGAGGTGAACAAGCCCATAATACATCACCCAGCTGAGAGCTACGGGGCATTCTGTCAGAGTCTGTAGTCAGGCAGTGGGCGTTAATGTGTTTTGGAGGAGGTGTTATTTTTTCATTTGGATACTTTAACATTTCGGCTTGCTTTTGCTGGTTTCTACAGTCTTATCAGCTCCAAGCTTTAAATGGTTGCCTTTTGGTCTGTTTGTATAATGCTGACTGTTGTTATTTCTGACTTTCTTGTGCAGTAGATTCCGATTCCAAACAGGGTGCTTTATTCGGAAAATTGGCCTAATGCTCGATACCATTCGTGTGTCTGACTTCCTGTCTGGCTCGATCTGCTGCGTCCAGCTTGATGCAGGTTTTTGTCCACTTAGTCACAAAAAACTGTTGCAGTAACTGTTTCAATTTTCCTAACCTCACAAAATTAAAGAGTCGGATCGATGCCGTGAAAACAAAGTTTCTCTTTCTGTTGGGTTCTCATAGTTGAAAGTATTGATTTTGTTGACTCAAAGTATTAATATCAAGGGTGCAGCTACATAATCTGTCCAGTGCAGAAGCCTGATCAATTAAGTCCTCATTTATTATTCACGTCCTGTTAATTTCCACAGAAATGGAGGGCAGGCCTGTTTTGAAGTTACATTATGTAACATATAAAGAGCAGAGAGATAAGAAAATGACAGAATCCAGAGAGACAAGAACCCGAGGTAAATTACAGACAGTGCTCCTATCCTTTGAAATACAAAAACATATTATTGTATCATATTAATTCTCTCTTGCTGCACATTATGACAAAACCACTGCATTGGTGTGCTGTGAGATGGGGAGAAAACAAAGCTCCATCTATATGCTGATTCTTCATTTTCTCCCAGTTCTCACTTTCCCTGAGGACGCTCTGTGATAGCGTAAGCTCCATAATGGCTCAGTGCGGAACAACTTTTTAGGGGTAAATTGATGTCAGTGACATCGTTGTACGTTTGCATAAAACCGTGGGAAGAGGAGCAGAAGAAAAAGTTTTGCTGGCGGGTTTGAGAGCAAATTGAAAGCAGCCTGCGCTATCTGACGCTTTTCAGATCCTCAAACCCATGCTAACCTTTCTGCAATCACAGTCCAGCATGCTGGATATAGCTTTGAAACAGCCCACACTGCCAGCTCCAGGCTGTGAACACACCACTGCATGTGCTCATACTTCTGCGAGGTGAGGTTTCTGAAACCGTCAGGCGAGAGAAATTATGTTTCGACCTCCTAAGTTCCTGAGATAAACGAATAAATGCAAAATGTTCCTTAAAAAAAGAAATATTGATTAAAACTTTGAAAATTAGATATATTATGCTTTACACAGTATGTCCGCACACACAATTATGCAAATTCAAAGCATCTGAGCAAAGATACGGTGGAGTTTAGTTCTTGCATGGAGCCCAACTGATCTCCTCGTCCACAGACCTGTTCTGACGCCAACTCATTGTTAGTGTAATGCATTTAACTGTGGATTAATTGGACGTGTTAATGTAACCAAGGTTAATCACCAATATAACATTTCGCTAAAGACCACACTACACATTAAGTTGGCAATGATAGCGGATGATGCTGCGGGGTTTAATCTAAAACTGATCAACTCGTGAGTTGCACAGGAGGAGGCAACAGCTTGAGTTTGTTAACACTCAGTCCAAACTGTTGGAACTGGGAGACGTCTCCCCAGTTTTCAGCTCCAACCAGATACATTTGTCAAAGTTTGGACAGAGGGCGATCTTTTCATTAAGAGAAGATCTGTGCCCTGACATTTACAACACCCGTTAAAATGAAGATGTATTACATATTTCACAAGGCATCCATCTCTCGTCCTTACCATCTCTCTCTCTCTCTCTCTCTCTCTCTCTCTCTCTCTCTCTCTCTCTCTCTCTCTCTCTCTCTCTCTCTCTCTCTCTCTCTCTCTCTCTCTCTCTCTCTCTCTCTCTCTCTCTCTCTCTCTCTCGCTCTCTCTTGCTTGCTCTCTCGCTCTCTCATGAAATGTTATACAGTTAGTGGCTTATTAATTTAAAGCGTACTGCATAAGCCTATCCTAGGTGAATATGCTAATCAACAATTTTGAGGCCTGATGAAGTATTTTACGAGAGGCTGTAAAAGTATTTTTGGGAAATTCACTGTCAGGTTCAATTGCTCAAAGTGACTATCCAAGGAGAGCCATATCTCACCCTGTTTATTAAAGACCAAGTGAGTTGATGCAAAAACTGAGCGCTATTTCAAACGGTCGAATCGAGCAGCACACTGTTGTTACAGCTGAGTTATCAGTGAGAGTTATTTCTATACCCTGCATATCACATAGTAAGGCTGCCACAAACTATTATCTTCATCGCGGATCAACTTGATGATTCTTTTCACAATTAATTGATGAATAATTTCTTTTCATCATAATAAATATAAATAAAAGTCACAATGAGACATCATTAATTTGCTCCTTTGTCCAACAATCAATATCCAAATACTCCCGAGATACAAACACAAAGAAAAGCAGCAAAACCTTACATTCAAGAAGTTGTAACCAAAAAAAGTTTGACATATTTTGCTAAAAACATGACTGAAACAATTGATGAGAATCAAAATAGATGGCAATTCATTTTCTTTCAATCGACTCATCCTCTTATCAATTAATCATTGCAGTACCCACATCACATTTTCAATGATATAAAAGGTTGTGCAGCATGCACTTCAATTATTTGTAAGCTAATTAAGCAGCCACAACACCATCCTAAAGTTTAATTCATAATTTTGTGAATTAAAATTGCATTCACTGACAAGATTTCCAGTTTACCTAGAGGATTAGCTTCATCATTAAGGCGATTTATTAAGTGTTGTTGCAACATTTTGGCATGTGGTCAGGCTAAAGTTGAATCTTTGTGCAATCCACACTGTCGAAACTGTAACTATGTTTTATCATCAGAGTAGAAAGAGCTATTCATTAATAAATATAAATGTGTCACCTTCTCATTAGAACAAATTGTGATGTACACCTGTTTAATTTTAATCTAAAATAAAACCACATGCCTATATTTTCAAAATCCTGTCTTCATCTTTCTAATTCTTAAGGTTTATGTGTACTAAATTTCAAATCTGCATCAATAATTTCTCTGGTTGTTCTGAATTGTAAACAGTCTGCATCGTCAATGGGACGCTCCCCAAGAGGGCACAGTCCCGTCCGCCTGTCAGGTCATTCCTTTTACAATGTTTTAGGCAAATACCAGAGCCGATGGAGCACACTGAAACGTACTCTGACATTAGTTAGAGGGCAGAGTCAAACAGAATGAAACTCCCCTTTTAAGTCAGACCCAGCGGATTCTGTCAGCTTTCGGTTTGATTACGCGCGCAAAGGATACAAAATGACCAACACTGAACAAAATAACCCTTCACCTCCCTCAGCTGCAGCTATCTAATTCCACCAGTAATCAAAGGCTCAAAACAGTCCAAAAAAATCTTTGATGTTATTGCTTATAAGGGGGATATCAAACACTTCAATCATTCTTAATAAGCAATATGTACTGCTTCTTTGCTATGCTAAATACCCAAACTAATTTATGGTAATGTGGCTGAAGATGAAAAGCAGAGGCGCAGAGAGAGAAGAGCACCTAACAAGCCCCACTGTCATCTCTCTCCCGGTGCCATGACGTGTCACCCGTGATCCATGACATCTTTTAAAAGAAGCAGACGAGCTGCTGATAAACGAGCGAGGACAAAGACAGATATGAGACGAGAAAGAGGAGGGAAAGTAGAAAATAGTCACCCCCCCCCCCCCCCGTCTTTCTCCACGTAGTCTTTCATCCTCTGCCCACCTCGTTCTTAACATGCCCTCCCCACCAACGCCGTCAGCATTTATTCCCTCTATGAAAGGTTCTGATCGAAGAGTGATTTGCATGATTGCATTTTCCATACCTTGCATTAATAGTGCAGTGAGGATGAATAGCTAATGGCCTATCATATTTTAAGTAGCCATCTCGACCAGCCATCACATTACAGCTCCTTCAATCTGCTAATGAAACAGGTCTCTCCTTCTCTCTCACTTTCTATCTCACTAAAACCTTCTCTTCTACCAGACACCTGGTCCGGTCAGGTCTGGAAGATTTACCTTAAAGTCTTAAATACAACATTATTTGTGAATGAGAAACTAAAATAAAAACATGCACCCTCTCAGCAGTGATATTGATCTTATGAGATCACATAATGAACATAATAATAATGATAATATATTACATTAAATGCATATTCACAGTCAGAAGTTAAATTCCCTTCCTTACTCACCAGATCTGTGTTTTCGAATAATAATACTAATATGAATAGCTGCCACTATCAGTCTCAAGAGTAAAATATGAACACAAACAGGACTTCATCTGTTAAATATAGGTACAGTATAACTGTCAGGCCGTTGTATGGCTTATATTTCCATGTTTTAGACAATATTATTTGATGGCACAACTTCCAAGTTCCGCCAAACTACATTGTGTATATATCAACTTGTGTTCTTACCGTCATTTCTTACATTATAATGTTACTTTTTTCCTCAAACTCATTTTCTTCTGAGCTTTTTCTTGTTCAGCACTTGGAGTGACTTCTGTTGTATGATGTGTGCAATATAAATAAAATGTGTTGTTGATGATGATATTCAAAATAAGAAAACAAATGATTCATAATAAACAAGGAAACCATCAACAATAATAACAAGAAGAATAATAAGACATGTATTTTTATTATCATTGTTGCTGTTGTTGTTACTATTATTGGTGGTAGTGTCCTTGTTAAAGAATCATCATTTGTTTTTCTATGAGTTTTCATTGTCCTTCAATGATACTCTGTTTCACTGAATAGAAGCACAACAACACTAGATTATGTCATCCTGTTATTCAGGAAACAATGCTGCGCCATATAGACAATGTTTAAAAAAAAAAAAAAAGATTTAAACAGAATATTTTTTTTGCTCAGGTAACTTTTCAAACAAAATTGCAAAGCAATAAATGGTTCTAGCTTGTCCAGTGTGAGTATGTGGTGGTTTGTCCATCATACAGGACAGTTAATAGAGCATATTTGGGCTTTTGACCATCAATAGAACAAAACTAAACATAAACTGAGATCATCTTAGCCTCCAAATTTCATAAACTGACCAACTAATTCAGACTATATATGGCAGATTAATGGATACTGATAATAATTGCCAAGCTATATTAACTAGTTTATATACTAGAAGAGCAGGCCAAGTTTTCTTCAGCCCAAAAATAAAAGGTTCCATATTCTGCTCATTTTAGGTTCAGACAGTGATTTTAGGTGTGTACTAGAAAATACTTTAATATTCGGAAACCACAGACACACACAGACACACACACACACACACACACACACACACACCAACACACACACACACACACACACACACACACACACACACACACACACACACACACACACACACACACTAACAAACTCAACATGCTGTGTGTACGGTTAAGATACTTTTTTACAGTTTTTATATAGTACCTAAGTACAGTACTCTTTATAATGAATAACAACCCCTGTCTACGATATGAGACCTTTAAGATCTTGTTTCTCTAACAGAGAAGAGAAGCAAGTTGTTTTAATTTGTGTGTTACATGAACACAAGTGGTGTGCACATGTTGGAGAGAGAGAGTGAATTTCCTTGCTTCTGGGCTGACAGTATGAGCATATTTATGCGCGAGTGTGTTTCAGCAAACACTTGAAACTGTTTTCCCACACAGCTAAGCAGAGCCAGCGACGGGACACAAAACCTCATACCACAAGGTCGTCGTCGCCACACTCTATTCATATTTTTTACTCTCTCTGGGTTACAGCGAACTCTTCCAAACCCTCTCACCCCCGACCACAACCACCTTTTTACTGCCTTCCACCAGGACGAATTTCCGTAATCTTCTGAATCTGCTGCCAATAGATTTCCCACCAGAGTTCCCCCTCTTATTGAAGATTCAAAGGATCAGAAAGGGAGATACCCCTCAACACCAGTGTGGATACATACACATATTACCACACGAGTTGTGAAATATGCCTGCAAAAAACTCACACTAACTGTACGTACACGCACACGCCCACATGCACACTCTGGCAAATCTCTAGAGACCTCTTTTAATAGTGTTTGGCTTCTAGGGGATCTGACAGGACCTCGGAGCAAAGGAGAGTTTAAAAAGTGATTGCTTTGACGAAGGGAAAGATGGCGCTATAGAAGGGGGAAAGGATGGAGAGAAGGGGAAAAGAAAGGAAAGGAGGAAAGAAAATATGGATCCTGTAAATGGAGGAGGATGAATGGAGAGAGGGCAGAAGACAGAAAGAAATGTACGTCAGGGGTGAGAATATATAAGCCTGAGCAAATAGTTATTACCAGTCTCTGAAGGGTGGCGGCGTGAGCTGAATAGACTGGGACTTTGAAACCACTGTTACCGGTGGTGATAGGGGACCGCTTCACAGCCCTGCAATCTGACAAAGGCTTAGTAGGTAATGGAAGTGGACCTCCGACGGCAAAAAAAAAAAAACAGAGGAGCTTTAGGTCGCTTTAAGAGTGGAGCATCAGATAAGTCCGAAACCTCTTCAGGTCCAACAAAGCAAACATTTAAACATCAGCCATGTTTATTGCCCATGATTTATTAAATGTGAACTTAAATGGGAACACCCGAAACTACAGCTGCAACCACTGGATGCATAATATTAATTTACAGCCTACTCAGAATAGCAACTAAATGCCTTGTTGAAGTGTCCTTTGGCAAAACAATAAATCTCTCCAAGCCGCATGGATGCTGCCTTGTCATTGACCTTCCGCAGAATTGAAAAGAAAAATCTATCCTGCTTTCGGTGGGTCAGAACACGAATGCTTGATCTTAAAACAATCTGAATGGGCTAAATGCAAAGTTTAATCACAGCGAGGCTGGCCTTGAGAGGAAAAACTCAGATACAACTGGCTCTCCGGAAACAAGAAAAGAAATGCATAAACATTCACAAAAGAGAAAATGCAGGCAAACACACTACACATACAGTGCAAAGTTTCGAAGGAGTGATGGGGGAGGAGGTCTGAGTTTCCAAAGAGTTGCGGCTGAAATTAGAAAGTTAAGGTTTACTGCAGAAGGGCAAATTTCCTGGACTTCTTGGGGGGGCCTGGAGAGAGTTTACGCATCATTCAGTTCCAGCTGAACATTAAATTTGAGGTTCAGGACTTGATGTCCAGATTGAAACAGACAGGCCATATGTCATGGCATGGACAGGTTAACACTGAATGGAAGAAAGGGGACATTGGTTTGTACGAATGAGTGTCTTGTGTTCCTGTTTACAGGCTGGCAAGGTCATGTGCTGAGTAAGATACATGCACTTTATTCTACAAAGAAATGAAATGCACTTACATGTCATTAGTTAATGTAAATGTTGACTCTGGTCTTATTCACACAGGACTAGTATTACTGATGTAATTACCTTCACATGTCTGTGATTTGTGCGGTGCATACACATGGGATGAGCAAAGTCTGTATTTTAGATGAATTCACTCACATTATCCCCCCGGATATGATGTCAAGGCTATGCGTAACATTAACATTTCAGAAGAGAAGCATCTGTTGTTCAGCAGCAACATTAATAATATAGATTAGAGACGTTTTTGCCACTTTCTGCACATCTGCAGCTGATTTAGATCAAGCGATGGATGATTTGCGGCTGCACTTTAATATGACTTGCTCTTGACCTTCTCTGTCATCACTTTTAAATGTCAATAAAGCCGATTCCACAGCACGGCTGTTGACTGCTGTCCAACACGTTGTGAGACGCGTACAAAAATCACACTTGTTCAGTAGTCTGACCACAGAAATAAGATGTTAAAAAGATGGATGCCCAGGCTAATATTATCACAAAACAAAGGAATTTTACTATACAAATTAAAAAAACACTGCAGATTCATCAAAGAGGACCTCCGCAATTACAAAAAGTTACTAGAGGTCCACAGGTAATACAAGTCCAGTGCAAACAGGGCTTTACATTTATATATTCATATTTCCCACTGATTCTGAACCACTACTACATTGCAACCCATTCCTCAACGTATGCATACATAAATAAATAAAATCAATTCGAAAAATTGCAGCGAGAATGCCCTATTGGATGCCCCTATGGTAGATAAAACATGATGAAGGGCCCTCTGGGGTAGCCTTCCAGTTTACTATAAATATATCATGACTTTCTGCATTCTGGTACCCCACCCATACAGAGTTTTTGGTTTTGTTTTGTTTTTTTGCCCGTGTCCCTCTAACAACCTGAGACTCTAGTCTAAATAGCATGACCTGATTTACTACATGCCTAGTTTGAAACTTACTAGTAGTGACTTGGAACTGAGGTAGGACTTTACAAATAATTGGTGTAACACAATCCACGTTCGTCAGTCTGCAGTTCTGTTCTCAACCAGAGAAGTTTTCAAAGAAGCAGCTGGCATGTGCAGGTTTTCCAGAGGCTACACACACACACACACACACACACACACACACACACACACACACACACACACACACACACACACACACACACACACACACACACACACACACACACACACACACACACACACACACACACACACACACACACACACACACGCTCATGCATAACAAAACAGAAAAGAAGAGGAATAACAATCAACAAACTATTTGTCCCCGGGAGCTTCAAATACAAACCAGGTGAGCAACAATAGCAGTTAATAACTCCAATTTACTTTGTTATTCAAGTCCCATCACAGAGCACT